>JAWNOQ010000003.1:1875000-2500000 GCA_035045865.1 Drosophila austrosaltans | reverse complement strand
TTTATGTGAATCGTATTGGGGTGACCATATGCAGGTTGCATATTCTAAAATTGGACGAACCAATGAGGTGTAAAGAACCTTGGTTGTATATGGATCGTCAAATTCCTTTGACCATCTTTTAACAAATCCAAGAACACCCATGGCTTTTCCGACAGTAGTGCTTATATGGGACTTAAAAGTCAATTTATGGTCCATAAGTACTCCCAAGTCAATCATCTCATTAAGTCTGGTTAATGGAACGTTATTAAGAAAGTAGGTAATTAACTGAAGAGTGTTTCTGAAAAAAGTCATGACCTTGCATTTAGATGTGTTTAGGTTTAATAAATTGTGTCGACACCAAGATTGAAAGTTTTGGAGGTCAGACTGCAACCGTGAAGGTGATATAATATCTCTGTAGCTGAGACAAAGCTTTACATCATCTGCATACATGAGGACACGAGAATGTATTATAACGGATGGAAGATCGTTAATAAAAAGGGTGAATAGCAGTGGTCCCAGATGACTACCCTGAGGCACCCCCGAAGTTACTTGGATGGTCCTTGAACTTGAAGACTTGAATAGAACTTTCTGTGTTCTGTCTGTCAGGTATTCACGAATCCAACAAATTAAAGGGCTTGGGAAGCCAATTTTGTTTAATTTTAAAAGAAGAAGTGTATGATTAACAGAATCAAAAGCCTTGCTGAAATCAGTATAAATGACATCAGTCTGTCTTGCATTCCTAAATCCTTCGATCGTTAAAGATGTAAATTCTAATAGGTTAGTGGTAGTAGATCTACGTTTCACAAACCCATGTTGAGATGGTGAAATAATAGATCTACAAAAATGTTGCAATTGAGAAGTGATTAACTTTTCAAATGCTTTAGGAATAGCGGACAATTTAGAAATACCCCTATAATTGGATGCTTCGGACTTTTTACCATTTTTATGAAGAGGAATTATATAAGATTCCTTCCATATAGACGGAAAATGACTAGATTTAACGGACAACGAAAAAAGTTTTTGAAGTGGCTTACATAGAGCCTCAGCACAAAATCTGAGTACACAACCAGATATTCCATCAGGACCAGGTGTGTACACAGGTTTTACTAAATTAAGCACGCTAATAAGCGAACTTTCATCGATCGAAGGACTACAAATACAATTAGACCTATTTATCTGATAAGGATACAAAAGATTCGCTCGGTATTCCGTTGAGGAATATGTTGTTGTGAAGAAATCAGCAAACAAATCGGCAATCGCTTGATCAGAGTCCGCTATATTATTTCCAAACGATAAGATTGATGGGTGGACATCCATCTTACGTTTAGAATTCACAAAACTATAAAACTGTTTAGGATCACGGGAAAACTCAAGCTTACAACGCTTGAGTTAATTATTATAGCAGTGCTTGTTAAGCAACATAAAATTGGAGCGAGCAACTGCGTAAAGAGCAAAGTCCGAAGAACGTCCCGATTTCTTGTATTTTTTATAATATCTGCATTTGACATTTTTCAAGTTGGATAGCTCACGAGAAAACCAGGGAGGTCGGTGAGACGACACTGGAGCCCTCAGTGGGACACAAACCCTAAAAAGCGAACCGAGAGTATCATAAAACAACGAGATAGCAAGATCCATGTCTGAGCAACTATATAAGGATGACCAGTCAGTTCTCAGAATGAGCTCATTCAGTTTAACAAAGTTAGTCTTGCGAAAATTACGAGATTTAATCACAGGACTGACACCAACAATCGGTGCACGAAACGACAGATCTACAGATAAATCCAGAGTAGGATGAAAATTGTCTTCGGGAAAGACTAGAGGGTCGGTTCTAGTTACTGCACAGTTGGTGGAATCCAACACAAATATCAGATCTAAGGATCTGCCTATGTTATTTCGCACAGGGTTTATTTGAGCTAATGATAACTCAAAAAGGCCATCAACGAAGCAGTGAGATTTAGAAGGAAGCAACAAAGCAGATTCATCAGATTGAGACCATACTATTTCTGGTAAATTAAAGTCACCAAAGACGATTAAGATATCTCTATTAGAAAGCAATGAAGAAATATATCGAATAGAATCTAAATGTTTTGCGTACACCGCCATGTCGGATTGTGGCGGAACGTAAGTACAATTAATGTAGACAGAGAAAGACTTGAATCTGACCTTAACGCTAACAAACTCAATCTCCAGAATGTCCGGTGAATGAATTTGGTCAGAAGTTAAGGCCGAGTCAACAGCAATCAGAACTCCTCCGCCTACACGAGAAGTCCGGTCACATCTAAAAATTGAAAATTTTGCGGAAAGAACAGATGCATCGTTAATTTCAGGTTTTAACCATGTCACTAAAATTTTAAATTCAAATGCTAGACTATCTAGATAGAGTCTAGGAAGCTTAGATTTAAGTCCTCTCAAGTTCTGATAGGCCAGATGAAGGGACGAGATTAGTTTTTTGGAACACCAGCCGATGCTGATATTCCGGAAGATGAGGAGTTAGATGGGATAGAAAGCCTAACCGGATCTCGAGTTTTCTTTTTGGCCGTGTATTATTTTACTAAAATGTGATCCGGCCAAAAACTGCTATGACATTTACAGTCGAACAGTTCAACTGGAACACTTATTTTAAAAGAGGATATCTCCCTCGAATATTTAAATTTAAATTTTTCCACCGCTATTTTAGCATTATAGTGATGAGCTTGAATTTTTGTCTTAATAAAAGCTAAGACATCATATGACGAATGTTCGGGATCAAGCCTTGAAACAAATATATGTTTCTTAGGTGGAACTCCAGTTAAAGGTTTATAGGAACCAGGCCGCAAATCAACCGCAGCGTCAGCGACCACGATTGAATCCGCCTGCGTGTCCGGTATTGCACCTCCAACTGGACTACTATCGGCAATATCAACAGTTATTGATAATTGCCCGGACTTTTCGGATACTACAGCTTTGTTCGTCTGCAAAGAGAGACCATTTCCTGGAGAAACGGAGATAGCCTCTTCCTTGCGACCACCTTGAGAAATGGGGGTGGTAAACGAAATAAGCTGCGGAGGATTTGTCACAGTGAGCAGTGAAGGAGTTTGTGGAGCTACGGCCGAGACGGGATTGGGCACAGGCAAATGCAAGGACAGATTGCGCATACTGGTTTTCTTGCGCTTTGGAGACTCATTTAACAGCTTATAGCTGCTAAATTCGCTCTCCACAGCATTGAACTCATCGTAGAGTTTACGAAAACCAGATGACAATTTCTTCAATCTATCCCTGGTTTGCCTCATAAACACCCTCATTTCAATCTCAACCTCACGGCATGAGTCACAACCCCATTTGAGCCCCCCTTTTTGCTCCAAACAATCCTTTACCCTGGCTGTGTAGCCGGCACATTTAACGTGCATGACGTTGTCACACAGCCAACAGGAAAGAAATACGTTATGGGGTGAAGGAGGGTTCAAACACTTTTTGCTTGAGCAGACAGACATTTTTTAATTCAATTAATACTCAAAAATTTTATAAAAAAAATTAAATATCAAAAAGGCCAAAGAAAAAACTCACTCAGATTTATTAAGCAAATTCGACACTGGGGTCAAACTCACAGAGAAAATTAGTGCAAGAACTAAGAGAACTAAGCACTACACAAATACACGTATCACTTGTACGCGAGACAGAGATAGATGCGAGCGCGAATAAAAGAAATTAGAAAAAAAAGAGAGCGGGAGAACCAACAGCACTGCACATGCAACAACAATGCGTTGGCGAGAGCGCGGGAGCGGTTTTAAAGCGGTAAAAAGTACAAACGCAAGAGCAAAGAATAACAAAAACAACAACACTGCTGTAAAAAGTTTTGTTGTTTTTTTCAAATATTAAGTTCAATGCTTTGATTTTGCTTTTGTAAAGTTAATTAAACAAAAAGCGCAATGACAAAAATTTAAATGACAGAATAATGTCAATAGTTATTGCTAAATAATTAGCTGAATTTTTAGGCAGGCGCGGTGAGTTTAAAACCGAAATAAAAGAAATTATGCAGGAGCACAGAAAAACACGTCTATCCACGATGAAGAAAGAAACGATTTTAAAAATGGTAAACAACGTGTACTGCCATTTCTCTGTATTTTTCGGAAAAGAACTTCTGCCCTCAGTTCATAAGTTTTTGCAATATCTTCCACCAGAGAAAAATCTTTTAATTTTGTTAAAAGAGGGTTATTTGACAAAAAGTCAACATGTGCAATTCTTTTCCGATTTCTATACTGTATATCAAATGTAAACGCCTGCAGAAACGCCCACCATCGCTGTGCTCTGGAGGTTAGATCTTGTTTATTTCTTGATGTGTTTAGTGAGTCACAGTCAGTAAAAACGGTAAAGTTCCTGCCCAAAAGGTAACGTTTCTAACTCATACGAGTGTTATCTGAATTCCGCAGATGAGGTAGTTTTGCTATAATATTCCATTACATGGGTTTGTTATAATTTTTGTGTAATAAAATTTTCCCATAGCCACTATAACTTGCATCTGTGTGCAACTCATTTGGATAATTAGGGTCGAAAATAACAAGAACTGGTTTACTCGTAAGAGTAGAAATAACATTTTTCCTTATTTACTCATATTCTGTCTTCCAAATTTATTTTTGTCCGAAGTTAAGAAATACAACTGTTTCATTAACTGTGAAAATTCAATAAATTGTCGGAAATAAGATGCCATGCCAATGAACTGTCTAAGTGTGGTGACTGACTGCAGAGCCGGAAGAGCAGTCAATGCTACAATATTTTTGTGATTTGGACTAATTTCACCAGCACTTATATTGTAACCTAAATATTGGACCGAAGTTTTCAAAAAGGAACATTTTGTAATGTTGAATGAAAACCCAGCCTCTGTTAAAACATTACGAACAATCTTTAATCTTTCCAACGCTTGACATTTTGTTGAGGCAGATATCATGATGTCGTCCATATAGACAATAACATACGAATTTGCTAAGTCACCTAACGCCTGCATCAAAAGGTGCGTTTTTAAGCCCGAACGGCATAGCCAAAAATTCATATTACCCATCTGGTGTCACAAACGCTGTGTACTCAGTCGAGTCCGCATGTAAAGCAATCTGGTGATATCCGCTGGTCATATCTAAACTTGTATAATAATTAACTCCTTGGAGTCTATTTGTTTAATTCTGTATAAGTGGCAATAGGTATTTATCAGCGACTGTATTTGCATTTAATTCCCTCAAGTCAACACAAAGTCTATCCATACCATTTTTTTTTTTTTTTGTCATAACCAACAAAATTGGGTGAACAGCTTGGTCTAATTTTTGCATTTCAACATTTCGTTAATTTTGACTTTAGCAAATGCCGCTTACAAAATAATTTGACTACTTCTCCAACAATGAGTGTAGCTTTTTTTTTTTCTTGGCCCTCAAGTTCAGTATTAATATCACTGGGCTCAATACTCAATACTATATTATTAAATCTTTTGATATCAAATTTTGTACTTAGCTTTTTTTTTTTTTTTATCAATGAACATTCCGTTCCAGAATCAAATGTCATTTCAAAATTTTGACCCTTATGGTTCATGTATCCTTTGGGTACTCCAACGCTGCATAGCTTCACTTTTTCTGCTTATATGTCTTGTTCCCCTTATTGCCTGCAGTAAGTCGAGCAAGTTTTAATGTTGAAACAGCATAATTTCCCGCAGTGGTCCATCGAATTTTGTAGCCTGAGGGCCAGATCCCACTTCTGATGTCGGAGTACGAGACAATTCCAATATGTCTCCGGGTAGTTCACCTTGCTTTTTAGGCATTTTTATAATAATCGGTGAGCGCAGCGAGTTCCGTGTTCTTCTCGTGCCGTTTAGTCCCAGACTGACTAACTAGTCTTGACTGCCACGGCATCACACCGGACCACACTCGATGACAGTTTGGCTGTCATCTCGCTCAAAACCACAGTCACACCACCAATATTAAGAACAACTGCATGACTAAGCAGTTAATGTCAACTTCTATGACTCGATAATCAATGTCAAACTAACATGACAATTATCACTGATTCACTTACATGACATAGTTCCTTGTAAGTGTACCTAATGTCACCAGACCAATAATATGAGAATACACTAGAGATGGACATTAAAGTCCTCAAATGGAAAAAGATATAAGATACGGTACCAAAAGGTATTCACAACTGTGCAATACCCTATTTCATCTCCGACATATATATATTTATAATTATTTATTGCTTGCAACAGAGTGTTACAAGCTGTGCTGATTGGTTTTAATTGATTTTATTTTTCTCGGCTTGTTGTCTGAAGGGATTATTAAGTATTGCCCGTTCCAAAGCAGGGGTAGTGCAGCACTTCTGGTCCACTTCTCGGCTGGTGTTACTTCGGTCCGAGGGTTTTGAGTGCCTTTGGATGCTGTCTGAGTATGACCATCGTTGACCCAGACTATCGATTGCATGGTTTTGGTGCAGTGTGTGGAGTCGATGATGGCATCTGCTCTGCCAAGAGCCTCATTGTTTTGGGTAATCATGGGTTCTAGTTGCAAACGGTTTTTTCCTCACTGAATCGTGCTCAGAGTGCCACGAAGAAAATCTGTGCCCAAGATAAAGTGGTCCATGCTACCTGGTAGTACAAGCAGGAGAATTTTTACATGTGAGTTTCCTATCCATACATCTGCTTCGATTGCCTGCGTGATTTCTTTCCGGGATCCGTCTGGTTTTAGTTCGGTTTTTAGCAGTGGATAATTTGTTTCCAGTCGTTGGTGGTGCCGATTTTCTGAGCTAGTGAGTTGCTGATGAAACTCCTCATAGCTCCCGTATCCAGAGTCGCATTGACTTCCCATCCGTTAATCTTAACAGCTGCGATGATGCGACCCTTCTTGAACCAGCAGAATAGCATGCGTCAATTGGTAAACTGTTTCGCGAAGTGTCCAAGTTCGCTGCTATTTCTACAAGCCCGATGTGTATCCACTGGTACTTCTGCCAACTGATAGTGTTATTGAATTTTATATTTTTATTATTTATAAAAATGTTTGCCTCTAGAACATAAACTAGTGACATAGGGCTGTCGCAACCAACACTTGAAATTGGGTGGACTTCGGAGAGATCATGCAAATGGGGGCCAAAGTCACAGTGATGCTCACCCGTTGATTGCAGAGTAGTGAAAAGACAAGAGTTGCTTGAATACTAAATTTATTAAGAAGAAGGCCGAGTTTATATACACGATTCTAGGATCTAGGGGGTCATATGTATATACATTTGGGGGTCTTATTCATAGTGAAAATGTGATTGTGTGTGTGAACATAATGTGGGGGACAATTTTGTGTTGTATGAAAATATGGTGTGAGTACAGTTTATATGAAAATATGTAGGGGTTAATTCTATTCTAAGCAAAGCCTGCGTTGGTCTTTACTGTGAGAAATTCATAGTTTGTATTTTTAACATGCATTTACACCAACATACTCCCGGCCGTTAAACGACTGTTCAACTTTACTTAAATGTTGATTTCGTAGTTTCCAGCAGGTCGATGTGTAGATTGAGACGGTTGACTGCCAGTTGGCATCTGGGTACCAGTTGTGGGAGGGGTCATCTGTTGAAGGCCAATAGCAATCCTGACTTCTTGTCTTCCGTTGGTACACCGATTTTTGATAACGTATAGCAGTACTAATTTTATGAATATTATTAGCGCTATGTAAGAAGCAATGTTGTGATGCTGAATAGGCCCTTGACTAGATTTTAGGTCATATGGTAACTTTATTTTAAATCTGGGCCGTAATTAACTACTGAGGTTGTCAAGTTCATTGTAGCTTGGCTGAACATTGGTTGAAGCCGTTTAATTAGTTGAGTTCATCATCATGGTGGAGAAATTCCTAAACCGGGCGTATGACATATTCATTGTGCTGGTGGTTGTAATACGATGTCCAGTTACACGTATTAATGGATTCCGCAAAGTGCAACTTGGATCAAGTGTTAATAATCCTCCTTGACTTATGGTGATGCTTGAACTGTTGTCATCGCAGACTGCAGATAACTCCATTGGCGACATTGTAGCAAAAATCCAATGGTTCTTGTAGTACATATTGAACCAGACGAACGTCATGCTTGTGTATTTAATTCAACACATATTTGAAGTTTTGTTGTTAAACAACTGAAATTCACAATTACTGATGATTGAGAACACAGATTGTTTATTAAGACATATGAATTCTTCATTTGTGACTTGATGGCATTGTTTTAATTCAGTTGCTGTTAATCCAAGAAACTGATCTCTGTGCTTATTGACCGCTAAAATGGAAATTTGAATATCCATCGTCATAATTCCTTTATTGCTGATTGCTGGTATAGGAACTAGATTGTATAATTCAAAAACTTGTGCTGAGAGCAACGGTAGCCCTTCTGCCTTCATCATTTTATATAGTTCCAGAACATCATCATCTGTGGCAGGAAGTATGTGTACTGGTAGAAGATGATTTTTTAACTGCTTTAAATGTTGTTCAAGCTGTTAAGGCGAAAGTAACAACGGGCTAATTTGGTTATGATGAATGACAGTGAGTACATGGGCAATCTCTGATAGTACTCGTTGCAAATTTGAAGCAATCACCGAAAGTTGTGTTGTTATCGTTAGATACCATTGAAACGTCTTAACAGAATCAGAGTGTGCTTGAGACATATCGAGTAGTTGCTGCTCCATCAAATTCAATCGCTTCTCAATAATCGCCTCATCACGCTTGAAGATGTTGATTGTTGAATCAAGTATAGATGTTTGATTCTTTAAGAGTGTTATCAAGTATTCCTCATTTGTTTTCACCTTTTCAATAGTATTGGACATTTCTTTTGCATATTCCGAGTCCAGTACTCCATATAGACTCCTGGCGATTTTGCCAATAAAATCAAATGGTGCTCTACGATTTTGTCCTATGTGCAAGAGATCGTTTTCCATTCTCAGTTCCTCTTCCACATGTTGGAAATGTTTGTACATTGCAGAACAGGCTTGACATGGTTTTAATCGGGAACACATTTCCCCAATCTTTTTTACTCCGAAAGAAAATGTGTTCATATCGTCCCAATATGGATCCAAATTATAATACGCAATGATTGTCCAGTCAGCTACAGCAAATCTAGACGTTCCAATTTTCTCATAGTAAATGCCAGGTTTGGCATCAAATTGGGTCACATTTACTGATTGGGCCAATGACAATGGTAACAATAGCAACATCATTAATAACGTTAGAGGTAACGATGCCAAGATTCGTCTTTTTGGGCTTTGCCTTGTTGTAGCATCCCTAAACCCGTCTTCTTTGGAATCATCGGCGTCGTCGTCATTCAGTTGATGCTCTTCTCCTGGTTCTGGTGTTCTTAGTAGGGAAGCTAATTTATGAAAAGCTCATTTGTAACTTCCAGATGCCGTTTTTATGTCAACCTCACGAATATAACAATCAGGTCCAGGATATAATTTTATAATCCTCCCCAATGGCCATTGAAGAATGGGTACATTATCTTCTTTGAGGATCACCATCATGCCTTCTTTCACATTGTTAAAAGGCTTCTTCCACTTCGCGGAGTTTTGTAATCCTTGCAGATACTCCTGTGACCATTGTGTAAAAAAGGTATGTTTTAATCGTTGCACCAGCTCCCATTGTTCTGGCAACGATTTCTGCCTGATTGGCTCTGGATCGGGTTGAGCCACCAATGGTTCTCCAATGAGTAAATGTCCTGGTGTGAGAGCAGTAAGATCATTAGGATCATTTAAACTAGGAGTTAGTTGCCGTGAATTTAATATTGCTTCAATGTTCACAATAATTGTTGACAATTGTTCAAACGTCAATTTGGCTGTGGAGACATTTTTTAGCAACAAATGTTTTGCCGATTTTACGGCTGCCTTCCATAAACCTCCAAAATGAGGTGATCGCGGGGGAATAAATTTAAATTGAACTCCTTAACTTGAACTTCCATAATCTGACCAGTTGCCATGTCAGAATATATCGTTTCCCTTAATTTCTTCAATTGGTTGTTAGCTCGAACGAAGTTTGTCGCGTTGTCACAGTACAACGTTTGGAATCTTCCTCTTCGTCCAATGAAGCGTTGTAATGCTCCAATAAATGAGGATGTTGATAAGTCTCCAACCCATTCCAAGTGTACTGCTTTTGTTGCGAAACATATAAACACAGCAATGTATGCCTTATCTGGACGTTTTCCTCTTATTTTGTGATGAATCCAGAAAGGTCCGCAGTAATCCACACCAGAGATGAGGAACGGTCTATTTTGAGATACGCGGTGTTCAGGTAACTCTCCCATTATTTGTTTAAAGAGTTTTGGCCTGAATCTTGTGCAAGATACACAATTTTGTATCACATTCCGTATCATCAATTTTACTTTCACAATATGATATTGTTGTCTGGCAATACCTCGTAATGCATCTTGTCCACAATGCATGTTGTCTTCATGTAATTTGCGCAGGATCATTTTGACAACGGTATTATTATAAGGCAACAGATATGGATTCCTTGTGTCCCTTGACACTTTAGCTTGTTGTAGTCTGGTCGCCACTCGAATAACCGAATTTTCTACAAGCACCAAAGGTAATGATGATAAATTACTTTTCTTGCCCATAGGTTGCGCTGGACGATTTCTGAGATAACGAAGCTCATACTCAAATTCACCTTCCTGAATTTGTTTGATTATAATTATTCGAGCTTGTTCCAACTCATTCAATTCCAGTTGAACAGTCTTCCTTCTGTTTTGTGCTCTGCAGAACCGTAATACGTATGCAATAATTCTTTGCATACGATATACCGAATTTTTGTGGTTTATGTTATAAATCCACCTATCATCCCTTCCAGAAGCAGGAATGCTACTCGTCATTGCCATACTGAAGTATCAGTCATATGTTCTGATGCTTTGAATGGAGCTGGACAGCGAGACGGTGGCCCATGTAGGTATAATGGTCCATATAACCATAAATTGTTTGATGTTAACTGAGATGCCGATATTCCTCTTGATAGGACATCTGCAGCATTTAGAGCTGATGATACATGCCTCCATTGTGTTGGTTTGGAAACAGCATGCTTCAACATATTCCGCCTTCATCCGGAGATCGTGTCGAACTCTGTTCTGCTCCAAGCACTGCTGCACATAACTCAAGACGGGGCAATGACTGCTTCTCTAGTGGAGGTACTCGTGACTTTGCGCATAGTAAACGCACGGAGATCTGACCATTTTTGTATGTGGCCCGAATGTATACTGCAGCTCCAAACGCTTTTTCTGGTGCATCTACAAAGGTGCGGATCGGATGTGTAGATGGCACTATTCCATCATATATGTGCTTGGGCATTTGCATTTTATTCAGTTCTTGCAGATCCGCACGATACATTTGCCACTGTTTCTCCAAGTTAGCAGGTAGATTGGCATCCGTCTCAACTTTTTCGAATGCAATATGTTGCAGTAAGATTTCAACACATACTACAACAGGTGCAAATAGTCGCAAAGGGTCAAACATTTGTCCTATTTCAGATAATAGAACGCGTCTTGTTATCCCTCGAGTATGTAGCTGGGCCTTTCCGCAGAGCGTGTCTTCTTTAGGCATCCAAATTATGCCTAAAGTTTTCACACTTAATTGTTCCAATGCATCACCCAAATTAATGCTGCTGCATATGTCGTCCTTCGGGATGTTCTCCAATAGCTGTGCATTGTTTGAGCACCATTTTCTCTAATTGAATCCAGCTGGTTTAAGAATTTTAACCAGCTCCTGCCTGATTTGCAGTGTTTCTGCAAAGCTGTCTGCTCCTGAAAGGCAATCATCCACATTAAACTCATTTTTTAATGGAGTTGCTCCTGTGGCCCACTTTTCCTTGTTTTTAGTTGCCAAATACTACCAACAGGTAAGGTGCCGAAGTTGTTCCATAGGTTACTGTCTTCAGGCGACAATATTTCAATTTTCTATTTGGACTGTCTCTTCAAACAATCATTTTATTGAATTGATTATATAGATTTACCCATACCTGTCGGTACATTTTTTCTATGTCCGCAGTGAAAACATATTTATGCGTCCTAAACCTCAGTAGGATTGAAAACAGTTGACTTTGTACCACTGGTCCTGGGTACAAGATATCATTTAAAGATTTTCGTGTTGATGTCTTACATGAAGCATCAAATACCACTCTTAATTTGGTTGTGGTACTATCAGGTTTACGAACACAATGATGAGGTATGAATTAATGCTGCCTTGGTGATCTTTCTGACAACACTTCCTTCCCGTGTCCAAGCTGTTCATATTCTTTCATGAACTTTATATATTCTGCCTTTATTTCTGGGCTCACCCTGGTTTCCAGTGATAGGAATCTGCTAACAGCCACATCACGAGACTCCCCCAGGGATGAAGAGTCTTCAGCAAATAGCATGTTTACAACCAATCTTGCATCTGCAGCTTTATGTAAATTGTCCAAGAAGTGCTTTTCGCAAAATTCTTTCTCTGGACTTTTGTATATTTTTTTTGTTTCCAAGGTATCTAGTTTCCAGAATCGTTCCAAAAGTTCATCAGGCTTAGTAGCCACCATACAAGTTGTTTGTGCAGATGTAGCCATATTTATTTTCCCAGAAATGATCCAACCAAATTCTGAATTTTGAAGAGTCCAGGTAGTAAAATTGAGAAATGGTGATCTGCTCCTAGTAATAAGTCAATTTTACTAGTTTTGTTGAAGTTGGGATCCGCTAGAGGTATGGTTTTCGGCAGGTCAAACTTTTGCGTTATTGCTTCTGTGGGTTGATCTTCGACAATGTGCGGTAAAACAAAGGCTTCCACTCTTGTACTGAAATCGGTATATTTTGATTTCACAAGTACATTTACTCTTGATCTTCTGAGTTGTGGTTGTCCTCCTACTCCTTCTATTCTTAGCTCTGCCTTTTCTATTTTTAAATTGTTTTACTAGTCTCTCTGAGATTAGATTGACTTGGGAGACACTGTCTAAGAGCGCACGAAATTATCCTTCTCGCTCATTGGTCCCTTTAACAATTACCCTGGCTGTCGCTAGTAGGGTATAATTTTTATTACTTCCATATGTGGACGCAGCTGAGGCCGTTGTTGTTACATTTTATTTCAAGTTGTTGTTTCCTAAGTGTAACAATGTGTTGTGTGTTTTCATCACATTTCAAGCATCCCTTCCAGGTACAAGCCTTTGACATGTGGTCGGTTTTAAAATAATTGGCACACATTCTCTGTCGCTGTACCAGTATAAACGTTCTGCTGCAGATTTAGTTTTGAATTTGTCACACTAAAACAGTTTGTGATTTAACTTACTGCAGAACAAACATGAAGATGAGTTTGTGCCAGACGCTGATGCACATAGTTTTTGCCTTTCCCTGGACTGCTTGGTACCAATCGCCTCTAGGGCAGGGAAACGTTGTTCCAAAAATGCAAGGAATTCTTTGTTCTTCTGCAATCGTAAAGGGATTGTTCATATAGAGTGTGGATAAGTCTATACAATTTTGCCTATATTCTTTAAGGCTTGCAATGATTCATGAATATTATCATGAAGATTTTTTATTGACAGGGCGTCGTTTCCAATGTTTGGATGATCAAATAGTTTTTTGAATACTGCTGTAACCAAGACCCGTTTATTGTTAAATCGTTCTTGCAACATTTTCCATCCAGTGTCATAATTGACTTCTGTTATTTCAAGGTGCCTAATTAATCGTTCAGCATCCCCTGATAGATTTGCTTTTAAATACCACATATTTTTTACAGCGGGTATGTTTAACTCATGAATCATTTTATTAAAAATTACATGAAATTTTTGCCATTTCAAATAATTTCCATCAAATTTAGGACTTGAAATTTTTGGCAATTGTAGTGACGACGTTGTCACATCATGTGCAGGTGGGATACAAAATTTCAGTATCGCCTATTCTGCCACTATGAATGTTTCCAAATTGTATCCAGCTTCGACTGGATCTACTGCAAGTTTATACATCTCATAGTGCAGTTGTTCTATCTGCTGCCATAAATTTTCTACAACTGTTTTGTAGTTCATTTTTTCTTCAGGAATTATTTGCTTTAATGTCCTGGAAAGTGTTGCTAGCATAGCGCCTTTTTTCCTGATCAATAGTTGAATGTTAATGCGATCTTTTTGATGGGCCAATTTGCTTTCTTCAATTTTTGCCCTTTGTAGTTTCCAATCCTTTATTACTTCTTCTGTTAATTCTTTTAATTTTATAATAAATTTATAATATTCTTTTTTGAAGTAATCGTGACCGGATGGCTCGTATCCCAACGATTCCATTAAATCAGTGTGGGCTTTGTCAAATTCATCCCAAAGATCCACCACCATTGCCTTCATTAAAGTATCATAAACTTCCTTTTGTTGGTAATTCAACAGGGGTACATTCCTTTGAACTACTAAATCTAATTCCTGGTGATCATATTCACGTTCCCGTTCCAATTCTCGATTAAATGCGTCATTCATTTCACGAGTTGGCGCTGGCATTCCTAACCTGATTAATAAATACCGCACATGAGGTAACACATTCTTCGATCAAGAGTAAAGCACGATTATGTATCTCCTCATTCATCTCAATATCGTGATTTCTGGAACTGAAACGACTTTGATGTAAAATATCTTCTGACATACTATCTTTGTATTTGTGCCACAGGTTACATGGGTTTGATGGAAAACATGTCGAAATTATTATAGCGAATAATGTGCGTATCTGACTTGGAGATGCAGAGATAATGGCTTCAGCGATTGTCGTATCCCAATGGGTATCGTTTTCTAATAAGATCAATTCTTCACATGCAGCACGATATGTTGGGAATATTACACCATTAACAGTTCGTAGTGTCTCAAATGAAGTTGGCCCACGCACATCTACCAGCAACAACCGCAAATAGAAACATTCATCATTCTTTGGATGAACTGTATACATACGACCAAGAGCATCAGTAGAACGCACATCTGGATACCCAGGAACCGCATCACCTTGCTTCCGTCTTTGAAAATTCTTGGATGAAGCATTCCAAGTATAATTATTAATTTAATAGAAATAGTTTTAACATTGATTTCTTACAAATATCAAATTGAGTTCATCGATGACATATCTAATCCGGCAAACTTTGTTCCAAAATATTTTATTTATTTCTTAATGTCAAGTCACACGGGAACGCTGTCGAACGGGATAAAAAGTATCCTATGTCCATCTCCTGACTCTAAGCTACCTCCCTACCAATTTTCAGCCAAATCTGTTCTGCCGTTCTTGAGTTATAAGTGGTGTAACTAACACGACTTTCTTTTATATATGTAGATAAATGTATATATTGGATCGTAGAAATCCTTCGCCTGCTTGATCGCCGTGTTGACCAGATGGTTCAATTGATTGGGTACGCCTTGTCCCACGTTGCAGAAACCCAAATTTGGAGTTTTCCGATTATACTCTGCTGTCGTTCTAACCCACAAGTTGACTAGGTGACAAAGTGACAAGTTGACTCGAATGTACTTTTTTCCACTGTGATTCTAGTCGTCAAGTTGACTAGGTGACAAAGTGCTGACACAGTCAGTTGTCTCACAAGCAGAAGTAGTTTTTAGTTATGGTGTGCAATACCGTCGCCAAGTTGACATAAATGATATGCACAAATGCAATCCAAGTTAATCAATTGCTTCGTAGATGTCGGGACCCCGGATTATTGCTAGCCTGCAAAACCGTGCCCTCGCTAAGGAATATCAATATTTTCCACTGTGTAGTATTAAAAAAGGAAATGATCGACAAGTTGACCAAAATTTCTTATGTGCGTGTTATTTAGAAAATTAGTCTCTTGAGTTGACCAAAATTCTCACACTTTCACTGTTACACCAAAATGTTTGATTTGCTTAAATTGGGAACGCCAAAGTCACAGCGATGCTCACCCGTTGATTGCAGAGTAGTGAATAGATAAGAGTTGCTTGAATACTAAAGGAAAAAGGTCGAGTTTATATTCACGGTTCTAGGATCTAGGGGGTCACATGTATATACATTTGGGGGCCTTATTCATAGTGTAAATGTGATTCTGTGTGTGAACATAATGTGGGGGACAATTTTGTGTTGTATGAAAATATGGTGTGAGTACAGTGTATATGAAAATATGTAGGGGTTAATTCTATTCTAAGCAAAGCCTGCATTGGTCTTTACTTTGAGAAATTCATAGTTTGTATTTTTAACAAGCATTTACACCAACAGATAGAAATTGGAACGCAAGGCTTGCCCGTTGCCATTCCTGTTTCGACTGGTGCTTTCTCTAGCCCCACTGGTAAATCGCTGAGCCGGATTCTCGAACGCTTCTGGTGTGGCTGCCTGGTGAGTAAACGTGGTAAAGTGATTCTTTGACTTTTGACCACGCAGGTTCTCAAACTTTACAATTAACTGAGTCAATTCATTTAAATCTTGGAAATCCATACGACAGGTATACAATTACTCCGGGGAAAGGTTATCAATGATAACTTATCATAAATGCGTTGTTACTCCTGATATGTCATATGATTGGCTCTCTTCATCATGAGGCGTAATTCTATCACATATTGCTTGAAAAGTTTTCCTTGGCGTTGTCTTCGAAGGCGTATTGCATCTACTTGTTTTTCGAAATACCTCGGGGGTAAGAAAAAGTCTAGAAATCCTTGCTTAAATCTAGCACATGATGAGTCTAGTAAGTCGCTGGTTTTCCACCATCCTTTAGCGCGTCCAGAAAATAAGATTGGCATCATGTTGGGTAAGAACTCCGTGCTTATTCGATATGTAGCTGCTCGAGCTTCTACTGTTTTTAGAAAATATAGTGGGTCGGCAGTACCATCGACCCCATTTAGACACTTTCTCCACTGTGTTTGTGTAACTGTTGTTTTCGTTAATCATTCGTTGAGCGAGCATCGGTTGTTACCACGTTGGTAGGGAGCATGGAGCGTACTAGCAGTACTTTTCCTTCCAAGTCTTGGCTCTGTGGTATGGGAATTTTCATAGAACCATCTCGATCGATACTCCCCGCTGGTGATATCGAACGAGAACGGGGTTTTATATGCAGATTCTTATCGCTGGTTGCTGTCTGTCCATAGGTTGTCTCTAGCTTGGCTAGATTCTGGTGGATAATCTTCTCTTGCGGCGAAGCCCGAAAACCGGCTTCGCATTTCTTCGACCGGTGCGGTCGATGATTCCTGGCATGATTCCAAACTCCGCAAAGAACTTTTCCAACTCCGCCTTATGTCGGTAATTAATCCATTTGACTCCCATAACTATGTTGTTTTGGTGTTACTGGGTTCTTTGATTTTATCAAGCACCGCTTGAAATTAATAAATAATTCAAAGGGCACAAATCGACTTCAGGGAAGTGAGACGGTGTGCGTTTTTTTTTTTTTTTTTTTTTTTTTTTGATGATGTTACTGGGATTTACCCCGAGCTAATTATCCTTTGGTGTAGGATCCAATGTGATGATTAACCGGTGCTTGACATCTACTGGAGACTTGAATTTATTGTTCGTAACCGTTGCTGTTATATTTTTTTTTTTTTAGTCCAATGCGAGGTTCGTTGGCAAACTGCTTTGTAACTGTGTGATAATTTTTCCCTGTTTATCTTGGATGCTTGTTTGTCGACGATGCTTGTACTTGTTTGATCCCTGTTTTGGTTGACGATGATTCAACTTAAGTGATCGTTGCTTGGTGTCCTTAGTTGATATCCTCAGTTGAGTTGGTTGTTGACTCGTTGCTGGTTTGCGCTTGACTCTTCTTCAGTCACTGTTGCTGGTCATCTTTTTACTGTGTCACTTCAAAATGGTAAGCATAATCTTTTGTAGCTTTTGGTTCATTCTTGGTTTCATTATGTTCAGCTTGGGCTCGATGGCCAATAGAGACACAATAAATAACCGTTCCCTCATTCGAAGCAACAACAGAGACAAAACTATTCTATTGCAACTAAGTTTCTCTGCTACTACTGTACTGCAATTTTGATGTCAAAATTTTCCATCGTGGATTTGTTCTTCTCTGCTTTTAACTAAGCGTCTCTGTTGCGACTGTACTGCAACTATGCTGCCGAAACTTTCCATCGTGTATTTTACTTTACTTTTGGTTTTCTGTCGATGATTGTATAGTGTACTCTGCTGAGACTCTGCTGGGGGTTAATTAGCTATGTCGTTAGCTCTGTAACCTACTCCATCACTAACTTATTATTTAGCTTTCTGCCGCAGATTCTACGGATGCTCTGCCGAAACTGGTTCTGCGGATCGTTCTATCGCTGACTTATGACTTGTGTTTCTGTCGATGATTCTACGGGCGCTCTACCGAAATTGGTTCTGTGGATCGCTCTATCGCTGACTTATGACTTGTCTTCCTGTCAATAATTCTACAGATGCTCGACCGAAACTGGTTCTGCGGATCGCTCTATCGCTGACTTATGACTTGTCTTCCTGTCAATAATTCTACGGATGCTCTACCGAAACTGGTTTTGCGGATCGTTCTATCGCTGACTTATGACTTGTGTTTCTGTCGATGATTCTACGAACGTTTTACCGGCATTGGTTCTGCGGGTCGTTCTATCGATGACTTAAATTTCGTTGCTTCTTTGTTATTTACTCTGCTGATTATTGTTGAGTTATTGGTGAATTGGTGCCCTACCATATGCTAACATTACCTATAGTTCACATCGGTCGAAAGGGTATATAGGGTAGGAGAGGAAATATGCATATAGGGTATTTACAAGTGACTTATGTGTAGCTGCATGCAAGCCACTCAAAAATATGAAATTTTATTTATATGTTTTTTTAAATCCAAAATGAAAAAAAAATATAATAATATATTTTGGCATGCCAAAAATGTATATATAGGGTATGTATACACAAATTCCTTTCATTAGGGTTTCGAAATAAAAAAAAAAAAAAATCAAAGAAGCTAACTTCGGCTCTGCCGAAGTTTGTATACCCTTGCAGCTTCATTGTTTTATTATTCACCGAGAATCGAACCCACCAAACACCGAACCATCGTGCAACCGATCTTTACGTACTACGTCACCATCCTCACTTAACTCACTTAAGCTAGTTAGTACATACATATATAGCAAACGCATGGCATCTCGCTCTTTAAATTTCGTTCTGTGCAACAACACAACGCAAATGTTTCTGTCTCTCTCACACACCGCGTGGTGACCAATTTTTTCATATGTATGTGTGTGTGTGATTGCTTGGAATTTGTTTTTGTTTCTTTGCTGCCAAAGAAAACTGCTTATTTTATTCGAGGTACCTCCACGTTTTAGTTAATAACTCCGGTGATAATTATCCGATCCGACTAATTTTTAAACTTAACCTGCTCAATCGATTGAGAAACTTTACTTTTCATATTTCAACCATGTAGCTTAAAATTTAAGCTCGAAAACGTCTGGCTAAACAGACAGACGGACAGACGGACGGACGGACAGACGATGTCTCAATCGACTCGGCTATTGATGCTGATCAAGAATATATATACTTTATGGGGTCGGAAATGTATATTTCTATGCGTTACAAACATCTGACCAATTTTATAATACGCTCTGCAAGGGTATAATAAAATGTCATAGCAAAAAGGCTACAGCGAATATATGCTTTTTAACGAAATTAATTTTGGTGGGTCTTTATTCCACTAAGGTGGCATTCTCATTTTACTAAACAATTATATACACATACATGTGTTTTGAACTCTCAACCTTGCTGGCAGTATTTTTTGGGCGCCCTCACTATTAATTTTTTTTCTGCTTATATCGCTAATTTTTATTCCATTAAAATTGCTTAAAAGCTTTCCTACATAAGCTCCCTTGCATATTTATAAAGCCAATTGAAAAATAGCAATATTTCCAAAACTACTAACTGTAGCTCAATACGGTATATTAAGAAAATGAAGAGGAAAAAGAAACAAAAATAATACAAAAACAATTGGCTTAATCCAAACTAACGGTATTATTAAATATACAGTTAAGCTAAATCTTAGTGTTGCATATTTATAAAGCCAGCCCTAGAATTAGAGCTTTCTGATGCAGTTTGAGATTAGATTTGGCGGAGTTTGGACGAATTAATTAAGAAAACCATAAATTTGCGCAAATGCCTCGTGGACAATCTCTAAGTGATATTGAAAAGGGCAAGATTATAGCCTTAAGCGATAGTGGTGTCAGTGGTCGAGGTATTGCTCGTCAAATTGGGCGTAGTAAATCCGTTGTCGAAAACTTTTTAAAAAATCCATCTTTGTATGGCTCTATAAAGAGAACAGGACGTAAAAGACATCTCGACAAGCGAGAGGAAAGGCAAATTGTTCGAAACGCCAGCAACTCCTCAATGTCATTATCACGTTTGCGTTCGACAAATGGGCTAAATGTATCACTTTCCACGATTTCCCGGACTCTTAAACGTTCCAAAATAATCCGGTATGAAAAAATGAAGCAAGTCCCCAAGCTATTGGCACGTCATAAGACTGCCAGATTAAATTTTGCATTAGACAATTTGTGTACAATATGGAATCTGGCCCATCCAAATTCCATTTTTTTTCGTCAGAAAAAATCATCTAAAAAAGAACTGCTTAAAAACTGTCGAGTTTAAAATATCCTTGATTTGGGGTTACCTCATTCCATATTGTACACAAATTGTCTAATGCAAAATTTAATCTGGCAGTCTTATGACGTGCCAATAGCTTGGGGACTTGCTTCATTTTTTCATACCGGATTATTTTGGAACGTTTAAGAGTCCGGGAAATCGTGGAAAGTGATACATTTAGCCCATTTGTCGAACGCAAACGTGATAATGACATTGAGGAGTTGCTGGCGTTTCGAACAATTTGCCTTTCCTCTCGCTTGTCGAGATGTCTTTTACGTCCTGTTCTCTTTATAGAGCCATACAAAGATGGATTTTTTAAAAAGTTTTCGACAACGGATTTACTACGCCCAATTTGACGAGCAATACCTCGACCACTGACACCACTATCGCTTAAGGCTATAATCTTGCCCTTTTCAATATCACTTAGAGATTGTCCACGAGGCATTTGCGCAAATTTATGGTTTTCTTAATTAATTCGTCCAAACTCCGCCAAATCTAATCTCAAACTGCATCAGAAAGCTCTAATTCTAGGGCTGGCTTTATAAATATGCAACACTAAGATTTAGCTTAACTGTATATTTAATAATACCGTTAGTTTGGATTAAGCCAATTGTTTTTGTATTATTTTTGTTTCTTTTTCCTCTTCATTTTCTTAATATACCGTATTGAGCTACAGTTAGTAGTTTTGGAAATATTGCTATTTTTCAAGTGGCTTTATAAATATGCAAGGGAGCTTAGTTAAATATCAATCACAATCAACTGTTCTTGCTTTTCGATTTGTTGCTAAACATTAAATCAAAGCTATTGTTACTTTTTTTTTAAATCAACAACAAAACTCTTTGCTTTATTGTTGTGTCTCATAAACTTTGATTTTTTCGTTTGTGCTTTACTCGGATGCACTCGCGCTCTTCGTACACAGTGTTGTTTGTGTGTTCTTGCTCTCTTTTTTACATATATTGCTTATGTTAGCGCTCGTTATTCTCGCGTTAGTTAATCACGTGTTTGTGATCTGTTTTGTGTTGTGCGTTCACTGTGCTCTTAACTTTTTTCTCTTTTGTCTTGGAAGCAGTTGCAGCACTTAAGCCCTTTTGTGAAACTTTTGGTTCGTATATTGGAATTGAGGGCCAAAGACACAGCGATGCACACCCGTTGCTTACAGATATTGAATTCTAATTAGCCTAAGAACTAGACTCTACTTATATAAGCCCCGCTGCATAGGTCAATTTAGCACCATTTTTTATTACGTATCTGCTAGGTCACCAACGTATGTCATTTATGCTGACCCTAGCAGGGGTATTTAATGAATTGATAGTTAATAACTGCTATGAGAGGGAGCCCTGAGATTTACTTATTAGTTATTGGTCACATTTTTTTACAATATGGGAATTATTTACTATTATTTAAACAATACAATATACAATATTTGGACCGAGTCAATTCTAATTTGGCGTAACTCATATTAAAGTAACAACAAGTGTTTACTAAAATTGGAAAAATAAATAAGATAAATGAGTTGTTATTAGCGTCAACGTTTGTGCTTAGATATGGTGTATCGTGACAGCAGATCCTTGTCTGGATGATCCAGTGGCTGACTTGTGGTACTATTGGGCAGTTCCTTGTGTTGTGTGTTTTGATGCATTTTCAAGAATACTTTCGACATCATTTGTGCTAGCAATTTGACAGCTTGGAGGATTATGTGTGAAACTTATCATTACAGCTTTGAAGCGATTGGACTGCTTTTATTTTCTAAACCATTTTAATTATTTATTATTTTGATATTATTAATATTATTATTTTCTTTTTTTAAATACGTTTGTTATGGTTGCTCCAACCCCATTATTAAGTATTGATATGTTATTATCACCAGTAATACAGCATGGTCATGTTTTTATCTAACTAATGGACCGACAAAATCTGCGCACATGGTTGCCCACTATTCATCGGGCATCTGAGTCTTGTTGTTGGCTCGCCTTGTATTTTTGACAACTTTCGCATCTGTTTACTTAAACAGAATTTTCATCTACATTCCAGTCCAGAAGTATCTTGCCGCAACGCGTGCTATCGCTGCATTTTTTGATTCTTTAGGTAGTACCGCTGCTTAATTGGTTTGTCATCTCACATGGTGATCGTGTGCATGTCCTGGAAAGTTTGGCCAATTCCGCCAATTCCTGCTGCATGAAATCTCCAACTTTAACTTCTAGCGCATCTGTTACGATTGCTGTTGAGATTCTTTTCAACAGTTTGTCATTTATCCTGCATCGTGGAGGAATTTTTATTGCACTCGATTATTGCTTCCATTTCTTTTATAAAATTCCAGCTTAAAATTATTGCTATTGTTACTTTTTGTTTCAAACCAACAACAAAACTCCTTGGTTTGTTGTTGTGTCTCATAGACTTTTTTTTTTTTGTTTTTGCTTTACCTGCATGCACTCGAGCTCTCTTTATTGTACACAGCGTTGTTTGTGTGTTCTTGCTCTCTTTCTACATTCTATTGCTTGTGTTGGCGCCAGATATTCTCGCGTTAGTTAATCTGAAGTTTGTGATCTGCTTTGTGTTGTGGGTTCACTGTGCTCTTAAATATTTGCTCTTTTTTCTAGAAAGCATTTGCAGGTCTTGTAACAATCCTTATTCGTTCTGTTTTCGGCACAACAAATTTATATGTTCGTTGGTGAAATAACAAGTTATTTTTGGTTGCCGTTGAGCAAACATTTATTAAATGTTTAAGTGTTTATATGATATTTGTTGACGTTGTTGGTTGGTTTTGGTTGGCAGCGGCAACGCTTAAAATTAGCTGGGAGTGTTGCTGCAGTGACTAAATGCCCGGATCATCCAGAGGCCTATCATTGGTAATTTTCGAAGATACTTTGTCTTGCCTTTCCACCCTAACGACTACTACTCTCCTTAAATGTTGCTAGGAATATCTTCTAGGCTTCCCCTACTATGCCAGGAATACTCCTTGTCTTCCCTAAACTGTGGAATGCTCCTAGGCTACCCTGCCTGTGCCAAAACTACTTCTGGTCTTCCTAACTGTGCTAGCAATAACTCCTAGTCTTTGTTATTCTGCTAGGAATAGCTCCTTGTCTTTTATATGTTGCTAGAAATAACTCCTAGTCTTTACTTCACTGCGCTCAATCACCTTCGTTTGGCCCCAGGACTCTGCCAAGACTCAGATTTAATACTTTCGACTAACGTAGCCTTCACTTGGTAACTTCACTTATTGTTCTTCGGGTTGTTTTACTTCACTTACCGTCGCACTCCAAATACACTTCACTCACTAGATAGATGCTCTTCTAGTCTCAGCCGTGAATATTTATAGGCATCTTGACCCTATCAGAACGCGTGGTGAACTCCTAACCGTTACGGGTAATTTTCCATTCGTTTTCGTTTTGGTTTGAAAACTTTCCATCGCTTTCTTTTGAAATTCTTTAACTTCGAATGCGTCGCCTTTCGTTCTGCTGAACTCCCATCCTTGGTTGCCAACGGCTTCTCCTTTTGCACTCTCCTGCTCTTGCGCTGGCCCCTTAATATCCGCCGCCGCCACCAACATTTTTACCCACCATGCACCTCTCTTTTACATAACTAAGAGTAATCTAAAATCTTCATAATATAAAAATGACAATAAATAAAGTTTTTAAAATAACTAGAAGGATGGGCTAACTTCGGCCGTGCCGAAGTTCGTATACCCTTGCAAACTGTTATTTAACAATGGCATTTTTACAATTACTTTAGAAAGCATATAAAAGAAGTCAAATCTTTAATAAATGTTCGTGGCTTAAGAAAAAAATGTAATTCGACAAAAAAATTTTTTGATCTGATTGTTCCTATGGAAGCTATAGCATATAGCCGATTTGGCTAAAACTTAGCACAGCCATTTCTATATATACTTAACTTCCAAATACCAAATGTTGTAACAATCGTTTTAAAAACACCCAAGTTATTGCTCTAAAACGATATTCTTGACCGATCGTTCCTATTTGAGCTATAAGATATAGTCAACCGATTCTAATGAAACTTGGTGGATATGCTAAAAAAGTATGCCAAACTAATAAACCACAACTTAGTAATAATTGATTGAAAACAACAAAGTTATGGAGGTTTAACTCTATTCGTGCTGAAAAATAATATATATACTTTATATAGTCGGAGATGCTTCCTTCTATGCGTTGCAAACTTCTGACCAAAATTAATATACCCTTTTTGCAAGGGTATAATAAATAAATATAAATAAGCAATAAATAAATAAATAAATAAACCTAACAAACTGGTTGCCGCCCGTGATAATAAATAATAAGTCCCCATACATATCAACATTAAATAAGATTTAACCTAAACTCATGTTGTTGTAACAAATTATATCATCAATAGTTTCTCTATGTATGAAATGGAACATATTCACATTAATCTTATATATTAACTAGCTTTTGCCCGCGGCTTCGCACGCACTGCTACTTCACTCGTGGAAGGTGCATTATATCGTCCTCTGTGTTCTCCGACAGGAACTTTATTTGCATGGATTACGACATTAAAGTCGGGAGTACTTGCTGGAACACTCTCTATCGCAGATCCTAGATGCGGCGAGCCTCACGCTCTAGAGGCAATTCTCTGGCTCTCTGAACTATATGTCTATCTCGATCCTGGCTACGGCGAGCCTCACGCTCTACGGAGGATTCTCTTTCTCTCTCAGCTCTATTTCTATCCCGAAGCTGGCTGATGCGAGCATCACGTTCCGCTGACGTTTCTTCATCTCTTGCTGAACGTGGCATTCACTGTACTACGACCTATCTTCGAACGACGACGTCTTCCAGACATGATTTTATTATTTCTGTACAAAACCAAAATAATAAACTCAACAACCAAAAATACTTTTTTGAACTTAAATACCTTAAATACTACGGTTCTCAAAATATTTAAAAAATGTATTTATTCACGACTTCGCATTAGAAATCTTGAAATTATCAATGGTTCTCTAATTTATTAAGCACTAGCTTTTGCCCGCGGCTTCGCACGCGTTAAACTCGTAGTAAAACAATTCTAATTCTTTCCCTGTATTGTGAAGATTTCCTGCTATCTTTGGGATATCTAAATTCATAAACTACATTTTTCCTTTTTTTTTCATTTTTACTTATTTGTTTTTTAGATTTTCACTTTTTATTTTACTTTTACATTTAATATACTACAGGATCTCTCTATATACAACGTTCACAGCTTTCTTGTCATTAGACAATACAAACTTGTTTTCCTTAGAGATTACTCTTGAAAGAGCGACATACAATTGGCCGTGTAAAAAACACTCAACGCTCAAATCTAAACCCGCAACGTTGAAGGTTTGACCCTGCGATTTATTTATGGTCATTGCAAAAGATGTCTTTACCGGAAACTGTAGACGTTTAAATTGGAACGGTAAATCCGATGGTATCAGAGGAATTCGGGGAATCAATACATCTTCCCCAGTACCACATCCTGTGAGCTCCCAGCTACGAAACTCTTTTTCTAGCGAAAACTTTAGCAACAAAAACCATTATTCTGAGGATGAAATCGAGGACTTCTACCGGAAATACGATTCGAGTGAAGGAACGGCTGTTGAAAACATTGCCGAAAGTTTTAGGTTTCTTAATAAAATAACAGGACAACCTACTTTTAACACCATTTTGTGAGGGGGAAGTCCAGACGGGTTCAAAGAATTAAGAAATTCTGTAGGAAAATGAACAGCTTCTTCTAAATCGAGAACAGTATCGACCGAGTAGTATATTTGCGTCGGCGCATCAATCTTTGAATGAATCCAGTTATTTATCTTGTCTACTTGTTCGTTAGTTGGAGACAAAATCGCTCTTTCCTGGCTACGGCGAGCCTCACGCTCTACGGAGGATTCTCTATCTCTCTCAGCTCTATTTCTAGCCCGAAGCTGGCTGAGTCGGGCCTCACGCTCTACTGAAGATTCTCTCTCTCTCAGCTCTATTTCTATCCCGAAGCTGGCTGATGCGAGCATCACGTTCCGCTGACGTTTCTTCATCTCTTGCTGAACGTGGCATTCACTGTACTACGACCTTACTTCGAACGACGACGTCTTCCAGACATGATTTTATTATTTCTGTACAAAACCAAAATAATAAACTCAACAACCAAAAATACTTATTCTATTCGGTTCCTTTTTGAAGTTAAATACCTTAAATACTACGGTTCTCAATAAAAATGTGTTTATTTACGACTTCGCATTAGAAATCTTGTAATTATCAATGGTTCTCTAATTTATTAAGCATGTTATTGTACACAAAAACCTTCCTCTTGAATCACTCTATCTGTTAAAAAAAAACGCATCCAAATCCGTTGTGTAGTTTTAAAGATCTAAGCATACATACATACAGACAGACGCAGGAAGCGACTTTGCTTTATACTATGTATAGATGTTATTGTACACAAAAACCTTCCCCTTGAATCACTCTATCTATTAAAAAAAACCGCATCCAAATCCGTTCTGTAGTTTTAAAGATCTAAGCATACATACATACAGACAGACGCAGGAAGCGACTTTGCTTTATACTATGTATAGATTATATAATATTAATAATAATTAATAATTATGCTTTTAAATATTTCCGCCTCTAAAACCCCCTTTGATATATTTGTTGCAGCTATTTCCTAGTGGGTGCCAAACTGGCCTCTGAATCGCCGTCGCTACACGCATACATACATAGCGGACGCTCCTACGCTTAACTTGCACCACCCATACAAGCCCACAGACGATCTCTCGACTCTTACTCTCTCATTACATGCCGATTTTGCACTCCCGTCGCCTCTCCTAATTCTCAGCCGACTCTCCGCTCTCTGAGCGTAGCTTTCTAATTACATTAGTGCGTGGGTGTGTATGCTGTGCATCTCGCTCGCGACCATGTATGTCTGCGTCTGAGAATTGTTTCGGCTATGCTTTGCAATGCCACCCGCCCGCGCCAGCCTACAAGCTGACCCGCATCATCACGAATATGTGTGTGTGAGAGTTCTCATGCATTAATTTCTATTTCGGTTTTGCTTATGCATTGCCGCCCGCCCGCGCCTGCCTACAAGCTGAATATATATATTTTATATATATTTTTCGCCTTCTGACATCAACGTAGCAAAAGTCAGGAAATTTCTTTTACACCGCCATTATTTGTTTACGATCAAATGTTCCATTAACGTTTTGGCTTTTGTCATTGTTTTTGTTTTTTTCTCTTCGGTTTTGACGACGTTTTGCATTCCTTCTCGTGTTTGGGTGTGCATAATTTGCAAGTATATCGGTGGATAATGTGCCTAACTTGTATGCACGATTGTTTCATATGCTTTGTTTGTGTGTATGCGTGTTTTATATGTCTTGTTTGTGTGCATGCGTGTTTTATATCTTTGGTGTTTGTGTGCAAGCATGTTTAATATCTTTTGTGTTGCTAGCGTTTTGCCTGTGTCACACACTTTAACAATATAAGGTGCGTATCAAAATGATAAGACAGTCAAAAAATTTGATTTCATTTCATCGCCAATTACATGTTGTTTGGAATTTTACAAAAATAAATATTGAGATAGATAGATCAAGCATAAGCTGCAAAATATTACCTATTTTTAGCATTCTCTGGAATACCACCGTTAGTTTTTCGTGGAAATGGAAGAATTTTATCTGATCGCAGTTGTATCATAATTATAAGACACATTAAGAAAAGTTAAGTTAACCGAATCGGAAGCCAATTTTTAGTAGAGATCAACTAAAAAAAATTGATTCAAGACTTAAATAAATAAAATGGGTCGCTCTACATTACTTTCGGAGCAGGAAAAGGGAAGCATTCTTGCTTTTTCGAAATCTGGTTGGACTGTGTCCAAAATATCCAGAGAAATTGGACGCAGTCGCACCGCAATCGCAAATTTTTTGAAGAATCCGGATGATTATGGCAAGAAACGGAGTAGTGGTCGGAAACCAGTTTTAACTTCACGCGACAAACGGCTTATTATCAATAAAGCGAGCAATTCATCTGCGTCCTGTTCCCGGCTTGCAGCACTTGCCAGTAAAAAAGTGTCCCGCATGACTGTTTGGCGTACACTAAATGATTCTGAACATATTGTTCGAGCAGTCCTCAAAAAAATTCCCTTTTTAACACCCCGTCACAAAGCTGCAAGGATCGAATTTGCCCAACGAAACTTGGATACAAACTGGGACTTGGTATAAAAATGCAGCATTGAACTCATGCATATGTCTAATGTTTTTATTTTAAAAAAGGTTATTTTTTCTGATGAGAAAAAATTTAATCTCGATGGTCCCGATGGTTTCCGGCATTATTGGCGCGATTTGCGAAAGGAGCCTCTTTATTTTTCAAAAAGAAATTTTGGTGGCGGTTCAGTAATGGTGTGGGGAGCATTCAACAAGTTTGGGACGTTAGACTTGCAGTGTACCAGCTCCAAAATGAAAAGCTGAGATTACACACAGGTCTTAGACAACAGTTTGATCCCCTTTTTAAATGAAAATAGAGAGGTTCCACATGTTTTCATGCAGGACAATGCACGAATTCACGTTAGTCGCGAAACCAAATCGTTTTTGGATCGTCGTTCGGTGGCTTTATTGGACTGGCCGGCTTGCTCACCGGACTTAAGCCCAATAAAAAATATCTGGGGTATAATGGCACGACGTGTCTATAGCAACAACAGGACCTATGAGAACATACAGGACCTGAAAATATCGATTTTTAGGGAGTGGCGTTCTTTAGAGCCAGAGTTACTTCAAAAATTGTCAGATTCTATGAAAAAAAGAATTTTTGAAGTTGGTAGATGCCAAGGATCAACAATAAATCTATAAAATATCGTTTTTTATTAATTTCATAATTTTTTTTTATATTTAAGTTGTAGTGTATTCACATGATATAATTAAAATCATTCAGCACAGCTTGTAACACTCTGTTGCAAGCAATAAATAATTATAAATATATATTCATATATAAGAACAATTGTAGGTATGTACGCAAACTTGCATGCATACATTTCGTTCTGTATATATGTGCTTACATAAATGAACTGTGCTGGCAAGCCAGCCTGAATATGCTGAGCTTGCATTTTGCTCACTCCAAGAATGAGTGACCAAACATGTGAGTACACTCTCTCTCTCTCTCTATATATATACATATACATTTTGTAGCTGCGAATAAGCAGCATAAGCATTTGATACGTATATTAAGGGATTCGGAATAAAACCACAAAAGAGCACAGACGTGCCTTTTAAAACCTAAAACGATTACCTATTTATTGGGAAGTAAATACTTTATTTCATGGCGACCGTGACAGGACGTCACTAATACAATCAAAAAAAAAATAAAAGTGTCAAAATTCCCGACCTGGACATCGATGGACATAACAGGAGAAAAATGGAAAAACGCAGTGAGTAGAGTGGCATGTGTGGTCAAAAGACTACTAAAGCTGTTAAGCAGCACAAATTTTATAAATTGAAACAACTCGGTCAAGATACATGCCGAAGTTGAAAATATGAAAAAACGATAAAAAAAAAAAGTCAAACAACCGCCCACACATCCACCTACTCTGCGAAAAATTGTAGAAGAATATACATGCGCCCAACACAAAATAAAAAAAAAAAATATATATGTACATGAGCACCACCATAGAGGACGCCTATGCAGCCAGCATCGGCACCGTCTGGCGTACCAAGCCAGACCAAGGGAAAGAAAACAGACACAGTGACGTTCGAAAGTGCTGCTCCTGTTGAGCAAAGGGATGCACCCACACTAGAAGAAGCTCTAGTGGTGTATCCAAACGATGGACCACGCCCACTCACAATAACTGAGTACCGGGCTCGACAGCAACCCATTAAACCGATACAGAGAAGGAAGAAGCGGGGCGGAAAAAGAATCGCCCTCCTGCGCCAGAGACGATTGGTGCAGGATATGTTAAAAATTACAACTTTGCCTGAGGAAGACCGACAACTCTACATAGAGAGTCTTAAACATATAGAAGTCAAACTTTGCAGTGGTGCAAAGTAACGCAAATCGGATTTCCGATTTTGCCTTTAATATTAACATTCATATATTCATTAAAATTTTTTTTTACTATGTTTATATAACCTAAAATCATCTCATTCATCTAAATTTAATTAAACCCTCAAGCCGATGCGTGCAAACGCTGCTTGAAAAATACTAACAAAAAAAAACTTAGGCTATTACTAACACATGTGGTTGGAGTATGAATTGTAAAATATTTAATGAAATGTAAACCTGAATTGTGAGCCAACCACATGCACTATCACTTCTAACTTCCACGTCTCTGTCACTGCTATAAGCAGTTGAATATCTAAATTGATTACTTCATGTATGCTCATACAATGTTATGAGTCATTATTAAATAATTAATTTTTCAATGATCTATTGATCATTTAAAGTGGATATCAATAACTGATATCACACTCCTTTATTTTATATATATATATATATGCAATTTTACATGTTTGAATGAACATCCCATTGCATTCTTTAAAATTCAATTTTTAAAAAAAAAAAAAAATTTTAAAATATTAAATTCAAAAAAATCTCAAAAAAAAAAAAAAAAAATTTCTTTTCTTTTATAATGTATACGTTTTAGGTATGAGTACGATTAGCGACTCATAACTTTTATGGATAGTTTAAAAAAAAGGGTAGATTTTGGAAAAATTTTAAATACAGTTATTACAGAAGAAATATCGAATTTTTTCAAGGTAGCTTCACTAAAACCCAAAATGGGTTTAATTGACACGAAAACAGTGGATTCCACTGCCAATGTGATCAATAGAGTAGAAGTAGAGACACAAGGTCTTACAACAATTACGATCTTATTGATCGTAATAATAATACTAATGAGCATCAACATGCTAATTAAAATTTACAGAATGCACAATAGGTGCTTAAAGAAAAAATATACTAGCAGGGCTAATGATTTAGATAAAGTTTAAAAAAAAAAAGAGAAAAAAAAATTTTTTGCTTTGCGAAAAAAAAAAGGAAAAAAAAAAAATGTCGTTAGATGAATATTTCGCGAAGATTAAAGATAGGAACCCGAGTATAGAAACTGATTTACTAGAGGTTTTTAAGAGCGAACAAAGTAGCTCACCTCATCGCGCCTTAGATCTGGCTACTATTTATATAACATAGCTGGATAAAACGGGAGAAAATTTCCCAATCCAGGGAAACAGCAGGGTAGCAATGTGCTTTATCCTTACAGTACCTAACATATGCTGTTATACAAACGCAGCAGGTACTTTTCGCTTTTATCTAATGGATGAAGCACAACTTTAAAAAAAAAAAAATACAAAAAAGGAACCTAAATGGAAGGAATAAAAATATAACACCGCATATTTAGAGAATGACCGACTGGCAAGTAATAGTTGCACAGGCCAGAATTCTAAAAGAAGAACTATTTAGGTCAATTAAGTGTATTACTCAAGATAGGACAATTGGTCCAAACACTCTTAAGAAACACACAAGTATTATTCAGACCACATTACAGCAAATTAGATTATTACTAAAGAAACATTTTGATAATCTAACAGAAGGTCATTAGTGTGCCGCCAACGCATTTTACAACGAATGCAAAGACAAGTCTGTCTCGGCGTTAGCAAAACACAATATTGAGTTTGCTGAAGTATCTGACCTGGATACAACGATAGTTCTAAACGAAGACACCTTGCCCAGACAAACAAATTTTTATTGCACAATGGCAGAAAAAATAGCTGCCGATAGGGAATACGTAAGACAAGTGTCGTCTTCGGTCCCTGAGTTCGATGGTCAAAAGACCGCACTCAATCGCTTCGTTACGGCATTAAAAATCGTCGAACGAAGTAAAGGAGACCAGGAGGATTTGGCCGTTGAGGTGTGTTGTATTTAAATCCAGTGTTTAGGTTATTTTATTAAATTCTTTATTTAATATGTTTTCATTGAGTTTATATTCATTTGTGTGTATTCACATTTAATGTCTTATGTAGACTGTATCTTAGTTCTTTAACAAAGGGTTTTCTTAGCTAAGACCGCGTAGCTGCGCTGCCAGCGACGCCGGCAGAGGAGCGGTCTGCTTATGTCATAAATGCTAACGTAAGCTAAATATGCATATATGGATATATGCAAGAGTGAGGATGTATCATGTTACATTGCTGGTCGCTTGTGTTATTATTGTTAATTCAGCAATATCCAGCAATGCATTATTTATATGCTTCACTGTGTACAGTGATCACTCGATAGAACATGCTACATCCCCCTCCTTTAGAAAAATAACGTAATTTATGGAGTTATTTTAAAATTTGATTATGTTTGACTTATTTATTAATTATTATATTTATTATTATTATATATTTTTCTCTTTATTCTCTTTTTTTTTGTTAAAAAAAAAATTTAATGAAATATAGTAGGAAAAAATTTTCGAAAATATTAGGAAATTGTAAGAATTATACATATTATTCATTAAGAAAAATTTTTTCTCTTTTCTCTTTTTTTTTTTTTCCTACGATTTTTTTTTTTTTTTTATGTATTAACCAATTAGGAATTAAAAATCTTTAACCTATCTTTATGTACTACCTGCTTTTTATTTTTACCATCTTTTATTTTTATATTGTCTCTATCTTCTATTGCTTCTATTGTGTATGGGCCTAAATACTTAGGTTCTAACTTATGGCCCGTATCATTTCTTAATAAGACTCTTCTTCCTATTTCTAGCTCAATATTATTTATTTTCCTATCATATAGTTCCTTATTCTTAACTTTATGCTGTTCTTACATAACTCTGGCCCTTTTATAGGCCTGTTCTAATCTAAATTTTGATTCCTTAGCATAATCATCTATATTATAAAGTGGATTTATCCTATCTATTGTATTAAAGTGTTTTGGTAAATTTGAAGTTTTACCAAATACTAACTCATATGGACAATAATCATGTGCCATAGAGGGTGTTGTATTAAAACTATATGCGAAGTATCTTATCCATACATCCCAGTCAGTTTTGTCAACTGAAATGTATGAACGTATGAACTCGTTAAGTGTTCGGTGGCTTCGCTCCACAGTTCCTACAGTCTGGTGATGGTGTGCAGTTGAAGTTATATTTTTAATATGCAAGTTTTTGCATAAATCTTCAATTATAGAATTTTTATATTCTGTACCCATGTCCGTAATGAACGTCTTCATTGGACCGTACTTCAGAATAAAATCTTCAAATATAGCTTTCGCTACTGTTTTTGCACTTTTGTCTTTAATTGGTATGATTACAAGGTATTTTGTTAAATCGCAGATTAAAGTAACTGCATATTCATTTCCTTGTTCTGACTTGGGAAATGGACCGATCGTATCCACAATTACCCTGTCAAAAGCCATTTGTGGCGTTTCTGTTATAATCAATGGTGTTTTTATATGTTTAGTTATTTTTGATTTTTGACACTTATTACATTTTTTTATATATTGAGATATCTCTTGTGTCATTTTTTTTCCAGTAATAATGTCTTTTAATTTTTGCTAAGGTTCTTGTATAGGATCATCGTGGAACGTAAACAGTATTGCTTCTTTTTCTTTATCATTATTTGATAATAGGGTCACCGGCTTGAGTAGCGCTACTCGTAAAGATATTAAATTCTTATTGCCCAATAATTTAAAAGATTCTATTGAAATTGTATCAAAGATCTTTTCGCTCGGTGCCACTTTGACTTGGCTGATATTAAGTATACCGGCTTCCTTTTCAAGCCTTTGGAAGAATTGACCTAAGTCGAGAATTCCATTAGTATACATATCGCAAATGTCAATTCTTGCTATAACTTTCTTGCCATGTTTGAATGTGCATAAAGTTTCAGTTATACGCAAGGTCACTACTTTTCGTACTTCGTCATTAACAATGACTTCATATACGTTGGGCTTAGAAGCATTAAGAGATTGCTTTCGCGAATCTTCTATATCGTTATATTTTTCTTTTCCTGCGCAGGAATTTAACTGTTTACTTTGGTTTCTGGTAGTGACTTTCAGAATTTTATTATTATTTTGTATGTTTTGTAAATCTTGTATCGTGATTCTTGATAGAGCGTCGGCCACGAAATTATCTTTTCCCTTAAGGTATTCTACTGTAAAGTCGTATTCTTCAAGATCTAGTCTCATTCGGGTTAACTTTGAACTGGGATTTGTCATTGAAAACAAATAAGTTAATGCTCTATGATCCGTTTTGACAGTGAAATGTCTACCATAAATGTATGGTCGAAAATGCGTGATGGCCCAATGAATTGCCGCTAATTCTTGTTCTGTTGTACTTTTATTACTTTCACCTTTTGTGAAAGATCTAGATGCGTATGCAACTGGAAGCTGAAGTCCATCTTTATTTTGGGTTAGGACTGCTCCACATGCATATTTACTTGCATCCGTGATTATGCAAAATTCTTTGCTAAAATCTGGGTACTGTAACAGAGTTGGATTCATCAATGCTGATTTTAGATGATCGAATGCGTTTTGGCACTCAACTGTCCATTCGAATTTTTCATCTTTCTTACATAATCTTGTTATGTGACGAGAATAATCAGCGAAATTTTTTATAAATCTTCGGTAATAATTGCAAAATGCAATGAATCTTCTAGCGCTGTCCGCATCATGTGGGACTGGATATTTTTTTATGACCTCATATTTTGTGTCATCAGGCAAGATTCCTTTATCTGTGCACTTATGTCCCAAAAAGGTGACTTCATGCATGAAAAATGAACATTTTTCAGGATGTAACTTTGGGTTGTGTTGCCGACATTTCTCAAAGACATCTTTTAGATTATTGAGCATATGTTGCTCGGAACAACCTATGACTATTAAGTCATCCATATAAAGAAAAGCTTGCGAAGGTTTAAGTCCAGTGAATGCTATAGTCATCATTCTCTGGAACGAATTTGGCGCTATTTTTAAACCGAATGGTAATCGCGTGAAGCGATATGAGCCATTACATGTTGAGAAAGATGTAATGTCTCGTGACTCTTTTTCAAGTTCAATTTGATGAAAACCTGACATTAAGTCAAGGCATGAAAAATATTTTGCTCGACCTAGTTGATCTAAGATATCATCAATTCTAGGGAGTGGAAATTTATCTGCTAGTAATTTTTTATTAATTTGACGATAGTCAATTACTAATCGCCATTTTTTATTTTCGGAATTTGGTAACGATTTTTTCGGTACCAATAAAAGTGGGCTATTATAAGCTGATACGGATGGCTCGACAATTTTGTCGTTTATTAATTTTTGGACTTGACTTTGAATTTCGTCTTTTTGATTATGAGGATTTCTGTAGTTTTTTATGTACACTGATTCTGTATCTTTTAACCTTAATTCTTGCTTGTAAAAGTTATTTGTTGAAATAGATTCGGTTTCAATTCCGAAAATGTCTGTATACTGAGTGCATAACTCTGTAAGCTTTGCTTTGAATAATTGTGGGAAATTCTTTTCTAGTTTTTTCATTACTTCTTTATGTCTATCATTTTTGATATCTTGGGCTATGTCATAATTACTTAATGACTCTGTTTGGATTTCATTTAAATTTATAATTTTGGTTGAACTCGTTGTATTTAATATTCGGACAAAAATATTATCTTTATTGGAAATTGTATTTCCAATGAATATTCCTTTATCAATTTCTTGATTCGGAATTAAAATGGTATGTTCAACAAAGTTTAGTTTTATTTGATGGACTACTTCAGCGCGAGCTGGAAGTATTATAGCGTTATTATCAAATATGTGTATGTGTAATTGGTATATGTATTGGATAGTTGAGATTGTTTGGCCGAAGTATTAGAGTATCACTTGAATGTGTGAAATCTAATTGGCAGTTGAATTTTTTAATGAAGTCTATGCCAATTATACCGTCACTCGGAATAGGAAAATTTTGTTCTACTAAGTGGAAGTTGTGAGGAATTATATATTTTCCTGTAGTTAATTCTACAAATGACAAACCGGTTGAAAAAACTGATCCTTCCCCTATTCCTGATATTTTTGTTTTTATGTTAGTATTAACATTCTCAAAAATATCGACATTTTCTTTTAATAGTGAAATGTCTGCACCAGTATCAATTAGTAAGGTAAATTCCTTACCTGAATTTTCATTTTTTAATTTTACAAATATATTTAAATTAAGGTTAATATTGTGTACTTTCGAATATCTTAAGGGAGTTATTGGTTTTCCGGATCACTTTGCGCGACCCTTACATTTGAATTATTATTATTGTGGCTTCTATTTGAATTGCCACGGCCTCTAGGGTTTCCTCTAGTTTGGCCTTGTCCTCTATAATAGGAATTATTATTTCTGGTATTTCGGAACCCGTTGTATTGGTAATAGCCTCTTCCACGGAGGTTACCTCGGTTTCCTCGTTGGTTTTGTAACTGGTAATTTTGGTTGGGGGTCTGTCGTTGACGAAAGTATCTAACGGAGCTTGCCTCTTCAGTGGCTTCCGTAGAAACGTCCACGAATTTTGAAATGGCTTCATTCATGTTTTTGAATGTGCCTGACCGCATAGCATGTTTTACTTCAGTTAAAGTGCAATTTTTAGTCATGGCCTTTACAGCATTTTGTGCTGTATTTGTTTGCTATTTCTGTAGACAAGCCATCATCGATGTAAGCTCCTTTAAGAGTTTTTGTCAATGTTTCAACCTCTTGGGCGTATTGGCTGGCTGTCTTGGTTTTTTGTTGGAGATTTAATAATTTTGCAGAGATTACCTCTACAGATTCTCCTAAAACATTTTCAGTTAGTTTTTTACTAATGGCAACTATTGTTTGCTCATTTGTAATTAACTTTCTAGCGTGGCCTTTTAATTTTGTTTTTATTATTCGTACTGCAATTGCTTCGTGAGTACCTTTCATAGTCTCAACCAAGTCGAGACCATCTAGGAAACTTTGAAGGTTTTCAGTACTTCCATCAAACTCTGGTATTAGAGTGGATGCGAGTTTTAAAAACTCAGGTACAGATTGTTCATCTGGCATTGTCGGATTGTCGGAAAGTGATTGCAGCGAAGGTGTTGCTACTGACAGCGTTTCAATTTCTTTCGTTTTTAATTTATTTTCGATGTCAGATTCGCCGCTCATCTGTTCAGATTCTTCTGGACTACTTGTGGCTAGAATTGACTCGTCAAATTTAGCATCCGCATTTAATGCGTTTGGAACGAAAATATGAAGATTATGCCTATCCGATATTGTTCTAAGTTGAGTTCTTAGTCTGTCAAGATTCTCCCTTGCTTGTAGCAAGTGCAAATTATTTAAACGGCTGAATACTTCCGCAAATAGTTTGTTGATTGTATTGAATTCATGTATTAGAATTCGAATATGTTTCAACTTTGTTTTGTTTTTTATCTGAATGCTCTTATTGAGGCATTTAAATGACTTCTCGAATTCTATCCTATGTTCTTTTACTATCTGAACAATTTTTGGCCATTCCATGGGGAACGTTATTTAAAAAAAAATTTTAAGTCCATGCCTTCTTGTTTTGGATCTGTTACTGACCTATCTTAATATTTCTTATTTTTTTTTTATGGTTTTCTAACATTATTCTTGATTTTCATCCATCAAATAGAACAGAAATGTTCCTGTTGCGTTTGAAAAGCAACAAATAAATGGTATTGATAGGATGAAACAAGTACATACCCTACTATTCCCTTGGATTGGGAATTTTTTACCAAATTTTTTCAAGTAAATTATCTTTATTTTTGCCAAACTTATAGCGCGTTGGGGTGAGTTAGTATTTTCACTCTTAAAAACCCCGATTATATCGGACTCTATGCTAGGATGGTTTTCTACTACTCTACTAAAATAACTATCTAACGTACTCATATTCCTATTTTAGTTAATACATAACATTCAATAAAAATTTGTTTAAAGTTGAAATTTTAATTTTATTATTTGAGAAATTCGAGAGAAACTGATTCGTTTGATAATATATATAATTAATTTTTTTTTTTTTTATCAAAAATGCACCTTCATTTTTAGGTTTGCATACTTTATTTAAATCTTGTCCAAGTCATTGGCTTGGCTTAGGGCTCTTTTTGTTATACATTTGTTATGTAGCCTATATGCCTTGAACAAAATGTATGCGATCAAAATTATGACTATTGTCAATAAAAGTGCATTAGTAATACTTAAATCAATATTTGATGATTCAACTGTATTTATCATGTTAGCAGTGGAGTCCACTGTCTTCGTGTCTATTATTCCCATTGTGGATTTTTTATAAATTATTAAATTTGTTGTTAAATCATCAAACTTATTTATACTATTATCAAACATTAAAAAAATTTGAGACAATTTTTTTTTTTTTTTAAGAAAACTTTTGTATATCTATATAGAAAAATTTTCTTTTACATTACCCTGCCTAATTTTGCGCATAGCTTTACAGGCTATGCTTCTCTTGGGCGGAAATGGTTCCGCTCAAGTTTACAATGTGTCTTACAATTTTTCTTAGTTTCTATTTATATATTTTTATACATAATTATAAATTTGTTTTTTTTTTTTTACATTTGAAGTTTAAAAATTTTTTTTTTTGAATATTTTTCTGCTTGTTTTATTTCTTCATAGCATCAGCTGGTCGTCGCCGGTTGGCTAGCTGATGCTCCATCGATGGCGTAAAAAGCGGCCTGCTTTTCACACTGAGTTGTCTCTGCTGCTGATCTCCTGGGCCTATGGGCTCAGGCGGTACCGGTGCAGGTCTTCGCACCAGATTTGACGTCTTTCCAACACGTATACTCGCAGAAGGGGCTCTCCAATGGCCCCGGGCAGTCTCTCGGGCACTTCTTTTGCAGCTTTGGTAGGTTTACTTGTGGAGGTGGAAGGTTTTTAGTTTTGTTTGTTGTTGTTGGAATATTTTCTGAGTGAGTTTGAGTGGTATTTGGCTTTTTATTTTCTTTATGTGACTTTAAAAAGTCAAGTTCATACTGCAGTTTTTGGGCAGTTGTCCAAGGAGGAGGTGTTGGACTGGTGTATAATAGCCACTTTATGTGCGCTATTCTCTTATTTATTTTATTTTTTACACCACCTCTCCTAGCCATTACACTCTTACTCTACTCACTCAGATTCCTTTATTTTTTTCTTTGATATTTCCTTTGTTTCTTCCTTCTTTGTTCCCTCCTTCTTTGCCGTTGGTCTTCGTAAAATTTAACAGTGTTGGAATTATATTGTCCTCCCGTGCAGATTGTCGTCAGGTCGGTTGACCTCAGTCACGGTCGCCATGTGTTGTATTTAAATCCAGTGTTTAGGTTATTTTATTAAATTCTTTATTTAATATGTTTTCATTGAGTTTATATTCATTTGTGTGTATTCACATTTAATGTCTTATGTAGACTGTATCTTAGTTCTTTAACAAAGGGTTTTCTTAGCTAAGACCGCGTAGCTGCGCTGCCAGCGACGCCGGCAGAGGAGCGGTCTGCTTTGTCATAAATGCTAACGTAAGCTAAATATGCATATATGGATATATGCAAGAGTGAGGATGTATCATGTTACATTGCTGGTCGCTTGTGTTATTATTGTTAATTCAGCAATATCCAGCAATGCATTATTTATATGCTTCACTGTGTACAGTGATCACTCGATAGAGTGATGTGTACAGAGGTCATTAAGTCCAAAATTACTGGCTCTATCCTGTATAAAGTCCAAAACGAGACTACAATAACAGGTATAATACAGAAATTGAATAATAACGTTAGAGGCGAATCCACTGACGTTTTAAAGGCTAAGTTATTGAATGCCCAACAAAAGGGTAAAACAGCTTTAGAGTATGCTATGGAGCTTGACAATTTGCGGAAGCAACTTGAAGCCGCTTTCATTGACCGTGGTTTAGATCCCGACAACGCTGAGGAATTCGCCACAAAAGAAGCTATGGAGGCGCTAATCCTCCAATGTCAGCATGAGCGAGTTCGTACTATATTGGAAGCTGGACACTTTAGTCGTTTTGGTGATGCTATGGGTAAATATATCCGTCTCATGACCCAAACGACTGGGAGTCCCAGTACCATATTGTACCAGCGTGGGAGAAATAATAGAGGCAGGTATTACTCTAACTACCAACGTGGTAGAGGCAACAGCCAGGGTAACTACAATGCCAACTATAATTCCAACAATTACCGGTCAAACAGAGGACAGTCCCATAACAGGGGACAGTCCCAACACCAATATAATAATAACGCTAGAAGAAACATACCTAGCAGAAATATTCGCGTATCCCACAATGAAACGGGAAACACGCAAGACCCTTTAGATACAGAAAAGTAAGCACAAAACATGTGCATGCAATTAATTTTAATCTCAATATATTTGTTTCATTTTTTAATGTCGAAACAAATAAAAAATTAACATTTTTAATCGACACTGGTGCAGATATTTCAATTCTCAAAGAAGATTCAGATGTTCTAAATGACATCGACACGAATCACAAAATTAACATTCAAGGCATTGGTAAAGGAGCAATAAAGTCCAAAGGCCTAGCATCCTTAGAGATTCAAACCTCTAAATACATAATCCCACACGACTTTCATGTTGTACAGTCTGATTTTTCAATACCAAGTGATGGTATAATTGGCATTGATTTCATCAAAAGATTCAACTGCCAAATCGACTGCAAAGCGTCTGAAGACTGGTTAATACTAAGACCAGATAATTTAAAATTTCCTATCTATGTTCCAATAACATACAATTCTGGTAACACCGCAATTTTCATACCAGCAAGATCCCAAGTAGTCCGACAAATTAATCTCACATTAAGTGAAGACGTTGTGTTGATTCCCAATCAGGAAATTCAACCGGGTATTTTCGTTGCAAATACATTGGCAACAAATGGAAATACAGTTGTCCGTTTGCTAAACGCAACCAATTCTGACAAAATAATAGAAATAAAAACTTTAAAGTCAGAACCATTTTCGAACTACGATGTAGTTCCAACGACTCCTAAAGCTAGGGAAAATATGGTAATGTCCCAGCTAACTAAAAATTTTCCGCTCCAATTTAAAGAACAATTAACCCAACTATGCACCAAATGTAGTGATGTATTTGGACTTGAGACCGAATCAATCACAACAAATAATTTTTATAAACAAAAATTGAGATTAAAAGACGAAGAACCGGTATATATCAAAAACTACCGGAGCCCGCATAGTCAAAAGGAAGAAAACCAAAAGCAGGTTGGAAAACTAATAGTCAACAATATAGTTGAACCATCTGTGTCTGAATATAATAGCCCACTGCTTCTTGTTCCGAAAAAATCATTACCTGGCTCAGAAGACAATAAATGGCGATTAGTTATTGACTATCGTCAAATCAATAAAAAATTATTGGCCGACAAATTTCCTCTTCCTCGAATTGAGGACATACTAGACCAACTAGGCCGAGCTAAATACTTCTCATGTCTTGACTTAATGTCAGGCTTCCACCAAATCGAACTTGAAGAAAGTTCAAGAAATATAACGTCATTTTCAACAAGCAACGGCTCTTATCGCTTCACGCGATTACCATTTGGCCTAAAGATAGCGCCTAATTCATTTCAGAGAATGATGACTATCGCATTCTCGGGACTAGATCCGTCCCAAGCATTCCTTTATATGGATGATTTAATAGTTATTGGTTGTTCTGAAAAACACATGCTAAAAAATCTTAACGATGTCTTCAATACATGTCGGAAACACAACCTTAAATTACATCCAGAAAAATGTTCATTTTTTATGCGCGAAGTGACTTTTCTAGGTCATAAGTGCACAGATAAAGGAATTTTACCTGATGACACAAAATATAATGTCATTAAGAATTATCCAGTCCCACATGATGCGGACAGCGCTAGACGGTTCGTTGCATTTTGCAACTATTATAGACGTTTTATTAAAAATTTTGCCGACTATTCCCGGCACATAACTCGATTATGTAAAAAGAATGTTCCCTTTGAGTGGACAATTGAATGCCAAAATGCATTCCAATATCTTAAAGAAAATTTAATGCGGCCAACCATATTACAATATCCTGATTTTAGCAAAGAATTTTGCATAATCACAGATGCAAGCAAACAAGCGTGTGGAGCGGTTTTAACCCAAAACCGAGATGGACTCCAACTTCCAATCGCTTATGCATCGCGTTCATTCACCAAAGGTGAAAGTAATAAGAGCACAACGGAACAAGAACTAGCAGCCATTCATTGGGCCATAACACATTTTCGACCATATATTTATGGCAAACATTTCACAATAAAAACAGACCACAGACCTTTAACATATTTATTTTCCATGGTAAATCCTAGCTCAAAATTGACTCGCATGCGGCTTGAACTGGAAGAATACGACTTCACAGTTGAGTATCTAAAGGGAAAAGACAATTTCGTGGCAGATGCCCTATCTCGGATAACAATAACCGAGTTAAAAGACATACAAAATAAAGTCCTGAAAGTCACTACCAGGCAACAGTACAGACAAAATAAATCCTGCGCAGGAAAAGAAAAAGAGTCTTTGCCAAGGCAAAGTACTCCAAATGCTTCTATGCCCAACGTTTACCAAGTTATAAATAATGACGAGGTACGAAAAGTAGTGGCCTTGCATATAACAAATAAACTGTGTTACTTGAAACACGGAAATAAAGTTATTGTAAGAATTGATATTGGCGACCTATATACTAATGAAAAACTTGACTTAGGTCAGTTCTTTCAAAGGCTTGAAAAGCAAGCCGGTATATTAAAAATAAGCCATATCAAAACGGCACCGTGGGAAAAGATCTTTGAATTTATTTCAATAGATACTTTTAAAGAAATGGGCAATGATAAATTGAAATCATTAAGAGTAGCGCTACTCAACCCGGTGACCATAATAAATAATGAAAAAGAAAAAGAAGCAATTTTGTCTGAAAACCATGATGATCCAATACAAGGTGGTCATAATGGCATAACAAAAACATTAATAAAAATAAAAAGACACTACTATTGGAAAAACATGACGCGTCAAATAAAAGAGTACATACGTAGTTGTCCAAAATGCCAAAAGTCGAAAACGACTAAACATACAAAGACCCCATTAACTATAACAGAAACGCCTATGAGTGCCTTTGACAGAGTAATAGTGGATGGATACTATAGGTCCACTACCAAAATCTGAAAATGGTAACGAATACGCAGTAACCCTGATCTGTGACCTTACAAAGTATTTGGTAGCCATACCTGTTCAAAATAAGAACGCTAATACCATTGCGAAAGCAATATTTGAATTTTTTATATTAAAGTACGGTCCAATGAAGACGTTCATTTCGGACATAGGCACTGAATATAAAAATTCAATAATAAGCGATCTGTGCAAATATCTAAAAATAGACAACATAACGTCTACTGCACATCACCACCAAACCGTTGGAACAGTGGAAAGAAGTCATAGAACTTTTAATGAATACATCCGTTCTTATATATCAGTCGATAAAACTGACTGGGATGTTTGGCTCCAATATTTTACATATTGTTTTAACACGACCCCCTCTATGGCACATGGTTATTGTCCATATGAGTTAGTTTTTGGCAAACAAAACAATTTGCCAAAACAATTTAACTCTATAAATAATATAAGTCCGTTATATAATGTAGATGATTATGCTAGAGAAGCTAAGTTTAGATTAGAGCAAGCCTATAAAAGGGCAAGGCTTATGCTAGAAGAGCATAAGGTAAAAAATAAAGAATTATATGATAGAAAAATAAATGATTTTGAACTAGAAATAGGTGATAGGGTTCTTTTAAGAAACGAAACGGGCCATAAGTTAGAATCTAAGTATCTAGGCCCATATAAAGTAGAATCAATAGATGATAGGGATAACATTTTAATTAGAGATAAAAGAAATAAAGCACAAAGAGTGCATAAGGATAGGTTAAAAATTTATAAATAAAAGGAAATTTTTATTATTTTGCTAAAACCTAACACGTATACATTCAAAAAAAAAATAATAAATAAGAGTAAGAAAATTATTTGCATATATACAAATTTTTATTTTTATATATATAAAAGGAAGGAACGAAAAAAAAAAAATTTTAAAAAAAATTTTGCTATATAAAAAAAAAAAGCATACATGTAAGGAAAAAATTTAAATATTCATTGACTGACGTCAAAAATTATTTTACAATAACTTCATTAGATTACGTTATTTTTTAAAAAGGGGAGGTGTAGTGTATTCACATGATATAATTAAAATCATTCAGCACAGCTTGTAACACTCTGTTGCAAGCAATAAATAATTATAAATATATATTCATATATAAGAACAATTGTAGGTATGTACGCAAACTTGCATGCATACATTTCGTTCTGTATATATGTGCTTACATAAATGAACTGTGCTGGCAAGCCAGCCTGAATATGCTGAGCTTGCATTTTGCTCACTCCAAGAATGAGTGACCAAACATGTGAGTACACTCTCTCTCTCTCTCTATATATATACATATACATTTTGTAGCTGCGAATAAGCAGCATAAGCATTTGATACGTATATTAAGGGATTCGGAATAAAACCACAAAAGAGCACAGACGTGCCTTTTAAAACCTAAAACGATTACCTATTTATTGGGAAGTAAATACTTTATTTCAAAGTGCTACAGCCGAAGGTGTCTTATAATTTTGATACAACTAAAAATACTGCATTTTCTATTTAAAAAAAAAAAAAAACATTTGTTGTTAAAATATTTGAATAAAATGTGTTAAAACGCTTTTCTGTTCCATTATTAAATATTTCCATAAGTTTTTTAGTCCAGTAGGTGCCTTAATTTTAAAAATATTTAAGAAAAACCAAGTGTCTTATCATTTTGATACGCACCTTACATATGTATTGGTAATTATCACGCCATGGTGTCAACCTTTTATTGGTCCATCCTAACATTCGAGAAGGAAAATTTGGGCAAGCGACGACTGCGCAGAAATGCAAAGATTAATTCTTAGATGATGAGTCAAAGTGCACAGACGCAAAATTAACAAGTGATAATTCGGTCAAAGTGCAGTAGTGAAAGAGTAGTCAAGGACAGCAGAATTTTAGGATCATCAAAGGATAATACAACAATAGAAGAGTCAAGTACCAGCAACATAGAATATAAAAAAATTGCAAGTTTTTTTTTTTTAATACTTTTTATTTATTTTGTTGGATCTCTTATTTAACTTTATGAGACTAACAACAATTTTCTAGTTTTATCTTAACAATAATCTAATACGTAATCTAGCATTTGAAGGATGCTACATTGATCTATGGCTAAGGGTTGGAAAGACTTTTCTTTGGAGTCGAGTTCTTTCACATACTCGGGTTAATGATTGCAAACAGTTTAGCGGTGTACTTTAGTTATTGTATCTTTAATTCGGTTATTACACTATTAATAAGTAGATCTTTCTGTACGTTTTCGTTTCGGATATACCAAGGTGCTCCCGTGATAGTTCTGAGAACCTTAAAAGGCGCCCTTTTGTATGGTTTCGATATTGCTCTTGCTTGCGTTTTCCCACAGTGCAGAGCCGTACATTCAGATCTGTTTTAATACCGAGTTGTAGAGAATAACTTTGAACTCCAAACATAGTGGAGATCGTGCATTGATAAGCCAATCTTGTCCGGTTGCTTTAAGTTGCTTTTTCATGGCTTCGATGTGCCTATGCCAAGTTAATCTTCTGTCCAGGTTAACACCAAGATACACAACATCGTTGAATTGAGGCACTGGCACGTTGTTCAGTGTCAATGATGGGCAGGTTCGTCAGTTAAGGGTAAACGTAACGTGCTTGCATTTCTGTTCATTCACAAGGATGCGCCAATCTGCTAGCCACTTTTCAAGTGTAGGGCTTGTTGGTATGTCCGCTGAATACAGAAGATACAGAGTTGGACCTAGCACGCTGCCTTGAAGTACAAATGCTTTTGATTCGAAGTCATCAGAGGTGAAGCTATTACATCGCACAGCGAATTTTCTGTTGGATAGATAAGATTCCATTAGCCTGTGTGTATATTGTGGGAGCGTCGCTTTTATTTTATATATTAGGCCGTCAATCCAGACTCGGTCAAAGGCTTGGGCGACATCGAGAAAAATTGCTGTGCAATATTCTTTTTGCTCGAATGCTGTGCGGATCTCTGAGGTGATACGGTTGACTTGTTCAATTGTGCCATGGTTTTTACGGAAGCCAAACTGATGATGAGGGATTATATTTTGGTTAACCAAGATTGTATTTATACGGAGTTGTAGGACTTTTTCAAATAGTTTTGAAAGACTTGGCAATAAACTAATGGATCTGTATGATGATGGCTGTGATTTGTCCTTTCCGGGTTTTGGGATCATTATGATTACTGATTTTTTCCAACTTATGGGAAAATGACCACTTTTTACTATCGCGTTGAAAAGTTTGCAGATGTAACGCACGGCACAGATCGGGAGTTCTCTGATCATTTTCGGGGTTATTATATCATGACCGGTCGACTTTCTTGGATTCAGATAGTTTTTAATAGTTGCGGAAAATTCCTCCGCTTGAAATTTCTGTGGCTCCCTTTCCGCTGGAGTGCTAAGGGGGGGGGGGGGGGAGCTGAAATGAGTTTATTGACGGGTTTGGCAGAAATACCATTTTTAGGTGAGCTGCGAAGGTGAGTGCTCTGTGAAAGTGAGACATACTGGTGAGTTGGCGACAGGGCCCGTAAATGTCCCTACCTCAATTCCCAGGAACTAGACCCCATCTATTGTTCAAAGTGTAACGAAAGTAACAAGTGTGGTTAGGAAATATTTTATTTATTTAAACTAAGTTCTGATCAATAAATTTTATAATGTATAAAAAAAAAGATCAATACAAATCAATGGGTCATAGGGTGACTAACACCTTTTCTACATCCTTTCTCTATTTTATTTTGTGTGTAAAAATATTTATATGCCTGTATATAGTAGTTTGAGTGTGAGTCCGTCTAAAACATGGCCTCCGGGTAATACCATAGCCATTGTTAAGCGTCAATTGTTTGTATGTTTGTCGTAGTGTTGTCTTCAAATCAGTGTCCGGGGAATACCCTACTTAGCTAGAGGTTTTGTGCATGTCTCTTTTCAATCCTACCTCCCCTCTAGCGATTGAAAAATTTACAGAATTAACTTAATTCACGTTTCTCATAACCATCTCGTGTCTCAGCATTCTTTTTATAAATTTTTTGTAACAGGAGACCCTGGGGAGATTGAGATGGTTGAGAAAATAGTTATATATATATATATATATACATATATATATAAAGTTTCATCAATTTTTTTGTCACTGCTGAAAAAAAGTTAAAAATATCCTTTCATATATCTAATATATATATAAATTACGTGTCACAGTGCTTGTCCGTGATGGACTCCTAAGCTACTGAACCGAATTCAATAAAATTCCAAATTTACCCGTAATATGTAACTTAAAAGGATAGTTTTCATCTTATCTAATTACTTTAAAAATTTTTTAATTAAACAAAGTCTAGTAGAGTAATTTCATCCCTCTCTAACACATTACATAGAGTGTTTAGTCATCGATATGATTTCGATAGGCGTCTCTATCGATAGTTAGGGTTGCCAGCACGTATTTTACGACGCCAACTTTCTAGGGTTGGCCAGGGACCTCCACACTTTTAATGTTTTTTTTCTACAAATTTATTTTATGGGCGAATGTGTTATGGCCAGCTGTTTTCACTGCCGATAAAACCGCTAGACTTTGGCTAGTGTTGAGAAACGTCTGCTTCTGTATGGGGAATTTATCTCCCATATAAGAGTTGGCAGAAATTTTAGCGGTCAAAAGGCCAGTGACCCGGGCTATTCAAAATTGCTCTCAGAGAGGATTACAGAAATGCGTTGCTTCGTGTATAACCCCACTTCTCTTTTTTTCTTTTTTTTTTTGAACGCGTTTTCCTTCTTCTCTGCGTTTCCTCCTTTTCACCTCGTCGCCAATGTATCAACCCTGTACTCCGGTAATTATAAATGCCAAGTTATTTTGATTTTAAACAAATCAATTAATTCTTTATTCAAGTGTTGTTCCGGTATGTGTTCTGCTGCGCTTGCGGCCAAGAAGTCAAGTGTTGTTTCGGTATGTGTCCTGCTGCGCTTGCGGCCAAGAATTCAAGTGTTGAGAAATAAAGAAGTGATGCCAAAGCTCCTCCGCGAAAGCTCATTATGTGGCTCGTGCCGCGGAGCTTCCTGTGTGTTTGTCGCCGGCCACAGAAATCTCTCTTGGCACGGGTCTCCACATCCCTCCAATGTTTTTCAGCCTCAGCTTCAATCCTTCGTCCTGAGCGCAGGCTTCATCTTCCGGTGCTTGAGATGTCTGTCCGGATGTGCTCGGACCCGGAACACTATCGGTTGTCGTTGCAGCTTCATGGGTACCTGTAACTGGAATTTTTTTTAAATGACTCACATCTCTGGTTAGCGTTTTCCCTCCTCCTTGCACTTGGACTATATTCCCTTTTCTGTTGACTACCACGTACTCGGTCATATCAATCGTGGGTGTCAACTTATGTGGGCACAAGACATTTTTCAGCACAATTCTGTCTCCGGGTTGGATATCCGATTCTTTGGCGCCTCTTCCCTTGTCTGCTTTCTCTTTTCCCTTCTGTTTGTTCCAGCAATCCAAGTCTCTTTCCGAGGATTCACCGATATCACCCACAACGTCTCGAACATCCGGTATCTTGTCTCTAATGATCCGGTTAAACATCAATTCCGAAGGGGCTGCTCCTGTGGTTCCATGTGGTGTTACGTTGTACATCATGACGAAGTTTTGGATCTCTCGTTTATACTCTCTCCCTTTTGACCACGCAATTTTAAGGCGTTTCACCAAGGACAGTTAATTGTCTCAGAGTGATCGCCTGGTGCGCAAGTGCGTTACTAAGGAAAAAAGGAAAAGAATAGTAAAACGTGGAAAGTTTTTTTTTGCTAAAAAAAAAATAAGTTTTTTTAAATTTATTACCAAAAAAAGAATATAAAAGTGAAAAGTAAATCAAAGGTGGATGTGAATAAAAGTATATAATAGAAGACTCCAGGGAGTGAAGCCGGATTGGCGATATCACAGGGTAAGTCATCCGACTAGGGACCGCCCCGTAAGATCCGGTTAAACGGCCGTCTTCATACCTGTCTCGTCTATTGTAGGCCAACCAGAAGATTCCCTGACGGCCAGGTCTCCTCGTCCCAGCCAGGCCTGGCCGAGATTATTTTTTTGCGATTCTCCAAAAATTTTTTTATATCATTTATCCTGCCACGTACAACAATTTTTTTTGCCCACCTTGAGGGACCACGTGTGTCCCTAGACTGCCGTCCGCCTGTCCCATGAACTGAAATATTCCGGGAAAAGGGAAGACGCAAGAAATCCAGAAGCCATTTTGCGGGACAGCGAAGTTTTTTTTTTTGAATGAGACCCAGAGGAAAAACCGGAAAGTAACCTGAAAATACAATAGAAAAAAAGAAAGAAATTTTGGTCAGACGAAGGCTATAAAAAAAGAGATAAAACAAAGATTCCTTTCCACATACTTACCGAGTGGACATCCCGAGGCCACGTGCTCCAAGAGGGATTCAAAGCCCCAGGATATCGGCACCTGCCAGGACCTGCAAAAAAAAAAAATTAAAAGTGGCTGAGAATTCTTTTTTTTGATAAGTGTAGTCCCGTCTTAAAAGAAAAGTTTTTAATTGTCCTTAATATTTAGGCCATTACTTATATATTTGTCTTTAATTATTTATTCCTATTTATTTATTTATTCTTAGTTATTTAATTATTCTTATTTATTCATTTATCCTTATTTATTTATTATCTCTGCATATGTGATCGATTTGATTAATTCTGCTTTTTTTTTAAAAGTAATAATTGATGAAATTTTTTTTTGTATTCATCTTCACATTTACGTTTATATATATACATCTTTTTTTTTGCCCGGCATCATCCTTGGATCGTTACTAATTCAATACTTACTCATATATATATATTTTTTCCTTCCCTACGGCTATTTTGTTTATCGCTGTATGTCCTTTGAACCGAATGATAAAGCGACGATTTCGAATCGCGAAACCCCCCCCTAACAGAGCTCTATTAGGTAGGCGTCACAGTCGGTACCTGCAAGGAAAGTTAAAGGAGTTGTTAAGGAATTTCGTTGCCATAAACAAACGAGAAATAGGGATCTCAAAGTGCTTAATTTTTTTTGGTGATTTTTCAACTTAATACTCACCGGCTAATGAGGCCGAATACCGGGTGATGCTTCGGTAACTAAGAGAATAAAAGAACAAAATATATATATGTAAAACAAAAGAGATATAAGTATAAAAAAGGAAAAAAATGTTAATAGGATAAGTTAGCAGTTAAAAATCTTGTATGCCCCATGTTAAAGAAAATAATACATATCTGATTTTTACCATGTCCGGCTGAGTGTTATGGGACCAAGGAGGGGTGGATTCAAGGAAGGGATGCTGACACGATAAGGTAGGGGTGCAGTGGTGCGTTGTTTGTTTGGGTGGCATATTTCATCTAGATGCCACAGGATGGGAGGGTCCGCCAGGTTTCGTCCAAAAGTGATCCATTAGAAACCGATGCTTGCCAGGAAACGCCGGTGAATCGCTGACATCTGTGTATAAAAGGAAAGAGTAGTATTAGTTCTGTGTAAGAAAAGGGGTTGATGTTTTGTTTTGTGATGACTTGTTTATATATATTCCTGTGCTTGTCGAGATTGCGAAGTTTAATTTTGTGGTCCCAGAGAGTGCAGTGTTAGTTAACGTTTGATATGTGTGGATTGTTAGTGATGTACTCGTAGTAAATGTTGATTTTTTTTTATTGTTGCGTGTGAGAGGGCTAGGGTTAAGGTAATCCACGGCCCGATAGTGGGCTAGCCGGCAACAGCCCCGTATCATCTAAGTATGACCACACGTGGGACCTAATAAGGCCCAATGACCATAAAGGGTCATAACAATAAATGGCGCCCAAATTAAGGCAGTTCTTGGATCGGTTAAGCATCGCGCGGAATGCAGGTCGATCCGAGAACCGCGGCTATTAACAAATCATTACATTCAAGAAGGAAATTAATTAAATCAATTGCTCCGCCCGCTGTTTTTTTTTGTTTCGTCATCCAGTCAAAAAACTCGTCGATTACCGGGATCGACGAGAACCCGGAATGGCTGAGACAGAAGGAAAGAAAAGCATTGGTCGGACCAATGTTCAATAAATTCGTATTAGGCCTAAGGATTTTAGGCAGAAGATGTTCGCGTCCGAATGTAGACCGGAGCTTCGCGACGACATTGCGTGATTGAATCGTGATTTGCGTTTGCGGAGTATCTGGGTTATTGTTTGTGAATGTCAATTAGTTATGTAGTTTACTTCCTATCCTACCCACGCGGAACGGGCGGCCTCCAGTTTCGATCCGAAACAGGTAGTAGCGCCCGGACTCCTTGGAGGAGCATTCCAGTTGGCAAATGCGAAAACGCAGCAGCTAAGGAATAGTCGCTAGGAGAAGGATAAGAGAAGATCATTAACAGACAAATATATGTTCGGGTATTCTCGACTGTCGGCCATCGATAGAGTCGATGACCGTTACAGTCGACAATACTCACCAATGTAGATGTGTGTTCCTTAAGTGTATAATAAATGTATTTTGATGTCAGCAGATGTGGCGTTGATTCCAGGCAAGGGCGGAGATAGGACACCGCACCACACAAATTCAGCTCCCTTTTCGTTTGTTCCCTCTGTCCCTGTAAGAATTCGAAAGAATAGTTAAATAGAAATTACAAAACAATCCAAAAAAACAAAAAAAATAAAAAAATAGGATAGAAAATGGAGAGTGAAGATAATGGCAACCCGTCGCTTTTCACGACCCAAAACGCGGCACAAATGTTGGCTGGTTTTCAACAACAAAATACGTGGAGGGCGCAGGGAGCTGTCCCGAAACGTTTAAGTGTCGATGAGGCAGAGACCCCCGTAGCAGCGCCGTTAAATACATTTCTCAGGCCAATAGCGGAACAGGTGTCGCAGGAAAGGGCTGAAGCACAGAGTTCATTGAGTGGGGCGCAGGTGCAGGAGTGGCTCGCGAGGTCACAAGACCAGTTGAGGCGGGAAATGCACGACATGATGAACAGGAAAATAGACAAGAGTCTAGAGGAAGGTTTCGACAAGCTTTTAGAGCGGCTAGAGGTGAAGAGAGCATCCTCAATGGGCTCTAACCAATCTATCCATACCCAGCTGAACCAAGCCGAGGCGCGCCCGGTGGAAATCGATCGCGTCACAAGAACTAGGCAAGAACTAAACCTACCCGCTAAACCGCGGCAACACGTCCCAATCAGGCACTCTACATTGGCAGCAGAACCAATGCCGCTGGGCGTTCATGAGGAGGACCAGCGAGACGAAATGTGTTGGCAGCAGGGGCGTGCGAACCGATGGTTGCCAGAAAGCAATAAAGACCATTACGATGGTCTCAGGCGTCGGCCTGTCAGCTTCTACCACATTGCCGGCCGCACAGCGTAGGGCAGCAGGGACGTTTCGATACAGGCGTTCCGATGATGTGGCGAGGCACGAAGAACCAGTGAATAGCGGGCCCACCCAACATGGAGCACATCATAATCACAGAATTTCACAGAATCGCCATGCGGAGTACCAACGGAAGCCGTATATCCCGATCTGCAAGTGGCAAGTGCAATTCTCCGGAAAGTCGGGTGCAATCACTGTAGAGGATTTCGTGTTCCGAGTAGAACACCTCCAGAAACACTATGGAACACCATGGGAGGATATTATGCGGGACTTCTACCAGCTGCTGACCGACGACGCATCTGAGTGGTATTGGTTGCTGCAACGCACCAAACCGCCAGAGAATTGGGAAGGCCTACGATCTGCCATCCAAGATCGGTACTGCGATACCCGATGTGACTACGAACGCATACAAGATCTAGTCGAGAGGAAACAGAAACCGGGTGAGTCTTTGGATGCCTATTTCCAGGCAATGGGGAAATTGCGTGCCTCAGTAAAGTCGGGACTGACAGAAGATTGGGTCGTTAAGACAATAAAGAAAAACCTGCGGGAACCGATGAAACAATGGGTCTTTCCCTTAAGGGCGTATACCGTCGAACATCTCCGCGAAGAATGTAGAGACGCCGAAAGGAACTTTTCGGAGGAGCTGGCAAAGATGCACTACAGTGCCAGAAATATGGCGTATCGGTGTGGCGATCCCCGAGGTGAACCGGTGAGTGAAATACGCGAGCAGAGGCCACCAACTGAAAGGGACATCTTTAATCCCGAGGAAGACGCGGCAGCAGTTGAGGAAATGGTTGCACAGGTGGCAAAATGGTCTCTTGTTTGCTGGAATTGCAAAGAGCCTGGTCATGTTTATATGGACTGCGATTCCATGGATCGGAGCATCTTTTGCTATAAATGTGGGCGACCCGACACCATAACGCCAAAGTGTCCAAAATGCAGCCCGGGAAACTCACGAAGGAGCGAACCATTGCCGGTGCGGTCCCGTTCCGAAGAGCAGAGCTCAGGCCGGCGCAAATAGAAGAAACACCAACAAGGACCATCGAGAATACTCCCACTAACAACAGGGAAAGAGTTTCATATGAAGAGAGATTGAGGCGATACAAGGAGGCGAGAAACCGTATTTTTAATAACAACGCTCTGGAGGGAATGACGCTGCTGTCGAGGCGCGTCCGAAAGGCGAGAGAAAGGTATCGGCAAAGAAGATGGCAGAGATCAGCCATACGGCAGACGGTGACGTCAATTGGAACAGAGGAGGAGGGCGATCGTCGACCATATGCCGATATAATCCTCCAGAATAGGCGTCTCCGTGGCTTACTAGATTCCGGGGCCTCCATAAGCCTCCTGGGCAAAGGGTGCCGAGAATTAGTCTGTGAACTGGGACTCGATTGGAAACCGTATTTCTCATCCGTTAGAACGGCTAGTGGGGGCGAGCCAAAGATAATTGGTAAAATAAGGGCAAACGTGGAGTACGGTGGAAAAATTCATGAAATCCTGTTTTACCTGTGCCCTGATTTACAGCAGGAAGTCTACCTAGGTGTTGATTTTTGGCAGGAGTTCGGTCTCGCCCCAGAGTTATTTCAAGCTAGCCCCAAAACAGCGCAAGCGCGTGAAGCTGCGGAAATTGGCCGTGACCCACATCAATTAACGGAAGAACAAGAGAGGAGAATCCAAGCGGTGACTGATTCTTTTCTCACATTTGAGATGGAAGGATTAGGTCGTACGCCGTTGGTGCAGCACAAAATCGAACTGGTAGAAGGAGCAGTTCCGGTAAAATCCCGACATTACCCGATGTCGCCAGCTAAACAAAAGTTAGTGTATGAAGAGTTGGACGAGATGCTACGGCTGGGAGTAATCGAGGAAAGCGAGAGTCCCTGGAGCAACCCTGTTACCCTAGTGATGAAGCCCGGCAAGAATCGTCTTTGCCTAGATGCGCGAAAAATCAACCAGGCGACAAAAAAAGATGCCTACCCGCTGCAAAACATAGACGGGATCTTGAGTCGCATTGGCACGACAGTGTTCATCAGCAGCGTAGACCTGAAGCACGCATATTGGCAGATCGAGCTGAACAAGGAATGCCGGAATATCACTGCGTTCACGGTGCCGGGAAGGCCGCTATACCAATTTGTGGTAATGCCCTTTGGGCTTTGCAATGCTGGGCAGACTCTATGCAGGTTAATGGACAAAGTGATACCGTCTAGGCTCAGGGAAAGCGTATTTGTTTATTTAGATGACCTGCTAATCGTCACTCCGGATTTCGAGTCACATGTGTCAATCCTACAACAAGTGGCTGACTGTCTCAGGGAAGCAGGATTAACCATCGGGTTAAAGAAGTCTCATTTTTGTCACAAAGAATTGAGATACTTGGGATTTATTATAGGCGGTGGCATGTTGAAGACCGATCCCAGTAAAGTGGAGGCAATCAGAAGATTGGCCATACCGAAAAGTACCAGGGAGGTGCGTAGTTTTTTAGGAACTGCAGGGTGGTATCGGCGCTTTATAAAGAATTTTGCAGAGATAGCGGCTCCGCTAACCGATACATTGAGAAAGTCGGGAAAATTCCAGATGACAGAGGCAGCTCGAGAATCCGTCCAAAAACTGAAAGAAGCTCTGACGACAGCGCCGGTTTTGAAGCATCCTGATTTCCGAAAACGGTTTTTTATTCAGTGCGACGCGTCGAACACTGGAGTCGGCTCGGTTCTGTTCCAATTGGAAGATGATGGGAGCGAAAGGCCAATAGAATTTTTTTCGCAAAAGCTAAATCAGTGCCAACGGAATTATAGCGTCACTGAAAAGGAGTGCCTGTCGGCAATATAAGCTGTGAAGCGTTTCAGGGCTTATGTGGAACTAATGCCGTTCACTATTATCACGGATCATTCTAGCCTGAAGTGGTTAATGTCATTAAAAGACCTCGACGGGCGATTGGCTAGATGGTCGTTAAAACTGCAGGCCTTTGACTTCGACATTGTGCATCGAAAGGGTTCGGAGAACGTGGTGGCGGACACTCTGTCAAGGATGGTGGAGGAGATTCATGCCGATCGGATCCTTGGGATGGAAACCACAGAGTTCGAATCGCCAGAATACCAGGAATTGAGGCGAGAAATATTGGCTAATATCGAAAAATTACCAGACTTCAGGGTAGAAGATGGTTACATCTTCAAGCGAGTGAGCGATTCTAGCAATTCGCCTGAAATGATGGACGGGTGTTGGAGACTGTGGGTGCCAGCCGCGCTTACCCAGACCCTAATCGAGCAAGCCCATGAACCCTCTATTCGATCACATGGAGGTATAGCCAAGACGCTGAGTATTCTACGGCAAAAATATCACTGGCCCGGAATGATAGCGCACGTAAAAAATTACGTCATGAAATGCGAGGTATGCAAGGAGACGAAGTCCACGAATCACGGTCCAAAACCAGGAATCGGGAAGGAAGTGGTAACGCATCGACCCTTTCAGAAATTGTACATAGATTTCCTGGGGAAATATCCCCGATCCAAAGGTGGGCATGCGTATATTTTGGTCGTGGTGCACCATTTTTCAAGATTTGTGTTCCTCCATGCCATGCGCGAGGCTACAGCTAAAGGGGTGGTCAAATTCCTGAAGAACGAAGTCTTCCATAAGTTTGGGGTACCAGAGCTTATACATAGCGATAACGGGAAGCAGTTTGTGTCGAGCCAATTTGGTGAGCTGATGGAGCAGTATGGGGTGAGACACATGCGCACCGCGGTATATTCGCCTCAATCGAACGCAGCGGAGCGAGTAAACCAATCGGTGTTAAATGCGATTCGGGCTTACTTGAATGAAGACCACCGAGACTGGGATCTATACCTGAGCGAAATAGAGTGTAGTTTGAGAGGCGAGTGTAGTTTACCAACGGGGCCGATTATCAACTGGCTCGTAGGCTACGATCTCTTGAAGACCACGAATTCAATCTGATGACCCGCGACAAGCAAATGGCCCTCATGAGGGATGAGGTGAGGAAAAATTCTCATAAGGCACACGAGAGAAGTGCAGCATCCTACAACAGGCGGTCTAGGGAAATCCGTTTCCGCCCCGGGCAAGAAGTATACCGTCGCAACTTCGTCTTAAGCGATTTTGGGAAGAATGTTAACGCTAAATTTGCCAGAAAATTTGTGAGGTGCCGAATAAAGTCACTAATAGGGAACAACATGTACGAGACGGAAACTTTAGAAGGGAAGCCTAGCGGCATCTACCACGCGAAGGATTTAAAACAATGAGGGAGGCGGAGATGCGGATCTGAAAGTTTGAGAGGAAATAAATGACGTAATACGTATTATCCACGTACTCACCTGAATAGCCGCAAAGACAGTTCTGTGCCCGGCTAACCTCTGTTCTGTCATGTGGGCGTTTTCCCTCATTGGGCACGTATGAAGGGTCCCTCGTGTGTCGCAAGAATCATTCCCGTGGTCGTCTCGTATTGGTTCAGCTTTTCCTTCACCCAGCATTATCCATCTGTCCATTGTTTCACTGCCATTCTGGCGTGAGTAACTTAGAGATGTCAGTGCGTTGTTATGGCCAGCTGTTTTCACTGCCGATAAAACCGCTAGACTTTGGCTAGTGTTGAGAAACGTCTGCTTCTGTATGGGGAATTTATCTCCCATATAAGAGTTGGCAGAAATTTTAGCGGTCAAAAGGCCAGTGACCCGGGCTATTCAAAATTGCTCTCAGAGAGGATTACAGAAATGGAGGTGTATCAACCCTGTACTCCGGTAATTATAAATGCCAAGTTATTTTGATTTTAAACAAATCAATTAATTCTTCAGCTTCAATCCTTCGTCCTGAGCGCAGGCTTCATCTTCCGGTGCTTGAGATGTCTGTCCGGATGTGCTCGGACCCGGAACACTATCGGTTGTCGTTGCAGCTTCATGGGTACCTGTAACTGGAATTTTTTTTAAATGACTCACATCTCTGGTTAGCGTTTTCCCTCCTCCTTGCACTTGGACTATATTCCCTTTTCTGTTGACTACCACGTACTCGGTCATATCAAACGTGGGTGTCAACTTATGTGGGCACAAGACATTCTTCAGCACAATTCTGTCTCCGGGTTGGATATCCGATTCTTTGGCGCCTCTTCCCTTGTCTGCTTTCTCTTTTCCCTTCTGTTTGTTCCAGCAATCCAAGTCTCTTTCCGAGGATTCACCGATATCACCCACAACGTCTCGAACATCCGGTATCTTGTCTCTAATGATCCGGTTAAACATCAATTCCGAAGGGGCTGCTCCTGTGGTTCCATGTGGTGTTACGTTGTACATCATGACGAAGTTTTGGATCTCTCGTTTATACTCTTTCCCTTTTGACCACGCAATTTTAAGGCGTTTCACCAAGGACTTGTTCATATTTTCAACTTCGCCATTCGCCTGTGGCCAATATGGTGGTGTCGTTATTTGGGTAATACCGTTGGTCCGACAAAAATCTTGAATTTCGAGACTTACGAATTGCCGACCATTATCGGTTCTCAGCGTTCGTGGTATTCCCAAACGAGAAAATATCTCCTCCATTTGTTCAATCAGCACCTTCGACGAAATGGTTTTTATAAACTTCAATTCCATGTATCTGGAAAAATAGTCGATCAACACCAGTACATAGTCGTTGCTCGGTAAAGGTCCTAGTAAGTCAGATGCGACACATTGCCAAGGGCCTGCTGGAAACGCATGCCGATCCATAGGCGCTGGTTTACTTGCTAGCGATACGGAGATGCAGTCTCTACAGGCCTTAACAAATCCTTCTGCTTCCCGGTCGATCCTTGGCCACCACACCTTTGAACGTAATCTTCGTTTCATAGCCGATTCACCCGGATGGCCCTCGTGAGCCAGTTCGAGTATTTGCGATCGTAGTATTGTTGGTATTACTATTTTCGTTCCGCGTAAGAGTACACTTCCAACTGTCGATAATTCCCATCGGAACGGATAATATGGACTGGATGAGTTCGCCTCCCATGAGTTGGTGCTAAGATAGGTCATTGCGTCAATTATTTCTTCGTCCTGCATACTTTTTTCCATGATTTCCGAAATGGTTAGAGACTTTGGTACTCCTTTGGCTACAATTTGAAAGATATTCTGCTCATCCTGCCAGTCGAAAGCTACCGCTTCTGTAAGTTGACAAAGACGCGACACGGAATCTGCGATGTTTTCCTTTCCTGCTTTATAGATGACTCGAAATCGGTAGGACTGTAGGCGTAGTAACCAACGTTCGATACGTGCCGGTGGTTTCGAAGTTGGTTTGAATATGGATTCCAATGGTTTATGATCCGTTATCAGATCGAATTCCAGCCCTGCTAGGTAGTAGTAAAACTTCTCCACTGCCCATACCAGTGCCAAGCTTTCTTTCTCTGTTTGTGAATATCTCTTCTCAACATCAGTTAGGCTTTTACTGGCGAACGATACGATATGATGGTCGTTATGATCGTCAATCTGTACCAGAACAGCTCCCAGTGCTACTGGACTTGCATCGGCTATAAGGCATGTACGGAGATTTTTATTGAAGTATGACAGCCTTGTCACCTCGACGACTTGTTTCTTTAACGTATCGAAGGCTTGCTGTTCTTTGTTGGTCCAATCAAATTTGGTATTCGCCTTTATTAATCTTCTCAATGGTTCCGTCGTGTTGGCGAGATCGGGTATAAATTTCCCCACATACGTTACGAGACCCAGGAAACTCCTTGTTTCCTCCTTAGTTTTCGGAGCACGGAACTCTGTAATCACTTTAACTTTCTCTGGATCCGCTTCGATACCATGGTCCGATAGAATATGGCCAAGAAACTTGAGTTTTGTTGTTTTGTACACACATTTTTGTTTATTCAAAACAACGTTGTGGGTATCAAAGATTTTCAGCACCGCAGTTAGCGCCTTGTCGTGCTCTTCTTCATTTTTGCCAAAAACGATAACATCGTCAATATAGTTTAGAGCATTGGGGCAGCCTGCTAACAATTCCTCCAGCCGCCTCTGGAAAATTTCTGGAGCCGAGTTAACTCCGAAAAACAGTCTTTTATATCGAAACAGTCCCTTGTGTGTAATAAATGTGGTAATCTGCCGACTTGACTCATCGAGCTCCAATTGGTGATAAGCATTTTTCAAATCCAGTCTGGAAAAACATCTCGCCTCCCGTAGTTTGGTCATGAACATGTCGAATGTTGGCAGTGGGTAGTTTTCCCTCGAAATGGCCAAATTCGCCCTTCGCATATCCAGACATAGCCTTATCTCGCCGCTTCCTTTATATGCAATTACAACTGGTGAAATCCATGGACTCGGTCCATGGACTGGCTCTATAATGTCTTGCTGCACAGCCTGGCTTATCCTTTCTGCAATTTGGTCTTCTAACGCAGTCGGAAATCTCCGCATTGGCTGCTGCACTGGTCTCACATTGTGGTCTATGGCCAATCTCACAGGTGAAGCTTTCCATTTCGGAAAATGTGCGCACGAATCCACTCTATTTACGTCTAAACCAATTTTCAGGACGTTGAGTTGTACGGCTGTGTCCCGACCTAGTAACGATTGTCTACCATTTTCAATTACATAAAATGTAGCAATCATCTCTGGTCTTTTCTGAATTCTTATCGGAGCTTCAAAAACATTAGTCACCCTCAGCACATCATCCGAAGCATAGGCCCGAAACTGGGTAGACGAGTTGGTACGAACATTGAACACTGTCGCATGTACGCTATTCAGTTGCAGCCAATCGCCACGGCTTATCAGGTTGTACCGTGATCCGGAGTCAATTATCATTTGCAGTTGAGATCCCCCAACTAAACATGATACGGTTTCTTCTCCTTCTGGTTCACCAGTTATTTTAAAACAGTTCGACCAACTGTTGTCGCTGTGACACTTAGTTTCCTCCTCATCGATGGCGTGCACCTGGAACTGTGAGGTGCGTGGTCGCTTGCGTTGATTATCATATGGTGTTCCAAAACGTCTCTTCAATGTGGTCTTACACATCCGAGCATAATGTCCGACCCGGGAACATTTATTACATTTTGAGTTTCTTGCCGGGCATGCCATACTGCGTTCATCATGGTCTGCTGCTCCACACCGGCCACACACATCATACGTCCTGTCATTTCTTTTCGTTTGGACGCCAATTTTCTTCACAATATCGGCATCCGACGGAATCACCATAGCCTCTGACTGCTGATTCACTTGCTCTTCAACTGTGCACGCATTTATTATCTCCTCCAGCTTGAGCTCCGCTTCTAATAGCTTCTTTTTCAATGCAGTCTTAGCCCAGGCATCAATGATTTTATCAGCGATACAGATTTCTTCTATTTCGGTCTTGGTGGCTCCAAAAGTGCATTTACTGGCTTGTTGCCTTAGCCGCAGCAAGAACTCAGCGAAGCACTCACCTTGGCGGGGCACCATGCTGCGAAACATGTGCCTTTCGAATACGGCGTTACGTTGCGGTGAGAAATATTCATTTAATTTATCCACCAGTGGAGTAAATACATCATTTTCCTTTGTCGCATCGTATGGCACCAACGCGCCTGGAAGACTGTACACCACCTCTTGTAGCTGTGGTCCGCCGAGATGCAGTAATTTGTTCCGCTTTTTAATTACCGATGTAATTTCTTCTGAGTCCACATAGATATTGAATGACCGAAGCCATTTCTCCCACTCATTGCGCCACAATGATTTTTCTATGTTAGCGCACAGAAATGGTTTAATTTCAGCCATCCTGCTGATTTGTTTTAGCTTACACTTTATTTCGTGCTCAGCCTCTGATTCTTTTCAGATTTCGCTTGGACAGCCCTGCTGTGTACAACTTCTGGAATTTTCCAGATATTTTCAGCTTGCACGGGCGTTAGTTCTGCCTTGCTCAGCTGTTTGCTTTTTTTTTTTTCTTTTGGCTTGTCTTAGAGTCGCCTTTGCACTCTCTTGACTCGGCCTCTGTCAAATGCAGATAATTAATTTATATTTTGTTTCCGTCACTGTTGTATACTTACATGTACGCACTTATATATTTTTTTTTACTAATTTCTTGCGTTGCTTCGTGTATAACCCCACTTCTCTTTTTTTCTTTTTTTTTTGAACGCGTTTTCCTTCTTCTCTGCGTTTCCTCCTTTTCACCTCGTCGCCAATGTATCAACCCTGTACTCCGGTAATTATAAATGCCAAGTTATTTTGATTTTAAACAAATCAATTAATTCTTTATTCAAGTGTTGTTCCGGTATGTGTTCTGCTGCGCTTGCGGCCAAGAAGTCAAGTGTTGTTTCGGTATGTGTCCTGCTGCGCTTGCGGCCAAGAATTCAAGTGTTGAGAAATAAAGAAGTGATGCCAAAGCTCCTCCGCGAAAGCTCATTATGTGGCTCGTGCCGCGGAGCTTCCTGTGTGTTTGTCGCCGGCCACAGAAATCTCTCTTGGCACGGGTCTCCACATCCCTCCAATGTTTTTCAGCCTCAGCTTCAATCCTTCGTCCTGAGCGCAGGCTTCATCTTCCGGTGCTTGAGATGTCTGTCCGGATGTGCTCGGACCCGGAACACTATCGGTTGTCGTTGCAGCTTCATGGGTACCTGTAACTGGAATTTTTTTTAAATGACTCACATCTCTGGTTAGCGTTTTCCCTCCTCCTTGCACTTGGACTATATTCCCTTTTCTGTTGACTACCACGTACTCGGTCATATCAATCGTGGGTGTCAACTTATGTGGGCACAAGACATTTTTCAGCACAATTCTGTCTCCGGGTTGGATATCCGATTCTTTGGCGCCTCTTCCCTTGTCTGCTTTCTCTTTTCCCTTCTGTTTGTTCCAGCAATCCAAGTCTCTTTCCGAGGATTCACCGATATCACCCACAACGTCTCGAACATCCGGTATCTTGTCTCTAATGATCCGGTTAAACATCAATTCCGAAGGGGCTGCTCCTGTGGTTCCATGTGGTGTTACGTTGTAAATCATGACGAAGTTTTGGATCTCTCGTTTATACTCTTTCCCTTTTGACCACGCAATTTTAAGGCGTTTCACCAAGGACAGTTAATTGTCTCAGAGTGATCGCCTGGTGCGCAAGTGCGTTACTAAGGAAAAAAGGAAAAGAATAGTAAAACGTGGAAAGTTTTTTTTTGCTAAAAAAAAAATAAGTTTTTTTAAATTTATTACCAAAAAAAGAATATAAAAGTGAAAAGTAAATCAAAGGTGGATGTGAATAAAAGTATATAATAGAAGACTCCAGGGAGTGAAGCCGGATTGGCGATATCACAGGGTAAGTCATCCGACTAGGGACCGCCCCGTAAGATCCGGTTAAACGGCCGTCTTCATACCTGTCTCGTCTATTGTAGGCCAACCAGAAGATTCCCTGACGGCCAGGTCTCCTCGTCCCAGCCAGGCCTGGCCGAGATTATTTTTTTGCGATTCTCCAAAAATTTTTTTATATCATTTATCCTGCCACGTACAACAATTTTTTTTGCCCACCTTGAGGGACCACGTGTGTCCCTAGACTGCCGTCCGCCTGTCCCATGAACTGAAGTATTCCGGGAAAAGGGAAGACGCAAGAAATCCAGAAGCCATTTTGCGGGACAGCGAAGTTTTTTTTTTGAATGAGACCCAGAGGAAAAACCGGAAAGTAACCTGAAAATACAATAGAAAAAAAGAAAGAAATTTTGGTCAGACGAAGGCTATAAAAAAAGAGATAAAACAAAGATTCCTTTCCACATACTTACCGAGTGGACATCCCGAGGCCACGTGCTCCAAGAGGGATTCAAAGCCCCAGGATATCGGCACCTGCCAGGACCTGCAAAAAAAAAAAAATTAAAAGTGGCTGAGAATTCTTTTTTTTGATAAGTGTAGTCCCGTCTTAAAAGAAAAGTTTTTAATTGTCCTTAATATTTAGGCCATTACTTATATATTTGTCTTTAATTATTTATTCCTATTTATTTATTTATTCTTAGTTATTTAATTATTCTTATTTATTCATTTATCCTTATTTATTTATTATCTCTGCATATGTGATCGATTTGATTAATTCTGCTTTTTTTTTAAAAGTAATAATTGATGAAATTTTTTTTTGTATTCATCTTCACATTTACGTTTATATATATACATCTTTTTTTTTGCCCGGCATCATCCTTGGATCGTTACTAATTCAATACTTACTCATATATATATATTTTTTCCTTCCCTACGGCTATTTTGTTTATCGCTGTATGTCCTTTGAACCGAATGATAAAGCGACGATTTCGAATCGCGAAACCCCCCCTAACAGAGCTCTATTAGGTAGGCGTCACAGTCGGTACCTGCAAGGAAAGTTAAAGGAGTTGTTAAGGAACTTCGTTGCCATAAACAAACGAGAAATAGGGATCTCAAAGTGCTTAATTTTTTTTGGTGATTTTTCAACTTAATACTCACCGGCTAATGAGGCCGAATACCGGGTGATGCTTCGGTAACTAAGAGAATAAAAGAACAAAATATATATATGTAAAACAAAAGAGATATAAGTATAAAAAAGGAAAAAAATGTTAATAGGATAAGTTAGCAGTTAAAAATCTTGTATGCCCCATGTTAAAGAAAATAATACATATCTGATTTTTACCATGTCCGGCTGAGTGTTATGGGACCAAGGAGGGGTGGATTCAAGGAAGGGATGCTGACACGATAAGGTAGGGGTGCAGTGGTGCGTTGTTTGTTTGGGTGGCATATTTCATCTAGATGCCACAGGATGGGAGGGTCCGCCAGGTTTCGTCCAAAAGTGATCCATTAGAAACCGATGCTTGCCAGGAAACGCCGGTGAATCGCTGACATCTGTGTATAAAAGGAAAGAGTAGTATTAGTTCTGTGTAAGAAAAGGGGTTGATGTTTTGTTTTGTGATGACTTGTTTATATATATTCCTGTGCTTGTCGAGATTGCGAAGTTTAATTTTGTGGTCCCAGAGAGTGCAGTGTTAGTTAACGTTTGATATGTGTGGATTGTTAGTGATGTACTCGTAGTAAATGTTGATTTTTTTTTATTGTTGCGTGTGAGAGGGCTAGGGTTAAGGTAATCCACGGCCCGATAGTGGGCTAGCCGGCAACAGCCCCGTATCATCTAAGTATGACCACACGTGGGACCTAATAAGGCCCAATGACCATAAAGGGTCATAACAATAAATGGCGCCCAAATTAAGGCAGTTCTTGGATCGGTTAAGCATCGCGCGGAATGCAGGTCGATCCGAGAACCGCGGCTATTAACAAATCATTACATTCAAGAAGGAAATTAATTAAATCAATTGCTCCGCCCGCTGTTTTTTTTTGTTTCGTCATCCAGTCAAAAAACTCGTCGATTACCGGGATCGACGAGAACCCGGAATGGCTGAGACAGAAGGAAAGAAAAGCATTGGTCGGACCAATGTTCAATAAATTCGTATTAGGCCTAAGGATTTTAGGCAGAAGATGTTCGCGTCCGAATGTAGACCGGAGCTTCGCGACGACATTGCGTGATTGAATCGTGATTTGCGTTTGCGGAGTATCTGGGTTATTGTTTGTGAATGTCAATTAGTTATGTAGTTTACTTCCTATCCTACCCACGCGGAACGGGCGGCCTCCAGTTTCGATCCGAAACAGGTAGTAGCGCCCGGACTCCTTGGAGGAGCATTCCAGTTGGCAAATGCGAAAACGCAGCAGCTAAGGAATAGTCGCTAGGAGAAGGATAAGAGAAGATCATTAACAGACAAATATATGTTCGGGTATTCTCGACTGTCGGCCATCGATAGAGTCGATGACCGTTACAGTCGACAATACTCACCAATGTAGATGTGTGTTCCTTAAGTGTATAATAAATGTATTTTGATGTCAGCAGATGTGGCGTTGATTCCAGGCAAGGGCGGAGATAGGACACCGCACCACACAAATTCAGCTCCCTTTTCGTTTGTCCCCTCTGTCCCTGTAAGAATTCGAAAGAATAGTTAAATAGAAATTACAAAACAATCCAAAAAAACAAAAAAAATAAAAAAATAGGATAGAAAATGGAGAGTGAAGATAATGGCAACCCGTCGCTTTTCACGACCCAAAACGCGGCACAAATGTTGGCTGGTTTTCAACAACAAAATACGTGGAGGGCGCAGGGAGCTGTCCCGAAACGTTTAAGTTTCGATGAGGCAGAGACCCCCGTAGCAGCGCCGTTAAATACATTTCTCAGGCCAATAGCGGAACAGGTGTCGCAGGAAAGGGCTGAAGCACAGAGTTCATTGAGTGGGGCGCAGGTGCAGGAGTGGCTCGCGAGGTCACAAGACCAGTTGAGGCGGGAAATGCACGACATGATGAACAGGAAAATAGACAAGAGTCTAGAGGAAGGTTTCGACAAGCTTTTAGAGCGGCTAGAGGTGAAGAGAGCATCCTCAATGGGCTCTAACCAATCTATCCATACCCAGCTGAACCAAGCCGAGGCGCGCCCGGTGGAAATCGATCGCGTCACAAGAACTAGGCAAGAACTAAACCTACCCGCTAAACCGCGGCAACACGTCCCAATCAGGCACTCTACATTGGCAGCAGAACCAATGCCGCTGGGCGTTCATGAGGAGGACCAGCGAGACGAAATGTGTTGGCAGCAGGGGCGTGCGAACCGATGGTTGCCAGAAAGCAATAAAGACCATTACGATGGGGTCTCAGGCGTCGGCCTGTCAGCTTCTACCACATTGCCGGCCGCACAGCGTAGGGCAGCAGGGACGTTTCGATACAGGCGTTCCGATGATGTGGCGAGGCACGAAGAACCAGTGAATAGCGGGCCCACCCAACATGGAGCACATCATAATCACAGAATTTCACAGAATCGCCATGCGGAGTACCAACGGAAGCCGTATATCCCGATCTGCAAGTGGCAAGTGCAATTCTCCGGAAAGTCGGGTGCAATCACTGTAGAGGATTTCGTGTTCCGAGTAGAACACCTCCAGAAACACTATGGAACACCATGGGAGGATATTATGCGGGACTTCTACCAGCTGCTGACCGACGACGCATCTGAGTGGTATTGGTTGCTGCAACGCACCAAACCGCCAGAGAATTGGGAAGGCCTACGATCTGCCATCCAAGATCGGTACTGCGATACCCGATGTGACTACGAACGCATACAAGATCTAGTCGAGAGGAAACAGAAACCGGGTGAGTCTTTGGATGCCTATTTCCAGGCAATGGGGAAATTGCGTGCCTCAGTAAAGTCGGGACTGACAGAAGATTGGGTCGTTAAGACAATAAAGAAAAACCTGCGGGAACCGATGAAACAATGGGTCTTTCCCTTAAGGGCGTATACCGTCGAACATCTCCGCGAAGAATGTAGAGACGCCGAAAGGAACTTTTCGGAGGAGCTGGCAAAGATGCACTACAGTGCCAGAAATATGGCGTATCGGCGTGGCGATCCCCGAGGTGAACCGGTGAGTGAAATACGCGAGCAGAGGCCACCAACTGAAAGGGACATCTTTAATCCCGAGGAAGACGCGGCAGCAGTTGAGGAAATGGTTGCACAGGTGGCAAAATGGTCTCTTGTTTGCTGGAATTGCAAAGAGCCTGGTCATGTTTATATGGACTGCGATTCCATGGATCGGAGCATCTTTTGCTATAAATGTGGGCGACCCGACACCATAACGCCAAAGTGTCCAAAATGCAGCCCGGGAAACTCACGAAGGAGCGAACCATTGCCGGTGCGGTCCCGTTCCGAAGAGCAGAGCTCAGGCCGGCGCAAATAGAAGAAACACCAACAAGGACCATCGAGAATACTCCCACTAACAACAGGGAAAGAGTTTCATATGAAGAGAGATTGAGGCGATACAAGGAGGCGAGAAACCGTATTTTTAATAACAACGCTCTGGAGGGAATGACGCTGCTGTCGAGGCGCGTCCGAAAGGCGAGAGAAAGGTATCGGCAAAGAAGATGGCAGAGATCAGCCATACGGCAGACGGTGACGTCAATTGGAACAGAGGAGGAGGGCGATCGTCGACCATATGCCGATATAATCCTCCAGAATAGGCGTCTCCGTGGCTTACTAGATTCCGGGGCCTCCATAAGCCTCCTGGGCAAAGGGTGCCGAGAATTAGTCTGTGAACTGGGACTCGATTGGAAACCGTATTTCTCATCCGTTAGAACGGCTAGTGGGGGCGAGCCAAAGATAATTGGTAAAATAAGGGCAAACGTGGAGTACGGTGGAAAAATTCATGAAATCCTGTTTTACCTGTGCCCTGATTTACAGCAGGAAGTCTACCTAGGTGTTGATTTTTGGCAGGAGTTCGGTCTCGCCCCAGAGTTATTTCAAGCTAGCCCCAAAACAGCGCAAGCGCGTGAAGCTGCGGAAATTGGCCGTGACCCACATCAATTAACGGAAGAACAAGAGAGGAGAATCCAAGCGGTGACTGATTCTTTTCTCACATTTGAGATGGAAGGATTAGGTCGTACGCCGTTGGTGCAGCACAAAATCGAACTGGTAGAAGGAGCAGTTCCGGTAAGATCCCGACATTACCCGATGTCGCCAGCTAAACAAAAGTTAGTGTATGAAGAGTTGGACGAGATGCTACGGCTGGGAGTAATCGAGGAAAGCGAGAGTCCCTGGAGCAACCCTGTTACCCTAGTGATGAAGCCCGGCAAGAATCGTCTTTGCCTAGATGCGCGAAAAATCAACCAGGCGACAAAAAAAGATGCCTACCCGCTGCAAAACATAGACGGGATCTTGAGTCGCATTGGCACGACAGTGTTCATCAGCAGCGTAGACCTGAAGCACGCATATTGGCAGATCGAGCTGAACAAGGAATGCCGGAATATCACTGCGTTCACGGTGCCGGGAAGGCCGCTATACCAATTTGTGGTAATGCCCTTTGGGCTTTGCAATGCTGGGCAGACTCTATGCAGGTTAATGGACAAAGTGATACCGTCTAGGCTCAGGGAAAGCGTATTTGTTTATTTAGATGACCTGCTAATCGTCACTCCGGATTTCGAGTCACATGTGTCAATCCTACAACAAGTGGCTGACTGTCTCAGGGAAGCAGGATTAACCATCGGGTTAAAGAAGTCTCATTTTTGTCACAAAGAATTGAGATACTTGGGATTTATTATAGGCGGTGGCATGTTGAAGACCGATCCCAGTAAAGTGGAGGCAATCAGAAGATTGGCCATACCGAAAAGTACCAGGGAGGTGCGTAGTTTTTTAGGAACTGCAGGGTGGTATCGGCGCTTTATAAAGAATTTTGCAGAGATAGCGGCTCCGCTAACCGATACATTGAGAAAGTCGGGAAAATTCCAGATGACAGAGGCAGCTCGAGAATCCGTCCAAAAACTGAAAGAAGCTCTGACGACAGCGCCGGTTTTGAAGCATCCTGATTTCCGAAAACGGTTTTTTATTCAGTGCGACGCGTCGAACACTGGAGTCGGCTCGGTTCTGTTCCAATTGGAAGATGATGGGAGCGAAAGGCCAATAGAATTTTTTTCGCAAAAGCTAAATCAGTGCCAACGGAATTATAGCGTCACTGAAAAGGAGTGCCTGTCGGCAATATAAGCTGTGAAGCGTTTCAGGGCTTATGTGGAACTAATGCCGTTCACTATTATCACGGATCATTCTAGCCTGAAGTGGTTAATGTCATTAAAAGACCTCGACGGGCGATTGGCTAGATGGTCGTTAAAACTGCAGGCCTTTGACTTCGACATTGTGCATCGAAAGGGTTCGGAGAACGTGGTGGCGGACACTCTGTCAAGGATGGTGGAGGAGATTCATGCCGATCGGATCCTTGGGATGGAAACCACAGAGTTCGAATCGCCAGAATACCAGGAATTGAGGCGAGAAATATTGGCTAATATCGAAAAATTACCAGACTTCAGGGTAGAAGATGGTTACATCTTCAAGCGAGTGAGCGATTCTAGCAATTCGCCTGAAATGATGGACGGGTGTTGGAGACTGTGGGTGCCAGCCGCGCTTACCCAGACCCTAATCGAGCAAGCCCATGAACCCTCTATTCGATCACATGGAGGTATAGCCAAGACGCTGAGTATTCTACGGCAAAAATATCACTGGCCCGGAATGATAGCGCACGTAAAAAATTACGTCATGAAATGCGAGGTATGCAAGGAGACGAAGTCCACGAATCACGGTCCAAAACCAGGAATCGGGAAGGAAGTGGTAACGCATCGACCCTTTCAGAAATTGTACATAGATTTCCTGGGGAAATATCCCCGATCCAAAGGTGGGCATGCGTATATTTTGGTCGTGGTGGACCATTTTTCAAGATTTGTGTTCCTCCATGCCATGCGCGAGGCTACAGCTAAAGGGGTGGTCAAATTCCTGAAGAACGAAGTCTTCCATAAGTTTGGGGTACCAGAGCTTATACATAGCGATAACGGGAAGCAGTTTGTGTCGAGCCAATTTGGTGAGCTGATGGAGCAGTATGGGGTGAGACACATGCGCACCGCGGTATATTCGCCTCAATCGAACGCAGCGGAGCGAGTAAACCAATCGGTGTTAAATGCGATTCGGGCTTACTTGAATGAAGACCACCGAGACTGGGATCTATACCTGAGCGAAATAGAGTGTAGTTTGAGAGGCGAGTGTAGTTTACCAACGGGGCCGATTATCAACTGGCTCGTAGGCTACGATCTCTTGAAGACCACGAATTCAATCTGATGACCCGCGACAAGCAAATGGCCCTCATGAGGGATGAGGTGAGGAAAAATTCTCATAAGGCACACGAGAGAAGTGCAGCATCCTACAACAGGCGGTCTAGGGAAATCCGTTTCCGCCCCGGGCAAGAAGTATACCGTCGCAACTTCGTCTTAAGCGATTTTGGGAAGAATGTTAACGCTAAATTTGCCAGAAAATTTGTGAGGTGCCGAATAAAGTCACTAATAGGGAACAACATGTACGAGACGGAAACTTTAGAAGGGAAGCCTAGCGGCATCTACCACGCGAAGGATTTAAAACAATGAGGGAGGCGGAGATGCGGATCTGAAAGTTTGAGAGGAAATAAATGACGTAATACGTATTATCCACGTACTCACCTGAATAGCCACAAAGACAGTTCTGTGCCCGGCTAACCTCTGTTCTGTCATGTGGGCGTTTTCCCTCGTTGGGCACGTATGAAGGGTCCCTCGTGTGTCGCAAGAATCATTCCCGTGGTCGTCTCGTATTGGTTCAGCTTTTCCTTCACCCAGCATTATCCATCTGTCCATTGTTTCACTGCCATTCTGGCGTGAGTAACTTAGAGATGTCAGTGCGTTGTTATGGCCAGCTGTTTTCACTGCCGATAAAACCGCTAGACTTTGGCTAGTGTTGAGAAACGTCTGCTTCTGTATGGGGAATTTATCTCCCATATAAGAGTTGGCAGAAATTTTAGCGGTCAAAAGGCCAGTGACCCGGGCTATTCAAAATTGCTCTCAGAGAGGATTACAGAAATGGAGGTGTATCAACCCTGTACTCCGGTAATTATAAATGCCAAGTTATTTTGATTTTAAACAAATCAATTAATTCTTTATTCAAGTGTTGTTCCGGTATGTGTTCTGCTGCGCTTGCGGCCAAGAAGTCAAGTGTTGTTTCGGTATGTGTCCTGCTGCGCTTGCGGCCAAGAATTCAAGTGTTGAGAAATAAAGAAGTGATGCCAAAGCTCCTCCGCGAAAGCTCATTATGTGGCTCGTGCCGCGGAGCTTCCTGTGTGTTTGTCGCCGGCCACAGAAATCTCTCTTGGCACGGGTCTCCACATCCCTCCAATGTTTTTCAGCCTCAGCTTCAATCCTTCGTCCTGAGCGCAGGCTTCATCTTCCGGTGCTTGAGATGTCTGTCCGGATGTGCTCGGACCCGGAACACTATCGGTTGTCGTTGCAGCTTCATGGGTACCTGTAACTGGAATTTTTTTTAAATGACTCACATCTCTGGTTAGCGTTTTCCCTCCTCCTTGCACTTGGACTATATTCCCTTTTCTGTTGACTACCACGTACTCGGTCATATCAAACGTGGGTGTCAACTTATGTGGGCACAAGACATTCTTCAGCACAATTCTGTCTCCGGGTTGGATATCCGATTCTTTGGCGCCTCTTCCCTTGTCTGCTTTCTCTTTTCCCTTCTGTTTGTTCCAGCAATCCAAGTCTCTTTCCGAGGATTCACCGATATCACCCACAACGTCTCGAACATCCGGTATCTTGTCTCTAATGATCCGGTTAAACATCAATTCCGAAGGGGCTGCTCCTGTGGTTCCATGTGGTGTTACGTTGTACATCATGACGAAGTTTTGGATCTCTCGTTTATACTCTTTCCCTTTTGACCACGCAATTTTAAGGCGTTTCACCAAGGACTTGTTCATATTTTCAACTTCGCCATTCGCCTGTGGCCAATATGGTGGTGTCGTTATTTGGGTAATACCGTTGGTCCGACAAAAATCTTGAATTTCGAGACTTACGAATTGCCGACCATTATCGGTTCTCAGCGTTCGTGGTATTCCCAAACGAGAAAATATCTCCTCCATTTGTTCAATCAGCACCTTCGACGAAATGGTTTTTATAAACTTCAATTCCATGTATCTGGAAAAATAGTCGATCAACACCAGTACATAGTCGTTGCTCGGTAAAGGTCCTAGTAAGTCAGATGCGACACATTGCCAAGGGCCTGCTGGAAACGCATGCCGATCCATAGGCGCTGGTTTACTTGCTAGCGATACGGAGATGCAGTCTCTACAGGCCTTAACAAATCCTTCTGCTTCCCGGTCGATCCTTGGCCACCACACCTTTGAACGTAATCTTCGTTTCATAGCCGATTCACCCGGATGGCCCTCGTGAGCCAGTTCGAGTATTTGCGATCGTAGTATTGTTGGTATTACTATTTTCGTTCCGCGTAAGAGTACACTTCCAACTGTCGATAATTCCCATCGGAACGGATAATATGGACTGGATGAGTTCGCCTCCCATGAGTTGGTGCTAAGATAGGTCATTGCGTCAATTATTTCTTCGTCCTGCATACTTTTTTCCATGATTTCCGAAATGGTTAGAGACTTTGGTACTCCTTTGGCTACAATTTGAAAGATATTCTGCTCATCCTGCCAGTCGAAAGCTACCGCTTCTGTAAGTTGACAAAGACGCGACACGGAATCTGCGATGTTTTCCTTTCCTGCTTTATAGATGACTCGAAATCGGTAGGACTGTAGGCGTAGTAACCAACGTTCGATACGTGCCGGTGGTTTCGAAGTTGGTTTGAATATGGATTCCAATGGTTTATGATCCGTTATCAGATCGAATTCCAGTCCTGCTAGGTAGTAGTAAAACTTCTCCACTGCCCATACCAGTGCCAAGCTTTCTTTCTCTGTTTGTGAATATCTCTTCTCAACATCAGTTAGGCTTTTACTGGCGAACGATACGATATGATGGTCGTTATGATCGTCAATCTGTACCAGAACAGCTCCCAGTGCTACTGGACTTGCATCGGCTATAAGGCATGTACGGAGATTTTTATTGAAGTATGACAGCCTTGTCACCTCGACGACTTGTTTCTTTAACGTATCGAAGGCTTGCTGTTCTTTGTTGGTCCAATCAAATTTGGTATTCGCCTTTATTAATCTTCTCAATGGTTCCGTCGTGTTGGCGAGATCGGGTATAAATTTCCCCACATACGTTACGAGACCCAGGAAACTCCTTGTTTCCTCCTTAGTTTTCGGAGCACGGAACTCTGTAATCACTTTAACTTTCTCTGGATCCGCTTCGATACCATGGTCCGATAGAATATGGCCAAGAAACTTGAGTTTTGTTGTTTTGTACACACATTTTTGTTTATTCAAAACAACGTTGTGGGTATCAAAGATTTTCAGCACCGCAGTTAGCGCCTTGTCGTGCTCTTCTTCATTTTTGCCAAAAACGATAACATCGTCAATATAGTTTAGAGCATTGGGGCAGCCTGCTAACAATTCCTCCAGCCGCCTCTGGAAAATTTCTGGAGCCGAGTTAACTCCGAAAAACAGTCTTTTATATCGAAACAGTCCCTTGTGTGTAATAAATGTGGTAATCTGCCGACTTGACTCATCGAGCTCCAATTGGTGATAAGCATTTTTCAAATCCAGTCTGGAAAAACATCTCGCCTCCCGTAGTTTGGTCATGAACATGTCGAATGTTGGCAGTGGGTAGTTTTCCCTCGAAATGGCCAAATTCGCCCTTCGCATATCCAGACATAGCCTTATCTCGCCGCTTCCTTTATATGCAATTACAACTGGTGAAATCCATGGACTCGGTCCATGGACTGGCTCTATAATGTCTTGCTGCACAGCCTGGCTTATCCTTTCTGCAATTTGGTCTTCTAACGCAGTCGGAAATCTCCGCATTGGCTGCTGCACTGGTCTCACATTGTGGTCTATGGCCAATCTCACAGGTGAAGCTTTCCATTTCGGAAAATGTGCGCACGAATCCACTCTATTTACGTCTAAACCAATTTTCAGGACGTTGAGTTGTACGGCTGTGTCCCGACCTAGTAACGATTGTCTACCATTTTCAATTACATAAAATGTAGCAATCATCTCTGGTCTTTTCTGAATTCTTATCGGAGCTTCAAAAACATTAGTCACCCTCAGCACATCATCCGAAGCATAGGCCCGAAACTGGGTAGACGAGTTGGTACGAACATTGAACACTGTCGCATGTACGCTATTCAGTTGCAGCCAATCGCCACGGCTTATCAGGTTGTACCGTGATCCGGAGTCAATTATCATTTGCAGTTGAGATCCCCCAACTAAACATGATACGGTTTCTTCTCCTTCTGGTTCACCAGTTATTTTAAAACAGTTCGACCAACTGTTGTCGCTGTGACACTTAGTTTCCTCCTCATCGATGGCGTGCACCTGGAACTGTGAGGTGCGTGGTCGCTTGCGTTGATTATCATATGGTGTTCCAAAACGTCTCTTCAATGTGGTCTTACACATCCGAGCATAATGTCCGACCCGGGAACATTTATTACATTTTGAGTTTCTTGCCGGGCATGCCATACTGCGTTCATCATGGTCTGCTGCTCCACACCGGCCACACACATCATACGTCCTGTCATTTCTTTTCGTTTGGACGCCAATTTTCTTCACAATATCGGCATCCGACGGAATCACCATAGCCTCTGACTGCTGATTCACTTGCTCTTCAACTGTGCACGCATTTATTATCTCCTCCAGCTTGAGCTCCGCTTCTAATAGCTTCTTTTTCAATGCAGTCTTAGCCCAGGCATCAATGATTTTATCAGCGATACAGATTTCTTCTATTTCGGTCTTGGTGGCTCCAAAAGTGCATTTACTGGCTTGTTGCCTTAGCCGCAGCAAGAACTCAGCGAAGCACTCACCTTGGCGGGGCACCATGCTGCGAAACATGTGCCTTTCGAATACGGCGTTACGTTGCGGTGAGAAATATTCATTTAATTTATCCACCAGTGGAGTAAATACATCATTTTCCTTTGTCGCATCGTATGGCACCAACGCGCCTGGAAGACTGTACACCACCTCTTGTAGCTGTGGTCCGCCGAGATGCAGTAATTTGTTCCGCTTTTTAATTACCGATGTAATTTCTTCTGAGTCCACATAGATATTGAATGACCGAAGCCATTTCTCCCACTCATTGCGCCACAATGATTTTTCTATGTTAGCGCACAGAAATGGTTTAATTTCAGCCATCCTGCTGATTTGTTTTAGCTTACACTTTATTTCGTGCTCAGCCTCTGATTCTTTTCAGATTTCGCTTGGACAGCCCTGCTGTGTACAACTTCTGGAATTTTCCAGATATTTTCAGCTCGGGAGTTAGTTCTGCCTTGCTCAGCTGTTTGCTTTTTTTTTCTCTTTTGTCTTGTCTTAGAGTCGCCTTTGCACTCTCTTGACTCGGCCTCTGTCAAATCCAGATAATTAATTTATATTTTGTTTCCGTCACTGTTGTATACTTACATGTACGCACTTATATATTTTTTTTTACTAATTTCTTGCGTTGCTTCGTGTATAACCCCACTTCTCTTTTTTTCTTTTTTTTTTTGAACGCGTTTTCCTTCTTCTCTGCGTTTCCTCCTTTTCACCTCGTCGCCAATGTATCAACCCTGTACTCCGGTAATTATAAATGCCAAGTTATTTTGATTTTAAACAAATCAATTAATTCTTTATTCAAGTGTTGTTCCGGTATGTGTTCTGCTGCGCTTGCGGCCAAGAAGTCAAGTGTTGTTTCGGTATGTGTCCTGCTGCGCTTGCGGCCAAGAATTCAAGTGTTGAGAAATAAAGAAGTGATGCCAAAGCTCCTCCGCGAAAGCTCATTATGTGGCTCGTGCCGCGGAGCTTCCTGTGTGTTTGTCGCCGGCCACAGAAATCTCTCTTGGCACGGGTCTCCACATCCCTCCAATGTTTTTCAGCCTCAGCTTCAATCCTTCGTCCTGAGCGCAGGCTTCATCTTCCGGTGCTTGAGATGTCTGTCCGGATGTGCTCGGACCCGGAACACTATCGGTTGTCGTTGCAGCTTCATGGGTACCTGTAACTGGAATTTTTTTTAAATGACTCACATCTCTGGTTAGCGTTTTCCCTCCTCCTTGCACTTGGACTATATTCCCTTTTCTGTTGACTACCACGTACTCGGTCATATCAATCGTGGATGTCAACTTATGTGGGCACAAGACATTTTTCAGCACAATTCTGTCTCCGGGTTGGATATCCGATTCTTTGGCGCCTCTTCCCTTGTCTGCTTTCTCTTTTCCCTTCTGTTTGTTCCAGCAATCCAAGTCTCTTTCCGAGGATTCACCGATATCACCCACAACGTCTCGAACATCCGGTATCTTGTCTCTAATGATCCGGTTAAACATCAATTCCGAAGGGGCTGCTCCTGTGGTTCCATGTGGTGTTACGTTGTAAATCATGACGAAGTTTTGGATCTCTCGTTTATACTCTTTCCCTTTTGACCACGCAATTTTAAGGCGTTTCACCAAGGACAGTTAATTGTCTCAGAGTGATCGCCTGGTGCGCAAGTGCGTTACTAAGGAAAAAAGGAAAAGAATAGTAAAACGTGGAAAGTTTTTTTTTGCTAAAAAAAAAATAAGTTTTTTTAAATTTATTACCAAAAAAAGAATATAAAAGTGAAAAGTAAATCAAAGGTGGATGTGAATAAAAGTATATAATAGAAGACTCCAGGGAGTGAAGCCGGATTGGCGATATCACAGGGTAAGTCATCCGACTAGGGACCGCCCCGTAAGATCCGGTTAAACGGCCGTCTTCATACCTGTCTCGTCTATTGTAGGCCAACCAGAAGATTCCCTGACGGCCAGGTCTCCTCGTCCCAGCCAGGCCTAGCCGAGATTATTTTTTTGCGATTCTCCAAAAATTTTTTTATATCATTTATCCTGCCACGTACAACAATTTTTTTTGCCCACCTTGAGGGACCACGTGTGTCCCTAGACTACCGTCCGCCTGTCCCATGAACTGAAATATTCCGGGAAAAGGGAAGACGCAAGAAATCCAGAAGCCATTTTGCGGGACAGCGAAGTTTTTTTTTTGAATGAGACCCAGAGGAAAAACCGGAAAGTAACCTGAAAATACAATAGAAAAAAAGAAAGAAATTTTGGTCAGACGAAGGCTATAAAAAAAGAGATAAAACAAAGATTCCTTTCCACATACTTACCGAGTGGACATCCCGAGGCCACGTGCTCCAAGAGGGATTCAAAGCCCCAGGATATCGGCACCTGCCAGGACCTGCAAAAAAAAAAAAATTAAAAGTGGCTGAGAATTCTTTTTTTTGATAAGTGTAGTCCCGTCTTAAAAGAAAAGTTTTTAATTGTCCTTAATATTTAGGCCATTACTTATATATTTGTCTTTAATTATTTATTCCTATTTATTTATTTATTCTTAGTTATTTAATTATTCTTATTTATTCATTTATCCTTATTTATTTATTATCTCTGCATATGTGATCGATTTGATTAATTCTGCTTTTTTTTTTAAAGTAATAATTGATGAAATTTTTTTTTGTATTCATCTTCACATTTACGTTTATATATATACATCTTTTTTTTTGCCCGGCATCATCCTTGGATCGTTACTAATTCAATACTTACTCATATATATATATTTTTTCCTTCCCTACGGCTATTTTGTTTATCGCTGTATGTCCTTTGAACCGAATGATAAAGCGACGATTTCGAATCGCGAAACCCCCCCCTAACAGAGCTCTATTAGGTAGGCGTCACAGTCGGTACCTGCAAGGAAAGTTAAAGGAGTTGTTAAGGAACTTCGTTGCCATAAACAAACGAGAAATAGGGATCTCAAAGTGCTTAATTTTTTTTGGTGATTTTTCAACTTAATACTCACCGGCTAATGAGGCCGAATACCGGGTGATGCTTCGGTAACTAAGAGAATAAAAGAACAAAATATATATATGTAAAACAAAAGAGATATAAGTATAAAAAAGGAAAAAAATGTTAATAGGATAAGTTAGCAGTTAAAAATCTTGTATGCCCCATGTTAAAGAAAATAATACATATCTGATTTTTACCATGTCCGGCTGAGTGTTATGGGACCAAGGAGGGGTGGATTCAAGGAAGGGATGCTGACACGATAAGGTAGGGGTGCAGTGGTGCGTTGTTTGTTTGGGTGGCATATTTCATCTAGATGCCACAGGATGGGAGGGTCCGCCAGGTTTCGTCCAAAAGTGATCCATTAGAAACCGATGCTTGCCAGGAAACGCCGGTGAATCGCTGACATCTGTGTATAAAAGGAAAGAGTAGTATTAGTTCTGTGTAAGAAAAGGGGTTGATGTTTTGTTTTGTGATGACTTGTTTATATATATTCCTGTGCTTGTCGAGATTGCGAAGTTTAATTTTGTGGTCCCAGAGAGTGCAGTGTTAGTTAACGTTTGATATGTGTGGATTGTTAGTGATGTACTCGTAGTAAATGTTGATTTTTTTTTATTGTTGCGTGTGAGAGGGCTAGGGTTAAGGTAATCCACGGCCCGATAGTGGGCTAGCCGGCAACAGCCCCGTATCATCTAAGTATGACCACACGTGGGACCTAATAAGGCCCAATGACCATAAAGGGTCATAACAAATGTTAAGAGCGCGTGACGACTCGGTACCAAAATAATTTCATTGAACAAGCCGAGGAAAGAACAATTCTGCTATCGCTAGAAATTTGTTTAAGAAGAACAGAATCAACTAATTCGATTGATAAGGAAAGTTTCGCCACAATTGCAAAATGACAACTATCGAATCGTCATAAAATATAAAATAAAATATATATTATGGTTGGTGATCCAGTTGACAAAAGAGCCATAAAAATTAGCCACCGCAACGCGTGGCCGGGACTGCTAGTATGTATATATAATTATTTGGGAAAATGAGAATACCACCTGAGTTGAATAAAGACCCACCAAAATTAATATCGCTAAAATGCATATATTCACTCTAGCCTTTTTGCTAGGACAAGACATATTTAATTTTTTTCTTTTTTTGATTTTAAAATCCTTATGAAAGGATTTAGTATATTTTTCTGTTGCATACACATACACACATACCCTATATATACATACATTTTTGGCAAGCCAAAATATATTGTCATATTTTTTTTTTCATTTTGATTTCACCATATAAATAAAAATTCATATTTTTGAAGAGCTTGCATGCAGCTGCACATATGTCACGTATACATACCCTATATGCATATTTCCTCTCCTACCCTATATACCCTTTTGTCCCAAATGAACTATAGGTAATGTTAGCGTATGGTACGGCACAAATTCACTAATAAATCAACAATCCTCAGCAAAGTAAATAACAAAGAAGCAATGAAATTTAAGTCATCGATAGAACGACCCGCATAACCAATCCCGGTAGAGACAGAAGTACAAGTTATAAGTCATCGATAGAACGATCCGCACAGCCAGTAGAATCAACGGCAGAAATACAAATCACAAGTCAACGATAGAGCGATCAGCAGATCAAATCGCGGTAGAGCATTCGTAGAATCAGCGGGAGAAAGCGAAATAAAAGGTCAGCGATAGAATAGGTTACAGAGCTAACAACTTGGCTAATTAACCCCCAGCAGTGTCTCAGCAGAGTACTTTACAATCATCGACAGAAAACCAAAATTAAAGCTACGAGCCTGAGCTGAATATACTGAAGTTATACATGAGACGAAGAGAGATATAATGAAACCAATAATTAATCAAAAGAAACGAAAGTTTCTGTTTTCCATTTTGAAGCCTTACAATTAAAAAATGACCAGCAACAGTGACTGAGAGGGAGTCCATCGAAAGTCCATCTACATCGAGAGCCCACCGTGACCAAGCAATGAGACAACACCGTGAGCCCGATAACAACATTTACAACAAACAACAATCCGGGCAGAGAAAAAGGTCCCGATCGCGAGTCCGAGCAGAGGTCATAAATGTGCGAGTTTGTAGACAGACGGACGCACAAGTGAATGCGGGACGCACACTCAACAGAGGGACGCTCAAGCAACGAAAGCGAGCTCGAGAAAGGGTCATAAATGTGCGAGTTCATGGATAGAGGGACGCACAAGCAGTTGCGGAAGGGGTAAAAGATCTCGATCGAGAGTTCGAGTTTGTGGGCAGTGGGACGCACAAGTAAATGCGGGACGCACAAGAAAATACGGGACGCACATTTATGACCTATCCTCGAGCTGGCGATATTTTTCCTTTTTCCCCTCCCGCATTTACTTGTGCGTCCCTCTGCCAACAAACTCGCACATTTATGACCCTTTCTCGAGCTCGAAATTTCTTCTTGTGCGTCCCGAATTCACTTGTGCGTCCCTCTACCTATAAGCTCGAGCTCGCGATTGCGAGCCATATAAATAAAAATTAATGTTTTTGAGAGGCTCGCATGCAGCTGCACATATGTCACATATACATACCCTATATGCCCCTGAGTTGCTTCTTGCAACAGAGTGTAACAAACTGTGCTGATTGTTTTGGATAGTAACATGTGAATACACTACACCTCCCCTTTTAGAAGAATAACGAAATCATATGGAGTTATTTTAAAATGGACATAATAAAAAAAAATACTCATTTGTCTTTTCTAAAAAGATTACATAAATTAGATCTCGCAGAGAGAATTTATCTACAACCTAGAGATTATATAATAGTTGACTCACTGAAGCCGACTATTCCTCTTATGTTTTATGTATCTCCAAAATTTACTTATTGTCCAAGGACAGATTGTAAATAAAAATAAAAAAATCTGTCTTTTGAACAAATTTTTATATATGCATAATTTTATTTTGTTTTTATCAATTAATTAAAAAAAAATCAGTTTTTGATTCTCCCTCTCTCTTATGATAATAAAAGAACATTTTGTGTATATATTTTTTTAATTGTGTCCTTCGAATTTATATTTTTTTAATTGATTTTTTCTTTTTTTTTACTTATAAATTTTTAACCTATCCTTATGCACTTTATGTGCTTTATTTTTCTTATCTTTATTTTGAATATTATTAATTAGAATGGTATTATTATCAGTAACAGCGACGTGGAAAGTAGAATAGATAGTGCATGTGGTTGGCTCACAATTCTGGTTTACATTGGATTAAGTTTAACAAAAGATACTCCACCCACATATGTTAGTAATAGCCTATCAATTTGTTAATGTTTTTCAAGCAGCATTTGCATGCATCGGCTTGAGTGTTATTTTTTAAAAATAAGGTTTAAATTAATGATGTTATACATATGTAAGTATCGTAAGTAAAATCTCAAATGTATATACTAATGGCAATGTCGGGTGTATGCCCGATTTGCGTTACTTTGCACCACTGCAAAGTTGGGCATCTAGGTTTTTTTAAATCTCTATGTAGAGTTGTCGATCCTCCTCTGAGATTGTTGTTGTCCTTTGCATATCCTGCATCAGTCATCTTTGGCGCAGGAGGGCGTGTCTTTTTCCGCCACGCTTCTTTTTTTTTTTCTTACTTCTCTTTCACTTTCCGGTTTATCATTGGGTTTTATATATATGTATATATTAATTGATTCTTAATGGTTTTTCATTTTGCACTTGGATGAAACTATCAGTTTTAGAGCAAGCAAATTAAGTAGTATAGAAATTGTTTTTCCAACATTTAAAAAAAAATTTTTTTTTTATATATGACGGACCTTTACTCAAAAAACGAGGCGGTCAGATATTTTTAGTAGTTTGAATTTTGGTTGTGACGTAGTCCTGTCACTGGTCGCCATGATAAATGATATTTCCTTTATTATTTAAATAAATAGGAATATCATGGAAAGATTTTATTTGCACGTCTGTAAGTGCTCTTAAGTTTTTATTTCGAATAACCTTTTGGTTGCCATCCTTACCAGAGAATAATGCAAATTGTTCCAATTTCTATTAGTTAACAAGAGTACCAGTGGATACCAATCGGGCTTGCAAAAATTGTAGCGAACTTAGCCAATTCGCGAATCAGTGTACCAACGCACGCTATTCTGCTGGGACTGCGGAAAACGGAACATTCGAACCATCGATGGTTGCCGACGATCAAGAAACGCCAGGCGTCTTCGTTTGACCAGGAACCAAACAAAGCAAGCGCCAAACCATCTCCAAACAAACGCCGTCTTATGTTTGGGAAGGATCGCATCATGACCGCTGTTAAGAATAACGGATGCGAAGTCAATGCAACTCGGGATACAGGAGCTACCAGGAGTTTCATCAGCAATTCGCAAGTAGGCACTACCAACAACTGTCAGTAAATATGCACTGCTATAAACTTAGCAGACGGATCCCGAAAAGAAAATACACAGGCGATCGAAGCAGATATATGGATAGGAAACTCACAGGTAAAAATTTCCCTGCTAGTACTACCAGGGATCATGGACAGCCTTATCTTGGGCACAGATTTTCTCCGTGGCACTCTGACCATGATCCAGAGCGGAGAAAACCGACTGCAACTGGAACCAATGATCACCCAAAAAAACGAGGCTAGCGGCAGAGCTGATGCTGTCATCGACTTCACACACTGCACCGAAATCAAGCAATCGATAGACTGGGCCAACGATGGGCATCCCCAGACAGCATCCAAGGATACTCAAAACCCCCAGACAAAGGTAATACCAGCCGAGAAGTGGACCAGACGTGCTGCATTGTCAGCTGCCTTGGAACGGGCAGTACTTAATAATCCCTTCAGACAACAAGCCGAGAGTAAATCCTCATGCAAACCAACTCTGAAGTTAATAGCATCGATAACAGCAGCGACTACAGGAAACCAAATTAAGCCAAGTAACACCAAAATCAACGTTCTATCGTCCAACAAGAAACGCAGAGTAAACCAAGTCCAGCAGAGTAAAATAATAATCAACTTACCATTGTCCAACAAGGAAAGCAGAGTAAACTAAGTCCAGCAGAGTAAAATATAAAAAATCAACGTACTATTGTCCAACAAGGAAAGTACCTCTACTTACTACTCTTACAAAGTTCAGCAGAGTAAAATAAAAATCAGCGTACCATTACTCGAAGATCACATCAAACCATCCAAGAGCCCTTACACCGCCCGGATTGTACTCGTGAGAAAGAAGACTGGAGAGATGGGAATGTGCATTGATTTTAGACAACTCCACGCACAATATATACGAGATGCGTACCCCCTACTTCGGATCAACCACATTTTGGAAAAATTGCGTAACGAAAAATTTTTATCAACATTGGATCTTAAGAGTAGCTATTGGCAATCACCTTTGGCCAAATCTAGCCGAGAATGCACAGCATTCACTGTCCCTGGACGTGGTCTATTCCAGTGGAAAGTGATGCCTTTTGGACTCCATTCTGCTGCTCCGCCTTACGCTACGCCGCATTACGCCGAATTCACTTCCTACGGCATGTGGTCTGCGAGCAGAAAAGTTAGCAGCGGTTCAAGAACTAGCTCCTCTTACCAATGTATGCACACTTCGCCGATGCTTGGGCATCGCCTCCTGGTATCGTCGCTTCGTTCCCGAATTTTCCAGTATTGTCCGACCTATCACCGCATTGTTAAAGAAGAATGCCAAATGGAAGTGGGACTCTACCCAGCAATGGGAATTCGAAGAATTAAAATCTAGACTGACGTCAACGCTTATCTTGACGTGCCCAGATTTTAATTCTAAGTTTTATTTACAGACAGACGCCAGCGATTACGGATTGGGCGCCAGCAGACGGTTACTATCGCCGGAGGAAAACTATTCAGCCACTGAAAAAGTGTGCCTCGCCATCGTTTGGGCAATTCGCAACCTGAGATGTTATTTAGAAAGCTACAACTTCGTGGTCAGCCCGGATCACCAAGCTTTGAAGTGGCTCAATTCTATTGACAACCCCACAGGACGCATCGTTCGCTGGGCACTGGAGCTTCAGTGGTAGCTGTTGTAGATGCCCCAAATACTATACAAGATACTCCACCAGAGAGCGCATGGTGGCAGAGAATCAAACGCCAAGTTGACGATTTTCCAGATCAAGTTCCCGACTTTCTCTACGAAGGAGGGCAACTATAGAGACGGAAGAATTATCACCCTGACGAAGAAGAACCCATTCCCTGGAGTTTATGCCAGGAGCAGAGCCACCCGTAGAACATCAGGAGGAAATCGAAGGCGCAGGCAAATCGTCGGTGGTCAAGCACCATCAGATGTGGCAACCCATACAGAGTGGCTGGATGGTGAAGCGAGTGGAAACTCTTCCAAGAACGTTAGTCACTCGCATTACTGAACAACTCCAGAAACAACAAGTCAATAAATTCCGGTTGGAAGTTAAATTAAGGCTGTACAGCGTGCGGATAAATGCGTCGCAACAGGTCACCGTGACTTTCGTCAGTTTTGACAACCCGAAGTTAGGGGGGAGGGGTGACGAATCCCCTTTTTCAATCTCCGCCACAATGGAGTGGCACTGCTTTAAGTTCTTTACATTTTTACTTTCTTACAACCTTGGCAGACTAAACACAGGATCAGAGTACACCTTTAACAGATCCGGATATGGATCAGTCATCGACATCTCGTTTGCGAGCAGGCACATGTTCAACTGCATCCAATGGGAATTCTGCATCCATTATACTGCTAGAGACCACGCTGCCATACTGTGCATAAACGAAAATCGTTCAGCTCATCACATAGTAAAGCCTCAGAAGCAAAAAATTAACAAGGTGGACACCCTGAACATGTCATCTTTTAACGAAACACTCTAGATTTCGGATATGTCTGGCGATGCAAAGAAACTTGCCCAGATACTACTGAAACCGTGTCGGCAGCTTGCGATAGCAGCATAGTCATCCGAAGAGGCCACAGTAGACACAAACCGCCCTTATACTGGTGGAAAACTGCCATTGCTGAAGCCAGAAGCAAGAGGAAAAGAAAACTTTTATTTCCCACAGCAAATATACAGAGACACACCAATAACTCAGTGGAAAATCTCCAAGTACAGAGACGTGCCATTAAAGCTACTCCCTTGAAGCGGCGTTTTTCCCCAGTAAATCCGGTGTGAAAGAGTCTGAAATCAAACAGTGCCTTTTAGCCTGACGTCCGGCAGATCAAACTACTCACGGTTCGTCCAAGCTGTCCCGGCGCGTCGTGTATCCATCATTGTCGTGGCTGACGCCACCTTGGCTTGGCGGCAAGCGAGAGGGAAGCGGTAAATCCTGAGGGGCCCGTCCTGGTGTGCGTGAGCGCATCGCTCTCACTGGCGGCCCCACGGAGAGAGCAACTTTCCAATTTCTCCAATTTTCTCCTTTCACACACAGGCAGTAATCTTGCCACCTGCTAAACAGCTGCCCGGCAGGGTGACCAGATCACCAAAATTGAACCTGCGCCAACAGCTGATCGATACAAGCTCAATTCAGAGTGAGTAAGCTTATACTTAAAAGCTCGGCCCAAAGCTCATGCCGTTGGCGCAATAAAGTTTTGGAAGCTCGTGTCGCTATTATTTTACATCTAGCCGAACACAAGCATCATCAAGCGGTAGTACCGCCGGCTAATTGGCGGCCATTGATCCACCAGGCCGTGGTTCAAATCTCGGCGAAGACAAGATCGAATTTCGGTGTTTTATTCTTTTGGTCTTTTATTTATAATTGCAAATATGAATTAACATTGAAATTAATTTCGTTCCCCACTGCAATAACTACGAACATTGGCGTTGCGGAATAGGAATTCCGCTCAGGCCCCCATAGGCCTTGGTTCGAATCCCCGCGGAGGTGGCGGTGGAAAACGACAAAAATCACTACAATTTTTTATAAATTCTCAATCAAATAAATTATTAAATTAAAGTAAATTCAATCAAATCAATCACAACCAAATTCACAGAATCTCCTCCTCATAAACCAAATCCTAAAATATTATACACCACAAATTTCATATCCTCCCAACCAAATAAAAATAACCAAAATAAACCCCAAACATACAACTCCACCAACTTACTTTCGTACATAACAACACGAATTCATCAGTATATAAAAAGTCTGAACGCCCCTACTAACGCACTGGAGGGCGACGACTTCCAGGCGGTGTTCGGCCAGCGCAGTTCGCTCCCAAGAACCCCGCCGCAATTTGTTCAGCAGAAATGGGCAACCCCAGAGCCCGCCTCGGCCGAAAAGAGACCACCATCCCGTGGCACCACCACCACCAATAATCAGCGACTTGTGGCGACTCCCGATGGAGGCGGCGTATTAGGAACATCGATGCCAAAACGTGGCAGGGAGATGTCCAACTCACCAGCAAGCGCCGACGGCGGAGCTAGAGACGGAGACGTTCCACCAAAAAGAATCAGAGGAGGAGAAATCCCTGAAATTAGAAGAGGAATCGGCAGGAAATTAGCCGAAATGAACCAACTCATACAAGAGATCATAGACGCAACGTCAGTCGGTGGCGACTCCAAAGTCCGCCATATTAACAATAAAATGAGGGGCCAATTCACTCAGCTAAAATCAATGATAGAGTCTGTTTCCACACACTGGGAAAATCTCGAGAGCGGCGGCGACATTACTATAATCGCAGCGGCAGCCCCACATTCTGAAAACAAGTCCCAACAGACGGATCTGAAGTTCACCCCCCAAAGGACAAACAAAAACGCCCATACCCAAATGGGCAGAGTACCAGCAGCAGCACCATTAACTCCAAGAAGACCAAAACCACCACCACAACAGAAGGAGGACGATCCCAATACCGCCGCCGGCTGGAAAAAGGAGGAACCAAAGAAGAAGAAGCAGCAGCTGCACACAACACTCGCTCCTCCCATGAGACGACGCTCCGATGCAATCCTAGTCCACAGCACAGGGAATATCACACATAGCGAAATGCTACGGAAGGTAACCAGAAGCGATGACGACAATCTCAAGGCGCTTGGAGAGAAAGTCCAGCTGGTACGAAAAACAGCGAAAGGAGATCTTCTCCTCAAACTAAAACCAGGAGAAAACAACATCCAGAAATGGAAGGATGACATCGGATCGGTTCTCGGCAACCTAGCGGAGACAAAGGCATTCATAGACCTGGTGAAGCTGGAAATCAGAGATTTGGACGAGATGACATTAAAGGAAGATATCCTGGCCGCTCTCTCGTCACCAATTGAACTAAAACGTAGTCGAAAACGCAATAAAAAATTTGCGCCCAGCATATTTTGACACCCAGAAGGCCACCATCCTTGTCCCACCCGAGCCAGCAAAAACTATTTTGTCGGCAGAGAAAGTTAAGATCGGTTAGACGGTTTGCAGGATCAGGGAAATTTCTGCCCCAACCAGATGCTATAGGTGTCTCAGAACCGGGCACATAGCAGCCAGATGCGCCGATCCAATAGATAGGAGCAACTGGTGTCTGAAATGTGGAGAAAAGAACCACAAGGCGACCGAATGTAATAACCCTATTTACTGCTTCCTGTGCGAGGCCAGTGGAATGAAAGAGCGAGCACACAGAGCCGCTGGACATAGTTGCCCATCAGCCACAGCGGATGCAGGAAGGATGCCAACCGAAAAACACATTGATCAGGTTCACACAAATTAACCTGAACCACTGTGAAGCAGCACAAAATCTACTTCAGCAGACAGTCGCAGAAAACAAATCTGAGATAGCAATAATCAGCGAGCGCTTTAGGCGCAAGGACGAAAACCGTTGAATATACAGCTCCTCCGGCAAAGCAGCAATATGGGCATGCAGCTCTCCAGCCATTCCGCTTCGGAGCTCTCTGCATCATGAGCATTTTGTTAGAGCCCATATAAAAGGTAAATGGTTGTACAGTTGCTACCTGCCACCAAGCTTGGACCTCACGAGCTACTGCAACGCCCTGGATGCGCTGATGCAAAACGCGCGTGAAAACTCTCCTTCTATCATCGCGGGCGACTTTAACGCGTGGGCCTTGGAATACGGCAGCTCCGATAATACCTCGTGGCATCAATGGTTGATGATCCAGCGACGTGGGACGCTGTCAGCAGGTTTACCCACTACATAGCAGACGAGCTACACAGCGCGAACAGAAGCACACCAGAGTAGAGCAACGCAGTTATACGTCCCTGTGACGCAATTCCCCCTGGGAAGTTCCACAAGGACTTGCTGCTGCCCCTATGACCTACCCCCCCATTCACCATGTTATATCATTTTGCTGTTAAATACATATATAATTACTGAGTAATAAATGAATTAAAAAAAAAAACACCAATATCACTTAAGCGTACAATTTAGAAAAATGAAAGGAAATGTTTCCTTGATCTATGTGAAGAGGCGGCAAATGATAAATGGGGCACGGCATGCAAAGTTGCTGCCAAAAAGCTAAAACCAGTAAAGCCAGCGGAACCACCCGAACACCGCATGGGAGATATTCTTAAAGCGCTCTTCCCTGACACATCAAACACGCCAACGGCAGACGACCGCATTATCCCACTGAGTCACGCTTGTGAGGTGAGCATCCTGGAGGTGCTAATGGCTGCATCGAATTTGAAAGACTAAAAGGCTAAGGCTCTTAAGTAAATAAAAAAAAATTAAAACTTAGTGCTCCTACCCAAGCCAAACAATACATTCGATGATCCTTCAGACTACAGGACAATATGTCTACTTGACTCAAAATACTGGAGAAAATTATATGCACAAGCCTGGAGTCTGCTATTGTAGAAGCCGGGGATCTGTCATCCATGCAATTCGGGTTTCGGAAAGCCAAGTCCACAATACACACATTAAAATGGGTAGCTGACATTGCAGAGAAAGCAATGACGGAAGCGCTGAAAAGGTGGAGAAAAGAAGTACAGTCTGGTAAACACTCTGGATGTTAAAAATGGAAAGGTGGAGAAAAGAATTACTTTCTGGTAACCACACTGAATGTTAAAAATACTTTTAATATAGCAAATTGGAAACAGCTCTACAGCTGTTTCGTGTACCAGGTCAGGTTCTGTTCTTGGTCCGCTGCTGTGAAACATTATGTACGACGGCATCTTGCGCATACATCTCCCACCAGAGTGTCATATTATAGGATTTGCTGACGACGTAGGGCTGGTTACAGTCGCAAAGGACCTAAGCGAAGCCGATTTTTAACCGGTACAATGCGGTTGGAAAAAGCAGGACTTCAACTTGCAGACCAAAAACTGAAGCGATATTGATCAGTAGCCGCAAATAAGTCGAAGTCGAAGCCTTTTGGATACCAGACTCTGTTTCAAAGAGCACTTGGCCCATGCCAGCAGCAAAGCAGCTGATCTTGGAAGACCCCTTGCTAAACACAAGGGGTCCGAGTCAAGCCCAAAGGATGCTGTGGATAAGTGTTGTTCGTTCAATAATGCTGTATGGCTCTCAAGTTTTGCTGAAGCCATGAAAATAAAATTGTATAGACGTGTTCTTGAAACAACGTATCGTCTTGGGGCTCTACGGGTATGTCGCGGCTTCAGGACCATTTCGGATGAGGCTGCCCTGGGCGTTGCTGGAATCACACCAATTGACTTGCTAGCTAAAGAAGCTCAATCTATCTTTGATAAATGCCAAAACAGGCACTGGACACGTCAGGAAAAGGGAGATTACCGAGAGTGCGAAGAAGGCAAGCATAATTGAATGGCAAGCCCGATGGACAACTTCGAACAAAGGCAGATGGACGCACTCACTCATACCAGATATTAATGTGTGGCTCATGGCGAGGTCACTGTCGAGCTGGCACAAATTCTCAGCAACCACGGCTGCTTATCGTTTTTTAATATTATTAATTTATTTATTTAAAGTCAACTTAACAGATGCAATTGATTTAAACTAATTAAAATATTATAATTAAAAACTAAGCAGAAAATTAAAATGTATGGTGGCGGCGAGAACAAAAAGGAGAAGAAAAAAGATAAAGAAAATAAGGAGTGAAGAACAGTTTACAAGAAGTCAAGGAGTGAAATACGTAAATAAGAAGGAGAAATGTGAGAAGAAATAATAAAGGAAAACTCATTATAGTCACTAAACAAAACTCGAAGAGGGTCATGAAGACAAAATATATTTTCCCTAATAAAAATAGAGAGTCTATTACCCCAGATAACAGTTTATAGAGAAATACAATTCCGCTGACGCATCTTCGATTAAATAAGGAAGGAAAATTAAGTAGAAGAAGCCTACTTGAGTAATGTGGGAGGGGCCTAATTGGCTCCCAGTTTAGTCCACGTAGGGCGAACAAAAGAAATTGTTTTTGGACCGACTCAATATACTGCTGGTCAGCAATATTCTAATACTGGACGTACCAAGGATGTAAATAAGAACATGGTGATGTAGGGATCGTTAAACTCCTTAGACCAATGCTAAATAAAGCCTAGCCAAGATGATGCTTTGTTAGTCACAGATGAAATGTGAAGCAGGAACTTAAGCTTGAGATCAAAAATGATGCCAAATCTTTAACAGAAAAAACTCTATTTAGGATAGCGCCATTCATGCAGTAATTGGCAAGAAACAGCCAACGACGACAAAACGTCATAGATGAGTGTGTTGATATGGAGGTGATTACTCATACACCACTCACTAAGCTTATTAATATCAGCTTGCAAAATAGAATAAAGAGCTGGATTTTTAAATGATACGCGAAGTTTAACATCCTCAGCAAACATAAATACATGAGAGTTGCTTAAAACATTAGATAAATCATTAGTAAACAAAGTAAAGAGTAGTAGGCCCAGATGACTCCCTTGGGGAACACCAAACAAAACATAAACATTTTTGGAGAGCGAAGTTCTAAACAAAACTCTTTGAGTTCTATTGGTGAGGTAAGACTTTAATCAAGATAGAAGGTTAGGAGAAAAACCTAGCAGACCAAGTTTCTTTAACAACAGTTTGTGAGATTTGGTGAAATCAGTGTAAATGACATCCGTTTGTGATATATTACGAAAACCATCATGAACCAAAATACTGAAATTAAGAAAATTTGTAAGTGATGTACGTCCCTTCGAATCAATATAGCATTGCTTGTTTAATATGAGAAACTTAGATTTTGCTGAATTGTATCTGATGTAATCGTTATGTGATTTGGTTTTTTTGAAGCGCTTAAAGTACCTTGATTTTACATTTTTCAAATTTGAGAGGGTACGTGTGAACCAAGGAGGTTTTGTTGAATTGTGTTCACATACGGTGTTTGGCACACAAACATCAAAAATAGCATAAAGAGTTGAATAAAAACTTTCAACGGCAGTATCCAACTCAACGCCGTTAAATAGATTATGCCAGTCCCTACCCAGAATAGAATCAAGGCGGGCAAAGTCAGTTTTGCGAAAATATTTCCGACAATGAGATTGAGTAGGGGGGATAATATTAAGAATTAAGAGCAAGATTAATTTCCAGTGAAGGGTGATATGAATCTTCGGGAAGCGACAAAGGAGGTTAACGTTCAATATTTATTGATGAAGAATCACTGACGAATACTAAATCAAGAAGTCTGTTGGATGAGTTGATTATCGTGTTCAATTGAAACATGGGAAAGTCAAACAGCTCACCTAAAAAATCATAATGTGCTGAAGGGATTAGATAAGGAACATTTAGTTGGGTTTGCCACGGCATATGTGGTAAATTAAAGTCACCCAATATGATTAAGTGGTCACGATCACCGACAGAAGAGAAAATAATTTTAAAGACAACTGCGTGGTAATTATAAATAGAAGTGTCAGACCTTGGAGGAATATAGCAGCAAAATATAAAAACATTAGTGTTTAGGCAAGTAATTTTAACACAAATTGTTTCGATATTATAGGGGACGTTAACCATCTCACTGGGAAGGTCAGATTTGATGGCAACCAGTACGCCTCCACCTCGACGCGTAGGTCTATCATTTCTGTAAACTACATATTGACTTGACAGACACTTAGATGTTTGGTTTGAGCCAAGTCTCAGAAAACGCAATAACGTGGGAGGTAAAGGAGATACTGTTTAGATAAAGCGATGTTAGTTTGCAAACTGGCCCCCCACATTTTGATATATTGATTTCATAATTAAGTGAATTTAGTTTTTTGAGATCGTTGAGGTAGGTAGAGATAACAGATCAAGCAGGTCGATTGTTAAATACTGTGAACTCATGAACTACAGTATGCTCAGGCCAAAAAGATGAGGACAAAATAGTATTAAATAGTGAGTTTGGGACAGAAATCTTAAAAGAAGAAATATTTCTAGCCTTATTATACTTAAGTTTTTTAATTTTATGGATGAAAGCAATGAGGTCATCTTCAGCAGTGTTTACATGTAGGCGGGATACAAAAATATGCTTCTTTGGCGCAATTGCTCTAAGAGTGCAAGAACGACTCACATCGGTAGAAGCAACGATGGCTGTAACAAAAGTAGCATTAGAAGCAGTAGGATTTACAACAGCATTAGTGCTCAAGTTAATTATGAGGGTAAAAACTTCAGCTGTAGCCATTGAAGTAGTAGTAGCAGTGACAGAACCATTATCGATGGCTTTAGTTACATCATTTGGAGCAGTAAGTACAATTCTATTCTCAGCTAATGCCGCGGCAGTAATACTATCGTCTCCGTCAAGAAACATTTTGGCAGCATCGCTTTCCACAATATAAGTGCAACGGATAACTTCCGATGGCATATCGACATTAAGAAGCGTCACAAAAACTGGTGTTGTTGTTTTAGTATTTGTAGTGGCAGGCATTGTAGAAACGTTTATAGTCAGGTGGTTTGATTTCTTTCTCTTTGGCGATTCGCTTAAGACTTGCAATGTGAGGAAGTTAGACTCTAGTTGAACTTGTTCACGAAAGAGCTTAACTCAGAATGAAGACTTTTAAATCCGTCCAGCGCATGAATGTTCTCATCTCCAGCTCCACAGTGCGACAACTGTCGCATGTCCAGTTCAGCCCAATTCTTTTTCTAATTGTGTCTCTGACACGCCCAGTGAGACCAGCACATTTAATATGTGCATAATTATCGCATAGAAATCATCGGCTATAAGTTGTCTCCTGTCACAAGTTGAGATGCAGCAAGCAAGCATAGTTACAAGTAATCTCACTTAGGCAGTGTGCACTGTGGCCAAATAAAAGTACAAAGCAGATGATAAAATTATTTGGCTTCAGCAGTAACCAGAGAGCAAGAGCAAGTAAATAACTGTAATTATTAATTTGGGCAGTCAGATGTCCAGCGTATTTCAGGGCGTTCAGAGTTTGCAATCACACTCTCTTTAGTTAGGAAGACAACCACAAGAAGCGAACGGCTGTAGACACACAGGAAAAAAGTCCAAAATAATTTTACAATTTAGACTTTTGTTGCAATTTATATTTTAACTTCAATTAAATGTTAATAATATTGTTTGAACGCCTGAATATTTAGTGTATGTTTAAATACATTAATTTAATTATTTGCGTTCAAAAGCACAACAATTTTCGGATTTAATTGGAGCGGCAAAAAACACGACTTGCTTTAGTAAAGTGAAGAAAATATACATATTTTGGACATGATACCTCATCTTAATGCTTCTCATCCAGAAATGGCGTAATAGAAGACAAGAACATGTACTCTTCAGCTGTTCCCAATTTCATTCAGAACGGCAGAAACTCCAGGAAATTCTTCTATTATCCTACGGTGGCGAATTTAATAATCCTTATGACCGAAACACAAGCAAATTGGTTAGCAGTCTGTTCTCTTGCGGCAGAAGTCACAAAAAAAACTTCAAGTGCTCGAAAGAGAGCGCAATATTGGAGGGCCATGAGTGGTCAGCCATAGACCTGCAATGCAGTACCACAAGGCAGTTGAGCAGGATAAATATGGCAAATCCTATACCGTATCGCTATACTTGTATATATGTCTACCTATCTGTATCATATTTTTAATACTTTAAATCTTAAATAAATTAATTAAAAAAAACACACTTTAATAATTGTGTGGTTTTTTGGTTCATATACGCCCTTATTTTTCTCATTTAATCCTTTAATTTTTGTTTAATTTTTTCTTTCTATTATTAATATTTATTATTATTGAAATTGAATATAATTTTAACAATGTCAGTCTGTTCAAAAAAAAAGTGACCTCACCTTCTTAAAGCTCTGTGTGATAATGTTATGCATTTAAATGTATTGGATACACCGTCAAAGTAAAAGATAACCTTCGAAATGGTGGGTGCTTGCCGGGACGTTGAAATCTGAGGTATTAAAAAACCTGTCGACTGATCTTCTGAAGCTTCGGGATGAGTTTTCATCAATGGAAATTCAGTTTAATAGTTCAAACTATTTAACCAATCCCCGAAGCGGGAGAAGACTATCACTAGGAAATGTTCCCTGGTCGGCCTGTATTTCTTACTCTCGCTGTTCCGACCAAGTCAAATGATCCAAATATATCGAATTCAGAGCACCTGATATGCTTTAAAAGTCCGGTAACATCCAATTGTGTTGGTTCTACTAGAATCTCTCCTGGTAATGAAATCACACAAGTTGCAGCGATATCAAGTGTAGTCTCTGATTTGTCTGGGCAAATGTCCTGTCCCAAGGATATTCCCAATGAGATACTGACAAGAAGAGCTCGTAAAGCATTACCCACTGTAAGGAACCTTTCCAAGGCCGGGGTACAACTCTCAGTCTATTAGGTCCATATTACAAGAAATTTGTAACTGCCGAGACCTTCGAGTGACGGGGCGTGGTCAGTTGAGTTAATTTTGGCTAATCCCTTACAAGAACCTTGACCCTTCTAGGTCACGGGTACCCTGGCCCCTGGAGATTGTGCTTCACTGCGGGCACCTACTAATGTGGTCCTCGCACAGGTTAGATTTCTCTGATATTTAACCTACTGGTTAAATACAGGACAGGATGAGTAAGAAATCTCAGGTATTCCGAGTCTCGGCGGGAGGGTGGTCCTCGCACGGGTTAGATCACCTGGGATTCAAACTACGAATTAGAACAGGGGAGGGGAGATCAGCAGGAAGAGTGGTCCTCTGCTATATCGGAGATTAATAGGTTGGTTAAGAACGAGTGGGGAAGATCGTCCTCTACTAGTACGGTGTTAGTGGGAAGGGAGGAAGTAAATCAACACTACCACATGCAAATGAATTGAACACGCCCTTTTAATTTTATTTTTTTACTTCTCATTATTTTTCCTCTTCTTCTTTTTATTTTTTTTTATTTTTATTCTCTATTTCCTTTTATATGTTTTACTATTTCTTTCAAAACTACAATTTCCAAAAAAAAGAAACAAAATGGTGACCGGACTGCACCAGGTCTAACCGACAAAAATAAATTTTTCCCAAATGCTTACTTAGAATCTGCTCGTGAACTTCTTGCGCTAATTCTGGCACGTGGTTTTCTTCTTTCTCCCTTTTTATTTTAAAATTTTTTTTTTTGTTTGGTTGGGGGGGGGATATAATTCCACTTTTTTTTATCACACCGCCCTGCACGTGTCTCTGTCACTAACCGTCGTCTCTTCACTTTTACACTTTACTTGGTTTCTTTCTTTTAATGTTCACTGCACTGTTTCCAACTTTCTGGCACTTTCACCCGTTCTCTTTTTTTTTATTTCTTCTTTTCCGCACTCACGTCCATTCACTTCGACGGCTCAACAAAAATTGACGCCACGCCGCCACGCTTCCGCCCTGGTCACATTCCTTACCCATATTTGAGCTTTCCAATCGACGCCTTATCGAGTCATTATCGACACATTACCGGTTAATCGGCTTAGTGGGACCTCATTAACTTGTGACTCCATCTTGACTTGATCACTGAAAACGATACATCCCTGATACTGTGGATATCGCCCGCCAATTTCGAATTAACCTACTGGCAATAATAACGCTCCATTTTCAAATAAAAACTGCCTTCAATGGCTTATAATCTAATTGTTGTCGGAATAATAAAACTAATAACAAAAATAAAATAAAATAATATGGACACGTATGTCCGGAATCCAATTATTGTGGGGACGCGATCTTATTTCGCGTCCTCACACCCCCCCCCCCCTTTCTTCGGGTGGACTGGAAGGGGATCACCTTGGGCGGGGCCGGATCACTACCATCTCGCCGCCGCATCTGGCCGTCACTCGGTATCTTGCCAGGGGTGTGGTATAATCGAAACGTGCACGCTTGTTGGTGGAACCACGGCCTTCCACGCGACGTCTAATCCAGTCCAGATCACTCTCGGGCATCTGTTGGAGCTCTGGTGGTACCACCCAGCTCAGGGTCACATCTACAAGCCATTCTGGGTTTGGGTCTGGTCCAACGGGTCTCTGGGATGGTTCCTCTGCATCGACATCGTAAAGACGAGCAAGTTCTTCAACCCAGCCGTGACTGTTATTGGGGCCCATTACGCTATCTAGTATGTCCTCTTCCCAGTCGGAGAGGGGTCTTACTGCCTCTGGAGAAGACTCATGTTCGGTGAAGTGCCGCCGAAATAGTGGTCCCGCATCCTCCAGATTTTCATTCGGTTCAAAGACGGCCGGGAACCCGGTTTGGGTAGCCACGGCGACCCTGAGAGATATGCTCGAATCGGTTTGCGTGGCTGCCGAGTCCACCACCGGAAAACGGGTAGGATCTTGACCTCTATCCGGGGCATCCTCTATGTAAGGGTCTTCCGATCGCATCCCAGGCACCTCGATTACAACCGTGGTTGTTTTGGTACGCATGCATACCACGCAGCCATCGAGACGGTACCCGAAATTCTCCTCCCCATGGTAGATGCGGTGCCGGTATTCAGGAAGGTCCTCCGATTCTTCGTACGACGCGTACCGGGGTGAATCCGCATAACGGGGCGATGCGGCGTATCGGGGTGAATCCGTGTAACGGGACGATGCGGAGTATCGGAGTGAATCCGCATAACAGGACGATGGGGTGAATCCGCATAACAGGGCGATGTGGCGTATCGGGGGGAATCGGCGCGCCTGGGCGAACATAGGGGCAAGTTGACATTACCGACAGAGTCTGCCGAACGCTCTTCGTCATCGTCTGTGGCGAGATATGTCGAGGAACGGGTAGAGCGGCGTCTTGGCACGGGGTCATATCTCCTTCCATTCTTTTGCAAGCTCATGGAGTCGTCCCATAGTGAAGTTGACGGTATATATAGGCTTCCACTTGGTGCTGGGGAAACCTCGCCCACATGTACCAACGGGTCCCAATCTGCGACCTGATCGCCTGTGGCTCTCCTCTTATTAGGGGGATACAGTATCGATCACTAGAGCTATCATCTATAATGATAATCTCATCCATTCTGTAACATAAAATTAAGGTTAATTCCCTCTGCCTACTTTCTTCGTCCTATCCCTAGCCCTAATCCTAACCCTGGTGCAGCTAACAATATTTCGTGTGAATTCATTTACATATTATTGGTTTTCTTATATGTATCTTACATGCTACCTTAGTATATGACGGCTTACACGTCCTCGACTTCGTCTCTAGGGGTTCCCTCCTGCTCGTCGTCACCGGCTTCCGGGTCATCTTGGTTGTGGTAGGGTTTCACTTGGGAGATGTGGGCAACTCGCCCGTGTCGCTCGCCAGGTCGCCTCAAGCGGACGATATTGGGCGAAACGAACTTCGTTACCCATCGAATTTGGGGGCCAGCTCTGCTGCCACTCCTTCGGATGCGTGGGATAGTTGGTGTCGCCTGCACCAGACCCACGATTGGAGGGTCGATCGCCACTCACAGCGTCGAAGATTATAATGTCTCCCTTGATCTTTCGAAGACTTTTGAAGATTACCTCGGACTATATGGAAAATTTTCTTTAGTCTATCTGCCCTTCAGGGGACTGCGCGTGAGTTCCGGAGCCTGGGGTCACTTCATCATACAATGTGGCCGGTAGTCGGGGCTCTCGTTCATGCATCAGGAACGCCGGGGAGTATCCGGTGGAATCCGCGATGCTGGAATTAATAGCCAGCATAATCTCGGCCAATCTTTGATCCCAAGTCTGATGTTCTTCGGTAGTGATCTGCGCCATCATCGTCTTTATGGTTCGGTTCGATCGTTCAGTGGGATTACCTTGGGGGCTATACGGGGTAGTATGCTGCAATTGTATTTCCAGGGAAGACATCATCGTTGTGAATGCCCGACTAGTGAATTGGGTACCGTTGTCACATACGAAGATCCTGGGGATCCCGAAACGTACGAGGATAAGTTCTCGAAAAGCTTTTTGCAAGCTGGCTGCGGTAGCTTTGCGCAAAGGGATCAACTCCACCCTCTTTGAGATAGCGTCGTGGAATACCAACAGCATTGAGTGTCCTTGTTTTGATTTGATAAGAGGGCCCACGAAGTCCGCGCAAAGTATCTCCATCGGCTCTTCCGACCGCCGTGTTAACATCATTCCCGCGGGCTTTACCTATGGAAGTTTATATCTCTGGCACGATTCGCATCCTCTCACGTATCTGGCTATGTCTCGTAACATACCTGGCTAGTAGTAGCGCTGCATTGCATTGGTAACTGTCTTGCGCACTCCTAAGTGTCCTGCCGTGGGGACGTCATGGCATTCTTGTAGGACCTTCCTTCGGTTCTCGTTGGCGACGCATAATTTCCAGGGCCAATGATCGTCGTCGTCAGCTCTGTGTTCGATGTTGCGGTATAGTTGACAGTTTCCTACCGCATAATCCGCATATTTATCAGGCTCCTACGCCACCTTTTCTATCATCCGGATTAACCACCGACACTCGGGGGTTTCGGTGCGCATCTGGCGTAGTGCATCTCCGGGTTGACGAGACAGGGTATCAGCCAAAACGTTCAACTGGCCTTTACGGTACTTGATGTCGAACTTGTACTGCTGGAGCTCTAGAGCCCATCGCGCTACTCGTCCTGAAGGGGATTGGATAGAGTTGAGCCACCTCAACGCCATTTGGTCCGTGATTACCTCAAAGCGGTAACCTTCCAGGTAGCACCTCATTTTTTTTTATGGCCCAGACGATGGCCAGACACTCCTTTTTCGTGGTTGTGTAGTTTTCCACCGCCGAAATTAGGCAACGACTGGCGGGGGCAATCACTCTCTCGTGGCCCTCTATTTGTTGTGGAAGCACCGCTGCTAACCCCACAACACTTGCATCGGTCTGTAATACGAACTTTTGGTCGAAACCCGGACACGCCAGAACTGGTGCGGTAGTGAGGCATTTCTTCAATAACACAAACGCTTCTTCCTGCTCCTTTCCCCAACTCCAGCGTTTTCCTTTCTTCAGCAGGCTGGTCATAGGCTGCGCGATGGTCGAGAAGTTCGGTACGAATCGTCGGTACCAAGAGGCCATCCCTAGACATTGACTAAGCTCTTTGACTTTGGATGGTGCTTTTAGCTCTCTCAACCCCGGCGACTTTAGCTGGATCGGTGTGTATCCCATGGTTACTGATCACGTGACCCAGATCTCTAAGAAATGTGCATTTCTCTCTATTAATCTTAAGATTAGCCCGTCGTAGTCTTCGTAAAACTTCCATCAAATTATTCAGGTGATGCTCCGAGGTGTTTCCAATCACAATGATATCATCTAAGTAGGCAAAAGCATAAGGCTCCATGTCTGCGCCGATGACGCTATCCAACGCCCGTTGGAACGTGGCACTAGCCGAATGCAAGCCAAAAGGCATAATTTTCCAATGACTTGCCAGTATCCATTTTTCAGGTCCAACGACGATATATATCTGTCGGTGTCGAGGATATGTTGGACTTGTGAAGCTAAAGGGACCTGCTCAGGACTCACGTCCTCCGTCTCTTCCGTCTCGCTCTCCATTTCCGCCTCGATTTGGTAGAGCGCTTCCATCCTTCGCACCACCTTTGAGGGTCCATGCTCTCCATCACCTTCTCGTTGTCGTGATGTATCTCGTTCCAATCATACATTATCTGTTCTTATATCGCTCCGGGGGTTAACTACCTCCGGTACTGTCGGTCTTGGTATCCGTCCGGGCTCATCGCGACGCGTGTGGGACTCGTTCAAGCGCTCTGTGGGGACGCGACCCTCGGCATTCCAGTGACTCTGACGTCAGGGGAATCAGTGGTGGGGGCCTTACCCGGTCGCAACATCAATGAGACGGTGCCGATTTGTATGCGTGTCTCCATTGCCTAAAGGAAATCCATCCCAAGTATACAGGGTCCAACATTGTGGGCATTACCAAGAAGGGCATTACCACGCTCTTTCCGGCCAGCTGTATCGTGATCCTAAATAAACGTGTGATCTCCATGGTTGATCCGTTGGCTAGTGACACGGTGGTGCGGATATCCAAATGTTTTCCAGAATTAGCTATCTCCTGCGTCAAATCTTCGCTGATGAAACTTCTCGTGGCCCCCGTATCCAGAGTGGCTGTAGCTATAAGGTCGGCTAATTGTATCCGGGCAATTATCCTGCCTCCGACCTCTCGAAGGTCTGTATCTATTGTCTGGGCGCTGACTGGTGGGTCGCTTCCCTGGCCCGGTCTGGGGAAGGACCATTGCCGTTTCCCGCTGTATAACGTCGACAACATTCGAATGACGTCACTCCTCTTCGGCCATATTCCCAACAGAACGAGATTCCCTGATTGCTGCATTCCCGACTCATGTGGCCTATCCGTCCACATCGTCCGCATGCGCGACGTACATCCACTAGTCTCGTATCAGCACCGGTTTCGATACTCCTTGATTAAAGTGGCCTGGGTTCTCTTATAGGGACGGGATCCCTAAAGGAGTTATGTCGTGGTGCGTGATTTAAATACCTCGACGGTGGTTGGACCGTATCGGGCCTCTGTGACTGTGACGATCGAGCCCGGTCTTGTCGTTTAACATTCTCGTACTCCGTTGCCATCTCTGGGCAAGTCCTCAAATTGGACGACCCGGCTGGCCCGCGGAGGGGCGATTCCCGCGGGACGGGTATTGAATCGGCCATCCCATTCTGGGGTTAAAAACTTTGCCCCCTCGTGAGGCACTTCCAGGGAACCCATTGCTTCGGGTTCTCTCGAGGGATCAAACTCTATTCGGATTTTTGGCGCCGACTTTGTATAGTAGGACTCAAGTTCGGACAGACGGGCCCACACAGCCTCCGGGAGCTCCTGTTTGGCCAAAACGGCGGCGAAGTTTTTACGAGCCTCCTCGACTCTGCAATCGGCATCGAAGTTGAACTCGTTGGCCAGGGACGCCAATTCTTCTTTGCGCCGAGCATAAATCCACCGTGCGCCCACCCCTGGATTCTTAATTTTGACAATGGTTTCGTACTCACCGCCATCCCCATGTGGGATCGTACCAGACTCCTCTTTGGATGCCATCGTTCTGACCTGTATGTCGATGTCTTTTGCGTTTCTCTGCTTTACTTGTTGTCTTTGGGATTTCCTTTTTCGTTGATTTCTAGTGCTTTTGCGCTTGATCTGCACTCACTTTTATTTTCATTGATCACTTTACTTTGTTTGTTTGTTTGTTTGTTGATCACTTTATTATTCTTTGCTTTCTTCTCGTTTTCTCACTGGCTGTATTTTCACTTCTTTTTGTGTTTCTCGTTGTCAGATTTTTCTTTTAATTTGGATGGCACATGGTTACACTCCGTTGTTGTTTTTTTTTTTTTTTATGGTTTTACTTAATTGTTGATTTCACTTTCGTTTCTCGTTCGTTTCGGTAGACGCACGTGTTCACGCAAAAATTTTCTTTGTTGGTTATTTGGTTACACGTGTTAAGCTGGTTTTATCTATTTGGGTTAAGGTTATTCGGTTGCACGCATTAGTTTTATTTTTGGGTTAGGTTCACAGCTCTCTTTTTTTTCACAAATCAAATTTTTCTACAGAGTACATTCCTCATACCAGAATTTACCCCCTTTTCTACACCTCTGTTTTTCAGACTTATCTTCGACCTCTTTTCTTAAAAAAAAACTGACGAGACTGATCACGGGACGGGGCTTTAATCCGTCCTAAAGGTTCACCCGTCGAAACTCTCGGGTCCCTGCTCGGGCGCCACTTGTAAGGAACCTTCCAAGGCCGGGGTACAACTCTCAGTTTATTAGGTCCATATTACAAGAAATTTGTAACTGCCGAGACCTTCGAGTGACGGGGCGTGGTCAGTTGAGCTAATTTTAGCTAATCCCTTACAAGAACCTTGACCCTTCTAGGTCACGGGTACCCCGGGTTCACGTCTATGCCTCCCGGACGTACAGCTGAGACTGGGTAACTGGAGGGCAACTCCACACCCAGTACCAGGGGTTAGTGGGACACTACTAGGCCCGTGGAGATTGTGCTTCACTGCGGGCACCTACTAATGTAAGAGTCAGAGTCAGAGTATTCGAACCTCGGCGGGAGGGTGGTCCTCGCACAGGTTAGATTTCTCTGATATTTAACCTACTGGTTAAATACAGGACAGGATGAGTAAGAAATCTCAGGTATTCCGAGTCTCGGCGGGAGGGTGGTCCTCGCACGGGTTAGATCACCTGGGATTCAAACTACGAATTAGAACAGGGGAGGGGAGATCAGCAGGGAGAGTGGTCCTCTGCTATATCGGAGATTAATAGGTTGGTTAAGAACGAGTGGGGAAGATCGTCCTCTACTAGTACGGTGTTAGTGGGAAGGGAGGAAGTAAATCAACACTACCACATGCAAATGAATTGAACACGTAAGCCCTTTTAATTTTATTTTTTTACTTCTCATTATTTTTCCTCTTCTTCTTTTTATTTTTTTTTTTATTTTTATTCTCTATTTCCTTTTATATGTGTTGGTGTAAATGCATGCTTAAAATACAAACTATGAATTTCTTACAGTAAAGACCAATGCAGGCTTTGCTTAGAATAGAATTAACCCCTACATATTTTCATATACACTGTACTCACACCATATTTTCATACAAAACAAAATTGTCCCCCACATTATGTTCACACACACAATCACATTTTCACTAAATGTATATACATGTATGTATATATACATGTGACCCCCTAGATCCTAGAATCGTGTATATAAACTCGACCTTTTTCTTAATAAAATCAGTATTCAAGCAACTCTTGTCTATTCACTACTCTGCAATCAACGGGTGAGCATCGCTGTGTCTTTGGCTCCCATTTGCATGATCTCTCCGAAGTCCACCCAATTTCAAGTGTTGGTTGCGACAGCCCTATGTCACTAGTTTATGTTCTAGAGGCAAACATTTTTATAAATAATAAAATTATAAAATTCAATAACATTTTGGTGACCCCGACGTGATACCTGGGGAGTTTTAACATTTTGGTGACCCCCGACTTTGGCGTTCCCAATTTAAAAAAATAAAACATTTTGGTGTAACAGTCAAAGTGTGAGAATTTTGGTCAATTTTGATTAATTTTCTCAATAACACGCACAAAAGGAATTTGGTCAACTTGTCGATCATTTCCTCTTTTAATACAACGCTTTGGAAAATATTGATATTCCTTAGTGAGGGCACGGTTTTGCAGGTTAGCAACAATCCGGGGTCCCGACATTTACGAAGCAATTGATTAATTTGGATATCATTGCATTTGTGCATATCATTTATGTCAACTTGGCGACGGTATTGCACACCATAACTAAAAACTACATCTGCTTGTGAGACAACTGCCTGTGTCAGCACTTTGTCACCTAGTCAATTTGGCGACTAGAATCACAGCGGAAAAAAGTACATACGAGTCAACTTGGCGACTATTAGTGTACAACAGGTCAACTTGGCGACCATAAAATCTTCTGTTTGTCGGACAACTGAAATTATCAGCACTTTGTCACCTAGCCAATTTGGGGACTAGAACGACAGCAGAGTATAATCGGATACTCCAAATTTGGATTTCTGCAACGTGGGACAAGGCGTACCCAATCAATTGAATCATCTGGAAAACACGGAGACCAAGCAGTCGAAGGATTCTACGATTCATTATATACATTTAAATTAAATAAAATAAAAAATTTTAAAACTTTATACTTGTTGTTCAATTTAACATTATTTACTAGTACTTTGATCACTAATCGGTGCGAGTCGGAGCGTACCTTGTCAATTGACTAATAAATATACTTCCAACGGATCAAAGTACATAAAGTAAAATGGAGAAAATATACGAACAACAGTTTGAGCGAGGTGAAGAGATTCAAAATGTAATCAGAAATGTCAGGAAGGACTCTGCCTCCAGAAAATCAAAGGCTCTCTATTATGATAATAAAATTGAGACGATTGAAGATCTTTGGGATGAATTTGACAAAGGCCACACCGAGTTATTGGAATCTTTGGGATACAAGCCGTCTGATCACGATTACTTCAAAAAAGAATATTATTCAAAATTAAAAGAAATAACGGAAGAAGTAATAAAGGACTGGAAACTACAAAGGGCAAAAATTGAAGAAAGCAACTTGGCCCATCAAAAAGATGAAGATCGCATTAAGATTCAACCATTGATCAGAAAGCAAAGCGCTGTGCTAGCAACACTTTCCAGGACATTAAAGCAAATAATTCCTGAAGAAAAACTGAACTACAAACCAGTTGTAGAAAACTTATGGCAGCAGATAGAACAACTGCACTATGAGATGTATAAACTTGCAGTAGATCCAGTCGAAGCTGGATACAATTTGGAAACATTCATAATGGCAGAAAAGGCGATACTGAAATTTTGTGTCCCACCTGCACATGATGTGACAACGTCGTCACTACAATTGCCAAAAATTTCAATTCCAAAGTTTGATGGAAATTATTTGAAATGGCAACAATTTCATGACATTTTTAAGAAAATGGTTCATGAATCAAACATACCCGCTGTACAAAAGATGTGGTATTTAAAAGCAAATCTATCAGGGGATGCCGAAAGATTAATTAGGCACCTTGAATTAACAGAAGTCAATTATGACACTGCATGGAAAATGTTGCAAGAACGATTTAACAATAAACGGGTCTTGGTTACAGCAGTTTTCGAAAAACTTTTTGATCATCCAAACATTGGAAACGACGCCCTGTCAATAAAGAATCTTCATGATAATATTCATGAATCATTGCAAGCCTTAAAGAATATAGGCATTGACTCGGAAACTTGGGATCCTATTATAATTTTCCATATGACAAGAAAATTGGATAGACTTACCCACACTCTATATGAACAATCCCTTTCCAATACAAGGGAATTGCAGATAACCAAAGAATTCCTTTCATTTTTGGAGCAACGTTTCCTTGCCCTAGAGGCGATTGGTACCAAGCAGTCCAGGGAAAGGCAAAAAATATGTGCATCAGCTTCTGGCACAAACACATCTTCATGTCCGTTCTGCAGTAAGTTAAATCACAAACTGTTTCAGTGTGATAAATTCAAAACTAAATCTGCAGCAGAACGGTTAAACTGGGTACAGAGACAGAGAATGTGTGTCAATTGTTTTAAAACCGACCACATGTCAAAGGCTTGTACCTGGAAGGGATGTTTGAAATGCGATGGAAAACACAATACATTGTTACATTTGGGAAACAACGATTTGAAACCAAATGTAACAGCTACGGTCTCAGCTACGTCCACATATGGAAGCAATAAAAATTATATTCTACTAGCGACGGCTAGGGTAATTGTTAAAGGGACCAATGAGCGAGAAGGAGAATTTCGTGCGCTCTTAGACAGTGGCTCCCAAGTCAATCTAATCTCAGAGAGACTAGTAAAACAATTATCTTTAAAAATGGAAAAGGCATCGCTAAGAATTGAAGGAGTAGGAGGACAACCACAACTCAGCAGATCAAGAGTAAATGTACTTGTGAAATCAAAATACACCGATTTCAGTACAAGAGTGGAGGCCTTTGTTTTACCGCACATTGTTGCAGATCAACCCACAGAAGCAATTACGCAAATGTTTGACCTGCCGAAAAACATACCTCTAGCGGATCCCAACTTTTACAAAACAAGTAAAATCGATTTACTACTAGGTGCAGATCACCATTTCTCAATATTATTACCGGGACAAATAAAACAAAATAGTTGTCCAGTTCTTCAAAATTCAGAATTTGGTTGGATCATAGCTGGAAAAATAAACATGGTTACATCTGCACCTGCCACTTGTATGGTGCCTTCCAAGTCTGATGAACTGTTGGAGCGGTTCTGGAAATTGGATACCCTGAAACCAGCAAGATCATACAAAAGTCCAGAGGAAGAATATTGCGAAAAGCACTTCTTGGACAATTTATATAAAGCTGCAGATGGAAGATTGGTTGTAAAACTGCCATTTGCTGAAGACTCTTCATCCCTGGGGGAGTCTCGTGATGTGGCTGTGAGGAGATTAGAAGAACAGCTTAGACACATGAAGGAAGTGTTGCCCAAAAAATTAACAAGGCGACATCATTGTTTACTCAAACCTGACATTACCACAACCAAATTAAGAGTGGTATTGGATGCCTCGTCAGGAAAATCTGTGAATATCTTGTATCCAGAACCAGGTGAAAAACTTGATGATCAACTTGATGACGACGACGACGCCGATGATTCCCAAGAAGACCAAAGGCAAAGCCCAAAAAGACGAATCTTAGCATCGTTACCCCTAACGTTATTAATGATGTTGCTATTGTTACCATTGGCATTGGCCCAATCAGTAAATGTGACCCAATTTGGTGCCAAACCTGGTATTTACTATGAAAAAATTGGAACGTCTAGATTTGCTGTAGCTGACTGGACAATCATTGCGTATTATAATTTGGATCCTTATTGGGACGATATGAACACATTTTCTTTCGGAATAAAAAAGATTGGGGAAATGTGTTCCCGATTAAAACCAAGTCAAGCCTGTTCTGCAATGTACAAACATTTCCAACATGTGGAAGAGGAACTGAGAATGGAAAACGATCTCTTGCACATAGGACGAAATCGTAGAGCACCATTTGATTTTATTGGCAACATTGCCAGGAGTCTATATGGAGTACTGGACTCGGAATATGCAAAAGAAATGTCCAATACTATTGAAAAGGTGAAAACAAATGAGGAATACTTGGTAACACTCTTAAAGAATCAAACGTCTATACTTGATTCAACAATCAACATTTTCAAGCGTGATGAGGCGGTTATTGAGAAGCGATTGAATTTGATGGAGCAGCAACTACTCGATATATCTCAAGCACATTCTGATTCTGTCAAGACTTTTCAATGGTATCTCACGATAACAACACAACTTTCGGTGATTGCTTCAAATTTGCAACGAGTACAATCAGAGATTGCCCATGTACTCACTGACGTTCATCATGACCAAATTAGCCCGTTGTTACTCTCGCCTAAACAACTTGAACAACACTTAAAAGAGTTAAAAAATCATCTTCCACCAGGACACATACTTCCTGCCACAGACGATGATGTTCTACAACTGTATAAAATGATGAGGCAGAAGGGAGCATTGTAAAGAAGCGCGTAATATTCAAAGTAACGCTACCATTGCTCTCAGCACAAGTATTTGAGTTATACAATCTAGTTCCCATACCAGCAATCAGCAATAAAGGAATTATGATGATGGATATTCAAATTCCCATGATAGCGGTCAATAAGCACAGAGATCAGTTTCTTGGATTAACAGCAACTGAATTAAAACAATGCCATCAAGTCACATATGAAGAATTCATTTGTCATAATAAACAATCTGTGTTCTCAATCAACAGTAATTGTGAATTTCAGTTGTTCAATAACAAAACTTCAAATATGTGTCAAGTTAAATACACAAGCATGACGTTCGTCTGGTTCAATATGTACTACAAGAACCATTGGATTTTTGCTACAAGGTCGCCAATGGAGTTATCTGCAGTCTGCAATGACAACAGTTCAAGCATCACCATAAGTCAAGGAGGATTATTAACACTTGATCCAAGTTGCACTTTGCGGAATCCATTAATACGTGTAACTGGACATCGTATTACAACCACCGGCACAATGAATATGTCATGTGCCCGGTTTGGAAATTTCTCCACTATGATGATGAACTCAACTAATGAAACGGCTTCTACCAATGTTCAGCTAAGCTACAATGAACTTGACAAACTCAGTAGTCAATTATGACCCAGATTCAAAATAAAGTTACCATATGACCTAAAATCAAGTCAAGGGCCTATTCAACATCACAACATTGCTTCATACATAGCGCTAATAATATTCATAACATTAGTGCTGCTGTATGTTATCAAAAATCGGTGTATCAACGGAAGACAAGAAGCCAGGATTGCTATTGGCCTTCAACAGATGACCCCTCCCACAACTGGTACCCAGATGCCAACTGGTAGTCAACCGACTCAATCTACACATCGACCTGTTGGAAACTACGAAATCACAAAATCAAATTGAACAGTCGTTCAACGGCCGGGAGTATGTTGGTGTAAATGCATGCTTAAAATACAAACTATGAATTTCTTACAGTAAAGACCAATGCAGGCTTTGCTTAGAATAGAATTAACCCCTACATATTTTCATATACACTGTACTCACACCATATTTTCATACAACACAAAATTGTCCCCCACATTATGTTCACACACACAATCACATTTTCACTATGAATAAGACCCCCAAATGTATATACATATGACCCCCTAGATCCTAGAATCGTGTATATAAACTCGACCTTTTTCTTAATAAAATCAGTATTCAAGCAATTCTTGTCTATTCACTACTCTGCAATCAACGGGTGAGCATCGCTGTGTCTTTGGCCCCCATTTGCATGATCTCTCCGAAGTCCACCCAATTTCAAGTGTTGGTTGCGACAGCCCTATGTCACTAGTTTATGTTCTAGAGGCAAACATTTTTATAAATAATAAAATTATAAAATTCAATAACAATATGTTTTACTATTTCTTTCAAAACTACAATTTCCAAAAAAAAGAAACAAAATGGTGACCGGACTGCACCAGGTCTAACCGACAAAAATAAATTTTTCCCAAATGCTTACTTAGAATCTGCTCGTGAACTTCTTGCGCTAATTCTGGCACGTGGTTTTCTTCTTTCTCCCTTTTTATTTTTAAATTTTTTTTTTGGTTTGGTTGGGGAGGGGGATATAATTCCACTTTTTTTTATCACACCGCCCTGCACGTGTCTCTGTCACTAACCGTCGTCTCTTCACTTTTACACTTTACTTGGTTTCTTTCTTTTAATGTTCACTGCACTGTTTCCAACTTTCTGGCACTTTCACCCGTTCTCTTTTTTTTTATTTCTTCTTTTCCGCACTCACGTCCATTCACTTCGACGGCTCAACAAAAAGTGACGCCACGCCGCCACGCTTGCGCCCTGGTCACATTCCTTACCCATATTTGAGCTTTCCTATCGACTCCTCATCGAGTCATTATCGACACATTACCGGTTAATCGGCTTAGTGGGACCTCATTAACTTGTGACTCCATCTTGACTTGATCACTGAAAACGATACATCCCTGATACTGTGGATGTCGCCCGCAAATTTTGAGTTAACCTACTGGCAATAATTTACCATGCTGGTATGTCGAGTCCACTTGTCACTATACCACCGAAAAAACAAATATTTGTTTCGAGGCTTGACTTTAACACTACAACACACGATGTCATAGCCCATACCCGGGCAAAAACTCAGGCCTTAAACATAGCGGTGGAAAAATTTAGGTTTTCATGTACCCCTGACATCCCGTCATTTAGAGTAAGTGTTCCGCCTAATCTTTTTGACCAAATTTATAGAATAGATTTTTGGCTGGATCATCTTATTATAAAGGAGAATTACGATGGCTTAAACCAGATATTGTGATAGACAAGTTTAGGCTTTTACATACCCGCGACATTTCGTCATTTAAAAAATGAGGTCCGCCTAATCTTTTTGACCAAATTCGTGGAAGAGATTTTTGGCCGGATCATACTATTAAAGAGCAGCATACGACGAAGAAGAGAAATCGGCCTCTGATTCGACTGCCATCTGCTTTCTTCTCCTCTTCCAATAATAAACTTTTGCCTTCTTTTGGTACGTCAGCATCTACTGACGGGCCAAAAAACTAACTTTGTCTCTTATTCTGGCCTACCAGAATATTAGAGGACTTAAATCCAAACTTTCCAGAGTCTTTGTAGATAGTCTATCCTTTGATTTTCATATTCTTGCTTTTACAGAGACGTGGCTTAAACCAGATATTGCTGATGCTACTGGTTTATCCATTAATTTTTTAATTTTTAGAAAAGATCGGATAATCCGCAATGGTGGTGGTGTGTTTACTGCTGTCGATTCAGCTTTTCCATCTGAAATTATTCAGTCCTTCTTCACTCATGAAATTGAGTCCCCTAAATCTTTTTGCACTAATGTTACTTGCTCTTACATTCCACCTCTTTCCGACTTGATCACACTTGGAAGCAATTCAAGCAGTTTCTTCATTTCTTTCTGATAGAGATACCCTCATCGTTCTCGGTGACTTTAATTTACCAGATATTTCCTGGTCCCTTTCTGATGAGTCTTCAGTGTTGTCAATAATTTATCCCTTACTCAAATTAATCCTGTACGCAATTCAATTGATAGATCACTTGATCTTGTATTTGTGTTGGACTCCTCCAACCGCGTCGTTTCCAGAATTGAACCTTACGTTTTCCAAAAGACAAATTTAATCCAACCTTGAGGGATCAAACTCTATTCGGATTTTTGGCGCCGACTTTGTATAGTAGGACTCAAGTTCGGACAGACGGGCCCACACAGCCTCCGGGAGCTCCTGTTTGGCCAAAACGGCGGCGAAGTTTTTACGAGCCTCCTCGACTCTGCAATCGGCATCGAAGTTGAACTCGTTGGCCAGGGACGCCAATTCTTCTTTGCGCCGAGCATAAATCCACCGTGCGCCCACCCCTGGATTCTTAATTTTGACAATGGTTTCGTACTCACCGCCATCCCCATGTGGGATCGTACCAGACTCCTCTTTGGATGCCATCGTTCTGACCTGTATGTCGATGTCTTTTGCGTTTCTCTGCTTTACTTGTTGTCTTTGGGATTTCCTTTTTCGTTGATTTCTAGTGCTTTTGCGCTTGATCTGCACTCACTTTTATTTTCATTGATCACTTTACTTTGTTTGTTTGTTTGTTGATCACTTTATTATTCTTTGCTTTCTTCTCGTTTTCTCACTGGCTGTATTTTCACTTCTTTTTGTGTTTCTCGTTGTCAGATTTTTCTTTTAATTTGGATGGCACATGGTTACACTCCGTTGTTGTTTTTTTTTTTTTTTATGGTTTTACTTAATTGTTGATTTCACTTTCGTTTCTCGTTCGTTTCGGTAGACGCACGTGTTCACGCAAAAATTTTCTTTGTTGGTTATTTGGTTACACGTGTTAAGCTGGTTTTATCTATTTGGGTTAAGGTTATTCGGTTGCACGCATTAGTTTTATTTTTGGGTTAGGTTCACAGCTCTCTTTTTTTTCACAAATCAAATTTTTCTACAGAGTACATTCCTCATACCAGAATTTACCCCCTTTTCTACACCTCTGTTTTTCAGACTTATCTTCGACCTCTTTTCTTAAAAAAAAACTGACGAGACTGATCACGGGACGGGGCTTTAATCCGTCCTAAAGGTTCACCCGTCGAAACTCTCGGGTCCCTGCTCGGGCGCCACTTGTAAGGAACCTTCCAAGGCCGTGGTACAACTCTCAGTTTATTAGGTCCATATTACAAGAAATTTGTAACTGCCGAGACCTTCGAGTGACGGGGCGTGGTCAGTTGAGCTAATTTTGGCTAATCCCTTACAAGAACCTTGACCCTTCTAGGTCACGGGTACCCCGGGTTCACGTCTATGCCTCCCGGACGTACAGCTGAGACTGGGTAACTGGAGGGCAACTCCACACCCAGTACCAGGGGTTAGTGGGACACTACTAGGCCCGTGGAGATTGTGCTTCACTGCGGGCACCTACTAATGTAAGAGTCAGAGTCAGAGTATTCGAACCTCGGCGGGAGGGTGGTCCTCGCACAGGTTAGATTTCTCTGATATTTAACCTACTGGTTAAATACAGGACAGGATGAGTAAGAAATCTCAGGTATTCCGAGTCTCGGCGGGAGGGTGGTCCTCGCACGGGTTAGATCACCTGGGATTCAAACTACGAATTAGAACAGGGGAGGGGAGATCAGCAGGGAGAGTGGTCCTCTGCTATATCGGAGATTAATAGGTTGGTTAAGAACGAGTGGGGAAGATCGTCCTCTACTAGTACGGTGTTAGTGGGAAGGGAGGAAGTAAATCAACACTACCACATGCAAATGAATTGAACACGTAAGCCCTTTTAATTTTATTTTTTTACTTCTCATTATTTTTCCTCTTTTTCTTTTTATTTTTTTTTATTTTTATTTTCTATTTCCTTTTATATGTTTTACTATTTCTTTCAAAACTACAATTTCCAAAAAAAAAGAAACAAAATGGTGACCGGACTGCACCAGGTCTAACCGACAAAAATAAATTTTTCCCAAATGCTTACTTAGAATCTGCTCGTGAACTTCTTGCGCTAATTCTGGCACGTGGTTTTCTTCTTTCTCCCTTTTTATTTTTAAATTTTTTTTTTGGTTTGGTTGGGGAGGGGGATATAATTCCACTTTTTTTTATCACACCGCCCTGCACGTGTCTCTGTCACTAACCGTCGTCTCTTCACTTTTACACTTTACTTGGTTTCTTTCTTTTAATGTTCACTGCACTGTTTCCAACTTTCTGGCACTTTCACCCGTTCTCTTTTTTTTTATTTCTTCTTTTCCGCACTCACGTCCATTCACTTCGACGGCTCAACAAAAAGTGACGCCACGCCGCCACGCTTGCGCCCTGGTCACATTCCTTACCCATATTTGAGCTTTCCTATCGACTCCTCATCGAGTCATTATCGACACATTACCGGTTAATCGGCTTAGTGGGACCTCATTAACTTGTGACTCCATCTTGACTTGATCACTGAAAACGATACATCCCTGATACTGTGGATGTCGCCCGCAAATTTTGAGTTAACCTACTGGCAATAATATACCATGCTGGTATGTCGAGTTCACTTGTCACTATACCACCGAAAAAACAAATATTTGTTTCGAGGCTTGACTTTAACACTACAACACACGATGTCATAGCCCATACCCGGGCAAAAACTCAGGCCTTAAACATAGCGGTGGAAAAATTTAGGTTTTCATATACCCCTGACATCTCGTCATTTAGAGTAAGTGTTCCGCCTAATCTTTTTGACCAAATTTATAGAATAGATTTTTGGCTGGATCATCTTATTATAAAGGAGAATTTCGATGGCTTAAACCAGATATTGTGATAGACAAGTTTAGGCTTTTACATACCCGCGACATTTCGTCATTTAAAAAATTCGTGGAAGAGATTTTTGGCCGGATCATACTATTAAAGAGCAGCATACGACGAAGAAGAGAAATCGGCCTCTGATTCGACTGCCATCTGCTTTCTTCTCCTCTTCCAATAATAAACTTTTGCCTTCTTTTGGTACGTCAGCATCTACTGACGGGCCAAAAAACTAACTTTGTCTCTTATTCTGGCCTACCAGAATATTAGAGGACTTAAATCCAAACTTTCCAGAGTCTTTGTAGATAGTCTATCCTTTGATTTTCATATTCTTGCTTTTACAGAGACGTGGCTTAAACCAGATATTGCTGATGCTACTGGTTTATCCATTAATTTTTTAATTTTTAGAAAAGATCGGATAATCCGCAATGGTGGTGGTGTGTTTACTGCTGTCGATTCAGCTTTTCCATCTGAAATTATTCAGTCCTTCTTCACTCATGAAATTGAGTCCCCTAAATCTTTTTGCACTAATGTTACTTGCTCTTACATTCCACCTCTTTCCGACTTGATCACACTTGGAAGCAATTCAAGCAGTTTCTTCATTTCTTTCTGATAGAGATACCCTCATCGTTCTCGGTGACTTTAATTTACCAGATATTTCCTGGTCCCTTTCTGATGAGTCTTCAGTGTTGTCAATAATTTATCCCTTACTCAAATTAATCCTGTACGCAATTCAATTGATAGATCACTTGATCTTGTATTTGTGTTGGACTCCTCCAACCGCGTCGTTTCCAGAATTGAACCTTACGTTTTCCAGAAGACAAATTTAATGCAACCTTGGGTGTAACGATTGACCTTTCTTTTTCTGCGCCGACTTATAATACACATCAAGAAACTGCTGCTTTCACATCTGGTAACAAGAAGCCGCTGCTTTCGTAAGACTGACTTTGTCAGACTTAATAATATTATTTGGAACCTTGATTGGTCATATCTGTACAATTGTACAACAATGGACTCTTCGGTTCAGTATTTCTATAATATGCTTGATTCCTTTTTAAAGTTTGTATTCCTCTCGGTAGATTTGTTCGGTCTAATTAACCCCCCTGGTTCACTCGAGAGCTATTATAAGATATTATAAGATTTATAAAAAGGCAGGTCGTCTATCAGGTTTTTTTAAATATGCAATTGTTTTTTCAAATTTCATGAAGCTTAATACGAAATGCTATAAGGATTACCGTCGGCGATGTTAACTTCAGTTTTACAGTGATCCTAAGCAGTTTTACAACTTTGTGAACGCTAAACGCAAGATGAACGCAAGGCCATCCTTCTTAAATTTTAAAAAAATATAGCTGACACTAATCAGGCTGTTGCCGAAATATTTGCTGAGTTTTTCAAAACAACCTATTGCTCAACAAAATACCAATCTAACATTCCATATTCTTGTGTTAAATAAAATAATTTATTCGATGAAAGTTCATTTCTCAGCGTGCTTAAGCAAATCAAACCTGTGCATTTACCAAGCCCTGATGGGATTCCTGAATGTGCACTCAGATTTTGTGATGAATCATTATGCAAACCTATTCAGAAATTATTCTCGTTGTGCGTTAAAACCTCCGCTTTACCGTTGATTTTGAAGGAATCATTTTAAATTCCTCTCCATAAAAAGGGTAGTGAATCCAATGTTTCAAACTATAGGGGTATTTCCAAGTTGTCCGATATTCGAAAACCTTTCAAAAAATTTGTAACTTCGCAGTTGCAACATTTTTATAGTTCTATAATTTCACCAGCCCAACATTGTTTCGTGAAACGTAGACATAGAACCACTAACCTTTTAGAACCTATGACAATTAACGGATTTGAAAATGCAAGGCAAACTGATGTCAAATATACTGATTTCGGATTTTGACTCTGTTAACCATAAGTTATTTCTTATAAAGTTAAACGCAATTGGCTTCCCAAATATTCTACCTTGTTAGATTCGTGAGTATCTGACAAGCAGAACACAAAAAGTCCTTTTTAAATCTTTCTTTTCCAAATGTATCAATGTGACTACGAGGGTGCCCCAGGGTAGTCATCTTGGTCAGTTGTTGTTCACCCCTTTATAAACGATCTTCCATCCGTCCTGCAACATTCGCATGCAATGCAAACGATGTTAAGCTTTGCTTTAGTCATAGAAATATTGTTTTGTCTAGTAGATTGCAAGCTGATCTTGACAATTTCCAGTGTTGGTGTCAACGCAATCGTTGTATAGGACTTCTCCTCAAATAACGATGTATTCCCTGAATAACATCCATTAGAACGCCTTAATGTAATGAATGATTTAATGTGTACTCATGGGCCGCAAACTAACCTTTAACTCCCATATATATATCCACAATTATCGCCGAGCGATAGACGTTCTTGGTTTTGTAAATGATCTTTACATTAGCGAAATTGTGTATACTTCTCTGGTCCGTCATATTTTGGAGTATCATATATATGGAGGATCTTGTATATGGTCACCTCAATATGAGTCACGAATCGGTTCAAAAACAATTTCTGCTTTTTGCTCTTCGTGGTCTAAACTGGAATCGCAGTGTCAACATACCAATGTACTCTAGTATACTTCTTTTAATTAATCTTCTCTTTCTTACTAACCGTAGAATAATGAATGGTGTAAGCTTTATGCACAAGCTTTTAATTGGTGATATTGACTCGCCTGAGTTATTACACCATTGTACCACTTAGGCCCACTAGAAATTTTTTTCTCCTGTCTCTTGCATACTACTATCTATGCCTTGCATTATCCCTTTCGACTCCTGTCGGCTGATTATAATCGACTCTATCGTGTGAACAGCCCAGAGCTTTTCTTATCACTATTATAAATCTCTATCATCTCCTATTTAGCTCGTAAATAGCTGTAGTTTTCGTACTTTTGTCTGTATTATTGTCAACTGCCCCCCGCGACTCATGTCGTACGTCATGCGGAGGTTGCGGGCAATTAGTGCACCCGCTAGAATTCGCGTAAAAGAAAAAAAAAACTAAAACGTTGTCTGTATTTTTGTTCTTTCGAAGTTGATCTCTGCTGATACTTTGCCCTCTTTCTCAAATTTACCTATTAGGTTCGAGGAGCTGCTGTCAACGGGGCTTGCTCATCCCTTGTATATATGGACCGCTTTCAAATCCTTCCACGCACCCAATAGCTTTCTGGTGTTGCACTCTCTTGCCCGGTAACCAGCTCCCCCGCACCTTCTACGAGCTTATGATGGATTCTAAATCCATCCTTAGGCTTCGTTGTTGACGGCTCGTCCTTGTGTTTGTACCGGTGGCTCTTCATCCAAGCATCGTCTGCACATCGTGTCTATTGGTGCGACCGGCCGTGTTGGTGTCCTTTTTGTGTCTCCTGGTGGAACTTGCGTCTCTTCTGCAATAGCATTTCAAATTCATCCGCTCGCTGCATTATCCAGCGTTCTGATGTGGTATGGGCTTATGAAAACTCTTAAGTCCGGTGTGCAACTATCCACTATGAATTCCAGTTTCTCGCTGTCCGTACAATTTGGTGGACGCATCATGACTTGCATTTCGACCACGAAGTCCTAGAATGACTCATTTCTAGCCTTCACTACGTTTGCCAATTTAATAAAGTAACCCCTCGGTAGAAAATATTTTTTAAACGCGAATGTGAATTCCTCTCATGATGTCCACTGTCTTTTATTTGCCCCTTTTTAAGGCTCTATCCTTGAGTAATTCTGACTTAGCTTTGGGTATCATCTTCAGTTTAAGTCCATCCATATCCGCAGACCTGTTCGAAGAATTCCAGCAGTTTTAAGAATTCGTCGAATCGGCCACCCTTGGGTATTCGTTGGACATGGCTGCTGTTCTGATTTTTTTTTCTTTTGTGTTTTTTTTTATTTTTCTTGGACTAACTCTTAGGCTTCTTCTCTATGCCAAGAACACCAGTAGTATTTCCTAACTGTGCTAGCAATACTCCTAGACTATGGTAGAAAAATCTCCTAATTTTCTGATATTGCTAGGAACAACTCCTAGTTTTTTACTTCTTGCTAGGAATAATTCCTTGTCTTTTCTTATGTGCTAGGAATAACTCCAAGTATTTTTATAAGAGCTAGGAATAACTTCTAGACTTTTCTTATGTTGTAACGATCCTTAATCGTCCTGATTTTCGTCAGAGCCGGATTTCAGGTGTCGAGGTTCGGCACAACAAATTTATTTGTGCGCTGGTGAAATAATAAGATTTTGTGTTAATTTTTGAGGATGCACAGTGGTACTTTTATTTGATGTTTTAATTATTTATATGTTTGTTTGAGGATACTGTTAAATGGTTTTGGGTGGGCGATGGCAGAAATTGGCATCAGTGGCTGGTGCTGATGTTGCAAATCCAATATTTAGAAAATCGGGTGACCAAGCGAAAATAATTGTTGAAAAATAATTGCCAGGAATACTCCTGGTCTTGTCTTTCTATCCTAATCACTGCTAATCTCCTACAAGTTGCTAGGAATATCTCCTAGTCTTCCCCCACTATGCCAGGAATACTCCTGGTCTTGCCTACTCTGTGCTAGGAATACTCCCAGTCGATCCTGCCTGTGCCAGGATTACTCCTGGTCTTCCTAACTGTGCTAGGAATACTCCTAGTCTTTCCTATATTGCTAGGAATAGCTCCTAGTCTTTGGCTAAATGTATTGAATAAATCCTAGTCCTTGTTTCGGTGCTAGGAACAACTCCTAGACTTTGTTTCTATGCTAGGAATAACCCCTAGTCTTTGTTTCTGTGCATGGAATAACTCCTAGTCTTTGTTTCGATGCTAGGAATAACTCCTAGTCTTTGTTTCTGTGCTAGGAATAACTCCTAGACTTTGTTTCTATGCTGGGAATAACCCCTAGTCTTTGTTTCTGTGCATGGAATAACTCCTAGTCTTTGTTTCTATGCTAGGAATAACCCCTAGTCTTTGTTTCTGTGCATGGAATAACTCCTAGTCTTTATTTCGATGCTAGGAATAACTCCTAGTCTTTGGTTCTATACTAGGAATAACTCCTAGTCTATAATTCACTGCTTGAAATTATCCTCCGCTTGATCATAGATTTTCCCCAGGACTTGGATATACTAATCTGTCACTAAGCTGTTCGACGTTACGTTGGGACCCTGAAATTAAGCAGACTTTTTAACTTCATACCTACCATTTCTTTTTACTTTGGTAACTTCGTAAGGACCCAAAAACTTGTTTGCGAGCTTCTTTCCCGTAATAAATTGTGTGACCTTAATAGCGACTAAATCGTTCGGTTGATAACCATGTTGCCCTTTTCGCTTTCTGTCATAATTCCGCTTATACTTCGCTTGTGCATCCAAAATTTGCTTTCTTGCCTCTTCTCGAATTTGGTTGCGATCATTTTGCAGCTCACTCGTTAGTTCGTCTTCCAAGATTTTTTGTAATTCCGGATCTGCTTCTTTTCTCATTTTTACACCGAACATGACTTCAAATGGTGTGAACTTTGTTGATGAATGAATATTTGAATTTATACACCGCTGCACTTCCGACATATATTTGTACCATTTGTGCGGTTCTGCTGCTGACATCTTAGCAAGAACAGATCAATCGTGATCAATCTTCTGACTTGAGCAAAATTCCTTAAACTGTTTTGAAATAAATGCTGCGCCTCTATCGCTTATAATTCGTTGCGGGTTTCCGAATATTGTGACCCAAAAACTTAAATGCTTGACAACCTCCGATGCATCTGTTGATTTTGTTGGATAACTCCATGTGTATTTGGAAAACCCATCTACGACTGCGAATATGTACTTGTAGTTCTTCGACGTTGGATCAAGTGATCCTAAATGATCAACATGTAGTATAGCTAATGGTATGTCTCCCTTATCAATGCAATGCAAAAAGTCTTCTTGTTTGCCCAACTTTCGATTATGTGTAATGCACTGTATGCAGTTTGCTATAAATTGCCCAACTTTTTTATCCAAATGTGGAATATAATACTCCTGTTGAATAGCATGCTTCGTTTTTTGGGTGCCCATATGTCCAAAATTGTGCGCTGTTCTGATTATCTCCTTTTCCATATTTCTCGGGACTGCCAACAAACCGTCCAAACCGTCCAACCTGCTTATAAATCAAATTGTTTTTAATTTTAAAATCTGCATATGGTTTGTGTTGCAATATTTCAAATATTGTTGTCAACTTTTCATCATTCTTTTGTGCCCTTAGGATTTGTGCATGTACTTCTGAAGAGATAATCATCACTGGAAAGCGACTTAGACCATCTACGTGTTTCATTCTTACTCCTGCGCGATGTTCTATTTTATAGGTGAAATCTTCTAAATGCATCAACCATTGTACGACTTCTCTCGGCATATCTTTCTTGACTGCTGTCATTTTAAAAGCTGCACAGTCCGTTACCAGGACAAACTCGATTCCCATCAGGTAGTGTCTCAATTTCTTCGTTCTTCGTTTTTCCTCCAGAAAATAGCTATATAACTTTTCCTCCTGTGGACTTGTTTTTTGCTCCAATAAAATACTGGTTGCCACTTATCATCATGCTGCTGTAGGAGAGTACCACCAAAGCCATCTTTTGATGCGTCTACGTGCAACTGCGTCTTTGCCATATGATTAAATATTTTTAAAACTGGTTCTTTCATCAGTAAATCTTTTAGTTTTTCAATCGCTTGTACTTGAGGACCATCTATTTTAAATTCGGCATCTTTTTTTAACAACTCAGGGTTTTGCTATTAAAGCATAATTCCGTATAAATTTTCAGTAATAGTCGGTTAATCCTAGAAAAGCTTGCACACCTCGTATATTTTTTGGCAACTGGAATTTTTTGACTGCTTTTACTTTTTCTTTGCCGGGATATACTAATCCATTTTCAACTTCGTGGCCTAGAAAATTTATCTTCCTCTTGAGAAATTGACATTTTGACCAATTCATTTGCAATCCATACTGACGAGACTGTTCCAAAACGATCTTGACATTATCCAGACATTTCTCTGCTGTAACTCCAAACACAACAATATCATCAACGTAAATCTCCATTATTCCCTGGTTTATCAGCTTTAGGAATATAACGGAGCTTTGTTGAATTCAAAAAGCCCTTGCTTAGTGACGAATGCTGTGTACTTGCGACTTTGTTCCTCGATCAACATGAAAAAATCCGTTCTTGAGATCCATGACTGTGAAATATTTGGCTTGCTGCATTTTTTTTAGAACTTCTTCAACTATAGGCACTGGAAATCTGTAAGATCCATCCTTTTTCTTTGTGAGCACCACTCTGCTAGCCACGTTCGAATTTGATTGTCGAACAATTCCTTGCTTAAGCCAATCGTCTTCTTGATTTTGTACTACTTTTTGTTCACTTACCGACATACGGCTAGGACTCTCTCTAAACTCAATATCAACATCATTTGGCAAAATACTCATCTTTATGGGACAGCTTATAGGGTCGTCTAATGGTTTGTAGTCATTAATTAGTTTAGCAACTGTATCAGCGTATTTCGGTTCCACATCTATCTCGCTTAAGGAAGTCACCACATTGAGAATATTGCCATTTTTCTCTTCATCCGCTTCATTTTCTTCTTTTGTTTGCATAAAGGTATATCCATTCTGGTTAAACATCACGGTAAACTTCTGTAGAAAATCATATCCAATTAGAACATCTGGTTGCAGCTTAGATTTGGACACAACTAAAAATGTATGCTCCACGCATGATCCATCTACTTCGACCTTGACAGCAACTTCACCCAATACCTCCGTAGCGACATTACCAAGTCCAAATAGCTTTATAAAATAATTCTGCAGTGGGCGGTTTTTAAACAGTTCGTTGAATTTATCCTCTCTCATAATAGACACATCTGCTCCAGTATCGACCAAACATTTTACTCTTGATCCATCAATTATCAATTCCTTCTTGCGATTGTCATCTCTAGTTTTCTGAAAAACATTTATTTGTTGCTTCTTCACGATGACATTCTTTGGCTATATGCCCAGTTCCGCTACACTTAAAGCACTTAGTCTCAGCCTGGCATTCCGCTTTTTTATGTTCTGTTGACCCACAGTTAAAACAGTGCATCTGTTTGCTCTTATAGTTCGATTCACCTTGTGAAACTGGCTTTGTATATATCAGCTGGCGACGTTTGTTTTGATTGTTTTTAGTCATTGCTTCTATCAAATCTATCAAATCTTTGAACGACGTTGAGCTATACAACGAAAATTTTAGATCATCTCGCACTCTAACCCATCAGCGATGTAACTTATAATGGATTCGTCTTCGATATTTCCCATTGCCGCGATCTTACGCATCTGCAAAACATAATCGTGAAAATTTTCTGCCTGTAACTTTCTGCGATTTCTTAACTGCTTATGTATTTCTGCACTGCTCAGCTTTTGGTCAAATTCATCTATTAAGACCATACACAAATCATTATAATTGGAAACTGTGATAGTTTCTAGAAATAGTTTAGCTGTACCGATCATCTTATTGCGTGCATTAACATACTTTTGTTTTTCATTCAGTTGGTAAGCCTCCGCATTTTCCTCAAAGTTTTGTATCCACTGTCGAATTGGCATCGATATACCATCGTAGTCTGGCACCACTTTAGCAAAACTATCGACTGTTACATTCAAACTTTTTTCATTCGGCTGCGTTTCTTTCTCTTCAAATTTGGCGGTCAACATTTTGATCAAAACACTTAATTCGCTGATTTGTACCACAGTATGTGTGTTCTCGAAATTTTCTTCTTCGGCGCCTGTCTGTCGCGCTTGGTCTACATTATTGGCACGCGTCTTCTTGGTGCAAGGTATATCTGTCTCACTTTCACTCATTGGTTTTATCATGTCTTCGTCTTCCTTTTCGACTTTTGCTGTAAACGTATAGTTTAGTTCATCTTTCTCAGTTCGACTTTTTACCGGACTCTTAGCAGCTTTCTTTTTGTTGGAACGTAACATCTTAATCAGGATTTATTTTATTAACAACTTCAATTGCCGACTTCACTTTTCCACTTTACTTTTAATGTTTTTTTGGTCTGTTCAGCGGTTGAGCCCCCATGTAACAATTATTGTATATGAACAATGAATGTGTGTTTATTTAAATAAGAATGAACAGAGTATTGTATTGAAATTAAAAGTGTTTAACATAAAATAAGCAACTTGATCGACTTTAACAACTTTAGTGACAACTTTTAACAACTTAATTCACGTCTTGGCTTTTAACAACTTTTAGCAACTTATTGTACTTCTTATCCACTTCGGTTGGCTTCTCTTCTCGACTCTGCTTCTATCTATCATGCTGCCACACTGCTAACATCTGCTTTTAGGCTGCCACATCGCTGATCCTAGCTGCCCATATGACACTACATATATATAAATAAATGATAATGTCTCCACAGTAACATTAATTAACCCCCTTTTTGCTGTAACATATAAATTTAATTTGATTTTATTCAAATTATACCGCCCTTAACAATTTCTCTTTGTTTTAGTTATTGCAGCCACTTTCCAGTGGCTGTCAAACTGTATTCTGATTCGCCGCTGGCACACCCACACATGCTAAGCGGCGCTCTCACGTTCATTAAAACTCACTCATACACACACACCAACGCTCTCTCGGCCCTTCACGCTCTCACTATGGCGACGTTCGGTCTTCTCTCTCGTTTTGTGGTCGTGTTTTACACGTTTTGCCTGTATGCATACGTGTTTTACATGTTTTGTTTGTATGCATGCGTGTATGTTTATCTGTGTACATGCATATTTTATGTTTCTCCCTTGTGTTGCTAGCGCTTGGCTTATGTTGACAACGCCTGAGATGTTGCTAATTTTTAATGTTGCCAAACTCCCGCCATGTTGCTAACACACGATATGTTGCTAACGCATGTATGCACATTTTGGCTGTACGAACAACATTATGTATATCATGTACATGTATATATGTGTTATATATATTTCTATATCAAAGTGAGGGAGTGAGTATTATTGATAAATCTATCTTATGTGTTTTATGTATTTGTGTGGTAAGATGTAGTATATCTTTCCTCACAATGTGCTAGGAATAACTCCTAATCTTTTCACTGTTACTGGGAATAACTCCTAGTCTTATTTTACTTCTTTTGATTGCCCTCAAGTTAGCACAACAAACCAGCCAGGATTCAGATCAGTTTGGCTTCCGTGAAAAGCATAGCACAATTGAGCAAGTCAACCGTATTGCCTCAGAGATCCGCGCAGCATTCGAGCAAAAAGAATATTGCACGATATTTTTCTCGTCGTCGCCCAAGCCTTCGACCGAGTCTGGCTTGACGGCCTAATATATAAAATAAAAGCGACGCTCCCACAATGTACACACAAGCTAATGGAATCATATCTATCCAACAGAAAATTCGCCGTACGATGTTATAGCTTCACTTCTGATGACTTTAAACCAAAAGCAGGTGTACCTCAAGGCAGCGCGTTGGGTCCAACACTTTATATTCTGTACACAGCGGACATACCAACAAGCCCTACACTCATCACATCTACTTTCGCCGATGACACGGCTATCCTCAGACGCTCTAAATGTCCGATCAAGGCTGCTGAGCAACTGGCAACCCACTTAAAGGAAGTAGAAAAGTGGCTAGCAGATTAGCGCATCCGTGTAAATGAACAGAAATGCAAGGACGTTACGTTTACCCTCTATAAAAAAAACTGCCCAAAAAAAAAAAAAAACTGCTCTATCATGCGATAGAACTTATCTCCAACGAAACGACCTTCAAACCCTCTAGCAAATAATCAGGGCCTTAGGTTAATGAAGCATCCTTCCGATGCTAGGTTACGTATTAGATTAAGATAATACTAGGAAATTGTTATAAGAGACCTAACAAATAAATAAACGCAAAAAAAGAGGACTCGGATTTAGTTGCTTCGGCTTATTGCCTTTAATTGTTAACTTCACTTGTTGATTTTGCTTGTTCTCTTTACTTAACGGCGCACTCGTACTAAACTTCGTTTATTAGATAACTATATGGTCTCAGCAGTGCGTATTTACAGGCATCTTGACCCAATCAGGATGAGTGGTGAACTCCTGGCCCGCAGCCAGTACTTTTAGACTCGTTCAAGCTTTATCTTGAAAACTTTTCATCACTTTCTCCTTTTTGATCGGCTTTTTTTGCCGATCACGCGGCATAGCTTGCCTAATGCTAAATTAAAATTCTTTCACTTGGTATGCGCTGCATAGTTTTATATAAATAAAACTTAACGTCTAATATCCTCACCAAATATTATAATTAAGTATTATTAATTAAACATACAATATAATGTATATTAAATATATAATAATAAATAAATCCCACCAATTCTTACTCCTTGCTACAGGCCGATCTTGAATTTATATTGCCTCCCCTCCCTCTTGCGATTGGGCACAGCGACGCTCTCTAAGCGTAGCTTTGAATTGCATATGTACATGCGTATGTTCGCTGTACATTTTTCGTTCGCGACCATGCATATGTGTAAGAATTCTTTTGTTTAAAATTTCTTTGGATATGCTTATGCACTGCCGCCGGCCGACAAACTTACTGACTTACTTATCACACATTTCTATGAGTGAGAATTCTCTGTGTTTTTTTTACTGTTTCGGCTATGCTTATGTCCGATGACTTCTTATGCACCGGCTTTGCCGTTGCTTTATTTGTTTACGATCATTTGTTCAATGTTTTGTTTGTGTACATATGATCGTTTGATTTTATCCTTGTTATTTTTTTTTACTCTTGCGACGTTTTTGTATTTTTTTCTAGTGTGCGTGTACGTTTCATATAACATATTTGCATGCCTATTTAAATACATGTATGTTTCATTTGTATGTATACTGGCTTTGAATACTCAACTATGTTGCGGCAACTTTGTTGCTACCAACTGAATTTTTGTGCGTATGTTGATTCCCTTTAGTCACTTGATATATACATACATATGTATATATTTGTAAGGGAATATATAATCTGCATATATTTCCACACAGTACAAAGAATTTTAGCAGTGTTGGTACCACACTCTTTTCACACTTTTTTTACCGACGATCGTGGAAATATGAGAGCTGAAAGTCAAATTACTATGCACGATTTATCATAATATGTAAAATATGGTGAAATATTAACAAAATGTTTTTGTTTATTAATAGTAAAATCTTTAGTCATCAGGAAAGCACTTTTTTTTTACCGTGTGGCAAATCTTTTTTTTGTGGCATTGCTTTGATATCAGTTGATCTGTTGTGAGGAATTTTTTTTTATGGATTATTTAATGCTGTAGTTTTCCCGCATACCGATTCACACGATCAGTAGGGAGGCGAAAATCTGACCTAAAGGAGCGGCGAATTTGTTTGTCAATTTTGACAGGAGGTGTCAAAATTTCTTTTGCAAGGTTAAGCCTTGAGACTGTTTTCCGGTCAGAATTCTTTTCAACTTGATTAACCCTCGTGACCACACGTACTTGTCTGAAAGTATAAATTGTTAACCCATGCAGTCCGTGAGTGGAAATATTTTAGTGAAAGTTAAGTGCTAAATAGTGGTGCGACTGGATGCATAATTCAAGCTTAGAGCTTTTCTTTTTTTGCAAGGTAAGCCAAAGGGTTTATTTAGCTAGAGTCAGTATTGATAATTTTTGTCCCCAGCAAAGACCCCCTAATTTTTCTGAGTCTAAATTGACTCCAAATATTTAAAAAAAAAAAATAAGACAAAAAGAAGTCAAGGCAGAAGCAGCACTATCTTCATTTGCCAATGCGTTAAAGCGAGAGGGAGAGAGCAAAAGTCTAGTGTCATCAATTTGGCAAAAGCTCATCGCCTTGGATGTACCGCCGGTGCATATACAGGCACATGTGAAGAGGGAGCGACAAATTTGGAAGAGACGCATCGAATAGAAGACGTAGAGTGGCCGATATTGATAGCCGTTGAATTCTATTAAGCATAAGGCAGTATTCACCTGCTAAGCGACACCGAAGGGCTAACCGCATGCGCCGCTGCGTAGGCGGACCACGAGAAGAATCAAAGAGGAAAAGAAACGTGAAGAAGCAAAGCCGAGACGAGAAGACGGAGAGGGAGCACCAGGTCGGACCCTATACCGCTTGTTTTTGTTAAGAAGTCTTGTTGGCAAAAGGAAAAGGTCGTAGCAGTTACTCTGGGTGGCCAAAACCTTAGCACAAATGAGGGAAATCGTTTATAGCGAAGTTCAGGGAAAATTGCGAAGTTGTGGTAAAAGAAAAGCGGTAATTCGAAATATTTGGTTTTTTTTTTATTTATTTATTTATTTATTTTATTTATTTATTTATTTATAACGTCAACTAAACAAGGTGCAATTGACTTAAGCTACTTAAACTAATATAATTAAAAAGAATGGAATAACCAAAAACATAAAGAAGCGGAATGCGAAGAAAGGTAGAAATAAAGAGAAATTAGGAGGCAGGAACAGTTCGAAGAAAGGCAAGGATTAAAAAACGTAAAGAAGAAGGAGATATGTGAGGAGAAATTAAAAGGGAAAAGTCATTATAGTCACTACACACCACTCGTAGAGGGTCATGTAGGCTAAAATTTAAGACGCATATTCTTAAATTTAAAGGAACAAAATTGCGTGTAGGACGACATGGAACAACAAAATTTATTTTCCCTAACAAAAAGGGAGAGTCTATTTCCCCTAATAGCAATTTTTGGAGAAATATAATGCCACTGACGCGTCTACGGTTTAATAAAGAAGGAAGATTAAGGAGAAGAAGTCTACTTGAGTAATGTGGAAGGCGCCTAGTTGGCTCCCAGTTTAGGCCACGAAGGGCAAACAAAAGAAATTGTTTTTGAATCGATTCAATACGTTGCTGGTGAACGGCATACTGAGGACTCCAAACTGGTGAGCAATATTCCAGTACTGGGCGTACCAAGGATGTAAATAAGAGCTTGGTGATGTAGGGATCATTAAATTCCTTGGACCAACGCTTTATAAAGCCTAGCAAAGATGTTGCTTTATTAGTCACAGACGAAATGTGAAGCTGGAAGTTTAGCTTTGGATCAAAAATGATGCCCAAATCTTCAATAGAAAAAACTCTGTTTAGGATAGCGCCATTCATGCAGTAAGTGGCAAGAAACGGCGAACAACGACAAAATGTCATGGATGAACATTTCAGTGTGTTGAGATGGAGGTGATTATTCATACACCACTCACTAAGCTTATTAACATCCGCTTGCAAATTAGAATGAAAAGCTGGATCTTTAAAAGATACGCAAAGTTTAACATCATCAGCAAACATAAATACATGAGAGTTATTTAAAACATTAGGTAAATCATTAATAAACAAGGTAAAGAGTAGTGGGCCCAGATGACTTCCTTGGGGAACACCAGATAACACCATAACATTTTTGGAGAGCGAAGCTCTAAATAAAACTCTTTGCGTTCTATTGGTGAGATAAGACTTTAACCAAGAAAGAAGATTAGGAGAAAAACCTAGCAGATCAAGCTTCTTTAACAGAAGATTGTGATCAACACTATCAAAGGCTTTGCTAAAATCAGTACAGATGACATCCGTTTGTGATTTATTACGAAAGCCATCGTGAACCAAAGTACTGAACTCTAGAAGATTAGTAAGTGATGAACGTCCCTTCAAAAATCCATGCTGATGTGGAGAAATTAAAGATTTACATTGGTGTTTCAGATTTATCGAAATAATTTCCTCAAAAAGTTTTGGAATAGCCGAGAGTTTGGCTATACCTCTGTAATTAGATATGTCAGATTTATTACCTTTTTTAAATAAGGGAATTATAAATGAATTATTCCAAAAAGAGGGAAAGCGACCAGATTCAATGGAAAGAGTAAAAAGCCTCAACAAAGGTTCTGTTAACGAACAGGAGCATGTCTTCAGAACACAACTGGGGACGTTGTCCGGACCAGGCACAAATGAAGACTTCAAGGAGGCTAAACCGATTATGAAAGATTATTCAGAAATCCTAGGCATATAAATAAGGTTGGATTGGTGAATATAGTACGGATAAGAGCCAGTGGAAGGCCAACAAATTTTATTTTTTTATTTGCATTGTGACGACAGAAATTTTAACATGTTTAATTATTTCCATCAGATTTTAATGAGTATGCAAGGCATACTGAAAAAGTGAACTGCAATATATTTTGGCAGTCTCCTCAACAGCGTGTCATCCATCGAAGGCCTTCATCGGATACATCGAGGGGTAAGTGAAGCATAATTGTCCCTTGTTAACATTTCTAAAGTCCACAATGATATAAAACATAAAAGTGAAAGTAAAAAGAAAAAAAAAAAAAAGGAAAGAAAGAAAATATTTCGCAAGAGTAACCACTAGTCGCGATGAGTGAGGTGATCTTTTCTAACAATTGCTTAGTGAAGCCAAAAGGCAAAAGAAGAATGTGAATATTTAGTCACGTGCTAACGTCAGATTCGTAGAAAGAATATTACAACAAAAACAATATAAAATCGCTTGCAATGAAGATTTAAAGAAAAAAAAAAAAAAAAAAGAGAATAACAGCTGATTTAGTTCGAGTAGTTGAATTTAATAATTTTTGTTTGGAGATGCTTGCAAGGGCGCGGCCATCCTAAGTGACTTACATTGATCGACCATTAGTTGCGCCTTGATTGTTGGTTAATGAAATTATCTTAGTTATTATTTTTTTCTTGCATACATATATAATTTAAATGTTTGCCTAAATTCAATTTAATTGTATAAATTTTAGTTTGTATGAGCCTTTTTTTTTTTTTTTTTTTTTTTGACTATATGCCAACATTATGAAGTTTACAGAGATATCGATGTAATTTAATGAGTATAAAGTTTTCGAAGTCACAATGATTATTACTGTATTATTAATTATTACTGTACATAAATGAAGGAATAAAATCATAATGAATTGTTAAATTAAAGCGTTGGGTTTCCGAACGTAGGGAAATGGGATAATGGACCACTTTTGGGAGTTCTTCGAGAATGATGGCATTACCAATTAATGGAGAGCTCAGGTAGGGAGGGTAAAGAAGCCATGTTGCAGTTACATCTTTGCAACGATATTGTGTCATGTTAATCTTTTCTGTGTTTATTGGCTAGGGATCAATCACAATGTGACATGTATTCGGAAGAGGACTAGGAGATAGGAAAAGAACCCCCCACAGGCTGTTTTGCTGGCCGTTTCCGATTGTCCCATACGACGCTTTTCTCCGAATCTATAACCTTCTGAGACAATTTGGAATGACTGTTTGTCTATGATAGTCAGTTTGCCCGCTTGTTCATTACATATTATATGGCGCCCAACGTGGGGCTGACTCAGTGGTAAGACAGACTAGCTGAGTTAGCGTCACTAATTAAATGTGAGATATCCTTTTCTTAAAAGATGGTTGACCTAAAGGTAAAAGCCGAACAGTATTTTGGCATTGGACCGAAAGCGCTGGTGACGTTGACTTGGCTGGAGCAGATGAGGAAACCAGAAGGGACCTATTAACTGTTGATTATGAATTAATCGTGCAAAAATTAGAAGAAGTTATCGAAAGGAAAATGTCGGAAATGTCATTTGGAGCACCTAGTTCCAATGGGCAAAGTCAGCAAAACACAATGATAGGTCAGCAGAGACTTAGCTCAGGCACGGCCAGACTGCCGAATCAAGGAAGTTGCGAATTGAGTCCAGAAAGGCTGGCTCAACTTATACAAAGCTGGAATTTAAGATTTGATGGAACTCAGACAGGCCTAACGGTTGATGAATTTTTATACAGAGTTCGGTCTTTTACTTTTGATAGCCTGGGAAACGATTATGAACCAGTGTGTAGGAATTTGCATATATTGCTGGTAGGAAAAGTCAAGGAATGGTACTGGCAATATCGTAAAGAAGTAGGGGCGATAGAGTGGATTAGCTTTTGCACCGCTTTAAAGCGTCAATTTCAGGATTACCGATTAGACGAAGAGATTGAAGAAGATATGAGGTCGCGTAAACAACTGGTAGGAGAAAACTTTGATGCTTTTTATGAAGCTATAATGAAAATTGGCAGCCGACTTTCACAACCGTTAGAAGAACCTCGTTTATTGCGAATTTTGAGTCGAAACTTACGTATGGATATTCGTCATCAAATATTATATGAAGAACTCAAATCTGTTAGCCAGTTGAGAAAGTTAGTGCAAATGCGAGAGAACTTATTAGCAGAAGAATATAGTATGAGAGACGCTACAAGATATTCAGGTGAAGGACAGCGGCGTAAGCGAGTAAATGAAATAGACAAGTTAGAGGAATTAACAGATACTTATACCGAAGAGGTTGAGGTAGAAGCAATTTCTAGACCGATTCGACGGTGTGTTTGCTGGAACTGCGATAAAGAAGGGCACTGTTGGGATGATTGTACTGAGCACCCCAAAGTATTTTGTTATGGCTGTGGAGCGAAGAATGTGTACAAGCCCCGATGTCCCCACTGTATAGCCAAGCGAACGGGAAACTCGGTCAAGGGTCCATTCGACTCGGAGGATCGGATGGCCCCGAAGTAATTAAAATACTCGAAAAAGAGTCTATGGAAAAGAAAGAGAAACCGAAAGAGAGTAGTTCAAACGTGATTGTAATAGGAAATAGACAGGATCATATAGAATTAAAGGAGGATATAAAACACAATGAATTAAGGAATAGGAGTTATAGTGAGCGCTTGAGAAATTATGAACAAGTTAGGAACATAATTTTTTCGAATGAGCCTGAAAAGTTGAAAAGGCGGTCGACAATTCGAGCGCGAAAGTATTGGAAAGAAGTCAAAGCCACGAAAAAATTATTATCTTGCTGCATGATCACCGAAGGAGTTGATGGTCGTTTTTATGCACCTGTGTCGTTTTTACAATATGAAGAATTAGGTCTGTTGGATACCGGAGCTATCCAATTAGCGGCATTGGGTCAAATTTGGCACAAGTAAATTGGAACGATTTTCAAGGTTTTAAAAGAAATTCGGGCAGCATCAAAACTGCAGACGGGGCAAGCCATTCAGTTATAGGAAATATTACTGTAGACGTTAGATTTGAGAATAACACTAAGCCTATTAAATTTTGGATAATTCCATCCATAAGTAAACGAGTCATTTTAGGCGTAGATTTTTGGAAAGTTTTTGAATTAGCGCCAGGATTAGTGGCTACGGTTGAGGCGACAACGCCTGATGTAAATGAGGTTAATGTAAAAAAATATACTTTGAGCAGAGAACAGCAAAAGAAGCTTGATTTTGTTATATCCCTTTTTCCAAGTTTTGAAGCACAGGGTTTAGGAAAAACATTATTAATAAAACATGAAATTAATGTAGGAGAAGCCAAACCAATAAAACAGAGGTTTTATCCCGTATCGCCGGCAGTAGAGAAATTGCACTATGGCGAAATAGATCGTATGTTAAAATTAGGAGTAATTGAACCATCATCAAGTCCATGGAGTTCGCCCATGCGAATTGTCATCAAGCCAGGTAAAGTTCGAGTTTGTTTGGATGCTAGAAAAATAAATGAAGTCACTGTGAAGGATGCATATCCCCTAGTTAGTATTGATGGAATTTTAGCTCGTTTGCCGAAGGCTAACGTTATATCAAAAATAGATTTGAAGGACGCATATTGGCAAATAGCACTGACGGAGGAGTCGAAGGCTTTAACAGCTTTCACCATCCCTGGTCGGCCGTTATACCAATTTGTTGCTATGCCGTTTGGGTTATGCAATGCGTCACAGACAATGTGCAGATTGATGGACGAGGTAATCCCTCCAGAATTAAAATACTGTGCATTCGGATATTTAGATGACCTTTTGGTAGTGTCAGATACCTTCGAGGAACATATGAGGGTTTTAACACTATTGTCTGAACGATTTCGAAAAGCTAATTTAACTCTTAATCTGGGAAAAAGTAAATTTTGTGTTACGCAAGTCAAGTATCTAGGATATGTGTTAGGTAACGGAGGTATTTCAACAGATCCGGACAAAGTAGACGCTATTAGGTCATGGCCTAGTCCTAAGACATTAAGACAAGCTCGAGGTTTCCTTGGACTAGTCGGCTGGTATCGGAGGTTCATACCTAACTTTTCTGATCTAACTTTTCCAATCACCAACTTGTTGTCGGTCAAGAAAAAGTTTTTCTGGAGCATGGAAGCTCAAATTGCATTTGAAAAAATTAAAGACGTTTTGACAACTGCGCCAGTTTTACATAATCCCGATTTTTCGAAGAAATTTTATCTGCATTGTGATGCTAGCGATTTAGGCATTGGAGCTGTCTTGGTGCAGAAATCAGCAGATGGATCTGAGAATCCTATTGCTTTTATGAGCAAAAAGCTGAATACCGCCCAGCGTAATTACAGTATAACGGAGCGCGAATGCTTATCGGCTGTTATTGCTATTGAGAAATTTCGTTGTTATCTGGAATTAAAAGAGTTTGAAGTCGTGATGGATCACGCGAGTCTAGTTTGGTTAATGCGACAATAAAATCTTAAGGGAAGACTTGCCAGATGGGTTATGCAATTGCAAGGTTACAATTTTAAAATAAGTCATCGGAAAGGCCATGATCATGTCGTTCCAGATGCACTGTCTCGCAAATACTGCGATCAGATATCCTTGAAGCTAGATGAAATAGGTCCATTAGTTGACTTAGAGTCACCAAGTTTCAAAACTAAAGAATATTTAGATCTGCAAGCTCATATCGTAAAGAACGCAGAAAAATTGCCAGATTTGAGAATATCTGAGGGCCGTGTTTACATTTGTAAGATCCGCGAAGATAATGTAGAAGGTGGAGAGAAATTTATGTGGAAGCTATGGATCCCAACGGATTTAACCCAGGAGGTTATTTCAAGGGCCCATGATTCTATAGTAGCAGCTCATGGAGGAATGGGAAAAACGTTAGAGTTAATTCGACGATACTTTCATTGGCCCGGAATGGTGGTGCAAGTTCGAAATTTTGTACGTTCATGTGAGATCTGTAAGACAACAAAAGCACCAAACACAATATCACGCCCACCAATGGGAAATCAAGCTGAATCTAATTGCCCTTTTCAAAGATTATATGTGGATATACTTGGACCATACCCTAGGAGTAAGGCAGGGCATATAGGAATCTTTATTTTTCAAAGTATCATTGGCCGTGGGCATTGAAAAAGTTTCAAACGAAACCAATTATCCAGTTCTTGAGAAATCAGATTTTTTTGCGATATGGAGTGCCGGAAGTAGTGATTAGCGACAATGGGACGCAATTCAAATCTAAAGAATTTAAAGAATTTTTGCAATCGTTAGGTGTGAAGCATATGTTAACGGCTTTGTATTCGCCCCAGGCAAACGCTTCGGAACGCGTGAACAGATCACTGATAGCCGCTATTAGAGTATACCTTAAAAAAGATCAAAAGGAATGGGATGTCAATCTGGACAGCATCAGTTGTGCCTTAAGAAATTCTGTGCACCAAAGTACGCAGTTATCTCCATACCATATTTTGTTTGGGTTCGACATGGTAACTCATGGTTCTCAGTATCAGCTGTTACGAAATTTAAGCAGTTGGGAAGACCCAAATCCGAGTTTGGCCAGAGATGATCAGTTAGTGTTGGCGCGAAGTAAAGTGCAAGAAAGAATAACTGAAGCTTACACCGAGAATGCTCGACAGTATAATCTCCGAGCAAGAGACGTTTCTTATAAAATAGGACAGGAAGTTTTCAGACGTAATTTTGTTCAAAGCAACTTTGAAAAGATTATATCGGCTAAGTTGTGTCCTACGTTTGTAAAAGCAAGAGTATTGCAGAAATTGGGAAACTCTATGTATTTGTTGGAAGATTTACAAGGCAAGGTGGTAGGAAAATTTCATACAAAGGATATACGTCAATAAAATCAGTTTCAGGCTAATCGGCCGTAAAAAGGATTCAGCCGATTATCCAGCCTTGTGAGGAATTTTTTTTTTATGGATTATTTAATGCTGTAGTTTTCCCGCATACCGATTCACACGATCAGTAGGGAGGCGAAAATCTGACCTAAAGGAGCGGCGAATTTGTTTGTCAATTTTGACAGGAGGTGTCAAAATTTCTTTTGCAAGGTTAAGCCTTGAGACTGTTTTCCGGTCAGAATTCTTTTCAACTTGATTAACCCTCGTGACCAGACGTACTTGTCTGAAAGTATAAATTGTTAACCCATGCAGTCCGTGAGTGGAAATATTTTAGTGAAAGTTAAGTGCTAAATAGTGGTGCGACTGGATGCATAATTCAAGCTTAGAGCTTTTCTTTTTTTGCAAGGTAAGCCAAAGGGTTTATTTAGCTAGAGTCAGTATTGATAATTTTTGTCCCCAGCAAAGACCCCCCCAATTTTTCTGAGTCTAAATTAACTCCAAATATTTAAAAGAAAAAAATAAGACAAAAAGAAGTCAAGGCAGAAGCAGCACTATCTTCATTTGCCAATGCGTTAAAGCGAGAGGGAGAGAGCAAAAGTCTAGTGTCATCAATTTGGCAAAAGCTCATCGCCTTGGATGTACCGCCGGTGCATATACAGGCACATGTGAAGAGGGAGCGACAAATTTGGAAGAGACGCATCGAATAGAAGACGTAGAGTGGCCGATATTGATAGCCGTTGAATTCTATTAAGCATAAGGCAGTATTCACCTGCTAAGCGACACCGAAGGGCTAACCGCATGCGCCGCTGCGTAGGCGGACCACGAGAAGAATCAAAGAGGAAAAGAAACGTGAAGAAGCAAAGCCGAGACGAGAAGACGGAGAGGGAGCACCAGGTCGGACCCTATACCGCTTGTTTTTGTTAAGAAGTCTTGTTGGCAAAAGGAAAAGGTCGTAGAAGTTACTCTGGGTGGCCAAAACCTTAGCACAAATGAGGGAAATCGTTTATAGCGAAGTTCAGGGAAAATTGCGAAGTTGTGGTAAAAGAAAAGCGGTAATTCGAAATATTTGGTTTTAAAGGCCAACAAATTTTATTTTTTTTATTTGCATTGTGACGACAGAAATTTTAACATGTTTAATTATTTCCATCAGATTTTAATGAGTATGCAAGGCATACTGAAAAAGTGAACTGCAATATATTTTGGCAGTCTCCTCAACAGCGTGTCATCCATCGAAGGCCTTCATCGGTACATCGAGGGGTAAGTGAAGCATAATTGTCCCTTGTTAACATTTCTAAAGTCCACAATAATATAAAACATAAAAGTGAAAGTAAAAAAAAAAAAAAAAGGAAAGAAAGAAAATATTTCGCAAGAGTAACCACTAGTCGCGATGAGTGAGGTGATCTTTTTTAACAATTGCTTAGTGAAGCCAAAAGGCAAAAGAAGAATGTGAATATTTAGTCACGTGCTAACGTCAGATTCGTAGAAAGAATATTACAACAAAAACAATATAAAATCGCTTGCAATGAAGATTTAAAGAAAAAAAAAAAAAGAGAATAACAGCTGATTTAGTTCGAGTAGTTGAATTTAATAATTTTTGTTTGGAGATGCTTGCAAGGGCGCGGCCATCCTAAGTGACTTACATTGAGCGACCATTAGTTGCGCCTTGATTGTTGGTTAATGAAATTATCTTAGTTATTATTTTTTTCTTGCATACATATATAATTTAAATGTTTGCCTAAATTCAATTTAATTGTATAAATTTTAGTTTGTATGAGCCTTTTTTTTTTTTTTTGACTATATGCCAACATTATGAAGTTTACAGAGATATCGATGTAATTTAATGAGTATAAAGTTTTCGAAGTCACAATGAAAAATTATTACTGTACATAAATGAAGGAATAAAATCATAATGAATTGTTAAATTAAAGCGTTGGGTTTCCGAACGTAGGGAAATGGGATAATGGACCACTTTTGGGAGTTCTTCGAGAATGATGGCATTACCAATTAATGGAGAGCTCAGGTAGGGAGGGTAAAGAAGCCACGTTGCAGTTACATCTTTGCAACGATATTGTGTCATGTTAATCTTTTCTGTGTTTATTGGCTAGGGATCAATCACAATGTGACATGTATTCGGAAGAGGACTAGGAGATACACGAGATACACGCTTGTCAATGCTTGGAACAACAACAACCGCAATGCTGATGCTGTCACAGCATACATAATAGAGCAAATTAATAAAGATAGTTTGAACAAATCAAACATACAGCAAATTAAAGCTAAAGTTACAAATTTAGTATATTATATAAAACGTCAATACAATCCGCCAATACAATCGAAATCTTGAGCGATTCAACCCAATTCAGAGAATGGAGGATACTGTAAAGAAATTCACATCCCAAATGGGTAGCCCAAAATTGGGATATGCCGAAGCCGGACCAGACTATGAAGGCAATTGGCTTCAGAAGTTGCCATTCAAAATAACTGCTCCACTGCCTTACTTTTACATGCTGCCTCTCCATCTGCGCTTAAAATAATGATCATAAGGAGGTAGTTAACGTATTTCAAAATGTCATGGCTGAGAAAAATTTTGAGAATCTCGAAATATCAAATCAACCGGAATAAGATCGCATCTCTAATAATGAATCATTAGCTTTTTTATTAGAGAACAATCTCACAAAGCAGCAATATATAAATTTTACTGAACTCCACAAGGCGCACGGCAGCAATATTTGCCCTGGGTAGATCTGCAAACTTGAAATGCTGACCGTCAGGAATTAGTATTTCCGAAACTGTGGCAAAGGTTTCTTTGCAGGTTTGGCTAAACCACTCAACTGAAAGAATACTGATTTTGCAAAATGATGCTTTGGAGTAAATGGAAAATGTAACAGACTGCACCCTTATTATTTGCTATGGGTTTGATGGATTGACAGGTCAAAGTTCGTACAAACAAAAATTTGATTTAGATGAGTCCGATTTCTTAGATCAATCGCTATTCGTGTCAACCGTTATACCAATACGTCTAATTGATTCTTTAAATCGCATAATATAGATAAATAGAAGTCCACAGTCAGTTAGGTTTTGCAGACCTTTAAAAATTAAATACTCGAAAGAAAGCTCCGCAAAAATCTTAGGAGAAAAGACAAATTTGGATATGCAAGTAGCGAAATTAGAAAAGTTTAAATGGCAACCTAAAAATATTTCTGTGGGTTGTGAAACATACATAACATTAATTGATGGGAATGTATTGAATGTCATAACTGGCTCAAAATCTAATCCCTGTTGCCCAAACCCTGAAACCTTTCGACCTCAGCCAGACTCTTTGAAATACGGCGTGGAGTTTGTCTTGAACATATCGTACCGAATGGATATTAAGACTTGGCACATCAAAGGCGATGATAAAAATAAAATGATAATAAGAAAGAGGGAAATCCGGCAAACAATATGGAAGGAAATGGGTTTGCATATTAGCATACCGAAATAGAACGGAAGCGGTAACAGCAATGATGGAAACATGGCGAGACGAATCTTTGAAAATACAAAACTGTTTTCGTCGATTACATTATTTGATGAGGTCATATTGAAAAACCTTTATTGTATATGTCAGAGTGGAAACAGAGTATTTCCTAACTAGCTTACTCTTTGATACCCTTTTGTAACATTGTTGCCTAGAGTTTATTATAAGTTTGACATTGCATACTGTAATGTTAATGTGGCGTTTGATACTGTATTGTAAATGATGAGTCATTGAGGTAACCCTGGAATTGGGTCTCTCATGACGTGTAATTGAGCGAGATGACAGTTGGGGTCATCGAGTGTGCTTTGATGCTGTGTAGAGGTAGAAAAATTCGTTCATTTACTTTGGAGACAGCCTACTGAAAGCATCAAATTTCACTTCGCTGCAACTAATTAAAATCATTAAAAAATAAAATGTCTGAAGAACCGGTTATAACATATACTAATAGCAATATCGTGTGAATTCTCAATCAACCCAGAAAATAATCGACGATTTCGCAAAGACACATTTTCTCTATATATGAAGACATATCCGTGGCGCCCAATGTCTCCAACAGTACATAAAATATTAGTTCACGGAGCAGATATTATAGATTTGTCGGAGAAATCTCAATTGCTCCGGTTGATGTTAAATTATTATTGTTCATTTCTAGCGCAGCAAGTTCCGGACACCTTGACTTTCTGTTGCAGAATGATTAAGCAGTCTCAATTGCCTTAGCATTACACCGGACCACACTCGATGACAGTCGGGCTGTCATCCCGCTGAAATATACAGTCAGATATTCACTAATTTTTCAACACCTGCAGGACTAAGCAAACTTCTAGGACTCAATAGTCAATGTCAAATTAACATGACAATACTCACTACAAAACTTACATGACCGAAGTCACTGTAACTGTAGTTAATGTTAAATATAATAAACGAATATTTAATAAAGTTAATAAAAACAAAATTGTTAGGATTAAAAAATATTTCCAAGCCCGTAAGCAAAATCGCAAAAATTTAATTTCAGCTATATTTAATGATCAAAATGATATACGTAGTTATGCTACCGTTTCATTTTTAGACAGTACGGAAATAGGTTTATTAGATACCGGAGCCACAGTTAGCTGTATAGGATCTTCATTAGCTCTACAAGATTGGAAAAATTTCACTGAATTTAGACCAATAAATTCGCAAGTTAGAACTGCAGATGGCAGAGCTCACGATGTCACAGGTATACTGCTAGTACAATTGAAGTATAAAGAGAAACAAGGTCAAATGCGCCTTTATATTATTCCATCTATTAAGCAACGTTTGATTCTTGGTATTGATTTCTGGAAAATTTTTGCATTAGCACCGGATATAATTAGCTCGCTTGAAGAAGCAGACGATGATGATGTATCAAAAGAAAAGGAATGTTTATACCCCTTGTCTTCGGTACAGAAGCAACAGTTAGAGGTGATAAAAAGTATGTTCCCAAATTGTGAGAGTGGCTTAGGTCACACTAGCTTGTTGAAACATCACATTGATATTGGCTCAGCAAAGCCGGTAAAGCAAAGATTTTATCCTGTTAGTCCCGCAGTAGAAAAATTAGTTTTCACTGAAATTGACAGAATGTTATCTTTGGGAGTAATAGAACCTTCATCCAGTCCTAAATTTATTTATGTTAAATATTACAAGAATGACGTATGAGACTGAAGTAGAGACGGACAACCGAGTCATCAAGTAGAGATAAGACCACATACGGTACCAAAAGGTATGTCAGACAGTGCAATACCCTAATTTATCTCCGACAGTTTTATGTATAGTTCCTGTTGGATGATTAGGTCACGTTTTTTATTGAGCTATAAACTCATCTGATTCATTAATATCAAGCTTTTATATAAACAAGAGGCTACAAAATTTGAAAAAAAAGCTTCCAACAGAAGTTGTAAACCTTTTAGAGAATCCAACATCAGAGCTGAGTTCATATAATTTGTTTAATAATAATGATGAAGAAACCGAACCGGATAACGAAACCGATGACCAACATAAGAATTCTTTTGTTTCGGATGAGGAAATTTTATAACTTTTAGTTTTTTAAGTTTAGAATATTGTTAAAACATATCTTAAAAACATGTTAAAATACTATTTTTTCTTATTTTTTTTGCTTCCCTTTGTTTTAGTTTAACTTTTTATGAATGATAATTATAATAAAAACTGAAATTTATATATCAGTGATGAACTGAAAAAGGGGTGGAAAATAAATGCGTGGCCCAATTAAAAAAAAAATAAGAAATCAAAGTAAAATATTAAAAACATTAAAAATAAAGCTTCTAACTCTATTTTAAGACATTAGCCCCCAAAATCGAGAAATTGTCCATAGTGAGTTGTATTAGAGTGTTTCTAAGAAAATACGTTAGCAGTTGAGGAGACTTTGTTTAAAAATGTACAACCTTAAACTTAGTGGCAATAGAAAAAAATCTGTATAAATAAGTCAATTAATCCTTAAATCGTTATAGATGCAAATTCTAAAAGATTAGTAGTTGTAGACATAAGTTTTGCATTAACTTGTTTTGCTGGTAAATAATATAGGTATAAAAATGTTGCAACTTGGGAGATTCTACTCTCTTAACGGGTTCTGCTCTCAGACTCTTTTTATAAAGAATAATTATAAGAAATTCCTTGTTTTAGCGAACAGTGAGAAAACTGTTTATTTTTAGTTATATACAGATAACACTTAAACTTAAACTTAAATTACTTCAACACTGCGGAGTCTTGCCGTAATTTTTGCACGAAAGATTTGTCACTTCATCGCTGGTTCGTACATTCGGTCAGATAACACTAAAACATAAACTTAAATAACACTGTAGAACCTTGGTAAAATTCTTGTACGAGATTTTCTTACTTCTTTTTTTTTCTCTTCTTGGCCTCATAGTGCATTTTTCATATACCCCTGAATATCGTTTGCAGATGACCGTTTCCCCCTATTTGGCCCCATAACCGGTAACTACATTTATGAATAGACTTACACAACCACCCGACCCTGGTTGGCACACAGATTTAACTTACTTTAGCACAATGAAGGTTCGTCGGATTACCTATGCAATTAAAACAGTTAGGTTACTGATAACTGATTAATGTTCCGTTAAGAAAGGGTTTGTAGTGGTTGCAAGAATGCGATAAAGGTTTTAGTTGGTGATTTAAACCATTTAAAAAAGGAAAACAGTGATAGTGAAAAGAAAAGAAAAGAACGTGTGCAAAAAAATATATATGTATACAAAGGTAAAGAGTGACAGAGACACAGAATAGTAAGAAAGGATATAAACAGTTATACCGAGGAAAAATCAGTGAAGCGACGAAAGTTAACAAGTTAAATGAATAAATTTCAAAAATTTTATTAATTACGCTATTAATTAAATTAAATTAATTCGCCAGTTGCAGAGGTAAACTTTTGGGAATAGATAGACACTGGTGCAGTCCGGTTTTGGTTTTGCGATTGTTCATGAATAAAAAAAAATATAATAAAAGAAAATTACAAAAGGAATAAATAAAAGATCGAGGTGAATAAGAGCAAAAGAAAATGCATATATAAAGGGTTATTGGCGTTTTGTTTTATTTGCATGTGGTAGAGTTTGGCATAATAATTAACGATAAATAACCACCCCCTTCCCGCTCCCATTAACCAATCGATTCGAGTAGTGGAGTTGCCCTACTGATCTCGAATAACTCTCCGTAACACAAAGGATACTCTTGAAGGACTCCTAGTTGAAGCCTGGACTACACTAACCGCCTAAACGAAGATCCTTTAGGATACCTTGACCCGACCCGTCTTTCCTACTAACCAACCGAACTAGTAGTGACACTTCGGCTTCCTCTTCCCTATTATGCGCCTCATGTGGTGCTGCATATAAAGATTGTTCCTTAACAGCTGTAGGTGCTTCTGGTGTATCATTTATCACTTCCATAAGTCCTATCGCGCGATCATTCTCATCGGGAGTGCTTAAATGTGTGCCTACGATTGCGTTTGTGCCAATAGCGTCGACTATATCTTCTCACCTGAAACAAACACAGATGATGTCATTGAAGTCGAAGTGAGTTTTATTGTCGTTTCAAGGATGTGCAAATCAGCATTGGTGGTCTCCTCCTCCGCTGTGGATGCATGGAATGACACAGACGGCGATGACTGGACCTGAAGCTACGAAGGAGAAATACCCTTTTCTTCCGGCGTGGCTGGTTTTTGGTTTTCTTGATGTAACAGTATCTGTTGTCGGGGAGCACTGTCAGTTTGTATATATATTGTGTTGTCGATGGAGTTGATTGTTGAGCCCGGTTTTGCCACTGCATCATTGGCCGCCTCTGTTATAGTTACAACCTATATACCTACCACGACTGCGATTTCCACCGCGACATGAGAAATTTTGATAATACATAATAGTATTAGTTTCTTCGGCTATATCATTAGATTAGATTTTAATTTCTTTATTTAAGCAATTTTTTTTCATTGCTTGTACAACTTGTTTGGTACTTAATGATTTAGCTTGTTCTAGAGTATATTCATTTTCAATATATACTCCCTCTAGAGACTTAGCTAATTTTTCAATTTCCTGGGTATATTCGTTATGGGTCTTGTTTTTCTGCGTAAGATTCAATAATCTTGCAGCTATAGTGTCAATGGACTCTCCCTTAACGTTAGCTTTGAGTTTCGTGATTATTTGATCTATCGAATTCTCAGTGCTTATTATATTTCTAGCTGGTCCTTTTAGTTTTGATTTAATTATGGAAACAGCTAATAGTTCATGTGTATCTTTTATTGATTGTATTATGTCCAATGCATCTAGAAAGCTACGTAGGTTTTCAGCTTTACCGTCGAAATCCGGTATCATCCTTGATGCAGTGTTCATAAATTCGACATTGGTTAGCCCCATTATTACTAATTTTTCTTCTACTAGCTTGGAATTTTTGTCAGTATCTGGCCAATTGTCTACAACGGGTAGCTTTATTACCGCAGGTATGGTTAAATCTTGTAAATCTTTTTCTTTGATTTCAGTATCAGTGTTATTTTCTGATTCATACTCCTCTGATGAATCTATATCCTCCTGGTCCTTATTGAATTCTTCCCTATTTCCAACTAATAAAGGGGTATTTAGGATTGTTGGTATTGATATGTCTAAATTATATCTTCTTTGTATCGATACCAAATTTGATCGAAATTTGACTAATAATTTAGATGCTGATGACCAGTGTGTTTGACTTAACTTTTTCCTGTTGTTGTGTAAAAGCATTCGTGCTTCATTAAAACACTCTACTAATATCTCTGCATGCTTGTTTATAGTGTTAGTTAGTATATTTCTGTTTTGTGAAATACATTTTTTCTTTTTCATTTTTTTACTTTTTCTTTATCTCCTGTAATGTATCACGTATCTATTGCCACTCCATATCTGACATTAAATTGGCAGATAAATATTGACAATTTGCCTATTTCTGATCTCATAGTGCTTTAGTTATTTTTTGTAATTTTATAATTTTAATTTTATTCGGTTTTATTGAAACATATATATACTTTCTAAAACATTAAAAATTAGCTCTTTTTCTTTTGATTATTTTTATGAATGCTTTTATAGAATAATATTTTTGAATTGTTAACTTTGAATTTGTTAAAATGATTTTTTTTTTTTTTTTATTTTCTTCGACCATTGAAATTTTTTAATGCATTGGCATAATGATTGCTGATGCGCATACTTATTTAGATCTTATCGAGATCATTTGCGCGGCTCAAAGCCTTTTTTGCAATACATTTATTATGCAACTAGTATCCCGGCAGACTTCGTACTGCCTCATCGATAAATAAGACCTAATCTTTTATATAAAATGATTTTAAAACAAACAAATCGAATCCGTATTTAATAAAAAAGCATTTATTGAATAAAGCATAAAGTTTTATTATTATTTTCGATACATCATGTTGCTTACTTAGAAAACAGAGTTTTTCTGAAATACTGGCTATTTATAAGGATTAAATTTGATATTCACAGACACACACTGTTAAAATACAGTCTGTTAATTAATTTAAAGCTTTCTCATAAACTATATTTTTTGTTTTGTTTCGTGGTGCGTAAATAAACAAAGACGGTTTTCTGACGCGCGAATACGCGACGTATAATTGGCCATGCGCGAAACAGGGAAACTCCAAGTTGATTCCACAAACTTCTAACGACTGTCCTTGCGATTTATTTATGGTCATCGCAAAGGCCAGACGTACTGGAAATTGTAAGCGTTTAAAATCGAATGGTAAGTCGTTTGGAATCATCGATATCCGCGGGATCAAGACATCCTCTTCTTTGTATTTTCCTTTTATGATTGTCGCCTCAATGAAGTTATTCATCAGTCTTTTCACAGCCAGTCTTGTTCCATTGCATAGTCGAGGTTGATTAATGTTACGCAGCATGATGACAACTGATCCTACTTTTAACTGCAAATTGTGAGGTGGTAATCCAGGCAATTCCAGTGAATTTAAGAACTCTGTGGGATAGTTAATTACGTCATCCTGGTTCATTACGGTGTCGACTGATTTGAAGGAAACCAACTGTCCTGGAAGAAAATTCTGAATGGTCGCATTTAGATCCTCGACATCTTTATTTTTCGCTGCTAATATTGCTCGTTCACCCAGCCAAATATGGTTATTGAACTTTTGCGCTATATCTGGAAAAACTCGCTGAATAAGCTCCACTTTTGAGTCTGTGATGCGACAGAAATCTGTAGGTAATGTGATAAATCCGGTCGAGCTGTCCACTGCAACTTTATTATTTCCAATGTCTAACAACTGCTTCGCAAACACATTTGCAGTTTCATCTTGTTGAAAAATTATTGGATGTCAGTTGTTAAGTGGAGTGTCTTTACGTACTGCCACAAATTTGATGATTTTTGGCATGCATTTAGTTCATCAGCAACAGTTGATCGGGGACTAACTGGAAGAGTCTGACGAAAATCACCTGACAACAGAATCATGGCCCTACCGAAAATATTTTGGTTGTCACGAAGATCTTTCAACGTTCTGTCCAGTGCCTCCAGTGACCTCTTATGGGCCATTGTGCATTCATCCCAAACAATCAATTTGCATAGCTGTAGGATCTTGGCCATTGCGCTATTTTTGGCGATGTTGCAAATTGGTGTTTCGGTGATTTGCATGTTTATTGGTAATTTCACGGCAGAATGTGCAGTTCGGCCGCCTTCTAGCAGAGTTGCAGCTATTCCAGATGAAGCCAATGCTAGAACAACATCTTTTCGCGATCTTATCCTCGCCAAAAGCAATGAAATTAAAAACGTTTTTCCGGTTCCTCCGGGAGCATCAAGGAAACAAATTCCACCAGATCCACTGTTCACAGCTTCTATCAAAGTGTCGTACGCAATTCTTTGTTGTTGATTTAATTGTGGAACCTTTGTACGAACTGTTTCGGCCAATGCTTCAATGTCGTACTGATGTTCTCTTTGCTACTCGTGGTTTAATGCATCGTGCATATGACGATTGGGTGCTGTCATTCGCAAACACGACAATACTTTGCCTTCAGCACAATATAATCCAGTAGATTCACCAGTGTATTTTAACGCCTTACAATATTTACAAATTGTTTTCATTTCTCCAATTGTTACCGATTTGTCGGCACAATAATCAATTGCCGGATCATAGTGGAATGCAGCTCGTTCAAGAATCACAGGAGCACTGCGTCTGCGGATTCGCTCAATTTCATTATGTCTAGCTTGCTGTTGTTGTGTTTGATGTGCACTAACTCGTTGCATTCTAAGCCTATCTCCTACATTGTCACTCACTAAAGAACGCAATTCTGACATAGCAATACGACTATTTTCTTGATCTGTCTGTCTCTGGTCATCAGTGCGGTCAGCACGTGAGGTAGTTCTTCGCACATTTGATCGACTACGACGACCTAAATCAGGTCGTATTCTCCTCGGCATCGTAAACAATTTACATAATCAAATTCACTTTTAATTAATCAAAGTCAATATTACAAAAAAGATCACATTACTTGGAATTTCACTATCTACATACTACGCCACGCTTACTTAACTTACTTAAGCTAGTTCGAAACTTTTGTATGGGAAATAGAAAAATGCTGTTTTGAGGATTTTCACGGCAATTATTCGAATTTTTCTCACCTATTAAACCTTCCCTGGACTTCCACAATTAATTCAAAACCAATATTAGCCGAATCGGTTCAGCTGTTCTCGAGTTTTAGCGAGACTAACAAAAAGCAAATGATTTTTATATATATAGATATGTATGCTTTATAAATTATATATGCACACATAATTGATACAATCATTAGTAACAATGCATTAGTAAACTTTAAATCAGTATTTGATGACTCAATTTTGTTTATTACATTTGCCGTGGAATCCACTGTCTTAGTATCGATTAACCCCATTTTGGGTATTTCGTATATGTCATCAAATTTACTAATCGAATTGTCGAACATTCAATACTTTTTTTTTTTGTTGAGAAATTTTTAAGAAAACTTTTTTTTTTTCAAAAGAAAAATTTCCTTGTACAAATCCCCACCTATTTGTGCGCATAGCTTTACATGCTTATGCTTTTATTTCACAGATTTGGATCCGCTCAATTTGACAATATTTCTTACAAAATTTTTGTTTTCAATTATAATTTATGCAACGCAATGCAATTTTTAAAATGTTTGTTTGATTGGGTTGGGCGCCCTTTGAAACGCTATCGGTTCCTTTCTCCTTGGTCTGGCTTGGTACGCCAGAAGGTTCCGATGCTTGCTGCATAGGCTTCTCTTGTGTACAAGTTTTATCTCTTGTCCGGGGCCTATTAGCTCAGGCGGTTTCGGTGTCGGTCATCGCACCAGGTGGTTTCCAACAAGTGTAGTGGCAATACACGCTTTCCAAAGGTCCCGGGCAGTCTCTGTGGCACTCTTTGGGCCTCTTCGGTAGGTCCTTTTGTGGATGAGGAGTTTTGGGTTTAGAATATGTCGTTTTAATTGTTATTATTATTATTATTATTATTAAAGTGTAGGATATAGTTATAAACTATCAACCTAACACTGGCAACTGAGGCCTTCGGCTTAGACGAAAAACTACATCCATGCACTAGCCTGGGATTCGAACCCGGAACGTTTTAATTGTATTAAATTCTGAGTGAGCGAGATTTATTGGCTTTTTCTGTTTAAGGTTTGACTTTAGAAAGTCAAGTTCTTGTTGCATTTTTTGCGCAACTGACCATGGAGGTGGTGCTTGGTTAGTGTATAATAGCCACTTTATGTGTGCTATTCTTTTTTTTTTATTTTTTTTTTTGCACCCCTCCTCTGTTTGCCATTACTCTCTCTGTCTCCACTTACTCAGATTTTCTTTGGTTTCCTTTTTAGCCATTTAATCCTTTATTTTCAGCAGGTCCTCAGGTCTCCTGACCTGCGTCACGGTCGCCATGTATTGTGGAAACTTATTGATTTTATTTATGGAAGAATTTGTCTTGGAGTTTATTTGCCATAGGCCAAGTATTAATTGTGGTTGTTAAATCGGAGCGACAGTTATCATCGCTCCGAACACTTTTATTGTTTCTTTCTTAATGAATCTTAATTATTCTTTAAGTCTAATGCGGCGCGGGCCGCAGTGGCAGCGCTGCCTTATGTATATTAGTTCTTTAATATATAATATGTAAAATGAACAAATATGTATATCTTATATGTAAGCATTGGATATGCCGCTGTGGGAACAGAGCGTGGTTTGCACATTTATATCTTATGCAAGCGGTCACTGCATGGGACACATGCTGACGCAGCTTGTCTGTAAGTTAGGGTACTCGTGGCCGATCATATTTCGGCGCAACAAAAACAAAGTGTCGCTGCTTTGTAGCATTTATGTTTATTGGTATATAAGAAGTATATACTGGACAAAATGCTGAGTACAGTAAGCTCTCGATATGTACATATCACACTGCTTCAGAAAAGGGCTGAACTGCAATTGGTGAGTCGGAATCGTTTTTGGGAGAGACTATAGGAATTTTTTTGTTTTGCTCTTCTGGAGTGTGTTGACAATATCTCAACTGAAGGAGCATCGGTCATGGTTACTACAACTAGGGACACGATATCGAATGTAATGTATCGATCATATACTCATGAGTAGTATCAAAAAAAAAGCATCGTACTAATAAAAATATCAAAACTAAAGTATCGATGTTGAAAGGTATCGAGTATTTATATTTTTGCCAAATGTTTTTAAATATCCCACTCCTCCTCAGTACAATCGCTCAAGAACAGCAGCTTGTCAAGTCGTTTTGATGAAAGTCGGTTACGAGTTTTTGTTATAGTACTCCCAGCTTTAGAGAACAAACGTTCAGAGGGCACAGATGTCGCAGGAACTCCCAGATACTTTTGGGCCACGTTGTATAGTTTTGGATATATAACTTTCATGTCATCCCATTGTTTTAAAGGGTCGATAGAAAGTGGTGAAACCTGGGCGGACAGGTACCGACTTAATTCGTTATTATACGTAACGTTCATTGCAGAACTTGATTTTTTGTGCAGCTTCTCTGTGTGCGCCAACTTCTTGTGATGACTCCAAAAATCGTATGTTGATTCTATTGAAGAATCACTTTCATTTTCACTCGAGAGAACACTTGGACTGGATATTATACATTGTCTTAGTAAATTAATTGATTTCTCACAAGCTAACTTGTCTTTAAAATAAATATTTTTGAATCTCGGATCTAGTAAACAAGAAAATGCAATTAAGTTGTTTTCTTCAATGCATCCGAATCGGCGTTCTATTTGTTTAATCATTTCTTTTTTTACCGCATGTATTACTGTCATATCATCGTCGTCCGCACCTACAGCCACATATACATCATTAATCTGCGCCTTCAGGCAATTCACAATCGGTATAATTTTGCTTATGGTCACGTATTGTTCACCCGACAGCTCTTTAGTAACATACTCTAGTGGTTTCAAAATACTCATCAATGTTTTAATATTTTGAATTTCTAAAGCTGAAAGTGTGGGCGGTGCTTTAACATTCAACATTAAGACATCATATACTATAGGCCTTAGCTCAATAAATCTCTGGAGCATATAATAAACGGAATTCCACCGTGTCTTTACATCCAAAATCAGTTTAAGAGGTTGAGAACGAGCTTGCTTTTCTCGTAACGCATCGCTGGCAATTACACTGCTCTTAAAGTATTTTACAATGCTACGCACTTTGCTTGTTAATAAACTAAAGTCATTAACTGACATTGCAGATTCAGCGATGAGATTTAGAGTATGGGCAAAGCAAGACAAGTGTTTGTTTTTCCCAAGAAAAATTGTTGTAGCTGCTGTTATGTTTGCGCCGTTGTCTGTCACTACTGCAGATATTTTTTCTGTATTGATGTGCATCCTTGTACAAATTTCATTCAATTTTGCAGCTATGTATTCACCAGTATGCCTTTCATCTAGAGCAACGGTGGCTATGCAACGCGATATAAGACTATCATTGAGCAAAAAATGAGCAGTAACTCCTAAATAACTGGTAACAGTCATCATCTCGGTCCAAACATCACATGTTAGTGCCACATGAGCTACATTTTCAAAAGTGCTTTGAATTTTACAACGCATTACAGTATAAAAATCATCCAATTGAGCTTTTAGCGTATCAACGTTTGGAATTTTGAACGATGGGCAGGCTTTCTTCATCAATTTGTTAAATCCACGCCCTTTTACGATATCAAATGGTCTTTTATCGGCACAAATAAAGTAAAGCAAGCACTTGCAGAGTTTTGTATGATCTTTCCCTCCATCCAAATACGAAAATTTGCGTTCCATTGACTGTGTAATGGGCAGTTGCCTTTTTTTTTTAGGTGACTCAATTATATTTTCCGCACAGCTGTCATTTTCGGCATCAAGTGGTGAATGAGCTTTTACAAATTTTTCCAACGCAGATTTTTTTGATGAAATTGGTGAGGGTTGCGACTCAGATTCGTGTCTTGATGGACTCAGCAGATCGAGATCTCTTGTAAAAGTTGTTTGTTGTTTTCCAGTTTCTTTTGGACTAAAAAAATTTGAAACAACATAATTTGTTTTGTGCACATACTATTAGGCAACAATATAAATATAGATTTTTATGGCAATAAATACATTCATCGCATCGGGGTGGCTCTTCAAATGCTTATGCATATTTGAGGTGTTTCCTGATGTTTTAAGAGTTTTGAAGCAAATCTTGCACCTCACCTCGTCGTTGGATATTTTAGTAAAATATCCCCAAACATTGCTTCGGCTTGGCGGCATTCTTCTAATGACACAAATTTCAATAAACTGCACATAATAATAGCTTTAATACTTACTTTAACTTTAAATCAAATTTACTTCAATGATAGTACAGTTTTTCCCCGTTTTTTTATGAAGTGGCTTCACGTAGTCTCGCGTAATTTTTTTTACTCGATACCACTCAAGAGGTACTTGTTAAGTACAAATATCGAAACAAAAGTATCAAGTATAAAATATCGGTATCAATAACGAATATACTCGATACCAATAAGTATCAATACTTTTTTCGTGTCCCTAACTACAACTGGTGTCTGGCCAGGAACAAACGACCTTTGTTCTAGGACTTACGGCGGATTGGCTTCCGTTCTCAAGTCAGGTATTTGCCCAACTGCCATACCAGAAGAATCTGACTGTGAAATAGCTTCCAGTAGACTTGTCACCGTCGTTGACGGTATAGTTGCCGCTGCTGGAGCTGGCACTTGTTCGGATTGTTCGCTCTCAGCGTTGGAATTGGTCTTGTCCAGGTCATCCAGAATATTTTTTTTTGTTGTCGGATTAATAATCTGTAAACGGTGCTGATGTCGACGCCTACTTGTTGGTTGGACTTGCATCGAAACTGGTTGAGGTGCTACGTTTGTTGGCATCACGCGGTAGCACCGACACCAATTACAGTATTGGCACCCGGCTGTACGGTACCAGTCAGCAACTGCAGCTGCGACGCTAAAGCTCCAGGACTAGCCAGTGGTCCTTGTGGGCCGGGCTGCACAGGTCCGACATTGCCAACGTTGACACTCGTGTTAACTATCACGCCACTGCGCGAGTGTGGTGGCTGCTGTTCCAAAGTCGGCAAATATTGGTACGGGGTATAGTGTAGCATGTTCAATAACAATGAATGACCACTGTACTCAATGCAATAAATAATATTATTACACACATATTGTAACACTTTGTTATAATGTTTATGTATACAATATTCAAGTGCAATGCCACTTAAGAATCTCGACCACACATGAGTACATAGTACTGGACATTGCTGAGTCGGCATATGTTACATGCGCGACCACTTTGTCACCAAGTAACATGATACATCCTCACTCTCTCACTGTTGCGACACACTCTAAATATGCTTATGTAAACATTTATTTATAAGCAGACCGCTCCTCTGCTGGCTTCACTGGCAGCGCAGCTACGCGGTCTTAGCTGTAATGCACCATGGTTTAGATTTAAGAATTATTATAAGAAGAGAACTCGAAGCAACTACATGTTAATAATGCCGAGTGAATACTAAAGATTTAAATAAAGGATATAACAAGAATATCTCAATGTTAAACATTTTTAAATTAATGGACTTATAAAATATTGGAGACCCGGGAGTTCTCTTACAATACATGGCGACCGTGACAGTGTTCATGGGAACACAAGACGGAAAAATCTGCTCTGAAAACGAAAACTGAGGCACTAATTCTGGAAGGCAGAGGAGGAAACAAAGAAGGAAGAAAAAACACAAGCGGAAAAAAAATGTATCTGAGTGAGTAGAGTGGAGTGGAAATGGCACGGAGAGGAGGATTGAAAAATAAAATAAATAAAAGAATAGCGCACATAAAGTGGCTGCTATACACAAATCCTACACCTCCTCCATGGGCAACTGCCCAAAAATTACAATCTGAACTTGACTTTTTAAAGTCAGTAATCGAGAACAGAAGGCCAAAAAACACTCTCACTCACTCAGTTAAAACAATACCTACAACATATGAAACTAAATACAAAATAATTCCACCTCCCAAAGCAAATCTGCCGAAGCCAGAAAAGAAGTGCCCAAAAGACTGCCCCGGGCCATTGGAGAGCCCCTTTTGCGAGTACACCTGCTGGAGAGACATTATATCTGGTGCGATGACCGGCACCGGTACCGCCTGAGCCCATAGGCCCAGGACAGCAGCAGCAGAGACGATATAGCGTGAAAAGCAGGCCGCTTTTTACGCCATCGAGGGAGCATCAGCGTGCCAAACCGGCGACGCCCAGCTGATGCCCAAGAGAGGGAGCAACAAGAATTAATTATCAAAAAAAATAATGAAATTGAAATTTAAAAAAAAAATTATATATATGTTATTATAAAATAAATGAATAAGTAAAACAAACCAAAATTGTAAAACTAAAAATTGTCAAATTGAGCGGAACCACATCCGACCAATATAAGTGTAGCCTGTGAAGCTATGCGAAAAAGTAGGTAGGGCTATGTTAAAGGAAATTTTTATATATATTTGTATAAAAAAGTTTTCTTCAAAAATTCTCTGAAACACTAAATGTTTGATAATAGCATCAGTAAATTTGATGATTCATGCGAACAATCCAAAATGGGATTAATTGAAGCCAAGTCAGTGGACTCCACTGCTAATGTAATAAATAAAATTGAATCATCAAATACTGATTTACGTTTAACTAATGTACTTTTTTTGACAATGGTTGTCATATTGGTTGCATATGTTTTGTTCAAGGCATACAAAGTGCATAATAAATGTATTACAAAACGAGCACTAAGTCATGCTAATGACTTGGACAAAGTCTAATGAATTATGCAAGCCCAAAACAAAAGTACATTTTAAAAAAAAAAAAGAAGTTTTATATATTATCAAGCAAAACATTCTCTCGAATTTTTTTAAAACCCTCCTATCTTTAAAGAGAAAAAAAAAATAATAATAAAATAATATCTCAATTTTAAACAAATTTTGTTGAATGTGTAGTAACTAAAACAGGAATATGAGTACTTTAGATACCTTTTTCAGCAGGGTAGTAGAAAACCATCCTAGCGTAGCATCGGACATAATCGAGGTTTTTAAGAGTGAAAAAATTAACTCACCTCAACGCGCAATAAGTTTTGCAGAGATAGATACTCTTTACTTGGAAAAGTTTGGTGAGAAATTCCCAATCCAAGAGAATAGTAGAGTACGTACTTCCTTCATCTTATCGATTCCATTTATTTGTTGCTTTTCAAATGCAGCAGGAACATTTATGTTCTATTTGATGGATGAAAACCAAGAGTAAAAAAATAATATGAAGAATATACCGCCTACGGCAATATTAGAGACCAAACGTCTAAATAAATATATACCGTTCCTTGATTATTTGATTATAGAGAAGGAGAAACAAATTATAAGTACAAGGAGATACGGTATTGGATAGATAAAAACTACAAGTTTAAGAAGAATATAGTAGTACTTATGGAAATGTCCATAAAAATAGCATACGGAAAGGTCTTATCGAAAAAACCCAAAGGTAAAGACATACCGGAATGGGTACATAATATATTTAAGGCAGATATAGAAACAATAGATATAGTGGAATCAGATGAGGAGATAGAATAAACAGCATAAAAAAAAAAAAAAAATTTAAATTTTTTTTTCTAAATATATATATCTCACTAAAGCATGGAATGGAATGAATTATATCTCCATATCCAAAGAATAAAGGAAAATTTTAAAAAATCATATAAATGCATAACGCAGAATAGGAATATTCAGACGGAAACGCTGAATAAGCATGCAATAATACTGGTTGACTCTTTTAATGAGGCACGAAGATTAGTGCATGAAAATAGACTAAATATAGATAGCACGAACTGGTCAAAGATTTCAAAATTATTGATCAAGTTACGAGCAAATCTAATCCTCATAAAAGGAAAATACAAGTTGGACATATTTATACCAACAGTTCTGAATTCACCTTTAACTATAGAGGTTGAAGAACACAAAGAAAAATTAGAATTGGAAAGTGAAGAATCAGACGAAGGAGAAATTGGAGAAAAAGATCTACACGGTCGAACAATTCCCGCGTCACTCACTTTACCACATAAAGATAACGAATCAGAATTAGATACATTGTCTGAACAAGACAACGAGTCTGACTTTGAACTAGATACGAGTGTTATACCCAAACAAGACAAAATGGCTGAAGCCAATGCTCAAAGAGCATACATGAAGGATATCTCCACTTCCATACCTGAATTTAATGGCCAAAAGGTGCAACTTCAAAGATTCATAAGAGCTTTGAAGTTAGTTAATGTCACCAAAAGAGATTATGAGGACATAGCTGTTGAGGTAATAAAATACAAAATTATGGGCCCAACACTACGCAAAGTCGAAAATTTGACAACAATAGATGCAATAATAAAGAAATTGCAAGAGACCATAGTCGGTGAATCATCCGACGTAATAAAGGCTCGGTTGTCAAAAGTAACCCAGAAAGGAAAAACGGCCGATAAGTTCACAACTGAAATCAATAATTATAATTATAATAAGGAAATGGTCGCGGTTATTATAATAATTATAATAACCGTAGTAACCAGAATTACCCGCAAAACCAATACAACAATAATAATAACGGCAATAACAATAACAATCGAAGAAACAATAGAGGAAATAACAGAAATAATAATAATAATAATAGAGGAAATAGATCAAATAACCAACAAAATGGTTATAATAATGTCCGAGCAATACAGACTAACTCGGGAAACTCCCAACCACCTTTAGATACCCAGTAGAAATAAACAGCAAAATCCACAGAATCAGTCTTGACTTAAATACATTCGTAAAATTCACTAATGAAGCAACCGGAAAACGGTTAGTACTTTTAATAGATACCGGTGCGCAGATATCCATTCTAAAAGAAAATTCTGATACATTTCAAAATATCCGGACAGATCATACTGTCAACATACAGGGAATAAGTCAAGAAGTAATCAAATCCAAAGGAATTGCTTCAGTTGACATACAAACGTCTAAATATATTTTCCCACACGATTTTTATATCGTGAATTCCCTTTTCGCTATTCCATGTGATGGAATAATTGGAGTCGATTTTATGTTAAAATACAACTGTCAAATAGATTTCGATCACTCTGAACACTGGTTTGTAATGAGACCAGACAATTTAAAATATCCTATTTTCGTACCAATTACGTACAGTTCTAGCAATAATTCCTTAGTTCTGCCCGCAAGATCCCAAGTTGTCCGAGAAGTTGAGTTAAACTCACAAAATGACAGTGTATTGATTCCGAATCAAGAAATTCAGCATGGTATTTACATAGCAAATACCATCACAAAATCTCAAAATGCGGTCATAAAGCTGCTAAATACAACAGATAAACTTCAGATTATAAGTATAAATAATCTAAAATATGAACCACTTTCGAACTACGAAGTAGTTAAATTAGATCCAAAACAAAGAGAAAAATCAGTACTAACAACATTATCAAAGAATTTTCCACCACAATTTCATGACAAATTGATGGAATTATGTAAAAAATACAGTGATGTGTTCGGCCTTGAGACTGAACCAATAAGCACAAACAATTTCTATAAGCAAAAGTTAAGACTGATGGATGATGAGCCTATCTACATAAAAAACTATAGAAATCCTCATAGTCAAAAAGACGAAATTCAGAAACAAGTCCAAAAATTAATAAACGACGAAATAGTCGAGCCCTCCGTATCTGCATACAATAGCCCACTTCTATTGGTACCGAAAAAATCGCTACCAAACTCTGAAAATAAGAAATGGCGATTGGTAATTGACTATCGTCAGATTAACAAGAAATTATTGGCAGATAAATTTCCACTCCCTAGAATTGATGATATTTTAGATCAACTAGGTCGAGCAAAATACTTTTCATGCCTTGACCTAATGTCAGGTTTTCATCAAATTGAACTTGAAAAAGATTCACGGGACATTACATCCTTTTCAACATGTAATGGCTCATATCGTTTCACGCGATTACCATTCAGTTTAAAAATAGCGCCAAATTCAGCATTCACTGGACTTAAACCTTCGCAAGCTTTTCTTTATATGGATGACTTAATAGTCATAGGTTGTTCCGAGCAACATATGCTCAATAATCTACACGATGTTTTTGAGAAGTGTCGGCAGCACAACCTAATGTTACATCCTGAAAAATTTTCATTTTTCATGCATGAAGTCACCTTTTTGGGGCACAAGTGCACAGATAAAGGAATCTTGCCTGATGACACCAAGTATGAAGTCATTCAAAATTATCCAGTCCCACATGATGCGGACAGCGCTAGAAGATTCGTTGCATTTTACAATTATTACCGAAGATTTATAAAAAATTTCGCTGATTATTCTCGTCACATAACAAGATTATGTAAGAAAGATGAAAAATTCGAATGGACAGTTGATTGTCAAAACGCATTCGATCATCTAAAATCAGCATTGATGAATCCAACTCTGTTACAGTACCCAGATTTTAGCAAAGAATTTTGCATAATCACGGATGCAAGTAAATATGCATGTGGAGCAGTCCTAACCCAAAATAAAGATGGACTTCAGCTTCCAGTTGCATACGCATCTAGATCTTTCACAAAAGGTGAAAGTAATAAAAGTACAACAGAACAAGAATTAGCGGCAATTCATTGGGCCATCACGCATTTTCGACCATACATTTATGGTAGACATTTCACTGTCAAAACGGACCATAGGGCATTAACTTATTTGTTTTCAATGACAAATCCAAGTTCAAAATTGACTAGAATGAGACTTGAATTAGAGGAATATAATTTCACTGTGGAGTATCTAAAGGGTAAAGACAATTTCGTAGCCGACGCGCTATCAAGAATCACTATAAAAGACTTACAAAACATACAAACGAACAATAAAATTCTGAAAGTCACTACCAGAAACCAAAGTAAACAGTTAAATACCTGCGCAGGTAAAGGAAGAGAAAAATATGATGATATAAAAGATTTGCAAAAGCAATCTATTAATGCTTCTAAGCCCAACGTATATGAAGTCATTGTAAATGACGAAGTACGAAAAGTAGTGACCTTGCGTATAACAGATACTCTATGCACATTCAAACATGGCAAGAAAGTTATAGCAAGAATTGACATTTGCGATATGTATACTAATGGAACTCTCGACTTAGGTCAATTCTTCCAAAGGCTAGAAAAAGAAGCCGGTATACTCAATATCAGCCAAGTCAAAGTGTCACCGAGCGAAAAGATCTTTGATACAATTTCAATAGAATCTTAAAAATTAATGGGCAATAAGAATTTAATATCTTTAAGAGTAGCGCTACTCAAGCCGGTGACCCTATTATCAAATAATGATAAAGAAAAAGAAGCAATACTGTTTACGTTCCACGATGATCCAATACAAGGAGGTCATACGGGAATTACTAGAACATTGGCCAAAATAAAAAGGCATTATTATTGGAGAAATATGGCAAGAGATATATCTCAATATGTGAAAAAATGTAATAAATGTCAAAAATCAAAAACAACAAAACACACTAAAACTCCATTGACAATAACTGAAACGCCACAAATGGCTTTCGATCGGGTAATTGTGGATACGATCGGTCCACTTCCCAGATCAGAACAAGGAAATGAATATGCAGTAATTTAATCTGCGACCTGACAAAATACCTTGTAATCATACCAATAAAAGACAAAAGTGCAAAAACAGTAGCAAAAGCTATATTTGAAGATTTTATTCTGAAGTACGGTCCAATGAAGACGTTCATTACGGACATGGGTACAGAATATAAAAATTCTATAATTGAAGATTTGTGCATATTAAAAATATAACTTTAACTGCACATCATCACCAGACTGTAGGAACTGTGGAGCGAAGCCACCGAACATTTAATGAGTTTATACGTTCATACATTTCAGTTGACAAAACTGACTGGGATGTATGGGTAAGATACTTCGCATATTGTTTCAATACAACACCCTCTATGGCACGTGATTATTGTCCATATGAGTTAGTTTTTGGTAAAGCTTCAAACTTGCCAAAACACTTTAATACAATAGATAGAATTAATCCACTCTATAATATAGATGACTATGCTAAGGAATCAAAATTTAGATTAGAACAGGCCTATAAAAGAGCCAGAATAATGTTAGAACAGCATAAAGTTAAGAATAAAGAGTTATATGATAGGAAAATAAATAATATAGAACTAGCAATAGGAGATAAAGTTTTATTAAGAAATGATACGGGTCATAAGTTAGAGCCTAAGTATTTAGGTCCATATACAGTAGAAGAAATAGAAAATAGAGATAATATTACAATAAAGGACAGTAAGAATAAAAAACAGGTAGTACATAAAAATAGGTTAAAAATTTTCAATTCCTAATTAGTTAATACATACAAATCAACAAAACAAAAAAAAAAAATCGTATGAAAAAAAAAAATATATAATATATATACTTCTTAATCAAACATTTTATGAAAATTTTTCTACTATATTTTATTAAATAAAAAAAAAAAACAAGAAATTTAAAAAAATAAATAATAAGCAAGTTAAATATAATCAATTTTTAAAATAACTCCATAGAATTACGTTATTTTTCTAAAGGAGGGGGATGTAGCATGTTCAATAACAATGAATGACCACTGTACTCAATGCAATAAATAATATTATTACACACATATTGTAACACTTTGTTATAATGTTTATGTATACAATATTCAAGTGCAATGCCACTTAAGAATCTCGACCACACATGAGTACATAGTACTGGACATTGCTGAGTCGGCATATGTTACATGCGCGACCACTTTGTCACCAAGTAACATGATACCTCCTCACTCTCTCGCTGTTGCGACACACTCTAAATATGCTTATGTAAACATTTATTTATAATCAGACCGCTCCTCTGCTGGCTTCACTGGCAGCGCAGCTACGCGGTCTTAGCTGTAATGCACCATGGTTTAGATTTAAGAATTATTATAAGAAGAGAACTCGAAGCAACTACATGTTAATAATGCCGAGTGAATACTAAAGATTTAAATAAAGGATATAACAAGAATATCTCAATGTTAAACATTTTTAAATTAATGGACTTATAAAATATTGGAGACCCGGGAGTTCTCTTACAATACAATAGTATTCCATTGGCGGCGGAGCATATTGCAGATGAGAAGCTGGAAATGTGGGCTGGCGAGGATTGTACTGTGTATACGCTGGTTGCAAGACCATGCTTTGATGCAAATTGCCGTGGTACATTGGCTGCTCGTGGACGTGTCGAGCTCCTCCGCTGGCGCCACGTGGAGTATTTATGGAAGGTGACGATCGAAAGATCCCTCCATTTTGCGAATTCATTCGCGCGTTTCCCGAACTGTTATTTCCCGCTGACACATACATGTTTTGTGCAGAATGAGGCTGCTTGGCTTAAGCTATATCGGCTTGAGTGAATATAGAAGGAGCTGCTGGTTGCATTACGAATAGGCGTATTATTGTTAATTGAAATCGTTGTCACCTGCAGGACGATCTCGATCTCTTGGGCGATTGTAGACCCAATGCGATGCAACGTCACACAAACATCTGACTCTGCCAATAACTGGTGCAACTACTGGCAGATATGTTTGATCTGGACCATGCGTGGCTTACTTCTCCGTACCTTCTATTATTTACAAAGACACACAAAATAACATGTACCAAAGAGCATAAAAATGAGTAATTTAATTATATTGCTCTTAATTCATTTATTCATTCATTTGTATAGTCTTCAGACTATACAAGTTTTCATTCCATGTGGTAGTTAGAGCTACCAATACTGCCAGAAGCTGTTTTATGAACGGCCTGTTGAGTTGCCCGTTAGTTTCGGCTAACCTTCATAACCCCTGGGTCTATCGTTTGAACAAGGACACTCGGGGACACCCTGCCCTATCCCAAACCCTGCGGAGCCCCGGCCCGTGCCCGTCCGCCCCAATCTCAGCTACGGTTGTACACTAGGGACGCAAAGGCGTGAATTCTGGGTGCCCCGTATCCCAGTGTGGTCAAAATCTCAGTTAGCCGGCCCGATCACAACCCGTCTATAGAAGGTCTCGACGAATACAAATTTCTTGTTTTGTGGACCCATAAGACTGAGAGTTGTAAACCGGCATTCTTTGTGAGTGCAGCGTAAATTAATATACGAAATTCCATTTTTCCTTGTGAGGAAAGTAAACTCGATGAAAATATAGAAATTCGTTTGGCGATATTTTTAAATTTATAATGTGTTTAAATCCCTCTGCTTGCTGGCTGTGTGACTATATTGTGCACCTTAAGAAGCAGACCAGGGATAAGTTAAAGAAACTGTTACTGGTTTTCGTAAACTCAATGATGGAGACAGAATTCTTACTAAGCGTAAGAAAACCCGTATACGGAATATACCCCTGCATCTGCCACATACCGACATTATTTGGGATGACTTTAATTTACCGGAAATAGCATTGTCTCCTACTGACGAATCTACTATGTTGCTCCCTTCAATATCACAAAAAATAATCACTTCTCAATTTCAACATTTCTGTAGTTCTATTATTTCAACATCTCAACATAGGTTTGTGAAACGTAGTACCACCACCAGAATTTAAGAATTTACTTCCGATCGAAAGATTTAGAAATGGAAGACAAACTGACGTCATATATACTGATTTCAATAAGGTTTTCAACTCTGTTAATTATTCGCTCCTACTTTGTAAGTTAAATAATATTTTTCTTTAACAAAAATTTTACAAACAAAATTTGGAAAGTTTTCTCAAAGTCTTCATATTCCAGATCCATCAATGTTTCTTTCGAAGTACCTCAGGTTAGTCACTTGAGACCATTGCTGCTTACCTTTTTTTAACGACTTTCCTTGTGTTATAAGTTATTCTAGCTTCCTTATGTACGCAGATGGCGTTAAGCCTTTATCTAAGCTACAGAGACATTATCTCTCCTAATTGGTAGCAATCTACTCTTTATTATCTTTAGTTTTGGTGTCATTACCCTCTGCAAAGCAATGGGTATTCATAGATTTTTAAAGATATGTACAAATGGGTTTGATGATCCATATACATCAGAATTCTTTTCATCTGCTCTTTAACGGTAAAATTGTAAAATATGAAAGTCTTCACAGGGAGTTTTATTTTTGATTGAATCGGAGCGATTGTTGTTATCGCTCTGAACACTTTAATTCATCTCCTTTCAATATTAAAATTAATTATTATTTAGTCTAATGCGGCGCGGTCTGCAGTGGCAGCTTTGCTATTTGTTTATTCTTTGATTAATATCTACATATATATATAAAATTCTCGTGTCACAGTTTTCAAAGTCATACTCCTTCGAAACGGCTTGACCGATTTTGATGAAATTTTTTGTGCTTATCCGGTATCTATGAGAATGGGCCAACATCTATTTTTTATCCCCTTTCTTTCTCACTCCCTACCACATTCTTACATACATACAAAATATACACATTCTAACATACATACATACATACATACATACTTACACTAAGTAAGCTAGGAAATTATTTATATGCCAAAACAACGTTCGCCGGGTCAAATAGGTTATTATTTATGTATGTTTTGTACAATAAGCAATGCCAAGAAAACGCAAAGGGGTTGATTTGAGCCGCAGTACAAGTAACGCTCACGCTCGGTACTTGCGAAATAGCAGATCAGAAAGAGCAGAAGTACAAATCCAGCAACAAAATACTGATGCACGTGTCAGAATGGCGCAATTGCATCAAGAAGAGCCAGAAGATACACGAGCTGAAAGCAATGAAGTTAGAAGATTAGAACAACGACAATCACGCCGTTTCACAAATTACCAACAACGACAACAGGTACATCGAGCATTTATATCTAATTTATTCCTGCGTCTAGCATTCCAGTATGATCCCGATATTGAATATTATGGTCATTCAAAAGTGGTAATTGGTGCTATGGACAAGGAATGTCCGCATTGTCATGCTCTGCAATTCAAAAATGAGCCAGCGGGAATGTGTTGCGCGTCAGGAAAAGTGCAACTACCTGAAATTGAAACACCACCTGAACCATTGAACGGCTTACTTATCGGCACGGATCCAGATTCTGACGTGTTCCTGAAGGCAATTCGAAGATTCAATTCATGCTTTCAAATGACATCGTTCGGAGCAACAGAAATAGTTCGAAATACTAATACAAATGGTCAACAATTCAATTCTACATTCAAAATCAGAGGCCAAGTTTATCATAAAATTGGCTCACTGCTGCCAATGCCAAACGAACCACATAAATTCTTACAAATTTACTTTATGGGCGGCGAGGATTCTGGAAGCGCACTTGCCACACACGCACATTTCTATTTTCAGATGTTGTTGCCAGGGAACTTGGTATCATATAGGGGAAGGGGGGGTATTGTGAGCCACTTTTTTTATTGCCAGAAATTTTCTATTTAAACAAGTTTTACTTCAAATTTGAGTGCTGGGTGCTATAGTATGAAGATCTAGCATTTATTTGGTCACAACAGTTTAATGGAATATTTGAAAATTAGGTGATTCTAAGGCAATTTCCAAAAATACATTTTTTCGTGATTTTCAAAATTCTCGGGGTATTGTGAACCACTTTTAAAATTGAATAAAAAACAACAATTTAATGTTAGGAAAATTTTATTTATTTCACTAAATACAAATAATAATTGAAAAATTAGTTGTTGTAGTGAAAAAAATTACACACGTCAGCCTGAAATGCAATTTATGCAAGTCCAATAACTTTCAGTTATTCTGGCACATTTCAAGTGCACTGCACGATCGCAGACGTTGCAATGCATGGTATTTCGCCGATTCATTTTTTCGGCATGTTTTCCATACACAAGCGTTCAACACATTGAAAAAAGCCGTTAGATGTCAAGAAACAAGTGGCTCTTAATTCCCCAAGAAAAAAGGTTCACAATTCCCCGAACCCTCATTTTTAGAAAATGGCTGCAAAAAACAACAACAATAACAAATACATGGAAAATCCCGTTATAATTTTGAAAGCTAATATACACACGAATATTAAAAACATAGTGACCTCCGTCGATTCACAGGAATAAAAAAAAATATAAGGACATTCACGGAGTGTAAATTATACATCGAGAGCATCCAATTTCTATTTGTTAATAAAACAAAGTACCAATGCCGGTGCACACATTTGTTCATTATGGAAATTATAGGGTATCATAAGACGAGTCGATAACAGTCATTCGCACCTGTCATAATTCATTGGCCCAAAATACCCCACCTTCCCCTAAATCTATTGATACAGTTTGCGACGAAAGCGAAGCAGTAAATTTTCCTACAGAGTTTTTGAACTCACTGGATTTGCCTGGCATACCACCGCATAATTTACAATTAAAGGTTGGATCTCCAATTATCTTGCTTCGTAATTTGAACCCGCCCCGGTTGTGCAACGGTACGCGATTAGTCATTCAAAAATTAATGAAAAACGTGATCGAAGCCAGGATTCTAAATGGCAAGTTCAGAGGTGAAAATATACTCATACCACCATTACCTTTTATACCTACAGATGTGCCAATTCAATTCAAACGTATTCAGTTTCCGATTAGAGTAGCATTTGCAATGACTATCAACAACTCCCAAGGTCAAACGATGTCTGTTTGAGGATTAGATTTGAGAACACCACACGGACAATTATACGTGGCATGCTCTCGAGTGGGTAAACCATCCAGTTTGTTTGTGTTAGCTGAAGATGGACTAACAAAAAATATTGTTCACGCTATAGCATTAAGAGATTAATATTGTTTAATAGTGTAACTGTCGTAATTGTTTAATAATGATATATAACTAGAAATTACTAGAAAATTATTTATATGGCAAAACAACGTTTGCCGGGTCAACTAGGTTATTAAATAACTAGAAAATTATTTATATGGCAAAACAACGTTTGCTGAGTTTTCTAGTTAATATATAAAATGAACATATATTTATGTATATCTTATATGTAAGCAGCAAATACGCCGCTGTTGGAATAGAGCGTGGTTTCTTCATATATATCTTATGCAAGCGGTCACTGAATGGGACACTTGCTGACGCGGCTTGTAGTTCAGGGTACTCGTGGCCGATCACATTTCGGCGCAACAAAAACAAAGAGTCGTTGCATTGTAGCATTTATGTTTGTTAGTATATATGAAGTGTATACTGGACATAGTGCTAAGCGGGGTTCTAAGGAAAACTCCATCTTGCTAAGTTGGTTTTTTTTCTCCCCGGTATATACAATCGTCACCCAAGATTTTTCTTGGCCTCTTAGTTCTACACACAAACATTTATATCCGATAACGCCTTAAATCAACATTGTGACCCGGTCCGTGTATTGTTTTACAATAAATCTGGCCTGCGTTCAATCGAGTTAACGCGCGTTTTTAATTTCCTTCAACATTTGGGTAATAAGTCTGGGCTCTATATCACTTGACAGAAACTTCGTCCTACTACAAACAGGTTTTGTAATTGTTCTACAATAGACCTCTTTAGTGAATTGTTATGTAAACAACGCATACCAATTTCTTGTGGTGAATTGCAAATGAAATAAATTTGCCGGAATTTGTAATTGTCGTCTGTCACTGGTAACAGTGAACCAGCTCAGGCTTTGTATTTGTAAATAAAAAAAAATGATTTGACCAAATACATAATATTTGTACCTAAAAAGAATACCTGTCTCCAAATAATTGATGTTAATGTATATCAATATGTAATAATTAGTTGTAACTAATATCCATCATCAAATTGTGATGAAGCGGCGGTCTGACGCTTTGACACAATATCATAATATCTCCTTTATCTCCCAATAGATAGGAAATAATAATATCGGTTACAAAATTTAAATACTCTGACTTGTTTATTAGTGTAGTAAATAGTTTTCTCATCTCTAGGTTCATTTTTACACATACATATATAGATATCAATTAGTTTTCCCACCTCTAGGTATACACACATACATATCTATCGTCAAAGCCCACCGCATACATACACACATTCACCCGGCGCAGTCCATACCTACACACACTCGCTTGCAAGCCCAACGGGACTTGCACGAAATTGTCGAAGCTGCTCTTGCGCAGTTTTGGGTTTCTATGTTTCGTCCAGACAACGGTACCAGACAATGGTTCTCATTGGTCGACGAGCTTGACGTCGAGTCCAGAGTTCGCATACTGAGACGAATAGCGGAATAATACAACCACTAACCAACGGGTCAAGTTTCTACAATTTGACTTTTGAAGTATATAAAAGGCGACCAACAGCATCACAACCAGAGAGTCTTTCGAGAACTTTCAAGGAGTCAACAACAGGAGTCTACCGCGAAACTTCACCGAGTCAACAACAGAGAGTCTACCGCGAAATTCCAATTAATCAACAACAAGGATATTCAACAAGGATCAAGGATAACTAAGCCAACGTTTACTTTCAAGCATATTCAACTACGACCAAGGATTAACAAAGCCAACGTTCACTTACAAGGATATTCAACTACAATCAGCCAACGTTCACTTACAAGGATATGCAACTACAATCAAGGATTAACTAAAGATGTTCAACCACGGTTAAGCATAGCAAGGATCACCGTTTAAACTAAGCAACGTTTCACTACAAGGATATTCAAGTACGACTAACCACAGCAAAGAGCAACGACTAACTAAGCCACGTTCCACTACAAGGAAGTTCAGCTTCCATTAAATACACCAAGTATCAAGGATTGAACTAAGCAAGGTTCAACCACAAAGGATTTGTAATCATCGCTCAGCCAACTCAGTCAACCAGGATAATACAAAAAAAATATTCAGCGGATAGCAACAACTCATCTGTAGCAGTTAAACCAACAATAACAAAGGATATTTTAAATTTTACTACTAAGTAGCAGCGGTCATAGATGCAGTGGTTGCAGTTCTACGCAATAACCAATCGTTCAGTGTTAATACAATTATTTTACTGCCCCGAATTTGAGCTATTGCCATTTGAATTAATTCTTTTTCTCTCAGCTAGTGTTTAATTCAACCACGTTTGATTAAGACCTTAGTGATATGGGAGTCAACTGGATAACGTATCGTAGCAAAGCTGAGCTAGAAAGTTTCTTCGCTGAGCTTGGACTAACGCCTGGCGGTAAAGTCGAGGAGATGAGGAGCTGATTCTCCAGCTTTGCATCCAAGGAAGTCCACAAACCAGACGTACTATTACGTCTATCAGAGATAGAATTATGTTCACGTCCTGTGTCACCAGCACGACAGACTAACAAGGAGTACTTAGCCGAGAGCCACGTGTCCCACAACCACGACGTAGATGAAAAAATACTTAGAGTGCCAACGTTCACTAACAGCATGCAACATCAGACATTCATCCACGAAGAACCACCGATAATACCAATTATTCTAACATCGTGGAGAAAGTGTCAAAATGAGGTCTTCATTTTGACGGTACCGCAGATCCATTATACTTCTTGGAAACAGTAGAAACAAGGGCTGCTACTTATCGCATCAGCACAGAATGGCTTCCCAATATGATGCCCATTTATTTTCAGGACGAGCCGAAGGATGGTGGCAAACCAGTGATCTGCTAGACTCCTCGTGGGCGACTTTTTAAAAGGAATTTTTGGATTTCTTTCTGCCTCCCAGATACTTTGAAAAATTGGAAGATGCCATTCATACCCGAAGACAACGCTTTAGAGATCCATTCAAGGCATTCCTGATAAAACTGCGCCTCATGATGAGAAGGGCCCATTATCCGGCGGAACAGGAAGTACAGCGTAAATATGACAATTTACTACCTGACTATCAATTGCACACTCGCCGTATGGATTTACGGAACTTGAATGAGTTGACCCAATTAATAGTAAGTTTTGAGACCCTGCGTGGTCAAAGCTCTAGGAGATTCGATGCATCTTTTTCTCGTCAGGCAAGTACCTCTAATACTTTAGACAGCCATATGCAACAGTTTACCATTGGACCTAGAAGCAGTATCGGCAACTGCAGTAGCACCAACAAGCCAGCTTTGCCTCCTCCGGCTAAAAAAGCAGCAAATTACCCACACTTGTCTGAAGCACCAGTGGATACTCATCGTGCTTGGCGTAACTGTGGCGAATCGAATCACTTCGCTAAGCAATGCAACAGTCCAAGGATGTTGTTCTGTTGAGAATGCGGAAAACGCAATACACGTACCAATGACTGTCGTCGACGGTCGGGAAACGCCGGGCGCCTACGTTTTACAGGGGATCAAACGGAGAAAGCGCGAAATCAACCCCAAATGTAGACAGACTTCAATTCGACAAGGGTCGCCTTATAGTCTTAGTCCTTATGTGAAGTAAGTGCTACCCTTAATACTGGAGGTACCAGGAGCTTTATTCACAGCTCACTGGCTCAACAGATATGTACTAATGGAAATTGGAAACAAATACACTCCCCTATCAATTTAGCCGACGGATCCAGAAAAGAAATCACCCAGGCTATCGAAGCTGACGTATGGCTTGGAACGACACAGGTGAAAATACCATTGCTAGTATTACCAGGTAAAAACCAGGGGAAAACTATCTACAGCTGGAATTTATTCAAAACCCACCTCTTGGGTCGTTTGTCAAAGCGTTGCAGTGCTGCCACCCAACCTTCTATGTCTTTAACCAACAACGCACAGGCCCAGTCAATTCCTGATGAATCTTCAAGCTCACAGAGGGAAGGATTGTCAGCTGAAAAACGAATCCAAAGTGCCGCACTACCTCCTACATCAGACCAAGCTATGATTAATAATACCTTTCGTCAACAAGTCATCGAAAAATCACCAGGCAAGACAGACAAGAACTTAATAACATCCAGGCCCACGACAAGGATGGAAAATCCGACACCAAGTACCACGATATCTCAAGAGCCAGAATATCCAGAAGACGCCAGAGTAAATAAAATTATCAACGAATTTCTATTTCAGGAATTACCCAAGTTCGATACATTACAAAGTGTCACCCACATCGCAAACCACGTCATTACTATGAAGGATGACAAACCAATTAAACAATGTTATTACCCTCGCAACCCAGCCCAGCAGAAGATTATCAATGATACCGTGAAGACAATGGTAGCCCAATACCTGGAAGAAAAGCAGAACAACTGGGACTATCTTCTGCCCGAATTTACATTGGCAATAAATTCCAGCGTGTGCGACTCTACAGCGTTTACACCAACATTTCTCGTGCTGGGTAAAGAACCCCGCATTCCTGGAGCCCTATACGATGAGGTTACACCCGGATTAGGAACTACATTATGGTCTCCCAAAGTTCGAACATTTCCAGAAACATCGTCCGACTACAAAAAGCCAACGGTAAACGTCGACGCACGGCGAGCGTAGACGACCTGAAGTGTATACGTGAAGTGACGCAGCCCTTTGGAGTCAGAGGTAAAACCCAGGAGACCGCTGAGATCATTCGACCGGAGACGAATTAATTCGCAGGGGCCACTTGTTAGAGGTTTTCCTTCCCAACGTCCCTGTCCCCCGCTGGGAGGTCTCAAAGTCACGTCAGGTCTGCCATATTCACCAGCGGGCAAGATTTATACAGAACCACTACTCATTGTTAGTTTTAAGCGTTGTACATTTGTCATAAGCACCTTACTCATGTAAACCACACATATTGATTTGTTAGGTCAGAGAGTCAAAAGTCAGAGTATCTAACACTTTTCTTTTCATCAGTCATATGATGTCATGGCACGTCAGCGTGGCCGAGATATTGGGCGTCATTGAAGGCATCGTAGCCAACTGGGAGTTTGAGTTCGCCAACACATCATCGACCAGCGAGACCACTCCATTGTGCGACCAACCAACGACACCCGCTGTTTTCCCACCTCTAGGTATACACACATACATATCTATCGCCAAAGCCCACCGCATACATACACACATTTACCCGGCGCAGTCCATACATACACACACTCGCTTGCAAGCCCAACGGGACTTGCACGAAATTGTCGAAGTCGCTTTTGCGCAGTTTTGGTTTTCTATGCTTCGTCCAGACAACGGTACCGGGAAAAATGCGTACGTGACACTTTCTGGCGCCGACGCTTGACGCGTGTCGCGACAGAATCGGTCGTCGTGGAAATTTTTGATTGGTCGATCGCGGGCCGCGTCAGACAAAAGGAAAAGAACCTGGGCTGCGATCATCGAAAGTTCTCGAAAAGTGTGGACGGCGACTGCGCAGTTAAAAGTCAGACAATTCACTGTGGTAATGACCCTTGAAGTGAACGGCAGTAAACACGATTCCAGAATGAAACCTCAAAGTGAACAGTCGCAGTTTAAGGAGTAGTGCAAGTATCCAAACGTGAACCAATAAAAGAGTGCAAATAGAAATCCGAAACCTACATATACCAATACTAGGATTCTAAGTCCTAAAGGAATAAAGAACTGAAGCATCGAAGACACCAAAAAGATAGTACCTATCAGTGTGTGTGATAAGGACTACCGGGTGAGTCGACCATAAAACCCCAAGTGTTCCCCCTCCTCCCTTTTTAGGAATACTTGATTATACAATGTGTAGATAGAGACTACAAAAATATTTTATTAATAAAATTTATAACGAGTTATAAATCTATTGCATAATTTATTGGGATGATATTAGGGCTAACCAACCAACTCCTCTATCCCTCTCCCTATCCTTAATCCTACGTGCATATCGAGTAGTAGATAGTAAGTGTTCCTCCTTTAGCATCGGCATCCGGGTTACGCCCTACCCTATGCCAGGGAGAATGTCTCGTGTATATATAGTGTGCCAAGGTACAGGATGGCTGTCCCAGTCAACTTCCGGGTTACATCTTGTTGACTGGCAGAGTGTCCGATGTGATCGATGTCCGTGTTACACCCTAACCTACTTTTGTTCAAGTCTCCTTTTTGTTATCATTCTTCTTGTAGTGTAGTTGTAAGTCGGTGACCGAGTTACACCCTTACCGACGTATATGTCTGTACCCTTTGTACTATCGTCCCTCTCCTTTCCACGTGTATGCATGTTACTTTCCCACTACTTCCTTTCCCTTCGGGCAATCGCCCGCGATACCCAATTTCAGCAATATTAACCATCAAATTGCCGCTCAAACAAATCTCAGGACTCGGCATTCTTTTACAAATGTTCTGTAATGGGAGACCCTGGGGTGACTGAGATTTGTATCAAAGCTGGAAAAAAACTTCCTTACAAAACAATTATATTGTGTTTCAAAATAATTAAAGCGTTGCTTATACCAAATCACCAAATAATAATATGACTAAGTAATATATTTTGTTGCCATTAGTGAACTGAAGATTAATGACACATTTTTACTTAGTTAACAGGAAATTTTGTTCACTAAAATAATAATGAATATCTGCTATAATACATACTTTAAAAGTTGGCATGAAGTTTTCTCGAACTACGTTTGTTGCTGCAAACGACGTCATTTGAAAGCAATTGTTATACTGTTGGACATTTGACAAAAAGTTTATGAAATCTGGTCCTAATTCTGAAACCAATGGGTACAGTGGCTCTAGTGGTGGATTCAATGGTATCAATTTCACTTTGCCAGTTGAATCGCTCGCTTCCCGCGTTCGTGATATGCACATTCTTTCATGTTCATTTCGGTCCTCACGTTATTGTGCAGTATGGTTAGACCGTTGATTAGCTTGGTTTGTAGTAATATTGTAATATTGTTCCCATCGGCATTCATATTGTCCGTCATCCTTGTCTTTCAATATATTTTTGCCTTCTTACCGGGAGCTCAGCGAGTTGCAATTGGTCTCGTGCAGGTCTCTTTCCAAAGTGAGTTTCCTTCTCGTTGGCATATGAGTGCTTATGTATTTCCTAAATCTGCCTCAGTTTCTTTTATAATTTGTTAGCCGGAGTGGCTGCTATATTACTTGTGGATGTGGATGAAAATTACTGGCGAGTGGTCTAATGACAATTCTGCTAGTGACTCTGCCGTTATCAAGTTGTGCGTAATTCCCCTGCTGACTGCGAAGTCTATTAAGTCGGGGAACTTGCGTGAATCAGTTGGCCAGTACGTGGTTTATTCGGTGAGGCATAGCCCATTTTGTTTGCTGGGTTCATAATTGTATTATTCTGCCTTTAATCTGCTGCAGCAATAAACCGTGCTCCGAGTGTATTGAAGAAGTCAGTAAACTCCTTTTCAGAGATCGAGAAGCGTGGTGGACAGTAAAGTGCAGCCATGCGTAAAATACAAACTATGAATTTCTCACAGTAAAGACCAATGCAGGCTTTGCTTAGAATAGAATTAATCCCTACATATTTTCATATACACTGTACTCACACTATATTTTCATACAACACAAAATTGTCCCCCACATTATGTTCACACACACAATCACATTTTCACTATGAATAAGACCCCCAAATGTATATACATGTGACCCCCTAGATCCTAGAATCGTGTATATAAAATCGACCTTTTTCTTAATAAAATCAGTATTCAAGCAACTCTTGTTTATTCACTGCTCTGCAATCAATGGGTGAGCATCACTGTGTCTTTGGCTCCCATTTGCATGATCTCTCCGAAGTCAACCCAAGTGTCAATTTCAAGTGTTGGTTGCGACAGCCCTATGTCACTAGTTTATGTTCTAGAGGCAAACATTTTTATAAATAATAAAATTATAAAATTCAATAACATTTTGGTGACCCCCGACTTTGGCGTTCCCAATTTAAAAAAATAAAACATTTTGGTGTAACAGTCAAAGTGTGAGAATTTTGGTCAACTCAAGAGACTAATTTAATAACAATAACACGCATATAGGAATTTTGGTCAATTTGTCGATCATTTCCTTTTTTAATACAACGCTTTAGAAAATATTGATATTCCTTAGCGAGGGCACGGTTTTGCAGGCTAGCAACAATCCGGGGTCCCGACGTTTACGAAGCAATTGATTAACTTGGATATCATTGCATCTGCGCATATCATTTATATCAACTTGGCGACGGTATTGCACACCATAACAAAAAACTACATCTGCTTGTGAGACAACTGCCTGTGTCAGCACTTTGTCACCTAGTCAACTTGGCGACTAGAATCACAGCGGAAAAAAGTACATACGAGTCAACTTGGCGACTATTAGTGTACAACAGGTCAACTTGGCGACCATAAAATCTTCTTTTTGTCGGACAACTGTCAATTTGTGGATTAGAACGACAGCAGATTATAATCGGAAAACTCCAAATTTGGATTTCTGCAACGTGGGACAAGGCGTACCCTGTTCACTCCAGAAAGGGTGACCAGCAGGGGAATGAAGAGGGCTTTTGCCACTAACCCCGAACGGGCACACTGAATTAATTACTAAGCTAATTTCTATGGAAAACTCCATCTTGTGAAGTTGAGTTTTTCATCCCCGGTGTATTTCCTACGTATCCGAGATTTCTCTTGGCCTCTTAGTGTTACACAAAACCACTTATATCCGATAACGCCTTATATTTACATTGTGACCCGGTCCGTATATTGTTTTACAATAAACTTGGCCTGTGTTAAATCAAGTTAACGCGCATTTGAATTCACTCCACACCTGGGTAATAAGAATTGGGCTCTACCCTCTTAGAAGACTCCGCCCCTCTACAAACATTGGTCCTTCGAGCCGGATATCCTTCCACACGCCCCAGCTTCGCATCGGTGGAGAATCTGATAAGTAGAAACATTCTCATTGCCATTCCATTTATTTTCCAATACATACACATACATACATACCTGTAGTGAAAAGTTTCCCGCTCTTTCCATCTTTCTCACTGTAATTTGTGTGAATATTCAATTGTATTTTCTTCATCTATCCTGATCACGTAGCTTATCCTAGCATTTTTGCCCATTTCATCACATTTTGACTCTGATTTTTTTCCATTCGCGTACCAACTACACACACACATACATAAGTGCATATATAAGTGAATACAAGTGCTAGCTGAAATTAAAAAGTGCTTTAGTTTTCATGTTTGGCCCAAGATCACCAACAAACTCACCTGTAATTGACTTGGCCATAATTCCGACCAGTGCTCCGTCGTTCCAAAAAAACAACAAGAAAAAAGAATTAACTTGAAAGTGCGCCCACACTTACATGCACACATACATATGTAAGTATGTGTATCCATCCACACATAAATCGGTGTACCGGCAGTTGCATAAATCGGTATCATTCAACATTTCGGCATTTATTTTTCCGAGATTTTCCGCACTAACTTTTCGAATTTCCACCATTCGCACTTTACTTGCACTTTAATTTCTCCAGCAAACGCGTAAAAATTAATTAAAGAGTCAAAATTTCCAATGTAAACAAACCACCAATTGGCAGCACAGCTGATGCCCATTTGTGGTGGCCCGTGACGATCACAAATCACGACTTCGATCACCGTCACGATAGTTGCTTCTCCAGCAATTAATAAAATAAAAATTAACTTTCTCATCTGAAAATCAATAAATTCCAGAATAAATATTATTTTATTTAAAAAAAAAAAAAATTTTTTCCACTTCCGAATTAGTATTTTCGACAATTTCGTGTGTGACCAATAATTTCCGTCAATAAAATTTAATTTTGTTGACAAATTTCCATAAAAAGTTTGCGCCCTTTCCCGCTTCGTATTTCCAGCGAAATCGATTCGAAATATTCCGGTTTTTTATTTTTTTCTATTAATTTTCCAAAATTTAAAATCTAAGAAAATACCGTGCAATGTAAAGCACAGGGCATTCCAGCCACGGACAAATCTTAGCGGCTTTTCGACCCGCCTGCAGCAAATAAAATCATCTGAATGAATAAATCCGAAAAGCTGCAATAGCGCTTAATGGTTTTGGACCGTTTCCACTGGACCACATAAACTACAGTCACCACACAAATCAAATTTTAAAATTATTTATTCTCATTTTTCTGGGATTTCATCTTCAAAATATATATTTTTATTTATTGTTATTCCATTCGTCGATTTGCCGACGCATCCGTTCGGTTTCCAAGTTCGATATCATACCGTCTACTGTCAAACTCGTTGACCAACACGATATCCTTCGTGACTCGTTCTAGTCCAATCCAGCTATGCCCACAGATCCTGCTAAAAGCACCCACAAAACCGATCGTCTAGCAGTGCCTCGTCGATCCACGTCGCCATCCACTCCGCTATCCAATTCCAAGGTATCCCGCAATACCGACACCGTCAAGCGTTCCTCCAACGCTCAATCAGCACCAGGCCTTTCCGGCACTACGCCCAAAAGAGCATTCGTATGCAGTCGCATTCCCTCGTCCGCGCACTCCGACTCTAGCTCCCAATCGATTCCACGCGTCACGGTTTCCGCTCCCACCTCAAAAGCAACAACCCGATCCGAGTCTCAGCGACTGTCCGAAGCAGCTGACATGTCCGTAAACCACTTTATCGCCGCTTGTGACGGTCTGACCGATTTCGAGGTCAACTTAATGGGCACCCTCGAGGGTGATGTGCCATTGTTTTCAATGAAAATGCACTTGGAGCAGACAAAGGTCCTATGGAGCAGAGTCGAATCCGAGTACTTATCATGTACCAGAGCCCTTACGGCTGACGCGAGCGAAGAAAGCAAGTCCAATTTGGTGACGGTGCAATCCAAATATGCATACGTATATATGGTGTACGTACGGTGCGGAAGCACCTTAGGAGAACGCATAGAGCGACTCCAGTCGTCCACTACAACTCCTGCGTCCCAGAACGCCCCCGAAATCCGAGAACAGCACGTCCATGCTGGCTATCGGCTACCTCCGTGTGAGGTGGACGTGTTCACGGGCGACTATAATCAGTGCCCCACGTTCCGAGACCTGTTCACAGCCTTGTATGTAAACAATCCGAGGTTGGCACCAGTTGAAAAGCTGTATCATCTGGTGTCCAAAACGCGCGGCGAGGCAAAGGCAATTGTTTCCAGTTTCCCACTCACTAATGATGGTTTCCATGCGGCTTGGGAGAATCTTCAAGCTCGGTTTGAAAACAAGAGACAGCTTGTTGACAGCCAGATGAAGATTCTCTTTAACCTTCCAGCAGTCGTTCACGAGACTTGCGCCGCCATGAAAGATATCCAGACCACCATCCAAGGGTGCTTAACCACGCTCACGCGATCCGGTGTTAGCACAGAGAACTGGGACGTCTTGTTGGTGGCGCTTTGTACATCCAAACTGCCCAACGCCACCATCGCATTATGGGAACAATCCATCCCGAACAAGACTAACCTCTCATCCTGGTCCGACCTGAACAACTTTCTAATAGATCGGTATAGCGTTCTAGAAATGTTGGAAGGTCGAAAGCCCACTCCTGCGCTACAAGTAATCCCAGCAGCCGTCCGCAAATCTGGGCCTCCGAATAGATTCCAGTCTTTGACCACTACCGTCACTGTCAACAAGGTCTCCTGCCAATTGTGTGGCAGAGAGAACCATCCGATCCGCGTCTGTTCCTGACATCAAGGTGCCGAATTCCATGCACGCGCCTTGATAGACACCGGATCTGAAGGAACATTCCTATCCAAGAGGATGTTCGATCTGGTGAGACCCCGGTTCCGTGTCACTGAAGCTGAAATCAGTGACATCTCCTGTTGTGTTGCCACCAACGCTCACAAAGTATGCGAACTAAAAGTCTCTTCTCCTAGAGATCCTTCCAAGCACGTGGAAGCGCACGCATTCGTCATACCCAACCTTCCTAGCGCGATTCCGTCCTGCCCGGTTCCCCCAAAGATAAAGGAGAGCATTCCGCATCTTCCTTTGGCAGATCCACATTTACACGAAAGTTCTCCAGTAGACTTAATAATCGGTGTGGATCTTCTCCCCCGCGTTTTAGGAAAGCGCATCGAAAAGGGCATTTGCGGGTCCCTCCTTGCTCTGGAGACGATATTCGGGTGGATTCTGTGCGGTCCCACAGTTGAGCCGACCACTGGGTCCACGTCTGCAGCTCAAATTTCCGCGTCTCCAAAAACCGCTCGTCCCAGCTTCGAAGGAAGCGATGGATTTCATCGAGAGAAGTCCTACCACTGCAAGGTCTGCGGAGGAGTTCATGCGCTCCGCAAATGTCGGCAGTTCCTCAATCTCTGCGCGACAAGGCGACTCCAGGCAGTATTAGAGCACAAACACTGTCCTAACTGCCTCGCTCACGAGCATTCCACAGGATTGTGTCGAAGCAAATCGGGCTGTCGGCGGTGTGGTTAGAAACACCATAGCCTCGTTCATCCCACGGCATCCGCTACGTCCAACTCCAAGTTCTTACCCCCAGCGCCCACGCAGACGTCACACCTGTCCACGAAACAAACCTCTATCCTGAGGTCATCAAGTCCAAATGTGTGTTCAGTTCGGAACTCCTTTAGCGCGCCGCTCTAGAACTTTGCTGCTCCCCATCCTCACCAGTCCGCCCGGGCTATTGCAACTTGTTGCAAGGGGAGCGGTATGTTCACGCCAGAAAGGGTGACCAGCAGGGAAAGAAGAGGGCTTTTGCCACTATCCCCGAACGGGCACCCTGACTTTATTACTAAGCTAAGTTCGATGGAAAACTCCATCTTGCGAAGTTGAGTTTTTCATCCCCGGTGTATTTCCTACGCATCCGAGATTTCTCTTGGCCTCTTAGTGTTACACAAAACCACTTATATCCGATAACGCCTTATATTAACATTGTGACCCGGTCCGTATATTGTTTTACAATAAACTTGGCCACACTGATTTAATGGAATCGATGGGATACGAGCCATCCGGTCACGATTACTTCAAAAAAGAATATTATTCAAAATTAAAAGAATTAACAGAAGAAGTAATAAAGGACTGGAAACTACAAAGGGCAAAAACTGAAGAAAGCAAATTGCCCCATCAAAAAGATGAAGATCGCATTAACATTCAACCATTGATCAGAAAGCAAGGCGCTATGCTAGCAACACTTTTCAGGACATTGAAGCAAATAATTCCTGAAGAAAAACTGAACTACAAACCAGTTGTAGAAAACTTATGGCAGCAGATAGAACAACTGCACTTTGAGATGTATAAACTTGCAGTAGATCCAGTCGAAGCTGGATACAATTTGGAAACATTCATAATGGCGGAAAAGGAGATACTGAAATTTTGTGTCCCACCTGCACATGATGTGACAACATCGTCACTACAATTGCCAAAAATTTCAAGTCCTAAATTTGATGGAAATTATTTGAAATGGCAACAATTTCATGACATTTTTAAGAAAATGGTTCATTAATCAAACATACCCGCTGTACAAAAGATGTGGTATTTAAAAGCAAATTGATCAGGGGATGCCGAAAGATTAAGTAGGCACCTTGAATTAACAGAAGTCAATTATGACACTGCATGGAAAATGTTGCAAGAACGATTTTACAATAAACGGGTCTTGGTTACAGCAGTGTTCGAAAAATTATTTGATCATCCAAACATTGGAAACGACGCCCTGTCAATAAAGAATCTTCCTGATAATATTCATGAATCATTGCAAGCCTTAAAGAATATAGGCATTGACACGGAAACTTGGGATGCTATTATAATTTTCCATATGACAAGAAAATTGGATAGACTTACCCACACTCTATATGAACAATCCCTTTCCGATGCAAGAGAATTGCAGACGACCAAAGAATTCCTTGCATTTTTGGAACAACGTTTCCCTGCCCTAGAGGCGATTGGTTCCAAGCAGTCCAGGGAAAGGCACAAAATATGTGCATCAGCGTCGCACAAACTCATCTTCATGTTTGTTCTGCAGTAAGTTAAATCACAAACTGTTTCAGTGTGATAAATTCAAAACTAAATCTGCAGCAGAACGGTTAAACTGGGTACAGAGACAGAGAATGTGTGTCAATTGTTTTAAAACCGACCACATGTCAAAGGCTTGTACCTGGAAGGGATGTTTGAAATGCGATAAAAAACATAATACATTGTTACATTTGGGAAACAACAACTTGAAAGCAAATGTAACAACACCGGCCTCAGCTGCGTCCACATATGGAAGTAATAAAAATTATACCCTACTAGCGACAGCCATGGTAATTGTTAAAGGGACCAATGAGCGAGAAGGAGAATTTCGTGCGCTATTAGACAGTGGCTCCCAAGTCAATCTAATCTCAGAGAGACTAGTAAAACAATTATCTTTAAAAATAGAAAAGGCATCGCTAAGAATTGAAGGAGTAGGAGGACAACCACAACTCAGCAGATCACGAGTAAATGTACTTGTGAAATCAAAATACACCGATTTCAGTACAAGAGTGGAAGCCTTTGTTTTATCGCACATTGTCGTAGATCAACCCACAGAAGCAATAACGCAAAAGTTTGACCTGCCGAAAATCATACCTCTAGCGGGTCCCAACTTCAACAAAACTGGTAAAATTGACTTATTACTAGGAGCAGATCACCATTTCTCAATTTTACTACCTGGACAAGTAAAACAAAATAAGTGTCCAACTCTTCAAAATTCAGAATTTGGTTGGATCATTGCCAGAAAAATAAATATGGCTACATCTGCACCTACAACTTGTATGGTGGCTACTAAGCCTGATGAACTTTTGGAGCGATTCTGGAAACTAGATACCTTGGAACCGGAAAAAATATACAAAAGTCCAGAGGAAGAATATTGCGAAAAGCACTTCATGGACAATTTACATAAAGCTGCAGGTGGAAGATTGGTTGTAAAACTACCATTTGCTGAAGACTCTTCTTCCCTGGGGGAGCCTCGTGTTGTGGCTGTTAGGAGTTTCCTATCACTGGAAAATAGGATGAGCCCAGAAATTAAGGCAGAAGCTTGGAAACATAAAGGAAGTCTTGCCAGAAAGATTACCAAGGCAGCATTATTTCATACCTCATCATTGTGTTCGTAAACCTGATAGCACCACAACCAAAATAAGGGTGGTATTTGATACTTAATATAAGACATCATCAGGAAAATCTTTAAATGATATCTAGTACCCAGGACCAGTGGTACAAAGTCAACTGTTTTCAACCCTACTCAGGTTTAGGACCCATAAATATATTTTCACTGCGGACATAGAGAAAATGTACCGACAGGTATGGGTAAATCTATATAATCAATTCAATAAAATGATTGTTTGGAGAGACAGTCCAAATAAAAAATTGAAATATTATCGCTTGAAGACAGTAACCTATGGAACAACTTCGGCACCTTATCTCGCAACAAAAAGTTGGTAGTATTTGGCAACTTAAAACAAGGAAAAGTGGGCCACAGGAGCAACTCCATTAAAAAATGAGTTTAATGTGGATGATTGCCTTTCAGGAGCAGACAGCTTTGCAGAAAAACTGCAAATCAGGCAGGAGATGGTTAAAATTCTTAAACCAGCTGGATTCAATTAGAGAAAATGGTGCTCAAACAATGCACAGCTATTGGAGAACATCCCGAAGGACGACGTATGCAGCAGCATTAATTTGGGTGATGCATTGGAACAATTAAGTGTGAAAACTTTAGGCATAATTTGGATGCCTAACGAAGACACGCTCTGCGGAAAGGCCCAGCTACATACTCGAGGGATAACAAGACGCGTTCTATTATCTGAAATAGGACAAATTTTTTGACCCTTTGCGACTATTTGCACCTGTTGTAGTATGTGTTGAAATCTTACTGCAACATATTGCATACGAAAAAGTTGAGACGGATGCCAATCTACCTGCTAACTTGGAGAAAGAGTGGCAAATGTAACGTGCGGATCTGCAAGAACTGAATAAAATGCAAATGCCCAAGCATATATATGATGGAATAGTGCCATCTACACATCCGATCCGCACCTTTGTAGATGCACCAGAAAAGGCGTTTGGAGCTGCAGTATACATTCGGGCCACATACAAAAATGGTCAGATCTCCGTGCGTTTACTATGCGCAAAGTCACGAGTACCTCCACTAGAGAAGCAGTCATTGCCCCGTCTTGAGTTATGTGCAGCAGTGCTTGGAGCAGAACAGAGTTCGACACGATCTCCGGATGAAGGCGGAATATGTTAAAGCATGCTGTTTCCAAACCAACACAATGGAGGCATGTATCATCAGCTTTAAATGCTGCAGATGTCCTATCAAGAGGAATATCGGCATCTCAGTTAACATCAAACAATTTATGGTTATATGGACCATTATACCTACATGGGCCACCGTCTCGCTGTCCAGCTCCATTCAAAGCATCAGAACATATGGCTGATACTTCAGAGCGGAAGACCAAAGTCTTCAGTATGGCAATGACGAGTAGCATTCCTGGTTCTGGAAGGGATGATAGGTGGATTTATAACATAAACCACAAAAATTCGGTATATCGTATGCAAAGAATTATTGCATACGTATTACGGTTCTGCAGAGCACAAAACAGAAGGAAGACTGTTCAACTGGAATTGAATGAGTTGGAACAAGCTCGAATAATTATAATCAAACAAATTCAGGAAGGTGAATTTGAGTATGAGCTTCGTCATCTCAGAAATCGTCCAGCGCAACCTATGGGCAAGAAAAGTAATTTATCATCATTACCTTTGGTGCTTGTAGAAAATTCGGTTATTCGAGTGGCGACCAGACTACAACAAGCTAAAGTGTCAAGGGACACAAGGAATCCATATCTGTTGCCTTATAATAATACCGTTGTCAAAATGATCCTGCGCAAATTACATGAAGACAACATGCATTGTGGACAAGATGCATTACGAGGTATTGCCAGACAACAATATCATATTGTGAAAGTAAAATTGATGATACGGAATGTGATACAAAATTGTGTATCTTGCACAAGATTCAGGCCAAGACTCTTTAAACAAATAATGGGAGAGTTACCTGAACACCGCGTATCTCAAAATAGACCGTTCCTCATCTCTAGTGTGGATTACTGCGGACCTTTCTGGATTCATCACAAAATAAGAGGAAAACGTCCAGATAAGGCATACATTGCTGTGTTTATATGTTTTGCAACAAAAGCAGTACACTTGGAATGGGTTGGAGACTTATCAACATCCTCATTTATTGGAGCATTACAACGCTTCATTGGACGAAGAGGAAGATGCCAAACGTTGTACTGTAACAACGCGACAAACTTCGTTGGAGCTAACAACCAATTGAAGGAATTAAGTGAAACGATGTACTCTGACATGGCAACTGGTGCAATTATGGAATTCTGTAACCAGAAAGGAGTTCAATTTAAATTTATTCCCCCACGGTCGCCTCATTTTGGAGGTTTATGGGAGGCAGCTGTAAAATCAGCAAAACATTTGTTGCTAAAAAATGTTTCCACAGCCAATTTGACGTTTGAACAATTGTCAACAATTATTGTGAACATTGAAGCAATATTAAATTCACGGCCACTAACTCCCAACTCAAGTGATCCTAATGATCTTACTGCGCTCACACCAGGACATTTACTCATTGGAGAACCATTGGTGGCTCAACCCGATCCAGAGTCAATCAGACAGAAATGGGAGCTGGTGCAACGATTAAAACATACCTTTTGGACACAATGGTTACAGGAGTATCTGCAAGGATTACAAAACTCCGCGAAGTGGAAGAAGCCTTTTAACAATGTGAAAGAAGGCATGATGGTGATCCTCAAAGAAGATAATGTACCCATTCTTCAATGGCCATTGGGGAGGATTATAAAATTATATCCTGGACCTGATGGTTATTTTCGTGTGGTTGACGTAAAAACGGCATCTGGAATTTACAAACGAGCTATTCATAAATTAGCCTCATTACTAAGAACAGGAGAAAAGCATCAACTGGATGACGACGACGCCGATGATTCCCAAGAAGATGGGTTTAAGGATGCTACAACAAGGCAAAGCCAAAAAAGACGAATCTTAGCATCGTTACCTCTAACGTTATTAATGATGTTGCTATTGTTACCATTGGCATTGGCCCAATCAGTAAATGTGACCCAATTTGATGCCAAACCTGGCATTTACTATGAAAAAATTGGAACGTCCAGATTTGCTGTAGCTGACTGGACAATCATTGCGTATTATTATTTAGATCCTTATTGGGACGATATGAACACATTTTCTTTCGGAATAAAAAAGATTAGGGAAATGTGTTCCCGATTAAAACCAAGTCAAGCCTGTTCTGCAATGTACAAACATTTCCAACATGTGGAAGAGGAACTGAGAATGGAAAACGATCTCGTGCACATAAGACGAAATCGTAGAGCACCATTTGATTTTATTGGCAACATCGCCAGGAGTCTATATGGAGTACTGGACTCGGAATATGCAAAAGAAATGTGCAATACTATTGAAAAGGTGAAAACAAATGAGGAATACTTGGTAACACTCTTAAAGAATCAAACATCTATACTTGATTCAACAATCAACATCTTCAAGCGTGATGAGGCGATTATTGAGAAGCGATTGAATTTGATGGAGCAGCAACTACTCGATATATCTCAAGCACACTCTGATTCTGTTAAGACGTTTCAATGGTATCTAACGATAACAACACAACTTTCGGTGATTGCTTCAACTTTGCAACGAGTACAATCAGAGATTGCCCATGTACTCATCATGACCAAATTAGCCCGTTGTTACTTTCGCATAAACAACTTGAACAACACTTGAGGCAGTTAAAAAATCATCTTCTACCAGGACACATACTTTCTGCCACAGATGATGATGTTCTACAACTATATAAAATGATGAAGGCAGAAGGGAGTATTGTAAAGAAGCTCGTAATATTCAAAGTAACTGAATTAAAACAATGCCATCAAGTCACAAATAAAGAATTTATATGTCAAAATAAACAATCTGTGTTCTCAATCAACAGTAATTGTGAATTTCAGTTGTTCAACAACAAAACTTCAAATATGTGCCAAATAACATACACAAGCATGACGTTCGTCTGGTTCAATATGTACTACAAGAACCATTGAATTTTTGCTCCAATGTCGCCAATGGAGTTATCTGCAATCTGCGATGACAAAAGTTCAAGCATCACAATAACTAAAGGAGGATTATTCTCACTTGATTCAAGTTATTATCACTTTGCGTAATCCATTAATACGTGTAACTGGACATCGGGTTACAACCACCGGCACAATGAATATGTCATACGCCCGGTTTGGGAATTTCTCCACTATGATGATGAACTCAACTAATGAAACGGCGTCAACCAATGTTCAGCTAAGCTACCATGAACTTGACAACCTCAGTAGTCAATTATGGCCCAGATTTAAAATAAAGTTACCATATGACTTAAAGTCTAGTCAAGGGCCTGTTCAACATCACAATATTGCTTCATACATAGCACTAATAATATTCATAACATTAGTACTGCTATATGTTATCAAAAATCGGTGTACCAACAGAAAACAAGAAGCCAGGATTGCTATTGGCCTTCAACAGATGACCCCTCCCACAACTGGTACCCTGATGCCAACTGGCAGTCAACCGACTCAATCTACACATCGACCTGTTGGAAACTACGAAATCAACATTTAAGTAATGTTGAACAGTCGTTTAACGGCCGGGAGTATGTTGGTGTAAATGCATGCGTAAAATACAAACTATGAATTTCTCACAGTAAAGACCAATGCAAGCTTTGCTTAGAATAGAATTAACCCCTACATATTTTCATATACACTGTACTCACACTATATTTTCATACAACACAAAATTGTCCCCCACATTATGTTCACACACACAATCACATTTTCACTATGAATAAGACCCCCAAATGTATATACATGTGACCCCCTAGATCCTAGAATCGTGTATATAAACTCGACCTTTTTCTTAATAAATTTAGTATTCAAGCAACTCTTGTCTATTCACTACTCTGCAATCAATGGGTGAGCATCGCTGTGTCTTTGGACCCCATTTGCATGATCTCTCCGAAGTCAACCCAAGTGTCAATTTCAAGTGTTGGTTGCGACAGCCCTATGTCGCTAGTTTATGTTCTAGAGGAAAACATTTTTATAAATAATAAAATTATAAAATTCAATAACAGGTATTGTTTGGCAAATTTATTCTGGAGACAGTGTCTTTTCCGGTTTTTAACAAGAAGTTAATCAGTGAGGTATTTGAACGTTGTTTTTATTTGTAAGGTTTCCGATAGCAGCATGATATTAATATCATTTGAGTCCAGAAACAGTGACAGTTCCTGTTTGTGTTTGGAAATACCGTTTGCACTCCAGAGGCCTATATGTAGTGCTGACATTATTTATTATTGTCCATAAGTTTTTGAATGAGCAAGTTTTGGTTTCGCATAAGTTCCTGCATGCAATTTTGCATCATAAAGTTTGTCATGTTTTGGTTGAGCGAGATCAAGAACGTTTCGATTATGTTGGGCTGCTGGTCGGAACAGTTACACAGTCTTGTTAAATTTGTCCAAAGCCAAAGCAAGCTGACACTTAGTGCATTGTAGAGGGTGTCTCTTCTTGTGAGGTTCCTCGACAGTGATTCAGCGATGGAGCAGTAGTTGCAGTAGTTGTAATAGATAGTGCGTAGGGCTGTAGTTCCACTTTCAACAGAGGTTGTAGCACTTTGTTTCTGTTCAGTATATTTGAGTCGGACTTCACCTCAAAGCCCTTTTCTTCCAATGTTGTTTCAATGGCTTTGATCCCGACTTAAAGAGCTTTGGCGCTCTTAAATTGGAATTCTATGTTCTGAAGTACCTTTCAATAGTACGATAAAACTATTTTTTTTTTTTTGTTTGGACTTTGGTCTCTTTTATGTTCCCCCTGTTGAGTGGAGTCACATAAAAGTGGTTTTGGCCAACTAGGGCTACCAACTTTGGCATCAAAGAATTGCAGTTTGCCCCATCACCAGGTGGCTTCGCTGCAGAGGGTTTCATTTAGGAAACCGCTTCTTGTTATTTCGGCTGATTTGCCAGTAATTGGAATCTATTGCCTTCCAAAGCTTTTCGTTTCACAATGTTGTTTTTGTAAGTTTTGGGAGTGTTGCCTTTTTTTGTTGTCTTCGTTTTTTTATGTTAATATATCTGTCCATACCAGTCTGAACAGATGACTTTGGATTCACCGTCACTGGTTGGTCAGATTTTATTGAGGTACTCTGCTGGACGGTGATCGAAGCTATTGCAGACCTTGCGGCTGTTACAGTTGTCGTTGAAACAGTAGATGCAATTGTTGCTGTTGTGAACGCGCTGACGGCGGTCGGCGAACGCAATGGCCCAATTAACACTTGAGGTGTAAGCAAATTTGACGGTGAAGCGTATTGGGCGCTCCAAGACAAATTGTTGCTGGTTGGTGTAAGTAATTTGCTCTTACTTGCACATTTGGATTCAGCGCTTGTTGTTATGGTAGGTGGAGATACTACTGAGAAGTATGCATTGTTGCGTTGAATAGACGCTCATTTTGTGGCTGAAGAATTTGTTCTTCTAGCTGCTGCTGGCGAGAGTCTGGTGAAGAAAGGCCCAAGTTGGTCTCTTTATACCTTGGCATTGCTAGTAAATTTAGTTATTTACTAAATTTTGTTATTTGTAGTTACAAATGACAATATAAATCGTGATTGGGAGTCTCTATGGCGACTGAGAGCCCTGTCACTTTAGCCTAACCCTAATTAAATGCTGACACCGAAGAACTGGGTGTTGCTGTACCACCAGGTGCATCCAAGAATACCTTTAGTTTCATCATTTGTTACTTTCATCAGAGTATGAAATACGTACTTCTGTTTAAATGAACGCAATCATAGTGTTTTTCTCGATAAAAGTTTAATTAAATTTATAGTTTGTTTGACACCACAAAACACATGTTCTTAATTGACATCTTGATCCTGGAACTGGTTTTCCTTGTTTTCGTAGTAAAAATTTCCTTGGGGATTGAGTTTAATAAAAATAAGTATAGTGCATTTTTTTTTATAAATGATCGTGTTTATGAATAAAACTTTGAAATTATTTTACAATAGACCTCTTTAGTAAATTGTTAAGCTCACAGAGCAGATTGATTTCTTGTTGTGAATAGCCTATTAAATAAACATGCAGTAATATATAGTTATTAAACGGCACTGTCATTATGCTGATTAAGAATATATATACTTACTCGGAAACGCTTCCTTCTGCCTGTTACATACATTTTAGCGACATTAATATACTCTTTTACCCTTTTTTTTAACAGGGTACAAAAATATATTGAGTTCGTAGCAGAAACAATAAAAAAATAAAAAGCTTTTGCAAGCAGAGTTTATTAGAGACTAAAATTTATCTTAAGTTGCGCAGGCAGCAACTTAGATTAAGAGGAACCAAAGATTGTCCATTATAATTCATGGAACGGACACTCATACAAAGCAATTAGAAATACATATACAAAAACATACAGCGGTGTTCTCTCATACATTTTCAACTCTTCTTCTCAACACGATGTTTATCTATACATTTCAAGGATCTTATTTAAATATATACATCAAATTTAAAAACTTTCTTTCAATCCCAATATCGAATTCGCCCAAGAGTGCTTCTGTTTGTGCCCAATTTGATCGGTCTCTGTAATCAGCATTACATCAGTGTGATTTGTAGTGAGGAAATGTCTTAGCTCGTTAGTGCAGTTTGGGACACCTCTAGTATTTCATAACAAAAGGCGGAAATTTAATTTCGTCATTGGAATTTAGAAATAAATATAGAGACCAAGTCCCTTAGGCCATTATTTGATTCAACCGTTTGGGTGAACAAATTGAACATTTGCTCGCCTTTAAGATAAAACGGCTTAAGACTTTTAAAAGTTTACACAGTTGACCTGGTCCTCTCATTACGTCACAAAAAAAAAGACCCCGGACCTCAACAATTGGGCTGACTATCTACTGTTGATTGTTATGTTTGGACATTTTGGCGCCAAACTTACAATTACGGCGGGAATTCGAGGAAATGGCTTGGTTGTCTTTGCAAAACGCTGACCCACTTCTATAACTGGCTGTGTGGTCTTCTCCAAAATTGGCACAGTAAAGCTTGTGCGCAAATTACATTCTTTGGTAGAGTGGAGGCCACTGCATCTGCCGGAAACTGCTTCCTGGTTGCACCCATATTTGCGCAAGTTCTTTAGTTCTTCTGGCTCTTACTACTTTGATGTGTTGAGAGCCAATTTAAATAATAGTTACCTCTTCTAAATTATTTGGCGCCTTTACGAAAAAAATATGGGGCGCCAGTTACTGTTGAAGAAACCAAAGAAAATTCATGTTCCAGCCAGGCTTCTTGGGACAGAATATATTTTTAAATGATTACTCAATTTGATCTTGGTTTGTGCATTTGGCTAGCTCTAGTCGCTGCTGACTCCAGGATGAAATGGATGAAAGAAAGAGAGAGCATAATGTACAAACTTACGAGAACTGCTAATTATAATTTCAAAAAAAGCATTTAAAAAGAATTTGAATGAAAATGCCTTTATTCTTCATCTAAATATTCCCCCCATGCCTTTAAAGCATGGTTTTTGAACTTAATTTAAAACACCCACATTGCTGTTTACGCATATACGAGGGCTCTATTTATATTTCCGGAATTGACAATACTAATATTAATACGTAAAACCAGGCAACGTACTAATAAACTTTGTCATTTCATAGCACATACTGGCTTTGCCAGATTTAACGATTTTTACATTAGTGTTGCCTATCCTATTGAAAATAGGACACAAAATGCTCAAGTACAAAGAAAACTTTTGAAAAGCAGGAAAATAAAGGTGCGAATAGAAGGACAAACCATAAATATATATCAATAGAGACGAATATGTCAAGGACCCCCGATATTTGAAATATTATTATTCCTTGCATGTAATAAATTGGCAGAAATAATATCAATTCAAAGAAACATATTTTTTTTTCTGCCCTTTAAAAGAAACAAAAAACGTGAAAAATTTAATTTTTACACACTTTGTCGAAAATGTATGAGAGAACTTCACTGTATGTTAATGTATATGTATTTCCAATTGATTTGTAAAAGTGTCTGTTCCACGAATTATAACGGACAATCTTTGGTTCCTCTTTATGTTAAGTTGCAGCCTGCGCTTGCAGCGTTTATATTGTATGTACACAATTTTAGTCACTAATAAACTATGCATTCAAAAGGTTATGGGCCCAGGCAACAGCAGAAAAAGCTGTGCGTAAAAAGATGAAAAGACTTCAGAGAATTTGTGTTGTGAAATAATTGACTTTAGAGATTCGGACGAAAATGAGTTCGCAATTCGCAATTGAAAAACTTAATAGTGAAAACTATAGTGTTTGGTCAGTGCAGATGAAAAGTCTGCTAATAAATTCTGATCTGTGGACAGTGACATTTGGTCTTTTGACAAAAATAAAAGTGACTCGCAAGAGCAAAGGGCTATGTATGATAGCAAAGAAGAAAAGGCATTAACAAGTGTTTTTTTTTAGCGTAAAGCCATCTCAAATAAACCCTGTAAAGCATTAAAAAATGTGCAGGTCAAGCCTGGCAAAAGTTGGCTGAAATTCATACAATTGTTATATCTTAAAATGTCGAATACGAATAGTTTCGTGAACATTTAAATCATTTTTCCGATTTGGTCGCAAAATTGAGTGAAATCCAACAACAGGCGCCAGATGATATGCTTGCAATAATAATGTTAGCAAGCTTGAATGATGATTTTGAGACATTTGTAGTCGTCATAGAGACACGCGACACGTTGCCGCCGTAGAATGCTCTGAAAATCGAATTACTCCAAGAAGTCGAGAGGCGCAATACCGTGTTTGTGTCGCGATCGGACAGCAACAAGAAAGGCATACCAAAAAAAAATGTTGATTGCTGAACTGTTTCGGGCATGTTGTGCCTGTTTCGGGCATATTGCGGCAAAGTGTAGATCAGATCAAAAGAAAAGAGAGGAAAAATGAGTGGCAATGAAAACAAAATCTCAAAAAATGAATGGTGTTTAGACAGTGGAGTTACAGCTCATTTGTGTTCGGACAAATCGCTTTTTACTCAAATGAGTGAACACAAAGAAAATATTAAAGTAGTGGGCGAAAATTACATCGAGGCAGAGGGATGCGGTATGGTATTGTTATACGGGCAAAATAATGAAATTAAATTAGTTAATGTGCTATATGTAAAAGACCTCCAATGTAATGTCCAATCATTAACAAAATGGTTTCAGTGTACGTTTTGAGAAAATCAAAGTCTATGTAAAAGACAAAGTAGCAAGTCCAGCAATTCGCCACCATCAACGACATCAAACTTTTCTCTTATTAGATGCTTTATACTGGTGATGTCCTTTTCTCGAGTACACGCAAGTATAAATCGTGAACATAAACAACAACAATATTAACATACCCATCAGTTTTGTTGGTGTCAATACAAGGTTCGCTTGGGCATGGTGCGAAGCCAATTTCCAACAAAATGCTTTCAAGTTTGTGATTCCACTCACGCCCACTCTGCTTTAGGCCATATAATGATCTTTGCAGTTTAAGTACTCGCTTTGGATGTTCCAGATCAACAAACCCTTCAGGTTGTCGCATATATATGATGTCGTGTAGCTCACTGTTGCGATACGCAGCTGAGACATCCATCTGGTGTGTATACAATTCTTTCTCGACGGCTGGCGCAATCACCATCCTGATAGATGAGCAACGCGCAACAGGGGAAAAGGTTTCTCCATAGTTAATGTCATATTGTTGAGCGCACCCCTTTGCGACTAATCGTGCCTTAAATTGCTCAACGTTGCCATACTGATCGCTTTTGATGTTGTAGATTCACTTACAACCGTTTGTCCTTTCACCAGCAGGTAGTTCGACCAGATTTCATTTTTTATATCTCGCAAATGGTTATACCCCTTCTACATCGCAGCCTTCCAGTCTTCTGTATATTTCGAATTTAATGCGTATTTAACGTTGGTTGGAATTGCAATATCTTTGTCAGAAAGAACATGTATTACATTATTTACTTTTCTTGGGCGACCTGGTTGCCCTGTGCGCAGCATTTTTGGACTCTCTGGACCCTTTTTGGGACTTGCTTGCACGTTTTCAGTTTGATGCTGCTCACGCTCCTCTAGACATTTTTGCTCGTCCTCTGTCTGTTCTTCATCTACGCAGTTGCTATCCCACAATCAATATGTCTGAAGATCGTTCGCCAACCTTTGAAGCCTGTTGCTCTATGAATATAATGTCTCGAGCTACTTTAACGTTTCGTTTAACAGGTTTCATAGCCGATTTGCTTTAGCTGTCTCGAAAAACCCTACCATTATATGTTCCACGTCATCATGCTACGGGTCATCTCAACCAAGGTTCTATTTGCGCGTTCCAAGACGCCATTCTGTCAGGGGCTACGAGGGACTATAAGCTGTCTTGTAATTCCATTGGCCGACAAGAAGTGTTCAAATTTTCTATTCAGATATTCGCGCTCATGTTTTGTGTATCCCGATACATAGCGCGTTTCAAAATAACGTGCACCTACCTGAGAAACCGAAGACATAGGTCCATAAATGTCTGTGCTGTTTGATCGATTTTCCGTCGCTTATGTCTTAACGCAAATTTTATTTTTGGCGCAAGTTTCACACACAAAGTCACTTTAATTACACGCGCATGCTCGCATGCCATACACCATTTCATGGTTAATCATTTTATTTAAACTGTTAAAGTTTAAAAGTCCAAACCGATTATGTCACTTTATCAGCTAATTCGTTCGTTGATTTATGTTCATCGCATAAGACTTTTTAACGTCATTTTCAAACATAAACAAATCGTTTCCTTGTGTTGGAATCATTCTTTGCCTTTTACATAGGCTTTATTTTTCTCGAAACGTACATTAAAACCATTTTCGGTTGCCTTTGCTACTGATATTAAGTTGCATTGCAGATTTCTTACCTCATCCCTCCACCTCGATGATTTCAGTAAGGCTTTTGATTCTGTTAATCATACACTTCTCCATTTGAAATTAAACAAAATTGCTTTCTCATGCAGTTTAAATAGCTAGATTCGTGAATACCTGACAGACAGAACACACAAAGTTTTCTTCAAGTCTTCAACTTCTAGGTCTATCCAAGTCACTTCGGGGGTGCCTCAGGGTAATCATCTGGGATCTTTGCTGTTTATCCTTTTTATTAACGATCTTCCATCCGTTATAATTCATTCTCGTGTCCTCATGTTCGCAGATGATGTAAAGCTTTGTCTTAGCTACAGAGACATTATATCTCCTTCACGGTTGCAGTCTGACCTCCAAAACTGACTATTTAGAATATGCATCATGCATATGGTCACCCCAATACGAATCACATCAAGCAAGAATAGAATCTGTTCAAAAACAGTTGGGATTCGCACGAACATGTAATTTTGTGTTTTTTATGTTCACTCATTTGAGTAAAAACCGATTTGTCCGAACACAAATGAGCTGTAGCTCCACTGTCTAAACACCACTCATTTTTTGAGATTTTGTTTTGATTAGCCGTAGCCACATTTTGCAGCAACATGTCCGAAACGGCCACACGACTAGGGCTGAACATTTTTAATGTCTTTCTTTGGTCTGTCCTTCTTGTTCCTGTTCGATTGCGACGCAAACATTTTTTGCTCAACTTTGTCGATATCTAATTACACGGTTTTGCGTCTCTCGACTTCTTGGAGTAATTCGATTTTCAGAGCATTCAACGGCGGCAACGTGTCGCGCGTCTCTATGGCGACTACAAATGTCTCAAAATCATCATTCAAGCTTGCTAACATTATTATTGCAAGCATATCATCTGGCGCATGTTGTTGGATTTCACTCAATTTTTCGACCAAATCAGAAAAATGATTTTAATATTCAAGAATAGTTTCTGTATTCGATTTTTGATAATATAGCAATTGTTTCAACAAATGTATTTTTCGCGCAGGCCCCGATGGCATGTGAATCTCAGCCTACTTTTGCCAGGCTTACATGGTTTATTTGAGATGGCCTTACACTCAACAAAAAAATTACTAATGCCTCTTCATCTTTGCTATCATACATAGCCCTTTGCTCTTGCGAGTCACTTTCATTTTTTGTCAAACGACCACATGCCTCTGACCATAGATCAGAATGTATTAGCAGACGTTTTATCTACACTGACCAAACACTATAGTTTTCATTATCAAGTTTTTTGTATAGCAATAATAAAGTGCAAATTGACTCTGTGACGTTAGAAACACACCTACATTGCTTAGAGAACAGTGAACTTTACACAATAGCAATCAAGCTCAAATTGACTATAGGTTTTAGTAAGAAAAAACCTAAAAACTCTTTTGGTATTCTCTTACAAATATTTCTGTAAATAAAAGGCTCTGTGTGGACTTAGAACTGTACCCACACCGTGAAACTTTTTTCCAATTCTAAATTGTTAAGTGCTGCTTGGTGTTGGGAACTGCACCTAATTTAGGAGTGAGACCATATTTTACTTTTTTTTGTTGCTGTATAGCTTGATTGCTTCTATGATGAAAGTTGCTTCTGCCGAGAATGTTGAGGAGTAGTGTGCCCTTTTGTTTTGCCAAGAAGTGAAGATGATTTTGTTTTTATTTTTATATTATTCATTATATTATATTGAGTATATTTTTTCTTTTAAAAACACACAAACAAGGATTTTTTCGCGTCAATACGCGGTTGTTTCCATTTTTGTACTGATAAGGATGCACCAAAAAATGTGCGCCAATTAAAGATATTTTAAAGTTATGGCTTAAATTCAGTTTATGTATTTATATTTGTATGTTGATAATTGGGAAGAAACCATCTGCAAATACAGCAAACTTTATTTCTTTGTCAATGCTAATAATCTTAGCCTTCTTAGTTTTCTTTTTTTGCTGCACTTGATATATCCCAAGGATTTTTTCGCGTCATAACGCGGTTGTTTTCATTTTTGTACTGATAAGGATGCACCAAAAAATGTGCGCCAATTAAAGATATTTTAAAGTTATGGCTTAAGTTCAGTTTATGATTTTATATTTGTATGTTGATAATTAGGAAGAAACCATCTGTAAATACAGCAAATTTTTTTTTTTTTTGTCAATGCTAATAATCTTAGTCTTCTTAGTTTTAAGTTGATTGTGATGATATCCTTTTTGGTTTGAACTTCCATTATTTAAAACAGCGATTTTAATACTATTATTTAAACTTTTAATAAAGCAAACTGATTTTCTAATAACATTTAATTTACTTTCATTTTATCCAACATAAATTTGTTTTTCATTATCTACAATAAATTTTGCTTTCTTTGGAACTGTTGACTCTATTAGAATCTATTATGCACTTTAAAAAACCAAATTTGAAACTAATACGATTTTACTCATAAAAGCTAATTTTACATATTCTTTCACCGGGCAGATGAGGTATTCTTTTAACCCATTCTCTATTAAACTTATATTGGTAGCCGGACTTTACTTTTCGTAACAGTATTCCGAAAATTTTTTCTTTGGTTGTCACATCCGACCTTCAAACTTACGAATTTTTTCCGTAAAGCTCTTCTCAGCGTAATACACTGTAATTCTTTTTGCCATAATATTGTCAACATTTCCCGCAAGTAGCGATGGAGGTGACACAACTCAAACGTTGACATTTTCTTTGAGACAAGTACCTGCGGTTTATGGCTTTTATGACTTCGTCTTCTGCGTAAAATAAATGTTTTATATTGCTTAGTACAGCTAGCCATTGGTTGATGCTTCCTTCACTGATATATTCTGGAATTATATCTGTTATCACATTTAACTTCAGATTCGATTTAGGTTTGCATACTCGTCAGAGTTGTTGGAATTCTTATTCAGAACGTCGCACAGTGGGGCCATCGCTCATTTTGCTTGTCAAAAATCATATCTTCTAAAGTAGTGAAGCGATTTTTAAAATTTAAAAAGCATATGATTGCTAACTCCTTAAGCTTTAAATTGCCAAGGTGCGTCGTGCTCGGGTTGCTTTGATAGTCATTGTCAAAGTTGAATAATATTTCTATGCATATTTTACCTATAAAGTTCAGTTAAAACACGTGTTCTTGTGTATCTTGTTTCCAATAGTAAAGATTTGGAGTCTTTGGTGACGATAACACTCCACAAATCTAATAAATGACGGACGGGTATGACAAAGTTAATTTGTTTTTTACCGGCTTCGATCATCAAAAGTTTGATTAGTTCCGATGCCTCTTAATAATGATATGCAATAAACGCAGCAAAAATATGCACACTTTAAATAAACTAGCGGCTCTTTTCCGAAAACTTTGTGACCAACTGAGTAAAGATTCTCGTGGTGTATAACTTAACTCAACTTAATGACAAGCTAAGAATCAAAGAGTGCGTTATAAATTTAAAACTCACCTTATACATGAATATTTCTATTCATATACAGATCTTTGCTCGACATATCTCTCCGAAATGTTGCAGATAAATTTATTTTCATCAGCTGGAAGAACCATAAAATGCAATGGTCCAATCCGTTGGAGTTCATCTTAATATTATTTTCACCAATACTTTTCTGAATCGAATGGACAGTAATTAAGATCCCATAAATTTGGACCGTAGCTGGACGCAGTTGGTAGAAATATTGCAAGAACGACATAAGTTCGCCAAAGAATATAATCGAAGCTTTAGAACATTTTTGCCACAACTAATTATTGGTTGGGCTCCAAATAATTTTAATTTGTTTTGATGAGTCAGGCTGCTAATGAACTAAGTTTGAAACTTGCGGTAAATTAGTGCAAGCCATACAGTTGGAATCGATGTTTGCTGGTGTCTGTTTTGATCAGGGTTCATTTGATGCTTACTTTCAATTTGAAATTGGATTTTTAGCCCCAGGTGAATTGATTACCCCAACTTTAAACTATTCAATTGTGTTTCCCAGCGAATTGAGAATTTTTAATGATTCCTTTATTGGGTCCAATTGGATGACTGTATATCAGGATGATCCCAAATCATCGATTTTGCTGCGGCTTAATCAACCATATTGCGGTGTTTACGTTGGTTATGTACGCGAAGGATTTATTAGTTTGCAAAAAGCTGTTTCTGAAACGTTTCTAAAAATTGTAAGTGGCAATCAAATGACAGAAATTGTCTTACGATGCTTTCCAGTAATAGGCCATAAACAGGATCCACTTGTGTTCTACATTAATCGCGGTTTAGCTTTGCTTATAATAATTGGGTTTTTGTTTCCAGCTCAAATGTTGGTTTGGGTACTTATTAGACTACTCAGTTTTAATTTTTTTAATTTATTTCTTACAGCTATGAGCTTTTTTTAATTTTTTAGTAAATAGTGCGGGAGAAGCAGACACAGATGCGTCTATAAATATGAATATTGGTAATACCATATATTTTATGGCCTGGTATTTCAAAAGACTAGTTTATATATTTTTTTGCTCTGTGACCATCGTAATCTTATGCAAGGTACTGTTTTTTTTAAACCAGAACACTTGTGCCCTATTAGCACCTTATAAAAACATTGTGATAGTCGAAGAGCATTTTTATTCTTTGTGGCGTAGAATCGGCCACATAATTCGGCAGAGTAGTGCCGTTTTTACCGTTTTGACCTTCTCCAGTTACTCAATCACACTTTACAATTACTTGTTAAAAATGGCAACGGAAAGTGGTTGTTTTTTCCGGAGGCAAATGTGAACGTTTCAGGTCTATGCAAAGTATTTATTTTCAAGTCAGTCGTCGACTAAACCTCGGAATGATCGGTTGTAATATAGCAGTTATTTGCAGCTTATTCGAAAGCTTATCTTCATTCAATTGCACACTCTCTTTCAATCTATCATCGACTACCATTGACTCTTCAACTACTTTTTGAAGCAATGAAAAAATATACATATATTTATGCCCCCGGAGCATACTAATCAGGGGTCAAATTGCGATAGAAACGAATCCAAAATAAAAAAAACCATCTTCGCTATTCGAAGCATTCCCAGAGCTCACAACTTTTGACTTGCCTAAAACATTGTTATGTCAGCTACCGACACTAAAAAACCATTCTCATTACACTCGTGTTTTGCAGTCGAGCGCGCACCAAAATATTGAAAATTAATCAAATTTGAAATGGAAACCTACTTTTTTTTTTTTGAAAACACATTAATTGCAGAAAAATTCATAGCTGACCGATTCCGGACTGAATATTACAATAACTTCAATTACCTCAACAACGTCACTAATGAAATAGTTCAAGAACTTAAGGTACAAGAAGTTGTAGATGTATAAAAATATTTAAAACAAAAAGACGGCAACTAACCCCAACTGGTGTAGTTCAGCTTACCTTTAACTTATACACCCTACATCAGAAAAACAGATCTCGTAGTTCACTGTACGGGTAAAGAAAAATGTTGTAAATCCCATGCGATGCAAAAAATGCCAAGTTATGAGAATACAGCCAAATGTTGCAACGGGAAATTGTTTATTTGCGATACATGTGGTCTTTCCATATATAAAGTATACCGGAGAAAATGGTTGCCAGCAATCGCAACTGTCCAGAATATAAGAAAGCGTAGGAAATCATAAAAATAAAACAATTGAAAGATGTACAATGTTAGAAGCCAAAAATAATCATTACAAACAGCTCTTCGAAGCATCAACCACTAACAATCAAACACGTTCAGAGATAACCGCTGCACAAGTAGCACCTTAAACAATTGAGATGAAGGTCCCATCACATTTCTCAACAAAATAAAAATTAAAAACACACAAAACCAACTTTCGTTGACTACGCAAAATTAAAGGTTGATAATAGCACAACCAAAACGTCAAGGAATAAACGGAGAACAAGAAAAGGCATTGGAGAGACAGACAAATCACGCGAACAAAATAACACAACGCTTTCTGATACCAACAGCATCAAAAAAGATGTCGAGTTGTAATACACACAAACATCCCTTAAGCTCGTCTCGCCAAACCCAGCGATAGTCTTTAATGATTTAGTGCATTTTAGATCATTTCGCTTAAACAAGGATAAGTGAGGATTTAAAGCAAAACAAAAACCAAAATAAACTAAAATGACATTAATTTCTTTCAACATGACTCTCAAAAATGTTTAATGGAACATCAATGGTTAAGAAAATAAATTTTATTATATCTCTCTCAATAAAAAATTATTAAACATATATTACTAGAAACCCATCAAACCATTTCTCACTCTTATACTCACGTTCTTAACCAATGTTCAATATACCTATTACAAATGAAGCAAGCAAGTCGTCCCTGCCGACATTGAGTATATATATATACTTTATATTAAATAAAGTCAAACCCCCTCGAAATAGCGATTAATTTCATAAAAAATTTTCTTTAACATGCCGCAACAGCGAACGCATGCTATCTTGCTCTCTCTTTCCAGCTAGTGTCGCCTTGGCAATTCAGTTCAAAATGCACATTCATATATCTCCGATATTTATTGTCCGATTTCAACTAAAATTGGTCAGATGATGCATATTAGCCACATTATTAGGTGTGCCAAATAAGAATGTGATTCCTTAAAAACTGCTCTAATAATTTATTTTTTCAGAATTGCGGGGGCGGAAGTGGGCGTGGCAAAAATTTTAAACTCTCTTGATCTGCGTAGTCACTAGACAAATGATCGAACAACCTCAAAATCGCAATCAATTCAAAACAAAATTCCCCTTTACATGCAGCAGCAGCGAACGCATGCTATCTCGCTCTTTCTTATCTGCCAATGCCGCCTTGGCAATTCAGTACAAAACGGATATAGCCATATCTCCGATGTTTATTGTCCGATTTTAACAAAATTTGCTCAGCCGGGCCAGTTTGGGTATATAATTAGGTGTACCAAGTAGGAATACGATATCTTGAAGGCAGCCCTAGCTATAGTTTTTTTCAAATTGCGGGGGCGGAAGTGGGCGTGGCTAAAATTTGAAACAAACTTGAACTGCTTTGACATTAGACGGATGCTCACACCAAATTTGGTAGCTCTAGCTCTTATAGTCTCTGAGATCGAGTGGCTCATACGGACAGACAGACGGACAGACGGACGGACAGACGGACAGACGGACAGACGGACATGTCTCTATCGACTCGGCTGTTGATGCTGATCAAGAATATATATACTTTATGGGGTCGGAAACGCTTCCTTCTGCCTGTTACATACATTTTAGCGACTTTAATATACCCTTTTACCCTTTGGGTACAGGGTATAAAAAGGACTTCTATATTTTAGCCCTTAAAGCAAACAGAGAAATAGCTCTTTTCGTATCTAAAACCTTTGAATGCAGAAATATAGGCAAAATTCCCGTTTATAATTGTTGCCAAAGTTCTCGACTGCATATTGACAAATACAAGTCACAGGCGTTCCTTGTTTGGATTCCTCAGAAATTTTAATTAAATAATTCAATTATTTTCTTCATGTTTCGTTCTAACTTGCATAAAGCATTTCTTACAACTAACATTTTCAAGTTAAGCTTAAATTGCAGAATGAGAGACTTAGATGTGCAAATAAATGCTTAAGGCGTTACCAGACTATACGCTTTATATTCATGAATGTAGTTTAAATATCTAGTAGTAACAATTAACTAGGGTTCTCCCCAAAAACACTCCCCTCATTGAAAGATATAGAGCTTTCAATAATATTAGTTTATCGGAAGAGCCGCTGACTTATGAATTGGACGTCGAATAGTGCCCTTCGATGTCCTCACATCCGAATCCCTCCCAGGAATGGTTTCTTTTTCTTGTGATAGCTACTAGTATTGTGGTTGCGTGTTCTTTTCATGAAAAAAGACTAGCTGCTTCTCTTGATACCAGTTCCCAAAGCCCAAAACTACTGTTCAAGGTAGATGACCCGATGCCATCGTTCAACGTAACGCAACTCCTTGCTGGGAGAATCCGAAGGGGGTAAAGCGTGGGTTCGGGAGCTGAGGTAAACGTTGCTCCGATGAGCAAGTGGGTGGGCGTCACTGCTGCTCCACGTCTAGGAAAACTGTATTCAATTCATCATAAGTTAGATGGGCCTTCGAAATGTTTTCAGCACCACCGTTTTAGCTGACTTCACTGCTGCCTCCCAGAGGCCTTCGAAACGTGGTGCTCTAGGTGGTATGAAACAAAATTTGAAACCTTTAGTAGTGCTATTTAATTTGATTATGTTAATATCTGACTCATTGATGAATTGAGTAATGAATTGAGCTTTGTAGCTGCTCCCACAAAGTTAGTAGCGTTGTTGTAGTATAGACGCTCTGGAAATCAACGACGAGCAATAAATCGACGAATTCCAAGGAGAAAGGCGAAACTAATTCAAAAAGCAAAAATTTCGCAGCATGTGTCTTGTATGCAGTTCTTCCACGTAGTTTGTGCGATGTGAAGAATGGTCCGCAGACGTCATCGCCTGTGACTACGAATGGACGTTTACCATACAGTCGATTGGCTGGAAGATTTCCCATTACCTGATTCATTACTTTGGCTTGTAATGGAAACAGCTTACACAATTGCGTACGATCTTTCGTATCAATGCCCTTGCATTGATTATCCAAAGTTTTTCACGAACGAGAGCAGGCAAGATTCTTGGTCTAGCGTGAAGGTATTTGTTGTGTAAGTACTCAATGTACAATCTTGTTAGTCGGTAATGCTGGGGATAGAGCTGCAAAACCATCGATGGTTGGTCCATCGATATTTTCAAGCTCGATGGAATAAACCATCGATAGTATCGATGGTTCCATCGAAATTTCTTTTAAGTAATAACAACTTGTTCAAAAACAAACGCTGTATATTTTTTCAATATAATATATTGGCTTCGTGCCATTTTAATAAATCACAAAAATATGTTACTTAAAATTATAAGGCAATTCATTTCATTTCATCTTAAGACTATTAAACAAATGAGTATCTTGAATGTTCAGTCATTTCATACATAAAAATAAAAACTTAAAACTCTTAGAACTAAATAAAATAACAAAAAAAGAAAAATAAAATTACGTAACACTTCAACTTAAAAAAACAAAAATATTCGAGATTTATTCCAAAATCCATTGGTTCTGCTTCAAGGCTAGAAGCATATTCACAGCTTTTGGCTTTAGACTGCTTCTTTTTTGGCTGACGATTTCTCCAGCCTTACTAAAAACCCGCTCAGACTCCACTGAACTACCTGGAATGCACAATATTTTCTTGGCACATTTGGCCAGTTGGCCAAATTGTATTTCATTAATCTGCAAGAAAGTTAATTAGAAATATATTGAGATAATGTTTTTCACTTACCTTCCAGTAGTCCAATGGGTCAACGTCTTGGGTTGCGTTGTTTTGCTCCAAGTATTGCCTCATTGTAACAATAGAATCCAATCTGGTCGTCTTTTGTTTTTCAGCTATTTTCTTGGTCACAAACTTGAAAAGATTGTCCTTTTCAGCATATGTTGGCGGTTCCTCGTTTGGAGATCGATTTTCCAAATTTTTGTTTAAGTAGGTGATTTCATTTTCGAGTGCGATTGCCGCTTGCTGGGCGTTATGCTGACTCCTAAAACCTTCTTTTTTAAAACGAGGGTCGAGCATTGTTGCCAAGCGTGGAATTAATCTGGACTCATATATAGAAAGTCGTGAGTTAATTCGACTAGATAAAAATGTGATTATTTCGCATCCGACAGTAGACTTCACTTTTGGCTGAAGCTCTTCTAAGGTACTAACAAGGCCCAAAATCGTCGGAATTATTAGCGAAGCTGTGACGGTTTTCGATGCTGAAATTCTGCTGGTAGCTTCGTCGAATGGTGCCAGTATAGTGCAAAGGTCTTGTATAGCGGCAAAAGCATCTTCGCTTAGGGGAATAGGCGCCTTTGGGGTCTTCAGCAAAACTGAGGCAACTGCTTCTCGCGTGTCTAAAATGCGTTGGAGCATATGGTACGCACTATTCCACCTAGTGGGGACCTCTTGTATCAAGCTGTGAGGCTTAAGTTGACCTTGCTCATTTTTAAATTTGGCATTGGCAATAGTGCTACATTTAAAAAAGGCAACGATTCGCTTTGTTTGAGTCAAAATTTCCCTCACCTTATCTTGAGCCAAAGCGTCTTGAACTACAAGATTTAAACTGTGGGCAAAGCACGGCAAATGTTTTTTTTTTAGACTCTCGCATGCCTTTATCATGGACGCCGCATTGTCAGTGACTATGGATTCAATTTTATTGAAAATATTAAATTCGTCACATATTTCCTTCAGCGTTGCGCTAATGTTGGCACTTGAGTGGTTTTCTTCGTTTAAAAGGGGCTGTGTTGCCAATACAGCCGCCTTTAACTTGAAGTCATCGTCAATGAAATGGCACGTTACAGTTATGTAGTTACTATTGCCTCGAGATGTCCAGCAATCTGTACTCAACCCACAGTGCTCGATTGTATTAAGCTTGTTTTTTAGCTTTAATTGCATCTCATCAAACATTGTCTTCATATGGACGTTTTTTAATGTTGTGCGGCTCGGTAGAGAATACCTCGGATCTAAGGCTTTTACAAAGCACTTGAACCCTTCATCCTCTACTACGCTGAAAGGTTGCAAGTCTTTCGCAATCATTTGAGTCAAACACTTGTCCAATTTCGCCCTTCTTTCAGATGTAGGTTCATAAAGCTCGGACCGTTGAACAAATTGGTCAATTTTTGGCACATTTTCGCTAAGTTGACTTAATTTGAGCGGGTGGGCACGCCTTAAATGCTCTTGCATGTTAGACGTGTTCCCGCTCGTTTTGTACTTATTGCCACATAATTTGCATTTTGCGAAATTTCTACTTTTACATTTTTCAAAGTAGTCCCATACCTGAGAGCTGCATTTTTTTCGCTTGCAAGGCAACTCGTCTGGATGCGGAACCACAGCGGACGACGAGGCAGATGTTGATGGTGAGGCAGCTAATATCGATGAGGCAGCTGAAGATGTTGAGGCAGCTGATGATGCACTTTTATCTAAAATACAAAAACAATTATGAACAAATAAGAAAAAATTAGCTTGGAAACACTTACTTGATGAAATCACAAACTTATCCATAATTTTTGAGGAACCGCCAACAAAGTTACACCTATTTTAGAAATCTGTGTACTAAATAGTTCAAAAGTGAATTAATATAGAATTAATTAGAATTAAAATCGAAAAACTTTAAATTTTATGTAAAAGTACTTACGCGTGGTTTTGTGTCTAGCCATGCAGTGAACTATCGATGGAGGAAAAAAACCATCGATCTATCGCTCAATTGAAAGTCCATCGATATTATCGATAGTACCATCGATGGTTTTGCAGCTCTAGCTGGGGAAGAAGGGCTAGATGCTTTGCTTCAAATGGCATTTCAGCTTTTGAAAGGCGACCACCTACTCTCAGCATTAATTCTCAGGTATTAAGTTTCATATCCTGTAAGAATAGTGACATTCGTTGTAAGCTTGATTCTAATAGTTGTTTGTTTTGTAGTGAACGGATTTCGGTTTTATAAGCCAAACAATTCAATGAGTTCTACGGTTGAAAGCAGTCATGCTAATGTTACCGTTAATGCTGGATTTGGTTTAATTCGATTACTTGTGCGGAATAGGTATGCTACTACACCAATAATTTTTAGGTATGAAGAACTCCTGTTAATTATTGAGTTTAGAACTGATGCTTCTTCGTGGCTGGTCGCGCCGATGCACACAACATTTGCTTTCGAAGGGACTACGATTGATGAATTTCGGGGTTCCTTTGGTTGCGGCCACTCTTAGTTGTCTGCGTTACGAAGTCTGGACCTTTTAACAAAATGTTAGTCATCAGCTCGGATGCATGGCATCCGCATGAAATTATATACACTACGTTTTGTGATGATGGAACGTGTTTTCAACTGATATTTCAATGTTCTTGGAGTTCAGAGATTCTTTTGGGGACGAAGCATTGCAGATGCACTCGTCGCATATGAAGCCATTGTAGAACTATGGTGGAATCGCTTCAAAAATAAACGCGTTCAACATAGTCAAACTATTTTTCTCAAACCTCCGCCAAATACGACTGAGTAAAAGTGCGCTACACAGTTTAAGTCTTCGAAGTGATTGTAACTTCATTGGGGTAACCTGTAATTTTGCAATTAGTAAATTTACTTGTATTTTATTGTTAACTTGTACTCGTACTTATATGCAGCATTCGTAAGCTCGTTCTGATGCGTCTGCGAATCCATGTATTTTCCAGCGCTTGCGCAAGAAAACAAAACAGTCGAAGAATTTCCACCAATGCCAACTCTTTAAAATCCTCCAGCAATTTTTTCTTCCCAATCGAGACCCTTTAAAGTAATGTCTTGCAGAAAAATTTTTCAACGAATGAGTACATGGCTCACGAGTCCGAGAAGATCAAATGATTAAGCTATTTTGGAAAGTGTAGGTCTTTTTGTATACAGTTCTTGTGCTTCACAATTAAGCCTGAATACAAAAACGTCACTTTAGTGAAGTCATGCTCTTCTAATGCGATACACTCTTCAATTTCAGATGTAGTGGTGATTTCCCTTGAATTGCCGCTAAATTTTGTTTGCCAGTTTCAGCAGTTTCAAGAGCGAATTTGTTGGCGTAAATCTCAGCTTTACGTTGATTACTTCTTATTGCAAGAAATGGGGCAGCTGATATTCCATACGTTATGGTATTTAATTGATAAGATATAAGTGCTTGTAATGGATTAACGTACCAGAGAATCCATTGAAAGCGTCGACTCTTTTCGTCTACAATAAATCGTGCATACATTTTTTTTTGTATCCCCAGTAAGTACAAATTAACATAGCCTAAACGATAGGAATGTGGTAGGAGGTCATTTAAAGATTTAACAGAAGATGTTTTAGCCGTAGCATAGAAGACGACTCGAAGTTATGTCGTAATGGTGCGGAATATAGTAATATTCATTGGATTCGACAGACATATGTCAAAATGAGATGAATTCTTCCATGAATGCGGTGTATAAATTTCTTAAATGGCGACCCAATGAGTTTTCCAGTATGATCGGGTTTTCTGTGAATGGTAATCTGACTTGGATTCGACCATTCGCCAGTTGTTTGACTGTCGTGCTGAAGTGTTCTTCACACAAACGCTCGTGTTTTGCAAAGCTTGGACTTGTTGTTTTGAATTCTTTTATATTCCAAAAACGTTGAACTAACGAGCTCAGTTTAGGTCCTGATGGGCTCTGTTCCTAGGTGACTTATAAAAACATCTTCTTCACTAAATAGCAATTTGTTGACCACACATTGTCTGCAAGTCTTAACTTCAAGGTGGCATATGTGGTAAAGGAGGTCCTGCTCCTCAAATCATAGATTCCATTTTTTTCTTGTTTTACAAATTGTTTTCTGAGATCAAGTCACTTTGCTGTTTCTTCTGTAATGAGATAAACTTCTGAGCATGAGTCCAGTGGAGCACGAACCACGTGAAATTTTCCAATGGTGTCTTGGATTCGAATCAAAGCGCTCGGAAGCACAGATAAGCCCGACTTGTGGACTAACAAGGGGTGTTGATTGAAGGTTGGGCATTCCCGAAACTTGTTAGAAGTGCTGCGTGTTTCTCGACGTGGTATATTTGTGTAAGAGTGTACGATGACTCGACTGACACACCTTGCCTTTGATTAAAGCAAGGGTGGGCCTGTAGTGGCTCACTTGGTTCACCGATCTCTTTGTAGAGTTTGTAGACAGAGGGACGCACAAGTGAATGCGGGACGCACTTTCAACTGAGGGACGCACAGGCATCGATCGTGATCTCAAGAAAGGGTCAAAAACGTGCGAGTTCTTCGAAAGACGGACGCAAAAGCAGTTGCGGCATTGGAAAAAGGTCGCGATCGCGAGTTCAAGTTTGTAGGCAAAGGGACGCACAAGTAAATGCGGGATGCACAAGTAAATACGGGATGCACATGTAAAAGTTTCAAGCTCGAGAATGGGCCAACAAACTCGCACATTTATGACCTCTGCTCTGTTCTTTTCGGCAGTGAAATGATGCTGAATCCATGTGTCGCTAAAGCTTCCAGTGTGTTGTGCAAGAGAAGCGCAGAATAAGTATTCATTAATGCTGTTGAATAACTTCTTTGTAGACGATGTTGTCCTAAATCACATATTCACATGACGATGATCCGAATGATCAGTCCTTTTGGCCTTCTAAGAATTGAAGGCGCCTGTTAAGAATCTTGTAGAACTCTACCCAAGTAAATAGTTTCTTCAGACTTTGTTTTGCAAGGCTGTCGTAAGTACGAGCAAAAGAAGAGACTTGAGACACAATCATTAAACATCAGCACATCACTGTTGTATCCAGCTTCAACTGCCTTTTCATAATTTTCTTCCGAAATCTTAAATGGATGCATAACTTCTACTGCAGGCCCTGACAGACAATTCAGTAAATAATTAAATTTGTCAATTGCAGGTAAGTGGTGGTCACTGTATTGTATTTGCAAATGAGGTCTTAAATCCTTTAAATAGCACATAACTGCCAGCGAAAATCGGGAGTTTTAATTTCGGCAAACGATTAACATGTCCAAAGCCCAGACTGACTTAATTGACAAAGCTTGTCAATGGAACAAGAGTTTTCAAATAGCGTCAGTATTTGAGGTAGTTGCCGGTAATGTGATTTTAAGATTGAGAGTCTACAATTCAGAACATCTAATTCTTCATCAGTGCCTTCATTTAAAACTTTCTTGTACAATTTTTTTTTTTTTTTTTGCGTTTTTAATTGTTGGATCTCTTATATAGTGTATAAGACTAACAACAATTTCCTAATTTTATCTTAATCTAATACGTAACCTAGCATCAGAAGGATGCTTCATTAATCTATGGCCCTGATTATTTGCTAGAGGGTTGGAAGGTCGTTTCGTTGGAGACGAGTTCTATCGCATGCTCGGGTTAAAGATTTGGCGAGGGTATTCGGATGGGCCTGCAGTTTAGCGGTGTACTTTAGCTGTTGTACGTTTATTTCGGTTAGTACAATAGGAATATGTAGGTCTTTCTGTAAGTTTTCGTTTGTGATATACCAAGGTGCTCCCGTGATAGTTCTGAGAACCTTGGATTGAGCCCTTTGTATGGTTTCGATGTTGCTCTTGCTTGCGTTTCCTAACAGTGCAGAGCCGTACGTCCAGATGGGTTTTAGCACCGAGTTGTAGAGGAGAACTTTGAATTCCAAGCATAGGGGAGATCGAGCGTTGATAAGCCAATGTAGTCCGATTGCTTTAAGCTTTAGTTGCTTTTTCTTGGCTTCGATATGCTTAGGCCAAGTTAATCTTCTGTCGAGGTGAACTCCAAGATATACAACATCGTCGGATTGAGGCACTGGCACGTTGTTGAGAGTCCATGATGGGCAGTTTCTTCTATTGAGGGTAAACGTAACGTGCTTACATTTCTGTTCATTTACACGGATGCGCCAATTTGCTAGCCAAGTTTCAATTTCCTTTAAGTGCCAGTTGCTCAGCAGCTTTGATCGGACATTTGGAGCGGCTGAGGATAGCCGTGTTATCGGCGAAAGTAGATGTGGTGAGTGTACGATTTGTTGGTATATCCGCTGTGTACAAAATATATAGTGTTGGACCCAACACGCTGCCTTGAGGTACACCTGCTTTTGATTCGAAGTCATCAGAGGTGAAGCTATTATATCGTACAGCGAATTTTCTGTTGGATAGATAAGATTCCATTAGCCTGTGTGTATATTGTGGAAGCGACGCTTTTATTTTGTATATTAGGCCGTCAAGCCAAACTCGGTCAAAGGCTTGGGCGACGTCGAGAAAAATTGCTGTATAATATTCTTTTTGCTCGAATGCTGTACGGATCTCTGAGGTGATACGGTTGACTTGCTCAATTGTGCCATGCTTTTCACGAAAGCCAAACTGATGATGTGGGATTATATTTTGGTATACCAGGATTGTATTTATACGGAGTTGTAGGACCTTTTCAAATAGTTTTGAAAGACTTGGCAATAAACTGATGGGTCTGTACGATGATGGCTGTGTTTTGTCTTTTCCGGCTTTTGGGATCATTATGATTACTGATTTTTTCCAACTTATTGGAAAGTGACCAGTTTTTACTATCGCGTTGAAAAGTTTGCAGATGTATCGCACGGCGCAGATCGGGAGTTCTCGGATCATTTTCGGGGTTATTTTGTCATGGCCGGGCGACTTTCTTGGGTTAAGATAATTTTTAATAATTGCAGAAATTTCCTCCGCTTGGAATTTCGGTGGCTCGGTTTCCACTGGGGTGCTTAGAGGGGGAAGCTGGAATGAGTTTGTTGACGGGTTTGGCAGAAAAAAAGTTTTTAGATGAGCTGCAAAGGTGAGTGCTCTTTCTTCGTCTGAACGGGCCCACTTGCCAGTTGGGCATCGTATAGGTGAAATTATCTCGGTTGGGGCAGTTATGGTTGGGTGAGCTTTCCACAGCGGATATTTCGTGCTGGTGGGGGAAAGCTTCTCGATGTATTGCCGCTGTGCTATTGCTTCTTCTTGTCTAAGCGCTTTTGCTAAGGTTCGGGAAGCTGCCTTTAGGCGATATTTTGCTGCCGGTGATCGAGACATTTGCCATTCTCGCCTGAGTCGTCTCTTCTCTGCTACAAGAAGTTCAATTAGTCGGTTATTAGACTTGTGTTTTTCCTGGGTGTGGCCAATGTTTGGGGTGGAGATATCAGCTGCTTCAATGAACATCGACTCTAATGCAGTGGTGCAAAAATCGATGTCTTCTTCGTCGTCCAGTTTGCGATTTAGCTCGATATGGGTGCTTATATATTTCTTAAATCTGAGCCAGTTTGTTTTATAATTTGTTAGTCCGAGTGGGTGCTCTGTTACTTGAGGATATGTTAATACAGTGATAATTACTGGCGAGTGGTCTGATAACAATTCTGCTAGTGACTCTGCCCTTATTAAGTTGTGCGTAATTCCCCTGGTAACTGCGAAGTCTATTAGATCTAAGAGCTTACGTGGATCTGTTGGCCAGTACGTGGGCTTTTTCGGTGAGGCGTAGCCCAATTTGTTTGCTGGGTTGATGATTGTGTTATATAGCTGTTTGCCTTTTGGATTTACCAGGCGTGATCCCCAATGAGGGTGCTTGGCGTTGTAGTCTCCTGCAGCAATAAATCGTACTCTGAGTGTTTTGAAGAAGTCAGTAAACTCTTTTTCAGAGATTAAGAATCGTGGTGGACAGTACAGTGTAGCCACGGTTGTACTGCCGAAAGTGGTTTGGACACTTATTGAAGTTGCTTCTAGGTATTGTTTGGCAAATCCATTGTGGAGACAGTGTTTAATTCGGTTTTTGATTAGGATGCCAGTTCCTCCGTGAGCCTTGCCATCTGGGTGATTTGTTGCATAGAATGCATATTTAGGTATTTGAAAGTTTTTTTTTATTTGTAAGGTGTGTTTCTGATAGAAGCATGATATCAATATCATTTGAGTCCAGAAACAGTGACAGTTCCTGTTTGTGCTTGGAAATGCCGTTTGCATTCCATAGTCCTATATGTAGTGCTGACATTATTTATTGTTGTCCAAAAGCTTTTGAATAAGCAAGTTTTGGTTCCGCATAAGTTCCTGCATGCAATTTTGCATGAACGTCATGAAGTTTGTCATGTTTTGATTTAGCGAGATCAACAACGTTTCGATCCCGTTGGGTTGCTGGCCGAGTACGGGTGGACTTGGGGCCGATTTGTTTGAGATTGTAGCGGGATTTACAGATGTAGAGGGCTGTGAACTTCCGTTGCGCAGCACGCTTGCAAAAGTTACTCCAGGAGTAGTTGTCGTTGGAGCAGCTGATGACCTTACAGCTCTTGAGAAGAATATTTCCGGTGTGATTTGCGAGGGAATAAGTGTCGAGCCCTGGATACGAGCCGTAGATTTCTTTGCATTAAGACGGGCCTTCAGTTGCTTATAGACAGGACATCCTTTGTAATTTGCGGTGTGATTTCCACCGCAGTTGCTGCACCTTCTTGTATTGTCGTTTGTTTAAATTGTCGGAACAGACACACTCTTGTTGAATTTGTCCACAGCCAACGCAAACTGGACGAAGACTGCAGAACGACTTTGTGTGGCCAAACTCCTGGCACTTAGTACATTGTAGAGGATGATTCCTCTTGTGAGGCTCCTCGACAGTGATTCTGGGATGTAGCAGTAGTTGCAGGTTGTAGATAGGATGTACTGCATTGGATTTTAATGCTCGTGCATCAGGCTGTAGCTCCACTTTAAACAGAGGTTGTGGGATTTTGTTTCTGTTTAATATATTTGAGACGGATTTCACCTCAAAGCCCTTCTCTTCCAATGCCTCCACAATTTCCTGGGGCGGAACTGGGTTCAATGCCTTTAATCACGGCTTGAAGACCTTTGGCGCTCTTTAATTGGAATGTGTAGAAGTTTACATTCTCCGTTTTAAAGTACTTTTCTATAGTACGATAGAACTGTTCGTTGTTTGTTTGGACTTTAGTTTCTTTTATGTTCCCCCTGTTAAGTGGGGTCACATAAAAGTTGTCCTTACCTACTAGGGCCACCAACTTAGGCACCAATGAAGTGCAGTTTGCACCACTGATGTAAAATGGTGGTGACTTGGCTACTGAGGGTTTCGTTTGGGAAACTCCTTCTTGAGATTCCGGCTGATTTGCCAGAATTTGGAATCCGTTGCCCTCCAGAGCTATACGTTCAGCAATGTTGCTTTACAGTTGTTATTTGTTACAGTTGTTGTTGGAGCAGTAGCTGCAATTGTTGTTGTTGTGAGCACGCTGACGGCGGTCGGCGAACCCAATGACCCAATTAACACTTGAGGTGTAAGCGAATTGGAGGGTGAAGCGCATTGGGCGCTCCAAGACAAATTGTTGCTGGTTGGTGTAAGCAATTTGCTCGTACTTGCACTTTTGTATTCAGCGCTAATTGTTGTTGTGGTTGTTGCAGACACTACTGAGAAGTATGCATTGTTGCGTTGAATAGATAGGCGACGCTCGTTTTGTTGCTGGAGAAGTTGTTCTTGTAACTGTTGCTGGCGAGATTCTAGTGAAGATGGGCACAAGTTGGTCTCTTTACACGTTGGCATTGCTAGTAAATTTAGATATTTACTAAGTATTGTTATTTGTAGTTACAAATAACAATATAAATTGTGATTGGGCGTCTCTGTGGCGACTGAGAGCCCTGTCACTTTAGTTTAACACTGATTTAAATGCTGACACCGATGAACCTGCGGAGCGCGATAAAAAATACGTCCGAACGCGGTGGCGGCCAATTGCCAATGTGTTTTTCCAACAAGCTGTATAGTGCTCTGAGAGGGTCGGGGCCCGTTTGCGAATCCGTGGTGTTTCGGCTTATGTGTGCCCGTATGTGGCCGTCATGTTGTATATGCAAGTTTGTTTGGAAATGTGTCTAATGATGTATACTTGCGGTTGACTTGCAATGTACGATGACCAAATTTCGATTAAATGTTGACTTCCCGCCTTGAAATTTTTTCCCTCCCCGATCTTAGGGATCTGTCGATAACTAATGGGGTAATGCACAGTAGAGCTGGGAAACTATCGATAGTAGCGCCATTCGATATTTTCGATATTTTGAGAGTAAAAATTCGAAACTATCGATAGTATCGTTTTTTGAAACACCATATATTTAAACAATTACTAATTTGTTGCAAATAAATGTTATTAGCTAAAATTAAGAGCAACTTTAATGATTTTTTTTTTTTATGCATCATTATTTATTTCGCAAAACATAAAATTCAAATAAATGTACATTATATAGATATATCAGTCTTATTGTTTTGTAAGGCAACTCAAAATAATTGTATCAGTTCAGTTTGATATGTCTTTTCCTTATACACTATTAGCAACTTAAAAAATAAAAAAACAAAACAAAAAGTAATTAACAAAACCATACTCTATCCATTAGAGATCAACTTGAACAATGAGAAGACAAAGTATTGTGTAATTAACAAAAACTTACTCTATCCATGCATTTCTATGTAAGAATAGAACCATATCAACATTTTCCTCTTTAAGTGAAGCTCTGCGGTCACTAATTAGAAGTCCAGCCTTGCTGAACATACGCTCCGACTCCGTCGATGTTGCAGGAACGCATAAAATCTTTGGGACGATATGTATCAAATTAGAATCATTGTGCTGAAAAATTTTAGAAATGTTTTTTATATTTTTTTTAATGGTTAGTGCAAATTCTTATAGTTACCTTCCAGTATTGTAGGGGATCCACATCTTCATCCGAATGCTTCGAGGTAAAATGTTGTCGAAGGTCAAGTATTGCGTCTGACCTTTTTGTTGTAGGCAAGTCTTCAATATTTTTTTGAACAAATTGAAATAGTGTTTGACGATTTTTAAGCGGTGTTGGCAGCTCTAATGCATTGACTGTGTTATCATATATGGAGTTTTTGAAGATTGTCATTCTTATAATTTATCAGCGTGCGCAGCGTTGAAAGGAGAATGGAACCCTTGTTTTTTTGAACCTTGGGTCTATCAATGTTGCGATTCGCGGCAACGTATGCTCTTCATATTTAGACAGCCTCAATCTAATATTATTCATTAAAAATGTGCAGGCTGCTAGACCCTCGCCAGTCTTAAGGCTCGACTTTATAGACTCAAGAGTGTGCAAGAGACCACATGTAATTGGAATACATAATGATATCGTCACTGATGTATTGGACTGGATTGCGACGACTTCAAGGCGGTGTTCGGCCGGCGCAGTTTGCTCGCAAAAACCCCGTCACAAATTGTTCTGCAGCAATGGGCAACTCCGGAGCCCGCCTCGGCCGAAAAGAGACCACCACCCCGTGGCAGCACCACCACCAATAATCAGCGACTGGTGGCGACTCCCGATGGCGGCGGCGTATTAAAAACTTCGATGCCAAAATGTGGCAGGGAGATTTCCAACTTCTCAGCAAGCGCCGATGGCGGAGCTAGAGACGGTGACGTTCCACCAAAAAGAATCAGAGGAGGAGAAATCCCTGAAATTTGAAAAGGAATCGGCGGGGAATTAGCCGAAATGAACCAAGTCATATAAGAGATCATAAACGCAACGTCAGTTTTTGGCGACTCCAAAGTCCATGAGGGGGCAATTCTCTCAGCTAAAATCAATGATAGAATCTGTTTCCACACACTGTATCGCAGCGGCAGCCCTACATACGGAAAAGAAGTCCCAACAGACGGACCTGAAGTTCACCCCCCAAAAGACAAACAAAAATGCCCATACCCAAACGGGCTGAGTCCCAGCAGCAGCACCACCAACACCAAGAAGACCAAAACCACCACCACAACAGAAGGAGGAGGAGGATCCCAATACCGCTGCCGGCTGGAAAACGGTGGAACCAAAGAATAAGAAGCATCAGCAGCACATAACACCCGCTCCTCCCAGGGGACGACGCTCCGATGCAATCCTAGTCCACAGCACAGGGAATATCACACATAGCGAAATGCTACGAAAGGTAACCAGAAGCGATGACGACAATCTCAAGGCGCTTGGAGAGAAAGTCTAGCTGGTACGAAAAACAGCTAATGGAGATCTTCTCCTCCAACTAAAACCAAGAGAAAACAACATCCAAAAAGGAAGACATCCTGGCCGCTCTCTCGTCACAATTAAACATAAATGTAGTCGAAAACGCAATAAAAAATTTGCGCCCAGCATATTTTGGCACCCAGAAGGCCACCATCCTTGTCCCACCCGAGTCAGCAAAAACTATTTTGTCGGCAGGGAAAGTTAAGATCGGTTGGACGGTATGCAGGATCAGGGAAATTTCTGCCCCAACCAGATGCTATAGATGCCTCAGAACCGGGCACATAGCAGCCAGATGCGCCGATCCAATATATAGGAGCAACTGGTGTCTAAAATGCAGAGAAAAGAACCACAAGACGACCGAATGTAATAACCCTATTTACTGCTTCCTGTGCGAGGCCAGTGGAATGAAAGGGCGAGCACACATAGCCGGCGGACAAAGTTGTCCATCAGCCACAGCGAGTGCAGGAAGGATGCCAAACGAAAAACATAATGATCAGGTTCACACAAATTAACCTGAACCACTGTGAGGCAGCACAAAATTTACTTCAGCAGACAGTCGCAGAAAACAAATCTGAGATAGCAATAATCAGCGAGCGCTTTAGGCGCAAGGACGACAACCTTTGAATATACAGCTCCTCCGGCAAAGCAGCAATATGGGCATGCAGCTCTCCAGTCATTCCGCTCCGAAGCTCTCTGAATCACGAGCATTTTGTTAGAGTCCATATAAAAGGTAAATGGATGTAGTTGCTACCTGCCACCAAGCTTGGTCCTCACGAGCTACTGCAACGCCCTGGATGCGCTGGTGCAAGACGCACGTGAACATTTTCCCTCTATCATCGCGGGCGACTTTAACGCGTGGGCCTTGGAATGGAGCAGCTCCGTCACCAGAGGCAGAGCTCTTTTAGAGAATTTCTCTTAATTGGACATCGTTCTCGCCAACACAGGTTCACAAAACACCTTCAATCGCGCAGGCCGTGGGTCTATAATAGACCTCACCTTCGTGAGCAGCAGCTTGTTTAGGACAACCCACTGAAAACTTGGAAACATCTACACAGCCAGTGATCACGAGGCAATAATTTTCACCATTGGCGAACACCCAGCGACGCCCCCTGCAGCGACACAAAATGCAAAGACGTACAAGTGGACACCCTGAATACAACTTTATTCACAATAGCCCTGAATACAGCACACTGCGATACAGACACGGTTCCAAGGGTGGCCAACAACCTAATAGGCATGGTTACAACAGCGTGTGATGCAAGCATGGCGCAAAGTAACCGTTACGAAGGGCACCATAAACCCGTATTCTGGTGGAACGAGATCATATCCGCCCTGAGGAAGCACTGCCTATCGGCCAGGAGGAAGTATCAGCGCGCCAGGAAACGTGGCACTACCGACTGGCAGGCACTTCATGCCGATTACTGTTCAAAAAGGAAGTCCCTAAAACTTGGGATACTAACCTCCAAAAAGGAAGTCTTTCTTCAATTGTGCGACTCGGCCGACCAAGACTTCTGGGGAAGTGCATACAAGACGGTGGTCAAAAGGATCTACGCCAACCGGCAGGCAGCCCCCAATGATGAATAAGAGCTCGCACGAATCGTGGACGATCTCTTCCCACACCGGGATGACTTCCTGTCCGCCAGGCAGCCGCAACCTGACGCTCCATATGAGGTAGACCCGGTCTCTCCAGAGGAACTACTAATGGTCTCAAGAACGCAAAAAAGCCGTAAAGCTCCAGGACCAGACGCAGTGCCTAATCGAGCATTGAAACTGGCAATTGCGCTCCGAACCGAGGCGTTCGTTAAAACCTTCAACCAGTGTCTCAAAGAGGGCATCTTTTCATCCCAATGGAAGGAGTAAAGGCTGGTGCTAATCCCGAAACCTGGTAAGCTGACTGATGTGGCAACGTCGTACAGGCCCATATGCTTGATCGATTCAATGGGAAAGGTGTTCGAGAGACTCATATACAGTAAACTCGATGCGGCGATAAGCGAAAACGGCGGTCTCAACAACAACCAATACGGATCTCGGAAAGCCAAATCAACCCTGGACGCGATCAGCAAGGTGGTGGACGTCGCCTCCAACGCGATAAAGGGAACGAGATGGCAATGCGGTTCCAAAAGATATTGCCTAGTAGTGACACTAGACATCAAAAACGCCTTCAACACAGCAGATTGGGGATGCATCCTTGATGCTGTCCTGGGTCACGGAGTCCCACAATACCTACACGCAGTCGTTTGGAGCTTCTTTAATGGGAGGAAAATCTCTTACCCCACCGCTTCAGGAACTATGCATTGCACAATTTCAGCAGGTGTCCCGCAAGGCTCGGTTCTGGGTCCCCTGCTATGGAACGTCATGTACGACTGTATTTTCCGAGTGCCTCTCCCGAGCGGATGTGTGCTTAATGGATATGCTGACGACGTCGCCGTTGTCTCGGAAGCCAAGGATTTGCGCACTGTCGAGGAAACCGCCGATGCCTCCATAGCGGCATTAGAAAACTGGCTCAACTCAGTCGGTCTGACCCTCGCGTCGCACAAGACGGAGGCTGTCCTAATCAGCAGCAGGAAAGCCGTCGAACTGGCACATGTTCACGTGGCAGGAACGAGAATCACCTCAAAGCGAGCCATCCGGTATCTTGGAGAATGGCTGGATACCAGGCACTGCTTCAGGGAGCATCTGGCACACACGCAAGCGAGGGCAGCGGAGGCAAGCAGAGCGCTATCGAGGATCATGCTCAACACGCGGGGTCCAAAACAGGAGAGGAGACTACTGCTCTACAATGTGGTAAAATCTACAATAATGTACGCAGCGAAAATCTGGGCACCAGCCATCGTGATCCCAAGCTACGCCAGAGGCATCAAAGCCACCTAGAGGCTAGGCGCTCTCCGAGTCTGCTGTGCATTTAGAACAGTATCCGATGAAGCTGCTTTGGTCATCGCCGGCACTGTCCCCATTGACCAACTGGTGGAGGAGGCCAAGTCCATAGCAGAGGCAATAGGTAATGGAATACCAAAATCACAGGCAAAGAAGATTGCGAGGGAACGAAGCCTGAATACATGGCAAGCCAGATGGGATGGCTCACCCAAAGGCAGGTGGACACATAATATAATTCCCGACATCAGGAGATGGGTTCTCCGTACCCATGGGCAGGTCAACTTTCATCTGACCCAATTCCTGAGCGGCCACGGGTGTTTCAAAAAATACCTGGCGAGGCTTGGCCACAATACCTTTTCCCTATGCACCAGCTGCGAAGGAGGCCCAGAGGAGGATGCGCATCACGCTCTCTTTATTTGCAGCTGGTTCAGCGCCGAGAGGAACCGATTGCAAGAGAGGATCGGCTTCATCATAACGGAGGCAAACCTTGTGGCATCAATGGTTGGAGATCCAGCGACGTGGGACGCCGTCTGCAGGTTCACACACTACATAGCAGACGAGCTACACAGCGCGAACAGAAGCACACCGGAGTAGAGCAACGCAGTTATACGTCCCTGTGACGCAATTCCCCCTGGGAAGTTCCACAAGGACTTGCTGCTGCCTCTATTACCTACCCCCCCAGTCACCATGTTATATCTTTTTTGCTGTTAAAAACATATATAATTACTGAGTAATAAATGTATTAAAAAAAAAAATACATAAATACGATTGATTATATGCACATACATATAAAGTAAAACATCATTACATACACATAATTATTACACATAATTACCTTTTCTTTTGAGATTCACTAAGTATTTCTCCATGCTTAGAGCCACCAACTCACACCAAATTAAGTTTATCTAGAATGGTAAAAATGTACAATTATTGGAAAGTTTAAATATTAAATTATTTGCATTTTTCTAACCTTTTTACCTAGTGCTTTCCGCCAATTTAAGTGATGTGAAAAATTCTCCGCACTATCGACAGCGAAGAAAAACAATCAATGGTGGCGCAAAAAAGTAAATATTCGATACCTCGATAGTGCCATCGACAGTTTCCCAGCTCTAATGCACAGTTGCGGACATAACTCTCCATACGACACCGCTTTTTTCAAGTTTAACTCGATCTAAAGCATTTACAAAAAAAAAATAATGATGTAGTTTTGTTTTAAATATAATGAGAAAAAAATATAACAAATTTTTGCATTTTCGGCAATGACTTAAAAAAATATATATATATATTAGGCTGTCCCAGGCTACAAGGGAAAATTTTTTTTTTTTGGAATCTCAATATGCATACCCTTTATTTTTTTTCCATATGACTCTAAAGACTTAAATATAAAATATTATTGAAATCGGATGTCATTAACCCGTGCCGACTTGCCGTGAAACTTTAAGTTTATATGTTAGTATGAAAGCTATACGCTCACTATAGAGAAAAGTTGAATTGAATTTTTAAATTAATTAAATAATTTAAAATAAAACATATAGTTCGTATTTATTTTCTTTTTATTATAAAAGAGACATCAATCATCCAATTTTCTTTTCAAAGTTTGCTTTTTACAGTCGGGATATACCTGTCTGTGTTCTTGTACGCAACGTAATAAAAATTGTTTTTGCTCCTCTTGAACAGTATCAAACCGTGGAAATCTTGCATTAACTTAACCGCTCTTTCCGCCGTGTCATTTACTGCTTTCAGTTCTAGCAGCTTCTTTTTAGCCTGTAGAAACGAATCATCATTTGACCACGACGAGGGACACTTCAGAAAACTGTCGTCAATATGGAGTCGATTAAACAAGAACTTGCTTTTCACAGAGACGAAGTCATCAATGTTTTTCTCTAAAATTAAAAAAGATTGATCAGTTATTATTGTACCTATTAGCAAACTCTGTAAAAGAACAAATTCAAAGATTAATTAACGTACCAAAAAGTGGGTTACAGAGTTCTTCGTTGGATATAATGTAACGTTTATTGTGGGCAGTTGAGTTTTCTCTAGTTATGTTAGAAATCATTCTTACTTTAGTTTCTAGATTGATGTCATCATCAAATAAAGCCAGGATAGATATTTCATCTGTCAAATACCACAAATGCTGGCAAAACTTCTGCAATGCTGCTCTTGAAATGCTTTTGTCTATTGTTTCGTAATTTTTCATGGCCTTCAAAAAGCACAAATCCTGATACGGCGCCTTTACTGCTAAAATACATTGGAGCCAGGGTTTAACGTAGGATGTCACGATGAACAGACATACGTCCAACAGAGCTGCCTTATCCTTGTTTAAAATTCTGAGTTGAGAGCTAAGTAACGATATTTTCAATGAATAAGTGGCTTTCGCCATCCATCGAGCGTGGTGCATAGCACCTGGAGGCCGAATCTTAAATTTCTTCTCTGAATCTCCGCCAGGAAATATAATTGAAAGCTGAATTAATTCGCGATAGTCATCTCTAACGATATCTTTGGTTAATTCAGTTCTGTAAAATGCTAGCAGTTTATAATTTTTCGAAACATTTAAACAAGATAGCTTTTCTGTACAGCTTTGGATTTTCTCGGGATCGATGTTTTTCCAGTTTTCTCGGAATTTCTTAAATAATGGGATGTCTGAGCTTGTAGTTAGTTGACTGATTTTCGCTTCAAACACGCCTTTAAGTACTTATTCATAAACGTGATGTCGGCAAGCAAAAACAAGCACTTCTCTACCCAGTTTTTGTTCGAGAAGCACACATGCTCCATTTTGCGGCCTGTGTTAGAAGCAGTAGTATCACAACAGAGAATCTGCACCTTGTCTTCAAGGTTCCAGTTCGTAATAGCATTCCAAACTGCATCTGCCTGTTCCCTTCTTGTCGAGCTGTCCAACTTAGGAACAGCAATAATTTGTTCTTTATTATCATATGTAATAACTATCGGTAGGCGTTCTTCTTTACTTTTACGTGAATCTAGAGCTGGCAACAGTTTTCCGTCCCAGTGGACAGTTACAGTGTCCGGGACCTTGTTTTGAAAATCAATTTTTATAGTTTCAGCCCGTTCTTTTCGCATTTCCGTACGAACTTTATGAATGGAGGACTTGCTTATAGGGAATTCATCCGTATTGTGCCCCAGAGCCTGAATAGTTGCTTCAATTATAAAGACAGAATCCCTCACACTTAACTGACACCTGTCTAATGCGGCAACTAACTTGGCAGTTAAGATATTTTTCCGCATATAAGTTTTATCGGGCTGAGAGGGGGCTTCACTTGCGCTGGGCCTATTTTCTTCTAATTCTATTATTTCAGAATCAGAAGATGACTTTTCTAGAGGTGGTTCACAAGATGATGTTGATTGATCTAAGGATGAAAAATATTTAGCACGTCGCTTTTCCTCCTCGATGATTCTAAGTCGCGTCCTTTCCTCTTTGTTACTTTTTTGTCCACTCCGGCTAAATGACCGGGCCGACCTGGTTCTCTTTGGCGCTGCAAGAAGATCTTATCTTCATTTATTTTAATCGATTGAAGAGCATCGGCATGTGCGATGTCAAACAAATTGCTTAAGTTTGAAACAAATTCATTTCGACGCTGTTTAAACACTTCTTGAGTTTTTTTCGCATTTTTTTGTAATTCTCTCCAAACTTGGTATAAGTTAACTAGTGTTTTAACACAGTTGGGTATTGATCTTGTCGGTATACGTGCCTTTTCCCAATAAATAATACACTCACGAATTGTGAGATTTGCACTTTCACTGACATTTAAGTTCAGTTCACGAATATTATAGAACAAAACTGCCAGTACTTGCCCGTTAGAGGGAAGTTTAGAACCGGTGATTTGATGTTTTACGTCCCCTACTAAAAATATTTCCGTTTTGGGACTTCGTAACTCCATTGACATGTTCACTGCACGAAAACAACGCGATGACTAATAAAACAAACAACTAACTATACGCAATCAAAGTGACAGGGTGCTTGCGCCTTACTATACAAGTACCGACATGTTTGCGATCAACTCGGCACGGGTTGCCGTTATTCTAAATAGTCGAAACTTTATTTTCAGTTGTTTTTAGACCATTCAAACAAAATAAGAGGGTATGCGTTAAAAAAAGAACATTTTAATTTTTTTGGGACACTCTAATATATATCCATATATAAACGGCCCTCTTTGTATCGTTTCATTAAAAATATTAATTTTAGATTTTTACTTAACTAGAAATTACTTAAACTGAAATCGAGATTAAATTTGATTAAAGGTTAAATTTGAAATGAGATTGACATAACAAAAACAAAAAAATAAAGAAATTAAATTTAAATCGAGATTGACTCAAATAATAGAATAATATTATATAAGTAGAGTTACAGTTTAAATTTTTTCTTGCTTATTACAAGTGTAAGAGAGTGTGGTCAAAAAAACAATACATGTGTTAGCTTCCCCCAAAAAAATCTTTTCATTTCTGTCCTTCACATTCTTGAACTTGTGATAAGAATCCGGAATGCTCTTTTTTTTCTTTTACAAGCGACCGGGGTAGGGTATATTTTTTATAATACGTGACGATAAATCCAATACGTTTTTATTCTTATAGATCTATCAAGAAAATTATTTTTTTTTTAGGAGTTAAGTTGTCGTCTTTTGTCCCGCTAGGCGTATTTTTGTTAGCTGGACTGTATCCGGCCTGCGTCGTTACACCTTACCTTTTTCGACTTTCTCCTTTCCAGCCATCCGGTTACAGTTGCGTTGAAAGAATATTAGGGCTTCCGAGGCGAACGCCCGTCAAATGCGGGATGTCAAGCAAAAGAAGTGAAGAAGAAGGTCTCGAGGCAGATAGCCAACGAGAAGGAAACTCACTTTGGAAAGAGACCTGCACGAGACCAATTGCAACTCGCTGAGCTCCCGATAAGAATAAAAAAATATACTCAAAGACAAGGTTGACGGACAATAGGAATGCCGATGGGAACAATACAACCCCGTTTCCCACATATTCTAGGGCGGGTCAATTTGTATGGAGCCAAAAAAACGTGGTAAGCGTGCAACAGATTATGAATCTACGAAGAATTCTAAGAAACTTTCACCATGAAACCATGTCTCTAACACCAATTCCTACCCTCCGCGGAGAAGCATCAACGTTTCAGGTTTGGGTACTTGGGTTTTAAGGCAATTTAAAATAATTTTTTAATCGGTTTGGTTGTAGCCAAACAGAAGGCAACTCTGTCTAAAATTCCGAATCAGTCACACGCTGTTGTGAACTTAAGCGTTATTGTTTTCAAGAAAGAATCGTTTGATTATTTTTCTAAAAAGGTTGAAATTAAATAAAAAAATAAAAAGCTATGGAAACTTCTGCTATGTCAGTTGATGCCAGTTCAGAAATTGTTAGCGTTGTAATTATGTCCACGTCAAGTTTCAATACTAGTTCATTTGCGGAATTAAATCTACTCCATTTGCGGAATTAAATCTGCCCAGCTATAGAAATGTTTTGAAATATTATTTTTTCGTGACTGAACTTAAGAAAGAATAAACAAAAAACAACATTCTTATACAAGAATAAAATAATAGAAATCTAAGAAAAAAACTAAGATTAAGTTAGTATGAGTGAAGAATACGAATACGAGTTTGTAATACCAGCTGCAAGAGCTTCAATTTTGAATAAAAGGGGACCTTACTGTAAAAGATATGACACGTTTAATTTCACAATGATGTGTGACAAATTCGGAATTTCGGACGGAGTTGCCTCCTGTTTAGCTACAGCCCTCTTCAAAGACATTGGCTTTACTGATGAAAACGGGGTGGAAATAATTGTTGACAAATGTAAAGTGACTCGCGAATAAATGCAGGGAGTCCATTCGTTGTAAGCAGCAAAATGATTCAGCTTTACTAGCTTTTTCTTTTGATGGCAGAAAAAATAATGTACTGACACGGCAAGAAATTAATGGAAAATACTTCCCGAGGATTCAAAAAGAGTCTCATATTGTGATTTTAAAGGAACTGCAAAGCAAGTTATTGGGTCACGTAAAAGTTGAAGTTGAACACAAAACAAATTAAATTATTGGAGTTATTTAAGGAAGAAAATCTTAATCTTCGTAGCTTAATAGGAATTTGCTGTGATGCAGAACCCCCCCAATACTGGAACTGAAAATGGCATTATTAGAAAGTTGGAAGTTTTTTAAATAAACCATTACATTGGTTTGTTTGTTTATTACATTTTAACGAATTTCCGCTGCGCCAAAAAAATTCGAATACATACAATACTTTGACGAAATTACTTGAGACATGTGAACAACTTCCGGTAAGCGCCAATTTCTGATACAACATGATTAAATTAAAATGAGTATTTTGTTATCGGCTATGTCACAATTTGAACCCATTTCGTTTGGGAACATGCCGCCAGCTATGGATAGTAAAACTGAAAAAAAACCTATCTACAGATGTTTTATATCTGTATGGAACAGCTAAAGCTGTGTCGAAAGATTCTTGTCCAGAAAATCTCGCCAGCATGAAACCAGGACAAATTGTTCATTCCCGATGGTTAACGAAAGCTAGCAGACTTTTGCGTCTTTATGTCGCAACTAGTTTGCCTTCGACAAATTTAAAAATACTAGCCAATTTCCTTATGAAGGTTTATATACCAATGTACTTTAACATAAAATTTTACAATACAGTGGTATATGGCAGTAAGCTTTTATTTAATTTTGTTCGGTCAACACAATATTTTGCCACTAAGTCTCCGAGATATTATTAACAAAGTAGTACAAAATAATGCATTTTTCGCCCACTCTAAAAACATTTTGCTAACAATGCTTTTCGATGAGAGGAAATCTATTCGGGAAGTTGCAATCAAGAAAATTATTTATTATCGCGAAAAATTGTTTGACCCAACCAAACTTCGAAGTTACAGGAAGACTGACATTAATATCGACTGCACAGACTATCCAAATTTAGTTGACTTGGATAACGACGAAATTTTATTCGAACCTCCATTTACATCAACCATACCGCATGAACACTTATTAGAGTACCTGAATTCGAATGAAATACCATTAGGATATCCAGGAATTCCATGCCACATTTAAGGAACCGAACGATGTGTCCAGTTGCTTACAGATGTGTCACGACGCGTAATGCCACAAAATAGAGATAACGTGATGTCAGTGACTTTGGAAAGTCGTTTAAGAAATCGGGATATTGAGTAAAAACAAGACTTAAAAATGTTGTAAGAATAAAACCAAAAAGAGAAAATTTTTATTGCATTTTTCACATTGTGTTTAAGAATAAACACCGTAATTGTTGAAGCGGTATAAAATAATACTGTTGCAGAAACCAGGCCCAAAATTAAAAGAAAAGGATAATTGTCTTTGATATTTTAAATTATATTTATTATTTTCTTGATAACCGCACAGCACATCAACTTCACTAAGTCACAGATTCAAGACGACTAACTCAAGAGAACTGACCAACGCAATAAGAAAATTATGCCGAAATAAGTATTTAATGCGAATGTTGCTAGACGGGACAGTTAGGAACATAGTTCTAAGAAAAATACTATTGATCTCGAAGTTTCTTTTGCGGCGTATATGAATTTCACAATGTTGCGAACTATTTCATAATTTAGAGATGGAACTATTTCATATTATAGAGGTGGAACTCTATTAAGCATACATTATATTCATATACTTTCAACACACCTCCTCAAAAGAAACATCGAAGAAAAAAAAATTAAATAAAAATAAAATAAAAAAAATTACATTACATGAGTTACAAAGTATTCATTAATCAAATTCATTAAGAAAAAAAAAATTAAACTCCTAATATGATGTGCTGTGCCTTCTGGGGAGAGATAACAATATCATGGTCCAACATTTGTTGCTATGGATTGGGGAAACCCAGGAAAAACCCAATCAAACCATTCAAAAAAAAATTAATACTAATTATAGTATCAACTTCAATATGGTACAAAAAAAAAATTCAAGGAACAAAAAAAATTAAAGTTATTAAAGTAAATAGACTTAATGTAATCCACAGTGGTTAATTAATCATCAGCATTAAACTTCAAAAATTAGTTGTCGTCAGCAACGAGGCCCAATTCATTTCTTAGGCTCAGGAATCTAGGTGCTGCTAAAGGTTTGGTCATCATGTCAGCCAATTGATTATCTGTAGGAATATACTCGACAAAAATTATTCTATTAGCAATTTGTTCACGAGAAAAATGGTATTTTATATCAATATGCTTCGATCGTTTGTGGCATGTTGGGTTATTTGCTATACTGATACAACCTTGGTTGTCTTCATAAATTTTAATTGGCTCATTAATATCAAACTTTATTCCTTGCATCAATGATTTTATCCATAAAGCTTCTCTTACTGCTTCAAAGAGAGCCATATATTCTGCTTCTGTAGATGAAGCTGCTACTGAATTTTGTTTTCTACTGTTCCAACAAATGAGACTTGAGTCAAAAACCTTAAATAAATATCCAGTGGTACTTCTTCTGTCACTCTGACTACCTGCCCAATCCGAATCAGCATATCCAACAATAACATTTTCAATATTTGAATTTCTAACATAAGTTAATTTCAAATCAATAGTTCCTTTAAGATATCGAAGAACTCGCTTAAGGCATTGCCATAGCTCTTTGTTATTTCTATTTGTATATCTACTTAAAATGCTCACTGATGTACATAGATCAGGACGCGTACACAACATAATGTACATTAGGCAACCGATTAAACTTCTACAAGGATTATCACATTCCTCCTCTGAATTCAGAGCTTCATAATCAAGGTTATTTGTGAGTGGTGTACTCACTGGTTTGCAATCATGCATATTAAATTTCTTTAAGACATTCTTTATATATGCTGATTGACTAAGAGTTAACCTCTCGGCATTCCTGTCGATTTTAATTCCTAAAAAGAATTTTATTTCCATCAAATCTGTCATTTTAAAATTATCCATTAAGTATGATTTGAATTTTGACAAAGTCTCTATGTTCTCCGTTGCTATAACAACATCATCTACATAAAGTAAAACATATACATTTTTCGAGACATGGCCATTTTCATATATATATATGCAGGGGTCAACTTTTGAACTGATAAAACCAATTTTCATCAGTGCTCTTTCAAACACCTCAAACCAACATCTAGCTGCTTGTTTTAAACCATACAGGGCTTTATTTAATTTACATGCTTTATCATTTCCATATGATAAACCTTGAGGAATACACATAAAAATTTCCTCCTTCAATTCACCATTCAAAAACGCAGTTTTAACATCCATTTGATGAACTTGTAAATTAAATTGGTTTGACAGAGCTAAGATAAGTCGCAAGCTAGAAATTCGTGCCACTGGGGCAAAGGTTTCATCGTAATCAAGCATGTATTCCTGAGTAAAGCCACGAGCTACTAGTCTCGCTTTATATTTGGTTGGATTTCCAAAACAATCATGCTTAATTGAAAATACCCACTTGCTATCAACCAAGTTCTTATCCCCTGGTCTATTCACTATAGTCCATGTCTTGTTTTCTTGATGAGAATCTAACTCTTCTTTTATAGCTATTTCCCAGTTTGCTTTATCCTGTCTATTTTTAATTTCATCAAAAGATAAGGGAACACTATTGTGAAGGTTCTGTGCATTCATTAAACAACTGTTTAAAAATCTGTACGACTGCAGTGGCTTATTCTTAAGTCTGTTGCTTCGTCTGATACCACTATGCTCATCGCTAGAGTTAACTTCAACTGTTAAATCTTTAGACTGATCATCTAATTCATAATTATTAGAGATTTCCGTACTCTCATTCCGGATACTGTCATTACCGTTAATAATCGGTTCACTATTTATCTTATCCGTACTCTCATTCAGGATATCAAGTTGATCTAAACTTAAAGAATTTGAATTTTTATTATTATTATCCTTACTCTCATTCAGGATGCTACATGAACCACGATCCTTACTGTCATTCAGGATGCCACATTGATCATGATCCTTACTCTCATTCAGGATGTCACATTGACCATGATCCTTATTCTCATTCAGGACATCATATCGGTCTGCATTCTCACAATCCTTACTTTCATTCAGGATATCACACACACTACTCTCGAAATCCTTAGTATCGTTCAGGATATCAGATTGTTCACGATTCATTTTTGTTTCATCAACTATTACATCTCTTGCAACCAAGAACTTCCTTGTTTTAAAATCCCAAAGTCGATAACCATTGGGTTCATAGCCAACTAACACTGCTTTAGATGATTTATCATCGAACTTTCTTTTCCTTAATTTTTGATGAACATACACAACTGAACCGAACACTTTTAAATGTCTCAAGTTTGGCTTTCTATTGTGCCACATTTCATAAGGGCTTTTATTATTTTCAAGTGCCCTAGTTGGAATTCTATTTACCAAATAAGTTGCAGTTAAAATGGCTTCTCCCCAAAAACTTTTATTCATTTCTGATCCCTGTATCATTGAGCGACCTTTTTCAGTTAATGTTCTTATCATGCGCTCTGAAGCGCCGTTTTGCTGCGGAGTATGTGGCACTGTCAAATGATAGCTAATTCCTTTTTCTACACAAAATTCTCTCATATCATTTGACAAATACTCCCTTCCATTATCAATATACAAATTGGCAACTCTCAAACTAAAGTGGCATTCACTCTTTGCAACAAAATCTTTAAAAACAGAGAAGACATCAGATTTATGAGACAATAAATATGTAACACAATAGTGTGTATATTGATCAAGAAAAATTACATAATAATTTTTACCATCTAGTGTAGACGGTGTTATCGGACCACAAACGTCTGAATGTACAACAAATAAAGGTCTCTTAATGTACCCTTTATTTTTAGATTTTTCAAATGGAAGTCTGCACTGTTTTCCATTTATACATGCCTCACATACTTTATTATCAATTTCTATATTCTTTAAAAGATGAGTGTCATTGAACATATTGTTTCGTTTAATTTCTAAAAGTTTTCCCTTGCTAATATGCCCCAACCTTTTATGCTACAAACGATAATTTTCAATATTTTTATTTGACATGTTTAGTGCATATGCAGTACGCAATGAATAAAATTTTATAATAGGAACATTATACTCACATGTACCTTTAAGAACAACTTGGCCATCTTTTGTAGCTTTCACACCTCCTGGATAAAACTCAATTGTTATTCCAGAGTCTTGCATTCTCTTGACAGAGAGCAAGTTATGAGGAATCTCTTTGCAAAACAAAACGTCCTCCAATGTAATTTGTTTCTGGCAATTGCTACGGAGATTTACAATGCCTTTTGCAGTAGCATAAACAAATTCACCACATTTCGCCACTGCTATTCCAATTGGATTCTCCAAATCAATGTAGTCAGCAAAAACATCCTTGTTGTTAATAATATGGTCAGATGCTCCTGAATCCAAAATAAAAGACACACCATCTCCTTCTTCAGGAGAGTTAACTGCTCGCTTTATCATAAAAGCGAAACCTCGCTCAGGAACAACAGCCGCAGCTTGAGCTTGGTTCTCTGGTTGTTTATTTTCGATATTTCGAGACACGTTTTTAAATTTAAAGCAGTCTTTCTTTATGTGGCCGTTTTTACCACAGTAATGGCATTTGATAAATTTTGATTTAAATTTGTTAAAACGATTTTTATTAACTGTATTATTTTGTAAAACGATTTTTATTAACTGTTTTATTTGTCTTGGGTTTAAAAGCATTATTTTCTCTCATGACGTTTAATATTTTCGCACTTGTGTCCTTATTTGCATTACGTAATTTTATTTCATGATCGAGCAACCGATTTTTCACAAAAGACAAAGTTATATTTTCTTCGGACAACGTTTCAATGGCAGTAATTACTCCGTCATAACAAGGTGACAATGTCAGCAACAAATGACTAACTTTGTCCACCTCCTGAATATTTGCTCCCGAAGATATTAATTCGCTTATTAAATCATCGAATGTATTGAAATGGTTTATCAGGGGGGTATTACTTTTTAATTTTAAGGACAATAATTGTTTTCGGACGGACAATTGTGACGCTAAGCTTTTGCGCATATAAATCGCATCGAGATCGGAAAAAACTTTCTTTGCAGACTTTTCGTTTGTAACGAATCCCAAAAATGAATCGCTTAGGTATTCGATAATAATGCTTTTCACTTGATTGTCATTTTTAAGCCACAATTCGCTCTTTTCATGTGGAATATCATTATCCACAACACTTAACAAATTATTTTCCATTAATAACGCGCGAACTCTAAATTTCCAAATTGTATATTTTTCCCCATCAAAGGGCTTAATATTTCTTTTAATTTTGTCCATCGTGCCTGGGCCCATAACCTGTTGCAGAAACCAGGCCCAAAATTAAAAGAAAAGGATAATTGTCTTTGATATTTTAAATTATATTTATTATTTTCTTGATAACCGCACAGCACATCAACTTCACTAAGTCACAGATTCAAGACGACTAACTCAAGAGAACTGACCAACGCAATAAGAAAATTATGCCGAAATAAGTATTTAATGCGAATGTTGCTAGACAATTGTCGGGACAGTTAGGAACATAGTTCTAAGAAAAATACTATTGATCTCGAAGTTTCTTTTGCGGCGTATATGAATTTCACAATGTTGCGAACTATTTCATAATTTAGAGATGGAACTATTTCATATTATAGAGGTGGAACTCTATTAAGCATACATTATATTCATATACTTTCAACAAATACATTTGAATATTCACATTTAAAAGAATAAATAAGTAACGTACAATTCAAATTCAGCCTAGCTCACATGCCGAGAATATGTGTATTTTTAGCCGAAGCATTCAGCTAGGCGTCTAACGGCCAACTCAGGCTTAGATTAAAATAGATCCCACCCAAATCCATCCGTTTGGTGGAACTCATGCATGCGTTTTAAAACTAAGATTCCACCACCAAATATGTGACCCCTAGACTCTAAGACCTGTCCCTACAAATATTTTAGTAAATAAACTCAGTTCAGATTGTGAATTCAACATATGAAGATCGGGTTAATTATTTCTTCTCCTCGGAAGCCCTATTCATTTTGGTCCCTCGAGCTCCTCGTAGCCCTTATTCATTTTGGTCCTTCGAGTAAAGACTCTGTTGTTTTCCCCCACCAGTGGTAAGAGACAAATAGGTTGACCAGCTCCTTAAAGTCTGCGATCTAGCTACGTTATATGCTAAGACCAGCTAAAGGTAGCAAAATAAAAAACTCCTGTTTTCCCCCATCAGTGGTAAGAAACGGAGTATAACTGAAAATATTTAAAAAATATTTAATTTAAAAAAAAAAGTGCGTCCGTATTTAAAAGCTGTGGAGCAATTGCAGAAATTCGTGTCGGCAAAAATTTGGTGTGGCCTGTTCCAAGCCAGTATTCGAGCTTGTGAAAAAAAAATAAGTGAAGTCCGTAAAAAAAATCGTAACTCGCAACTCGGTTTAAAATTCCAGTGTGAATGGCTACGAAAGTGAAAGTAGCAAAAAATAAAAGAGACAGAAGAAGAAGAATATAATAGACAGTTCCAATCAACATTGCCAGTGGCACGAACATTGTCAAAGTACCCTGTGGAATTGCCCAGTGGAAGAGCCCAGTGACCGTAATACGTATATGCGTATACTCTTGGCAGTGGCAGCGAAAAGACCGAGAGACGTAGGCACAAAGACAAAGCCCCTGCACATCCCTCATCATCGCCTATCAAGAAAGAAGTACGAAGTCATCAGCAACAGCAACAACACCACCAATAGAGGCATCAGCAGCATCAGCAGCAACACCAGCAATAGAAGCAACAGCAGCAGCAGCAACAGATAAGATAAAATAAGATTTATATTTGTTTTTATTTATTTATATATCAAATAAGAGCTAATTTTGTTATAATGATGTCAGAAAAAACAGTTGCATTGCTAACAAAGCAGTCCAAATTAATGGAAAGATTGAGGTTTTTAGAAGGGTTAGATGCTAGCAAGATAAATAAAGAGATTTTAAAGGAGGTAGATGAAATCCAAACCCAGTGGTTAGGAAATCATAGCATGCTATTAAAGATTGGACTAGTCGATCACGATTACTTCAATAATATGAGAGTTGATGAACGACAAGGATTAATTAAAAGGATAAAAAACAAAGGCAATGTAGATACTAGTAAGTCAACTGTCGTTGAAGAAGGCATTAGACCTAGTACTAGTAGAAAAGCCGCTGCTAGGGTGGATACGGTCATAGGTAAGGACAGTGTAGGTGAAGACAATGAGTTTGAAGATAGAGTTCGCCAACTTCGGGAATACCTGGAGAGGGTGAACATTGACGTTGGTGACACTGACAATATGGTGGAAATATTTAAAATCCACAGAAATAAAATTAATTTTATGCGGCAGAAGGTACAGAAAAAGGTGGAAGATCTGTACGAAAAATTTGTAGCCAACAGTGAGTTCCAAGATGCTACAGAGGAGCTAGAGTTTGATGTGCAAAATACTCTAGGAGCATTGGAAGAAATCATAAATAAACCGGTAGGAGTCAAAGTTGAGAATGTTTGTATGAGAGAGGAACTGCCGGTGTTACCGAAAATTCAGGTACCCACGTTTTTCGGAGAACCGAAAGAGTGGGACCTGTTCGCGGAATTATTTGTAGAATTAATTGATAAAAGAGAGGATCTTAGTCCTGCTCTTAAATTTAATTATTTGAAATCCGCGTTACGGGGAGAAGCGAGGAGCATGGTAACTCATTTGTTTTCGGGTTCGGCCGACAACTACAGTGCCGCTTGGGATTTACTAACCAAGCGGTATGAGAATCATCGGAGGATATTTTCTGAACAACTAAACCGGATAGTTGAATTACCGGCAATGAATAGTCAGTCCGCAAAAAATATAAATGGGGTGATTGACGTAATTAATGAGTCAATACACCTTATTACAACAAAAGCCAATTTGTCCGATGAAGTTGACGTGATATTCGCTCAACTCATATTAAGAAAGTTGGATAAAGAGGCTCTTCAATTATATGAGAGCCAAGTTAAGAAGACGAAGCAGATACAGCAGTTATCTGACGTCTTAGAATATTTGGAGCAGAAATATTGTTCTCTAAGCTCAATAAAAAGAAGAAATAAGACCGATGCAAAAGATGGCATATACGGCTTTAAAAGAAAAAAATTGCCGGACATAGCACATTACAGTGTGTAACAATCCTTTTTCGTCCTGTTGTTTGGCAAAGCCGGATATCAGGTGTCGAGGTTCGGCACAACAAATTTATATGTGCACCGGTGAAATAATAAGATTTTGTTGTTGAAATTTTGAGTATGCAAATCGGTGGTTTTATTAATAATTTGGTTTATGTTGAATAGTTATTTATATGTATTATCGTGTGGCTTTTGGCTGGCAGTGGCAGAGATTGATGTCAGTGGTTACTGTTGATGATGTGCGTCCAATATTTGGAAACTCTGATGATCAAGCGAGAATAACTTTATCAGATGATTTGGTTCTGTTGCCAGGAATACTCCTGGTCTTGCCTTCCTATCCTGATCACTGCTGCTCTCCTAAAACTTGCTAGGAATATCTCCTAGTCCTCCCCCACTATGCCTGGAATACCCTAGTCTTGCTTATTCTGTGCTAGGAATACTTCTAGTCGATCCTGGCTGTGCCAGGACTACTCCTGGTCTTCCTAACTGTGCTAGGAATACTCCTAGTCTTTCCTATATTGCTAGGAATAACTCCTAGTCTTTGTCTAGATGCTAGGAATGACTCCTAGACTTTGACTAATTGCTAGGAATAACTCCTAGTCTTTAATTCGATGCTAGGAATAACTCCTAGTCTTTGCGTTGATGCTGGGAATAACTCCTAGTCTTTGCCTTGATGCTAGGAATAACTCCTAGTCTTTTGACTAATTGCTAGGAATAGCTCCTAGTCTTTGATTAGATGCTAGAAATAACTCCTAGTCTTTTGACTAGTTGCTAGGAATAACTCCTTGTCTTTGCTTCGATGCTAGGAATAACTCATAGTCTTTAATTCGATGCTAGGAATATTTCCTAGTCTTTAATTCGATGCTAGGAATATCTCCTAGTCTTTAATTCGATGCTAGGAATATCTCCTAGTCTTTAATTCTGCTTGTAATTACCCTTCGCTTGACCGTCGATTTCCGCAAGGACTCAATTCCCCTAATTTCGCAAACGTCGGTCTTCTTTGCCAATTTTTACTTAATTTGGAACTTCACTTCTAGACTTCACTTTTGATTTCTTCACTTGTTACTTCGCTTTTCATAACTTTCACTCACGCACTAATTGCCCTTCTGGTATCAGCCGTGCGTATTTATAGGCATCTTGACCCAATCAGGACGCGTGGTGAACTCCTGACCCATTACGGGTACTTTTCCATCCATTTTCGCTTTGTCTCGAAAACTTTCCATTGCTTGTTCCTTTTGATCGGCTTTCTCGGCCGCTCATCCAGCATAGCTTGCCTGTTGCTATGCATGGTGAAATTCTTTCACCTTGCATGCGTCGCCCATTGTTCTGCTGAACTCCCAGCTTTGGTGGCCAACGGCGTCTCCTTTTTCGCTCTCTCCTGGACTCGTACTGGCCCCGCGATTTCCGCCACCGCCACCGCTTTTATCCACCATGCTTCTCTCTTTGCTACAATTAAGAGTATAAATTACAAACTAAACGCCTACACAAATGGACTAATAAATGATTTGAACAGCTACAAAAATATATAAATGTAATAAAGTTAAACATTAATAATAATATAAATGTACAACATTGATATATAAATAATAATAGCCCCCAAATAATATTGGTCAACCCCCTCTTTGGCCATAAATATGTTTAGTTTAATTAATTCAAATTAAACCGCCTTCATAAATCTCTCTTAGTTTTAGTTATTGAGAATTGTTGCAGCCACTTTCCAGTGGCTGTCAAACTATCCATCAATTTACCGCTGATACACCCACACATGCTAAGCGGCGCTCTCACGTCCATTAAAATCACCCATACACGCACAGCAACGCTCTCTCGGCCGTTACTCTCCCGCTCACGAGCCGATTGTACACTCTGACGCCTCCCCTTCCTCTCGGCTTTATACTCTGACGTGAGCCGACTCTTCGCTCACTGAGCGTAGCTTCTGGTTTCGTTTGTGTGTATGGGTGGATAATTATTGTTTCGTCAATGCTTATGCATTGCCGCCATCCCGCTTTAGCCTACAAGCTGTTCCGAAAGCTGCTCTCTGAGCGTGGCTTTTGGTTAATTTCGCTTGTGTGTGTGTGCAATTGTTATTTCGGCAATGCTTATGCATTGCCGCCCTCCCGCTTCAGCCTACAAGCTGTTCAGAACTCTCACGCGTGAGAATTCTTTCTTTTCTCTTGTTTTGCTATTTTCGGTACTTGCTATGCATTCCGCCAGCCCGCGTCAGCCTACAACCTAATTGCTGGAATATTCTTCTGACGTCATCGCGACCAAAGTCCGATGGCATTTCTATTCCGCCGTTGCATTATTTGTTTACGATCATATGTTCGATGTTTGTTTACGAGCATATGATCGTTTGGCTTGACTCTCATGCATTCTCAGCTCGCTCTCTCGTTTTTGTTCGGTCTTTAATATGTTTTGACTGTAGGCATGCGTGTTTTATGTGTTTTGTTTGTATGCATGCGTATATGTATATTTGTGTACATGTACATTTTATGTTTCTCCCTTGTGTTGCTAGCGCTAAGCTTATGTTGCCAATGCCTGCGATGTTGCTAGCTTTTGATGTTGCCAAACTCTCGCCTTGTTGCTAACATAAGACATGTTGCTAACGCATGTATGCACAAATTGGCTGGGCGAGCAACGTTGTGTATATCATGTACACGCATATCTGCGTCATATATATTTCGATAAAATGTGAGGGAGTGAGTTTTCTAAATAAAACATATATTATGTGTTTCATGTATTTGTGTGGTAAGATGTAGTATATCTTTCCTCACAAGTACTATAAATTCAAAGGCTTGACTCCAATGGAAAGAGTAGAATTAGCCAAGAAAGTGCAATTATGCACAAGTTGCTTGAAACATTCAAGCAATAAGAGATGCACAAATGAGGATGTTTGCTCAGTGTGCGGTAGGGGGCACCACACATTACTTCACATTGGTGAAAGAATAGAGATAGTGAATACATGTGTAACAGCGCATCCTGCGTTGTTGGCCACCGCCCTAATAAAAGTAAAGGCAGTGAATGGTGGGTATGGAGACCCTAAGAGCCTTAATTGATAGTGGATCACAAAGCACTATCGTTTCTGAGGAAGCAGCTCAGATTTTAAAATGACAAAAAATGAAGGCACACACGGAGATAAGCGGTGTGTCTTCACCAAAATCTAGAACATCAAAATACAAAGTCAACTTGGGAATAAAAGTGCGAGAACCATGGAAAAAGCTTCTTAACGTTGAGGCGATTGTGTTGCCGAAATTAATGACAGCTCTTCCAGAAAAAGAAGCAAACGTAGATATGTCAAAATGGCAATCGTACGTGTTAGCCGATCCAAATTTCAATAAGCCTGGTCGGGTTGACGTAATATTGGGAGTTGATGTATACACCCATATTGTAAAAAGTGGTGTTACGAAAGTTGACGGGTTGTTGGGACAGAATACGCAGTTTGGATGCATTGTTTCAGGAAATACAAAGTCAGAAGGAAACAATTCCATTGTCGCCACAACGATAGGTCTGACAAGATCAAAATATAATGAGTGTTGGCAGATAAATAAAAATAAAATAGCAACAGAAAATATGGTTAAGTCTCCCCCCCCGGCAGGACCTCGCTTCGGAGGTGTTTTTGAAGCTGGGGTTAAAACTGATAAATACCAACAAAAATTAGAGTGGAGAAAAATAAAAAGGATAAAAATAACTATCCCGTTAGATGGCCTTTGGAGAAAAGTATTAGTGCTCACAAAGGTCGAGAAACCAAAGTAGGAGTTGAGAAATTTGTGGAAAGAATTGGAAGTACTCTCAAAGAAGAGGACAATATAAATAAAATAAAAATACAGCAAGCGTCGATTACAAGACCGGTAAAAAAGATTTGTCCAGTAGAGTTAAAGAGAGCACAGAAGGGGGACGCTCGAGAAATGTATTTACTAATAAATAAAAATATTTCAAAAGGTAAAAGAAGAAAAAATTAGTTTAAAAATATATAAACCTTGTTGATAGATAGCTAATTATGATGGTAAGAATTCTATTAACCAGTAGTCAACCATTCTTTTTTAATACGTACATACAGTGAGAGTTATCATCTTATGACCGAATTTACCTTAAATAAATGTCACACGTGGCAATCTTATAAAAGAGTGTGTGAAGGTAGTTGGCCTTGGAGCAGTGCCAATGATAATGCTTGTGAAATCACACCGTTGAAACCAAATAGTCAGTCTAATCTACAAAACGATAGGTGACTTGAAATCGATCGATTTAGAAAGTAGAAGTAGTTGGCTGTTTTAAAGTTCCAAATCATTCTAAAGCTAGAGTCCAGTGTGGTAGTGCACAACAGGAATCAGTAGATATTCCTCAACAAGGTATTTTCAGCATAAGATCAGATTGCACCGCTAGAACGGAGGATAAGATTTTAGTTGCTCATCACGGTATCCAGTCAGAATTATATCAAACTATCGCGACCTCACACATAGGGTATATTAGCGATTTTCCGAAAATAATGTAGGAACCAGTAGGAGTTAAAATGAAAAATAATAGAGCAGCGTTGAAAGAATAAAAATTGAATTACCATCGTCAAAAGACCACCACATAGAATTTTTTGGTCTAAATTTCCATCATAACTGGTCATGCATCTCTAATAATAACAATTGTATTAATTATAATAATTATAAGTATAAGCGCTATAATAAAAATTAATATAACTAGAAGGCTACAAACCATAAACATTCTGCAAAAGGGCCGCCAACACCGTAATTGTTGAAGCGGTATAAAATAATACATTTGAATATTCACATTTAAAAGAATAAATAAGTAACGTACAATTCAAATTCAGCCTAGCTCACATGCTGAGAATATGTGTATTTTTTAGCCGAAGCATTCAGCTAGGCGTCTAACGGCCAACGCAGGCTTAGATTAAAATAGATCTCACCCAAATCCATCCGTTTGGTGGAACTCATGCATGCGTTTTAAAACTAAGATTCCACCACCAAATATGTGACCCCTAGACTCTAAGACCTGTCTCTACAAATATTTTAGTAAATAAATTCAGTTCAGATTGTGAATTCAACAAATGAATATCGGGTTAATTATTTCTTCTCCTCGGAAGCCCTATTCACATTGTTTTAATTTTTTTTTTGGTTTTTTTTTTAATAAAACTGTATTTTGTATATAACGCCCCCTCTCGTGCCACGCCCACTTACACACAGTACATACACATTTTAAATTTTTAGATCTATACCTCAATTTGTAAAAAGTTACAGTACAAACACCTAAACCTGAAATGTTTTGATGCTTCTCTGCAGAGGGTACGAATTAGTTTTAGAGACATGGTTTCATGGTGAAAGTTTTCGTAGTTTGATGGACGCTTTGTGCCAAAAAAAATTGACCCACCTTAATATATATACTACTGAATTAAAAAATAAACTGTACCGATCAATTTGTAAAATTGCGAGAACGCCAATTTTGCACGACTAAACGCTTCCACCGTCATTTTGCTATTGCTATTTAACAATCTGAAAGCAAAGCTTTCAGTTTTTCTTTCATATTAGAGGTATCTTCAATTGATGTGGAAAAAGCTTTTGGCAGAATAGGTGCCCACTGCATTGTAAAACAATTATATGAATGGAAACTCGGTCTAAAAATATTTAACTTTGTACGGAGCTATCTCAAAAGCTGAAGAATACTAGTCAATGTTAATAATACTCTCTCAAAAATAATGGATCTAAAAGATGGGATCCCAAAAGGTTTCCCGTTTTTTGTTATTTCTTTCCTAAATGCTTATAATAAAATAAACTAGCTAATCAGCGAAAACAAATGATGATTTTTGCCTCTTTTTGAAACCCAACACCGGTTTCGATACTAAAATAAACAACATATTCTCGAAAATACAAAATAGGCACTAAACATCTGCTGAAAAATCTACCCACTTACACATATGCAAAAACACAAATGCACTAACATAGAAATAACAATAAATAAAGTTAACAAAAAATGGTTTGTTTTTGGTATGTTTGGTATCTCAAAGTTGGATTGAACATGTTAAAACTTTAATTAATAAACATAATTAAATGCTTAAGTAATTATAAACTTAATATACAAATTTTTTTTATAAACTTAATAACTTTATAAACCCTTCAAAATCAATTATCCTTGCTTATATTGACTATAGCTTCTTTATTTATGGCAAAACCACTAAAACAAATCTCTATCCGACTCTTACTGTGCGCCTTCCGCACTACTCCCATTAACAAGATGCTCGTAAAAAGAAGGCTTCCTGACATTACGACTGGGTTTCAATGGAGCAATACCAGACTCATTAAAGACATTACAAATACTAAAGAATCTTCACTACATATGTCTTAAAAAAAAGACCAATCGAGAATACATCGAGTCTGTTAAGTGCTGGTCGAATAAAAAATATTAGGAAAAATTCTCACCGCGAACAATAAACAGCAATTTTTTTTTGCAGGACCTAGCGCAACACAAAAAGGATGCCACGTAAAAAAGGGTAGACAAAAACGCTACAGCAAAATCAGAGACATAAACAACCTTTGCATTTTCCTCTTTACTATCGCATCAAAATTGAATAACACGACAGCATTAACCATTGTGTCCGGGGATAACAAAATACTAAAATCGGCAGTTATACCTGAACACACATCGGCCAAGACAAAGGCAACAAAATTCAAAATCTGCATTGGCTCACACTTCACCAGTCATCCAAACAACAAAGAACCCACAATAACAAAAATCAGGGATAAGTTCAGCTCAAACTCCAAAAAGATTATTCTACTCTGGACATCTAGACATGTGGGCATAAAAGAAAACGTGCACATCTTCGTTGTATGAGTATAACACCAACAGCAAAAATCCAAGGCAGCACTGAAAACAATCTAGAACGACTTTTCTACAAAACCTTCAACCCAACAAGAAAACCCATAGAAAGAAAACACGAAATTACATAAACACGGTTATATCTTGAGCATATTAAATAAAACATATCCACCCAATTGCAAATACAAGGTGGCGCAAAAGAAATCACCCTATTGAAAGATGCTCTCATTTTTGCAAATGGCCGCCAATGTCAAATCTGTTTTGACATTTGTGGACTAGACAGATACAGAATACAAGTGTATAAGCCATGGAGCGATACACTCCCCAAGACTGCACGAGCCACAACCGACATTCTGAAGGACGCGTTTCCGGGTCGCTTAATTTCGCGTTTTGGCGATTTGCACTGGCCCGCCAGATCGCCCGATTTAACGGTCCCGGACTTCTTTTTATGGGGTTTTTTAAAGTCCCGTGTTTACATCAACAAGCCTAAAACCTTGGAAGCCCTCAAGGAAAATATCCGATACGAATGCGATAATTTATCGCCCGAAACGCTCGCCGAAGTGATGGAAAATGCCATAAAACGAGCCCGTATGGCAATCAATTGTGGCGGCGCCCATTTGTCCGATATCATCTTCTCGACTTAACACAATTAATTCTAAAGGTCTAAATAAACATAATCAAAAAACAGAATCGAAGTTTTTCATTTAGAAAAAAAATAAGAGCCAAACAACATCGGATGACTTCTTTTGCGCCACCTTGTACTACAGCTTGCAGTTCAGCATCTCACATGTCAATGTCAGCATAATCAATCTCTGCAGTTCCCTTAATTATCCTACTCCAAACACCCTAGTATCAGAAGTTAACCACTTAAATATAGTAAACCTTATAAAACGATCAATAAGCTGAACATAAAAGAATGAACGAAAAAGTTGTCTACAGGCCATTGCTCTTCTCTTTTACAACTCTATTAATTAATTATATTTCTTTTTATACTTTTTACAAAAAGAAGAGAAAAGTCAGTCACATTGGATAAAGGCAGTAAGCCAAGAATCCATCAAATTGAAACATCTTGCATTGAATATGAGCAGGATAACCAATAACGTATGTCAAAGAGCAATTTTTTCAGTAATTGCCAGGTTTTTTGTTTTTGACAGAAACACAAAAAACAACTCAAAAATTACCTTTAAAGAACCAGTAAAAAATGTCTGAATATTTTTTTACGCGCGAATCTCAACGGAAACACTTATTGCACATATCTTCTGCCCAAACGACCGAGGGGAGCAAGCCTCATAACATAAGGGTCGAGTCGCGCGAACAATCCCCAAAAAACAGACAAACATGCGAAAACTATAGCTAGTTAGGAGCTAAATCCGATGGGATAAGTTTTTTTTCGCGCTAATCCCAGCGGGTACACTAAGTGCCCACAACCTCCCGCTTAACCGACCGAGGGGCGCAAACCGCATGACGTGCGGCACGAGTCGCGGGGAACAGTCGACAATAACACGCACAAAAATACGAAAACAACAGCTATTTACGAGATAAATAGGAGATGATTGATGAGTCGTTTTTAGTATTGGTAAGGAAAGCTTTAGGCTGATCACTCGATAAAGTAGATTATAATCAGCTGACAGGACTTGAAAAGGATTTTTCAAGGCATAGTTAGTAGTACAGTTGGCAAGGGATAAAGGAATATAGTTTATTATCTCTACGATTATCATAGAGATTTGGGAGTCTTATTTTTAAAAGTGAAAAAGAATGGGCTTATTGAAATATGTATATTAGTACATATTGATTGTTTCAATTTATTCCAATATTTATTAAAGGTTTTTGTTAATGAGCACGTCTGTGCTCTTAGTCAACTTTTATTCGAATGCCTCATTTTGTGTGTTAACTTATGCTGCTTGTTGGCAGCTACAAAAATAAGAGGGGTGAGGCGCGCGAGTGAACTCACATGATCAAATTGCAAGCTCAGCATAATTGGGCTGGCTTGCCAGCACAATTCGTTTACGTAAGCTTATATACAGAACGAAATGTATGCATGCAAGTTTGCGTACATACATACAATTGTTCTTATATTTAAACTTATTACTATTATTTCCTGCTTGCAACAGAATGTTACAAGCTGTGCTGAAGTCATTTAAAACCGACATGTGAATTCACTACACCTCCCCTTTTTAAAGAATAACGTAATCTAATGAAGTTATTATATATGTATGTGTATATGAAGTAAATGAAGTTATAAAGTAATTCGTGTTATTTTAAAAAAAATTTGACGTCCGTCAATGAATATATATATTTTTCCCTTGCATGTATGCATTTTTTTTTTTTTTTTTTTGCTCCTTTCCTTTATATATATAAAAATAAAAATTTGTATATATGCAAATAACTTTCCTTATTTTCAATGTATACACTTTAGATTTTGTAAATACTAGAGAAAAATTTTTCTTTTTGTTATTTGAAAATTTTTAACCTATCCTTATGCAATCCTTGTGCTTTATTTCTTTTATCTCTTATTAAAATATTATCCTTATCTTCCATTGCTTCTACTCTATATGGGCCTAGATACTTAGATTCTAACTTATGGCCCGTTTCATTCTTAACAAGAACCTTATCTCATATTTCTATTTCAAAGTTATTTATGTTCCTATCGTATAATTCCTTATTCTTTACGATATGCTCTTCTAGCATAAGCCTTGCCCTTTTATAGGCTTGCTCTAATCTAAACTTAGCTTCTCTAGCGTAATCATCTACATTATATAATGGATTAATATTAGTTATAGAATTAAATTGTTTTGGCAAATAGCTTTGTTTGCCAAAAACTAGCTCATATGGACAATAACCATGTGCCATAGAGGGGGTCGTGTTGAAGCAATATGTTGAAGCCGCAAAATATTGGAGCCAAACATCCCAGTCAGTTTTATCGACTGATATATATGAACGGATGTATTCATTGAAAGTTCTATGACTTCTTTCCACTGTTCCCACGGTTTGGTGGTGATGTGCAGTAGACGTTATGTTGTCTATTTTTAGATATTTGCACAGATCGCTTATTATTGAATTTTTATATTCAGTGCCCATGTCCGAAATGAACGTCTTCATTGGACCGTACTTTAATATAAAAAATTCAAATATTGCTTTCGCAATGGTATTAGCGTTCTTATTTTGAACAGGGATGGCTACCAAATACTTTGTTAGGTCACAGATCAGGGTTACTGCGTATTCGTTACCGTATTCAGATTTCGGTAGTGGACCTATAGTATCCACTATTACTCTGTCAAAGGCACTTATAGGCGTTTCTGTTATTGTTAGTGGGGTCTTTGTATGTTTTGTCGTTTTCGACTTTTGGCATTTTGGACAACTACGTATGTACTCTTTTATTTGACGCGTCATATTTTTCCAATAGTAGTGACTTTTTATTTTTATTAATGTTTTTGTTATGCCATTATGACCACCTTGTATTGGATCATCATGATTTTTAGACAAAATTGCTTCTTTTTCTTTTTCATTGCTTATTATGGTCACCGGGTTGAGTAGCGCTACTTTTAATGATTTCAATTTATCATTGCCCATTTCTTTAAAAGTATCTATTGAAATAAATTCAAAGATCTTTTCCCACGGTGCCGTTTTGATATGGCCTATTTTTAATATACCGGCTTGCTTTTCAAGCCTTTGAAAGAACTGACCTAAGTCAAGTTTTTCATTAGTATATAGGTCGCCAATATCAATTCTTGCCATAACTTTATTTCCGTGTTTCAAGTAACACAGTTTATTTGTTATATGCAAGGCCACTACTTTTCGTACCTCGTCATTATTTATAACTTGGTAAACGTTGGGCATAGAAGCATTTGGAGTACTTTGCCTTGGCAAAGTCTCTTTTTCTTTTCCTGCGCAGGATTTATTTTGTCTGTACTGTTGCCTGGTAGTGACTTTCAGGACTTTATTTTGTATGTCTTTTAACTCGGTTATTGTTATCCGAGATAGGGCATCTGCCACGAAGTTGTCGTTTCCCTTTAGATACTCGACTGTGAAGTCGTATTCTTCGAGTTCTAGCCGCATGCGAGTCAACTAGGATTTACCATGGAAAACAAATATGTTAACGGTCTGTGGTCTGTTTTTATTGTGAAATGTTTGCCATAAATATATGGGCGAAAATGTGTAATGGCCCAATGAATGGCTGCTAGCTCTTGTTCCGTTGTGCTCTTATTACTTTCACCTTTGGTGAATGAACGCGATGCATAAGCGATTGGAAGTTGGAGTCCTTCTCGGTTTTGAGTTAAAACCGCTCCACACGCTTGCTTGCTGCATCTGTGATTATGCAAAATTCTTTGCTAAAATCAGGATATTGTAATATGGTTGGCCGCATTGAATCTCTAAGGCCTTTGGACTTTATTGCTCCTTTACCAATGCCTTGAATGTAAATTTTGTGATTCGTGTCGATGTCATTTAGAACATCTGAATCTTCTTTGAGAATTGAAATATCTGCACCAGTGTCGATTAAAAATGTTAATTTTTTATTTGTTTCGACATTAAAAAATGAAACAAATATATTGAGATTAAAATTAATTGTATGCACATGTTTTGTGCTTACTCTTCTGTATCTAAAGGGTTTTGCGTGTTTCCCGTGTCATTGTGGGATACGCGAACATTTCTGCTAGGTATGTTTCTTCTAGCATTATTATTATATTGGTATTGGGACTGTCCCCTGTTATGGGACTGTCCTCTGTTTAACCGGTAATTGTTGGAATTATAGTTGGCATTGTAGTTACCCTGGATGTTGCCTCTACCACGTTGGTAGTTAGAGTAATACCTGCCTCTATTATTTCTCCCACGCTGGTACAATGTGGTAATGGGACTCCCAGTCGTTTGGGTCATGAGACGGATATATTTACCCATAGCATCACTAAAACGACTAAAGTGTCCAGCTTCCAATATAGTACGAACTCGCTCATGCTGACATTGGAGGATTAGCGCCTCCATAGCTTCTTTTGTGGCGAATTCCTCAGCGTTGTCGGGATCTAAACCACGGTCAATGAAAGCGGCTTCAAGTTGCTTCCGCAAATTGTCAAGCTCCATAGCATACTCTGAAGCTGTTTTACCCTTTTGTTGGGCGTTCATAAGTTTTGCTATTATAACGTCGGTTGATTCACCTCTAACGTTATATTTTAGTTTTTCTATTATGCCCATTATTGTAGTCTCGTTTTGGACTTTGTGGGCAATGGAGCCGGTGATCTTGGATTTTATGGCTTCAATGGCCAAATCCTCCTGGTCTCCTTTAGTTCGTTCGACCAACTTTAGTGCCGTAACGAAACGGGTGAGTGAGGTCTTTTGACCATCAAACTCAGGGACTGAAGACATAACTTGTCTTAGATATTCCCTATCGGCAGGTATTTTTTCCGCCATTGTAAAATTTATGTTCTTCCTGTTATATTCGTTATCCTCGTTGAGAACTATCGTTGTATCTAGGTCAGACACTCTGGCGAACTGAATATTGTGTGTTGCCAACGCCGAGACAGATTTGTCTCTACACTCGTTATAGAATGCTTTGGCGGCACACTTATGACCTTCTGTAAGGGAATCGAAATGTTTTTTCAAAAGCAAACGAATTTGCTGAAGAGTGGTTTGAATTATGTCAACGTGCTTGTCAAGTGTATTTGGACTAATTGTCCTATCTTGACTGATACACTTTATTGATTTTAACAGTTCCTCCTTCAGAATTCTGGCTTGTGCGACAATCACTTGCCAGTCGGTCATTCTTTAAATATGTGTATGTACATATATGTAGTGTTATTTTATTACACCTTCCTTGTCTAAGTTCTTATATATATTTTTTTTTCTCTCTTTCTTCTTTAATGTTGTGCTTCATCCATTAGATAAAAGCAAAAAGTACCTGCTGCGTTTGTATAACAGCATATGCTAGGTACTGTAAGGATGAAGCACATGGCTACTCTACTGTTTCCTTGGATTGGGAAATTTTCTCCCGTTATATCCAAGTATGTTATATTGATGGTAGCTAGATCTAATGCGCGTTGAGGTGAGCTACTCGGTTCACTCTTAAAAACCTCTAGTAAATCGGTTTCTATATTTGTTTTTTTTTTCGCGCGAATCCCAACGGGAGCACTAATTGCCCACACCTCCCGCCCAACCGACCGAGTGGCGCAAGCCGCATAACGCACGGCTCGAGTCGCGGGGACAATTCACAAAACACAGACAAAAAACGACACTATAGCTAGTTACGTGCTAGATAGGAAAGGATAGAAGTTTTTAGTAAAGGAATCGAGAGCTCTGAACTGATTACATGATAAAGACGATTATAATCGGAACAAAGAACTCGAAAAGGTTCATACATAAGGTAGTTAGTAGTACATCGTGGAAGTGATAGAGGAATATAGTTTCTAGTAGGTCTACAAGGAACTGTTAGTTTTACTCGGTTCAATAGCTCGGGAGAGTCTATATCCCCGTTAAGGAGCTTGTGCATAAATATGACGCCAAGCATTAATCTACGATTAGAAAGGGAAGGAAGGTCAAGTAAAAGAAGTCTACTAGAGTACGAAGGCAAGTTGATATTACAATCCCAGTTCAGACCACGAAGAGCAAAGAGAAGGAACTGTTTTTGAACTGATTCTATTCTTGCTTTATGTGAATCGTATTGGGGTGACCATATGCAGGTTGCATATTCTAAAATTGGACGAACCAATGAAGTGTAAAGAACCTAGGTTGTATATGGATCTTCAAATTCCTTTGACCATCTTTTAACAAATCCAAGAACACCCATGGCTTTTCCGACAGTAGTGCTTATATGGGACTTAAAAGTCAATTTATGGTCCATAAGTACTCCCAAGTCAATCATCTCATTGAGTCTGGTTAATGGAACGTTATTAAGAAAGTAGGTAATTAACTGAGGAGTGTTTCTGAAAAAAGTCATGACCTTGCATTTAGATGTGTTTAGGTTTAATAAATTGTGTCGACACCAAGATTGAAAGTTTTGGAGGTCAGACTGCAACCGTGAAGGTGATATAATATCTCTGTAGCTGAGACAAAGCTTTACATCATCTGCATACATGAGGACACGAGAATGTATTATAACGGATGGAAGATCGTTAATAAAAAGGGTGAATAGCAGTGGTCCCAGATAACTACCCTGAGGCACCCCCGAAGTTACTTGGATGGTCCTTGAACTTGAAGACTTGAATAGAACTTTCTGTGTTCTGTCTGTCAGGTATTCACGAATCCAACAAATTAAAGGGCTTGGGAAGCCAATTTTGTTTAATTTTAAAAGAAGAAGTGTATGATTAACAGAATCAAAAGCCTTGCTGAAATCAGTATAAATGACATCAGTCTGTCTTGCATTCCTAAATCCTTCGATCGTTAAAGATGTAAATTCTAATAGGTTAGTGGTAGTAGATCTACGTTTCACAAACCCATGTTGAGATGGTGAAATAATAGATCTACAAAAATGTTGCAATTGAGAAGTGATTAACTTTTCAAATGCTTTAGGAATAGCGGACAATTTAGAAATACCCCTATAATTGGATGCTTCGGACTTTTTACCATTTTTATGAAGAGGAATTATATAAGATTCCTTCCATATAGACGGAAAATGACAAGATTTAACGGACAACGAAAAAAGTTTTTGAAGTGGCTTACATAGAGCCTCAGCACAAAATCTGAGTACACAACCAGGTATTCCATCAGGACCAGGTGTGTACACAGGTTTTACTAAATTAAGCACGCTAATAAGCGAACTTTCATCGATCGAAGGACTACAAATACAATTAGACCTTTTTATCTGATAAGGATAAGAAAGATTCGCTCGGTATTCCATTGAGGAATATGTTGTTGTGAAGAAATCAGCAAACAAATCGGCAATCGCTTGATCAGAGTCCGCTATATTATTTCCAAACGATAAGATTGATGGGTGGACATCCATCTTACGTTTAGAATTCACAAAACTATAAAACTGTTTAGGATCACGGGAAAACTCAAGCTTACAACGCTTGAGGTAATTATTATAGCAGTGCTTGTTAAGCAACATAAAATTGGAGCGAGCAACTGCGTAAAGAGCAAAGTCTGAAGAACGTCCCGATTTCTTGTATTTTTTATAATATCTGGATTTGACATTTTTCAAGTTGGATAGCTCACGAGAAAACCAGGGAGGTCGGTGAGACGACACTGGAGCCCTCAGTGGGACACAAACCCTAAAAAGCGAACCGAGAGTATCATAAAACAACGAGATAGCAAGATCCATGTCTGAGCAACTATATAAGGATGACCAGTCAGTTCTCAGAATGAGCTCATTCAGTTTAACAAAGTTAGTCTTGCGAAAATTACGAGATTTAATCACAGGACTGACACCAGCAATCGGTGCACGAAACGACAGATCTACAGATAAATCCAGAGTAGGATGAAAATTGTCTTCGGGCAAGACTAGAGGGTCGGTTCTAGTTACTGCACAGTTGGTGGAATCCAACACAAATATCAGATCTAAGGATCTGCCTATGTTATTTCGCACAGGGTTTATTTGAGCTAATGATAACTCAAAAAGGCCATCAACGAAGCAGTGAGATTTAGAAGGAAGCAACAAAGCAGATTCATCAGATTGAGACCATACTATTTCTGGTAAATTAAAGTCACCAAAGACGATTAAGATATCTCTATTAGAAAGCAATGAAGAAATATATCGAATAGAATCTAAATGTTTTGCGTACACCGCCATGTCGGATTGTGGCGGAACGTAAGAACAAGTAATGTAGACAGAGAAAGACTTGAATCTGACCTTAACGCTAACAAACTCAATCTCCAGAATGTCCGGTGAATGAATTTGGTCAGAAGTTAAGGCCGAGTCAACAGCAATCAGAACTCCTCCGCCTACACGAGAAGTCCGATCACATCTAAAAATTGAAAATTTTGCGGAAAGAACAGATGCATCGTTAATATCGGGTTTTAACCATGTCTCAGTAAACACTAAAATTTTAAATTCAAATGCTAGACTATCTAGATAGAGTCTAGGAAGCTTAGATTTAAGTCCTCTCACGTTCTGATAGGCCAGATGAAGGGACGAGATTAGTTTTTTGGAACACCAGCCGATGCTGATATTCCGGAAGATGAAGAATTAGATGGGATAGAAAGCCTAACCGGATCTCGAGTTTTCTTTTTGGCCGTGTATTCTTTTACTAAAATGTGATCCGGCCAAAAACTGCTATGACATATACAGTCGAACAGTTCAACTGGAACACTTATTTTAAAAGAGGATATCTCCCTCGAATATTTAAATTTAAATTTTTCCACCGCTATTTTAGCATTATAGTGATGAGCTTGAATTTTTGTCTTTATAAAAGCTAAGACATCATCCGACGAATGTTCGGGATCAAGCCTTGAAACAAATATATGTTTCTTAGGTGGAACTCCAGTTAAAAGTTTATAGGAACCAGGCCGCAAATCAACCGCAGCGTCAGCGACCACGATTGAATCCGCCTGCGTGTCCGGTATTGCACCTCCAACTGGACTACTATCGGCAATATCAACAGTTATTGATAATTGCCCGGACTTTTCGGATACTACAGCTTTGTTCGTCTGCAAAGAGAGACCATTTCCTGGAGAAACGGAGATAGCCTCTTTCTTGCGACCACCTTGAGAAATGGGGGTAATAAACGAAATAAGCTGCGGAGGATTTGTCACAGTGAGCAGTGAAGGAGTTTGTGGAGCTACGGCCGAGACGGAATTGGGCACAGGCAAATGCAAGGACAGATTGCGCATACTGGTTTTCTTGCGCTTTGGAGACTCATTTAACAGCTTATAGCTGCTAAATTCGCTCTCCACAGCATTGAACTCATCGTAGAGTTTACGAAAACCAGATGACAATTTCTTCAATCTATCCCTGGTTTGCCTCATAAACACCCTCATTTCAATCTCAACCTCACGGCAAGAGTCACAACCCCATTTGAGCCCCCCTTTTTGCTCCAAACAATCCTTTACCCTGGCTGTGTAGCCGGCACATTTAACGTGCATGACGTTGTCACACAGCCAACAGGAAAGAAATACGTTATGGGGTGAAGGAGGGTTCAAACACTTTTTGCTTGAGCAGACAGACATTTTTTAATTCAATTAATACTCAAAAATTTTATAAAAAAAATTAAATATCAAAAAGGCCAAAGAAAAAACTCACTCAGATTTATTAAGCAAATTCGACACTGGGGTCAAACTCACAGAGAAAATTAGTGCAAGAACTAAGAGAACTAAGCACTACACAAATACACGTATCACTTGTACGCGAAACAGAGATAGATGCGAGCGCGAATAAAAGAAGTTAGAAAAAAAGAGAGCGGGAGAACCAAAAGCACTGCACATGCAACAACAATGCGTTGGCGAGAGCGCGAGAGCGGTTTTAAAGCGGTAAAAAGTACAAACGCACGAGCAAAGAATAACAAAAACAACAACACTGCTGTAAAAAGTTTTGTTGTTTTTTTTTCAAATATTAAGTTCAATGCTTTGATTTTGCTTTTGTAAAGTTAATTAAACAAAAAGCGCAATGACAAAAATTTAAATGACAGAATAATGTCAACAGTTATTGCTAAATAATTAGCTGAATTTTTAGGCAGGCGCGGTGAGTTTAAAACCGAAATAAAAGAAATTATGCAGGAGCACAGAAAAACACATCTATCCACGATGAAGAAAGAAGAAGAAATTTGGGTTCCTATCTCTAATTTTCGCAAAATATTCGTCTAGCGACATTTTTCCTTTCTCTTTTTTTTTTCTTAGACCTTATCTAAATCATTTGCCCTGCTCAAATATTTCCTTTTCAAGCACCTATTGTGCATTCCGTAAATTTTAATTAGCATGTTGATGCTCATTATTATTACTATTACGATCAATATGATCATAACAGTTGTAAGCCCTTGTTGTTCTACTTCTACTCTATTGATCACATTGGCAGTGGAATCCACCGTTTTCGTGTCAATTAAACCCATTTTTGGTTCTGGGAAAGCTACTTTAAAGAAATTTGATATTTCATCTATAATTACTTTATTTAAAATTTTTCCAAAATCTACCTTTTTCTCTAAACTACCCATAAAAGTTGAAAGAATCTAAGTCTGAAGCGTATACATAGAAAATATTTTTTTTTTATTTCATTGCATTTAATATTTTGAAATGTTTAAGTAATATGTTCTAAAGAGAAATTTAAATTTAAAAACTGTAATTGGATTCACAAAAAAAATTGTATATATATAAAAAATGGAGTGTGATATCAGTTATTGATATCCACTTTAAGTGATCAATAGATCATCGAAGAATGATTCATTACATTGTATAAGCATACATGCAGAAATGAACGTATATATTCAACTGCTTATAGCAGTGACAGAGACGTGGAAGTTAGAAGAGATAGTGCATGTGGTTGGCTCACAATTCAGGTTTACATTTCATTAAATTTTACAATAGATACTCCAACCACATGTGTTAGTAATAGCCTAATTTTTTTCGTTAGTATTTTTCAAGCAGCGTTTGCACGCATCGACTTGAGGGTTTAATTAAAATTAAATGATTGAGATGATTTGTTATATAAACATAGTAAAGAAAAATTTTTTTTAAATGAGTGAATGAATAATAAATTTTTAAAATTAGTGGCAATATCGGAAATCCGATTTGCGTTACTTTGCACCACGGCAAAGTTCTTCTTCTAGATTCTTTAGACTCTCTTGGTAGAGTTGTCGGTCTTCCTCAGGCAATGTTGTGGTTTTCAACATATCCTGCACCAATCGTCTCTGGCGCAGGAGGGCGATTCTTTTTCCGCCCCGCTTCTTCCTTCTTTGCGTAGATTTATTTAGTTGTCTTCGAGCCCGGTACTCAGCAATGGTGAGTGGGCGTGGTCCATCGTTTGGATACACCACTAGAGCCTCTTCTAGTGTGGGTGCATCCCTTTGCTCGACAGGAGCAGCACTTTCGAACGTCATTTCTGTATTGGCCATTCACTTGGCAGTATGTATGTGAACATATTTTGTTGTTGGGAAATTGGTTAGCGAGTGTGTGCTAAACGATGCGAGGTACGACTGTACTGAGCAAATGCAGATTATCTCAGTCGAATCAAAAAAATTCTTTTTTTATTGTATAATTGGGCACTTTTTGTTGTTTCCACATTTCACACACAATTCCAATCAAAGGGTTCTGCAAGGTGACTGTCCTGTCACGGTCGCCATGAAATATGTATATTAGTACATATTGATTGTTTCCATTTATTCCAATATTTATTAAAGGTTTTTGTTAATGAGCACGTCTGTGCTCTTAGTCAACTTTTATTCGAATGCCTCATTTTGTGTTTTAACTTATGCTGCTTGTTGGCAGCTACAAAAATAAGAGGGGTGAGGCGCGCGAGTGAAGTCACATGATCAAACTGCAAGCTCAGCAGAATTGGGCTGGCTTGCCAGCACAATTCGTTTGCGTAAGCTTATATACAGAACGAAATGTATGCATGCAAGTTTGCGTACATACATACAATTGTTCTTATATATAAACTTATTACTATTATTTCCTGCTTGCAACAGAATGTTACAAGCTGTGCCGAAGTCATTTAAAACCGACATGTGAATTCACTACACATCAATTAAACAAAAGGGTAACTATTACGAAATATGCTTACCATGGAAAATGGATAATGTTAAGCAAGAGAACGGCAATTCATCGGCTCAAATGTCTTGAGCAAAAATTACTAAGAGAAAAAGGTAAAGCTCAAGCTTATCAAAGTGAGATCAACAAACCACTGGACAAAGGCCACGCAGTCCGACTCACAGATATGAAAATTTTTAAGTCTCCACTGGTTTTAGGAATGGTTTTCTAGGATATCGACAATGCAAGGTCTGGGGCTGTGGTCGAAAGTTATGCATATGCTTCATCCAGCTCACTTTCCAAGCTCCACCTACCATTTTAGTGGGTTGATGGTTGGCTAGGCGGTGGTCGAAAAGAAGGGTACGAAGTGAGGATACCAAGCGGCTTGAGTGGGGTCGACCTTGCTTGCTAATCACATAACGCAAATATTCTCTAGATAAAGTATACTGCAGACTCGTTTCTTGAACAAAAGGAAGCCCTTTGCCAGCCAAATAATAATTATCGCCAATCTTTCTACAGTTACCACCATGCGCTCATGCGCTCCAGTGTCAGCACCGAAATTATGATATCAGTGTCCCACCAAATGTCTTAGACCAAATTTGTCACAAGGATTTTTGCCCGGAACATTTAGTTATAAAAGAGTATACGGCTAAGAAAAGGAAAAATCGGCCTCAGATTTTCCTGCCTAACACAACTGATCCTTCCCTCCCAATTCTGGCCAATTAGAATGTTAGAAGACTAAAATCTAAACTTTCTTAGCTTTTTGTGGGTGGACAATCTTGTGATTTTCATAACTTAGTCTTTACAGAAACGTGGTTAAAGCCATACATTTCTGATGCTTCTGTTTTTCCCACAATATTTTCAACCTATAGATGAATTGACTCTTCGAAAATGGTGGTGGAGTTTTGATCTGCTGTTCGTGACAATGAATTTGTTTTAAAAATGTAACGTCATATGATCTCGCTTAGACTTGCCAGTCAATGTCGTCCTTAACGTTTCAGCACAAAACGCACATTCGTATAACTTCGATATTTATTGTCCGATTTCGACTAAATTTGGTCAGATGATGCATTATGGTCAAATTATAAGATTTTTTTTTTTTTTTTTTTTTTTTTGCGTTTATTTATTTGTTGGATCTCTTATATAGTGTATAAGACTAACAACAATTTCCTAGTTTTACCTTAATCTAATACGTAACCTAGCATCAGAAGGATGCTTCATTAATCTATGGCCCTGATTATTTGCTAGAGGGTTGGAAGGTCGTTTCGTTGGAGACGAGTTCTATCGCATACTCGGGTTAATGATTTGGCGAGGGTATTCGGATGGGCCTGCAGCTTAGCGGTGTACTTTAGCTGTTGTACCTTTATTTCGGTTAGTACACTAGGAATATGTAGGTCTTTCTGTAAGTTTTCGTTTCTGATATACCACGGTGCTCCCGTGATAGTTCTGAGAATCTTGGATTGAGCCCTTTGTATGGTTTCGATGTTTCTCTTGCTTGCGTTTCCCCACAGTGCAGAGCCGTATGTCCAGATGGGTTTTAACACAGAGTTGTAGAGGAGAACTTTGAATTCCAAGCATAGGGGAGATCGAGCGTTGATAAGCCAATGTAGTCCGATTGCTTTAAGCTTTAGTTGCTTTTTCTTGGCTTCGATATGCTTACGCCAAGTTAATCTTCTGTCGAGGTGAACTCCAAGATATACAACATCGTCGGATTGAGGCACTGGCACGTTGTTGAGAGTCAATGATGGGCAGTTTCTTCTATTGAGGGTAAACGTAACGTGCTTACATTTCTGTTCATTTACACGGATGCGCCAATCTGCTAGCCAAGTTTCAATTTCCTTTAAGTGGGTTGCCAGTTGCTCTGCAGCTTTGATCGGACATTTGGAGCGGCTAAGGATAGCCGTGTCATCGGCGAAAGTAGATGTGGTGAGTGTACGATTTGTTGGTATATCCGCTGTGTATAAAATATATAGTGTTGAACCCAACACGCTGCCTTGAGGTACACCTGCTTTTGATTCGAAGTCATCAGAGGTGAAGCTATTACATCGTACAGCGAATTTTCTGTTGGATAGATAAGATTCCATTAGCCTGTGTGTATATTGTGGAAGCGACGCTTTTATTTTGTATATTAGGCCGTCAAGCCAAACTCGGTCAAAGGCTTGGGCGACGTCGAGAAAAATTGCTGTACAATATTCTTTTTGCTCGAATGCTGTACGGATCTCTGAGGTGATACGGTTGACTTGCTCAATTGTGCCATGCTTTTCACGAAAGCCAAACTGATGATGTGGGATTATATTTTGGTTTACCAGGATTGTATTTATACGGAGTCGTAGGACCTTTTCAAATAGTTTTGAAAGACTTGGCAATAAACTGATGGGTCTGTACGATGATGGCTGTGTTTTGTCTTTTCCGGGTTTTGGGATCATTATGATTACTGATTTTTTCCAACTTATTGGAAAGTGACCAGTTTTTACTATCGCGTTGAAAAGTTTGCAGATGTATCGCACGGCACAGATCGGGAGTTCTCGGATCATTTTCGGGGTTATTTTGTCATGGCCGGGCGACTTTCTTGGGTTAAGATAGTTTTTAATAATTGCAGAAATTTCCTCCGCTTGGAATTTCGGTGGCTCGGTTTCCACTGGGGTGCTTAGAGGGGGAAGCTGGAATGAGTTTGTTGACGGGTTTGGCAGAAAAACCGTTTTTAGATGAGCTGCAAAGGTGAGTGCTCTTTCTTCGTCTGAACGGGCCCACTTGCCAGTTGGGCATCGTATAGGTGAAATTATTTCGGTTGGGGCAGTTATGGTTGGGTGAGCTTTCCACAGCGGATATTTGGTGCTGGTGGGGGAAAGCTTCTCGATGTATTGCCGCTGTGCTATTGCTTCTTCTTGTCTAAGCGCTTTTGCTAGGGTTTGGGAAGCTGCCTTTAGGCGATATTTTGCTGCCGGTGATCGGGACATTTGCCATTCTCGCCTGAGTCGTCTCTTCTCTGCTACAAGACGTTCAATTAGTCGGTTGTTAGACTTGTGTTTTTCCTGGGTGTAGCCAATGTTTGGGGTGGAGATATCAGCTGCTTCAATGAGCATCGACTCTAATGCAGAGGTGCAAAACTCGATGTCTTCTTCGTCGTCCAGTTTGGGATTTAGTTCGATATGGGTGCTTATATATTTCTTAAATCTGAGCCAGTTTGTTTTATAATTTGTTAGTCCGAGTGGGTGCTCTGTTACTTGAGGATATGTTAATACAGTGATAATTACTGGCGAGTGGTCTGATAACAATTCTGCTAGTGACTCTGCCGTTATCAAATTGTACGTAATTCCCCTGGTAACTGCGAAGTCTATTAGATCTAAGAGCTTACGTGGATCTGTTGGCCAGTACGTGGGCTTTTTCGGTGAGGCGTAGCCCAATTTGTTTGCTGGGTTGATGATTGTGTTATATAGCTGTTTGCCTTTTGGATTTACCAGGCGTGATCCCCAATGAGGGTGCTTGGCGTTGTAGTCTCCTGCAGCAATAAATCGTACTCTGAGTGTTTTGAAGAAGTCAGTAAACTCTTTTTCAGAGATTAAGAATCGTGGTGGACAGTACAGTGTAGCCACGGTTGTACTGCCGAAAGTGGTTTGGACACTTATTGAAGTTGCTTCTAGGTATTGTTTGGCAAATCCATTGTGGAGACAGTGTTTAATTCGGTTTTTGATTAGGATGCCAGTTCCTCCGTGAGCCTTGCCATCTGGGTGATTTGTTGCATAGAATGCATATTTAGGTATTTGAAAGTTTTTTTTTATTTGTAAGGTGTGTTTCTGATAGAAGCATGATATCAATATCATTTGAGTCCAGAAACAGTGACAGTTCCTGTTTGTGCTTGGAAATGCCGTTTGCATTCCATAGTCCTATATGTAGTGCTGACATTATTTATTGTTGTCCAAAAGCTTTTGAATAAGCAAGTTTTGGTTCCGCATAAGTTCCTGCATGCAATTTTGCATGAACGTCATGAAGTTTGTCATGTTTTGATTTAGCGAGATCAACAACGTTTCGATCCCGTTGGGTTGCTGGCCGAGTACGGGTGGACTTGGGGCCGATTTGTTTGAGATTGTAGCGGGATTTACAGATGTAGAGGGCTGTGAACTTCCGTTGCGCAGCACGCTTGCAAAAGTTACTCCAGGAGTAGTTGTCGTTGGAGCAGCTGATGACCTTACAGCTCTTGAGAAGAATATTTCCGGTGTGATTTGCGAGGGAATAAGTGTGGAGCCCTGGATACGAGCCGTAGATTTCTTTGCATTAAGACGGGCCTTCAGTTCCTTATAGACAGGACATCCTCTGTAATTTGCGGTGTGATTTCCACCGCAGTTGCTGCACTTCCTTGTATTGTCGTTTGTTTTATTGTCGGAACAGACACACTCTTGTTGAATTTGTCCACAGCCAACGCAAGCTGGGCGAAGACTGCAGAACGACTTTGTATGGCCAAACTCCTGGCACTTAGTACATTGTAGAGGATGATTCCTCTTGTGAGGCTCCTCGACAGTGATTCTGGGATGTAGCAGTAGTTGCAGGTTGTAGATAGGATGTACTGCATTGGATTTTAATGCTCGTGCATCAGGCTGTAGCTCCACTTTAAACAGAGGTTGTGGGATTTTGTTTCTGTTTAATATATTTGAGACAGACTTCACCTCAAAGCCCTTCTCTTCCAATGCCTCTGCAATTTCCTGAGGCGGAACCGAGGGTTCAATGCCTTTAATCACGGCTTGAAGACCTTTGGCGCTCTTTAATTGGAATGTGTAGAAGTTTACATTCTCCGTTCTAAAGTACTTTTCTATAGTACGATATAACTGTTCGTTGTTTGTTTGGACTTTAGTTTCTCTTATGTTCCCCCTGTTAAGTGGGGTCACATAAAAGTTATCCTTACCTACTAGGGCCACCAACTTAGGCACCAATGAAGATGAAAAAAGTAATTCATTTTTTTAAATTGCGGGATCGGAAGTGGGCGTGGCAAAAATTTTAAACTAACTTGATCTGCAGAGACACGACACAAATGTTCAAACACCCCCGACATCACCATCAATACAAAACGAAATTCCCCTTAACATGCAGCAACAGCTAACAAATGATATCTCGCTCACTCCTGCCAGCCAATGTCGCCTTGGTGCAAAACGCATAAAGGTGTATCTCCGATGTTAACTATCCGATTTGAATAAAATTTTGTCAGCAGTTTGGCTATATTAACAGGTGTGTCAAGTAAGAATACAATATCCTTAATACAGCTCCAGTAATTCTTTTTTAAATTGCGGGGGCGGAAGTGGTTGTGGCAAATATTATATCTAAAACAAACTTGATCTGGATATTAGACGGATGTTCACACCAAATTGTAGCTCTAGCTCTTATAATCTCTGAGATCTAGATGTTCATACGGACAGACGGACATGTCTCAATGGACTCTGCTAGTGATATGCTGATCAAGAATATATATTTTATAGGGGCGGAATCGCTTCCTTCTGCCTGTTACATATATTTTGGCGACTTTAATACACCCTTTTACCCTATGGGTACAGGGTATAAAAATCCATCCCAAACAAGATCGCTGTTGATTTAACCTTAGTAATCGAAAGCCGACTTCCATTTTAAAGGGCATTCCAACAGTCGCCGGCAAATTTGTGCCTCCGACTAGATTTCCGTCGTTGAACACTACGGTCATTATCAATTAGGGGGATCCATCCGTTCCGCGTTTGTGCAAAATTGAGAAGGGGTAATCAAATAACAAAATTTGTGTCATCACACACTCTTGCACCACATTAACACATCCACGGTGGCGTCTCCCAGTAGCAGCCACTAACAAATGATCTGCCCCAGAGTTAAGCACCCAACTTCAAGCCATAACAGCCAAATGTTCTTGATATCCAGCACCATAAAAGCTTGTGCTTGGATTGACTCTGGGTTAGGATCAACGTTTCTTTTCAAGAGTGGATGCTTAGTGGGAAACGCCACTATTGAGTGGCTGCTCGTGCTCATAAATTGCTTCTCGCAGTGATCCCTCCAAAAAAGTTCAAGCGTCTTGCCAAATCTTGCCAGCGCTGTTTCGGCAACCCGGACGCGACAAGACATTAATTTTTAGCAAAAAGGGAAATTTAAACTAAAATAATAGAGTTTTCGTAGGGTCGGCGCGCTGACTTGATGCATAACATTTGTTTGTTTTATTATAAAAGCAGCTGAAAAACCCGAATCCAAAATGATTCCATTTTCAATAGTATTATTTTATCATATAGATTCAATGGAATGATGCATATAGTATTCTAACGCAGACGCCTTGGTATATTCTTCTCATCGTGCTCTGCTCATATAATGTGGCAGCGACAAGTTTTTCTCTTATGATTGCTTCGTTCTTTCGCGATAGCTTAACAGCCGTTCGAGTATTGACTATAGCATGGACTGCTACATATATGCCGTTCTTTATTTTGTGTTTTACGTTTTATTTTCTGTGCCTTTCCTAATACTGTATTGGCTTTAGTCTTTGCAAGCCTTACAGATCGGGAGGTGATTTTTTCTATGGAATGGAAAGACTACGGTAATAACCTAAACTATGCTGCGGATAGAATTAATGTACACTTGAGCTGTTATATATTTTTAATTTATGCGATATTACATTGTAACGATCCTTATTCGTCCTGTTGTTCGGCAGAGCCGGATTTTAGGTGTCGAGGTTCGGAACAACAAATTTATATGTGCGCTGGTGAAATGATAAGATTTTGTTGTTGAAATTTTGAGTATGCCAATCGGTGGTTTTATTAATTCCTTTTGGTTATGTTAAATGATTATTTATAGGAATTATCGTGTGGCTTTTGGCTGGCGGTGGCAGAGATTGATATCAGTTGTTATTGTTGATGATGCGCGTCCAATATTCGGAATATTTGATGATCAAGCGAGAATAACTTTAGCAGATGATTTATTTCTATTGCCAGGAATACTCCTGGTCTTGCCTTTCTATCCTGATCACTGCTACTCTCCCAAAACTTGCTGGGAATGACTCCTAGTCTTCCCCCACTGTGCCAGGAATACTCCTGGTCTTGCCTTCTCTGTGCTAGGAATACTCCAAGTCGATCCTGCCTGTGCCAGGACTAACTGTGCTAGGAATACTCCTAGTCTTTCCTATATTGCTAGGAATAGCTCCTAGTCTTTGGCTAAATGTATTGAATAAATCCTAGTCCTTGTTTCGGTGCTAGGAATAACTCCTAGACTTTGTTTCTATTCTAGGAAAAACTCCTAGTCTTTGTTTCTATGCATGGAATAACTCCTGGTCTTTGTTTCTGTGCTAGGAATAACTCCTAGTCTTTGTTTCTGTGCTAGGAATAACTCCTAGTCTTTATTTCTGCTTGAAATTACCCTTCGCTTGATCGTCGATTTCCGCTAGGACTCAATTCCCCTAATCTCACAAACGTCGATCTTCTTTGCCAATTTCACTTAATTTGGAACTTCTCTTCTTGACTTCACTTATGATTTCTTTACTTGGTACTTCGCTTCCAGAACTTTCACTCACGCACTATTTGCCCTTCTGTTCTCAGCCGTGCGTATTTATAGGTATCTTGACCCAATCAGGACGCGTGGTGAACTTCTGACCCGTTACGGGTACTTTTCCATCCGTTTTCGTTTCGTATCGAAAACTTTACAACGCTTGCTCCTTTTGATCGGCTTTCTCTGCCGCTCATCCAGAATACTCAGCCGTGCGTATTTATAGGTATCTTGACCCAATCAGGACGCGTGGTGAACTTCTGACCCGTTACGGGTACTTTTCCATCCGTTTTCGTTTCGTATCGAAAACTTTCCATCGCTTGCTCCTTTTGATCGGCTTTCTCTGCCGCTCATCCAGCATAGCTTGTTTGTTTCTATGCATGGTGAAATTTTTTTACTTCGTATGCGTCGCCTATCGTTCTGCTGAACTCCCAACTTTGGTTGCCAACGGCGTCTCCTTTTTCGCTCTCTCCTGGTCTCGTGCTGGCCCCGTGATTTCCGCCACCGCCACCATTTTTACCCACCATCCATCTCTCTTTTTGTACTTAAGAGTAAATAATACATTCCCTAAAACAATATATGTAAATTACAAACTAAACGCCTACATAAATGGAATAATAAATGATTTAAATAGCTTCGAAAATATATAAATGTAATAAAATTAAACATTAATGATAATATAAATGTACAATATTGATAAATAAATAATAATAGACCCCCGAATAATATTAATCAACCCCCTTTTTGGCCGTAAATATATGTTTAGTTTGATTAATTCAAATTAAACCGCCTTTACAAATTTATCTTCGTTTTAGTTATTGAGAATTCGTTTTAGTTGTTGCAGTCACTTTCCAGGGGCTATCCCTTAATTTGCCGCTGATACACCCACATATGCTAAGCGGCGCTCTCACGTACATTAAAACTCACTCATACACCCACAGCAACGCTCTCTCGGCCTTTACTCTCTCGCTGATGAGCCGATCGTACACTCTGAGCGTAGCTCTTGGTTTCGGTTGTGTGTATGTGTGGATAATTATTATTTCGGCAATGCTTATGCATTGCCGCCCTCCCGCTTTAGCCTACAAACTGTTCCGAAAGCTGCTCTCTGAGCGTGGTTTTTGGTTAATTTCGTATGTGTGTGTGTGCAATTTTTATTTCGGCAATGCTTATGCATTGTCGCCCTCCCGCTTCAGCCTACAAGCTGTTCCGAATACTGCTCTCTGAGCGTAGCTTTTGTTGTATTCGTGTGTGTGGGTGAATTTATTATTTCGGCAAGGCACTTGCCTGCACTGCCGCCCTCCCGCTTCAGCCTACATTTTATTCGTTTACGATCATATGTGCGATGTTTGTTTACGAGCATATGATCGTTTGGATTTGTTGTCATGTATTCTAAGCTCGCTCTCTCGTTTTTGGTCGGTCTTTGATACGTTTTGACTGTAGGCATGCGTGTTTTATATGTTTTGTTTGTATGCATGCGTATATGTATACTTGTGTACCTGTACATTTTATGTTTCACTCTTGTGTTGCTAGCGCTAAGCTTATGTTGCCAATGCCTGCGATATTGCTAGCTTTTGATGTTGCCAAACTCTCGCCATGTTGCTAACACATGTATGCACATATTGGCTGGGCGAGCAACATTGTGTATATCATGTACATGCATATATTCCGGTATCAATGTGAGGGAGTGAGTATGAATAAACATATATATTATGTCTTTCCTGTATTTGTGTGGTAAGATGTATCTCTTTCCTCACAACAAAAATTTATGAAGTGGAGCCCTAACATCGACGTTTTAAAGTAAAGATTAAAAAGGGTTGTAAACGCTATGCGATCAACGATCGCCCAGCTTTAAATCTTCTTACTTGGAATATTTACGATAATGAAGTCACAATTCTGATAGGTCACAATGGCTGTAGAAAAACTACTTTACTAAAAATTCTTGCAGGTCTTCAGGAACCAACTGGCCATAATATACAAACTGAACGAACTTTAGCTTCGATGGAGTTGGGTTTGACACTGGAAAATGATCTACTGTTGCACGATCTTAGTGTATCCGATCTCTTGCACCACAATCAAAGTAGTATCTAATTCAACATCATTGACTTAGCTATTGGCTGATCGTTTGGCGATCATGTCTAAGGAGGAATTGAAATGCACAGGTACAAAACATTTTCTGCGAAATTTGTATGGACATGGCTACAGATTGGTAAGTTAAATATTAAATATATGTAATAATTGGTATCTAATTTTATTTGACTTTTTTAGACGCAGGTCCAAAGGGCGAAACTGCGATATTGAGCAATTGCATAAGTTAATGAGTTCATATATGCTTAATGTAACAGTCGAAAGTGATATTGGCTACAAAGTTACATTCGATGATCAATTTTCTAATTTACTTGATGACCTTGAAGAAAATAAGCGTTTGCTGGATATACTCAGTTTAAGCATTCGCGATACATCCATGGAGGAAATGTTTCTGCGTTTTGGTTGCGAGAATAGCGATCAGTCAACGAGTCAAGTGCAAGTTACAAATAGACAAACTAATATATTGATGGGGGAATATCAGAGCTTGATGGAAGAGGTTCAGCAACAGAACATGATGTCTGGTTACCGCTTGCATTTGGAAAACTTGCGTACTTTGCTATGCAAACACTTTGTGGTGTGTAAACGCCATTTGCCAATCAAAATAGAGAATACTTTGGGAATGCTTATGGGTATTTTATGTTCTTTTGCTACAGTACGGTAAGAACTATGAATTAAGTCCTTTATCGTTTAATTTGACACAACTACGTTGTATCGACGCCTTCGTTGAGGCCATATCTGACAATCGAGATGTCACAGAAATGTATGCCTATTTACCGAATTACTTTATTGGTACGACGCCAATGTCAGTAAAATTAAAACAGAATGGGATGGTGATTTCTATCTTTCCCAAGAAAGTGAATTTGTAAAAGATGCAAATTTTCCTTACATTTTCGGTGCATCTTTTGGTGAAAATACTATAACAGCCTGGTTTAATAATATATCTTTACACTCTGCCCCATTTAGTCTAAATGTTATGCATAATGCTGTCGCACGGTAAGTTGCCTAATAACCAATAAAAATCTTAATATTTTTGGATGATTTCTAATTAAAGTTAACGTAACAGAAGCATTTTTGACGAGGAAGCCACTACTGAAGTGGCCTTGCTACCACTGCGATTTCAGACTCAAGTCAATTCCTTTCCACAATCACCACTTAGCTTAGGAAGTCTGTTGGGCATTAGTTTGTCCTTAGTTTTGGTTAATTTCGTATGTGTGTGTGTGCAATTTTTATTTCGGCAATGCTTATGCATTGTCGCCCTCCCGCTTCAGCCTACAAGCTGTTCCGAATACTGCTCTCTGAGCGTAGCTTTTGTTGTATTCGTGTGTGTGGGTGAATTTATTATTTCGGCAAGGCACTTGCCTGCACTGCCGCCCTCCCGCTTCAGCCTACATTTTATTCGTTTACGATCATATGTGCGATGTTTGTTTACGAGCATATGATCGTTTGGATTTGTTGTCATGTATTCTAAGCTCGCTCTCTCGTTTTTGGTCGGTCTTTGATACGTTTTGACTGTAGGCATGCGTGTTTTATATGTTTTGTTTGTATGCATGCGTATATGTATACTTGTGTACCTGTACATTTTATGTTTCACTCTTGTGTTGCTAGCGCTAAGCTTATGTTGCCAATGCCTGCGATATTGCTAGCTTTTGATGTTAGCTTCGATGGAGTTGGGTTTGACACTGGAAAATGATCTACTGTTGCACGATCTTAGTGTATCCGATCTCTTGCACCACAATCAAAGTAGTATCTAATTCAACATCATTGACTTAGCTATTGGCTGATCGTTTGGCGATCATGTCTAAGGAGGAATTGAAATGCACAGGTACAAAACATTTTCTGCGAAATTTGTATGGACATGGCTACAGATTGGTAAGTTAAATATTAAATATATGTAATAATTGGTATCTAATTTTATTTGACTTTTTTAGACGCAGGTCCAAAGGGCGAAACTGCGATATTGAGCAATTGCATAAGTTAATGAGTTCATATATGCTTAATGTAACAGTCGAAAGTGATATTGGCTACAAAGTTACATTCGATGATCAATTTTCTAATTTACTTGATGACCTTGAAGAAAATAAGCGTTTGCTGGATATACTCAGTTTAAGCATTCGCGATACATCCATGGAGGAAATGTTTCTGCGTTTTGGTTGCGAGAATAGCGATCAGTCAACGAGTCAAGTGCAAGTTACAAATAGACAAACTAATATATTGATGGGGGAATATCAGAGCTTGATGGAAGAGGTTCAGCAACAGAACATGATGTCTGGTTACCGCTTGCATTTGGAAAACTTGCGTACTTTGCTATGCAAACACTTTGTGGTGTGTAAACGCCATTTGCCAATCAAAATAGAGAATACTTTGGGAATGCTTATGGGTATTTTATGTTCTTTTGCTACAGTACGGTAAGAACTATGAATTAAGTCCTTTATCGTTTAATTTGACACAACTACGTTGTATCGACGCCTTCGTTGAGGCCATATCTGACAATCGAGATGTCACAGAAATGTATGCCTATTTACCGAATTACTTTATTGGTACGACGCCAATGTCAGTAAAATTAAAACAGAATGGGATGGTGATTTCTATCTTTCCCAAGAAAGTGAATTTGTAAAAGATGCAAATTTTCCTTACATTTTCGGTGCATCTTTTGGTGAAAATACTATAACAGCCTGGTTTAATAATATATCTTTACACTCTGCCCCATTTAGTCTAAATGTTATGCATAATGCTGTCGCACGGTAAGTTGCCTAATAACCAATAAAAATCTTAATATTTTTGGATGATTTCTAATTAAAGTTAACGTAACAGAAGCATTTTTGACGAGGAAGCCACTACTGAAGTGGCCTTGCTACCACTGCGATTTCAGACTCAAGTCAATTCCTTTCCACAATCACCACTTAGCTTAGGAAGTCTGTTGGGCATTAGTTTGTCCTTAGTTTTTTGTTATCTCTGGTCAGGATTTGCTTTATTTATCATAAGGGAGCGTTGTTCAACGCTCAAAAAAACTCAACAGGAGCGCGGATTTTGACTTATTGGTTGGCAATGGCCATATTTGATTTAATAATTGTGATCCTAATATGCCTTATCCTAATATTAGTTATGTCATTATTTCTTAGCCCTTTCCATGATTTTATACTGTATTGTAAGTATTCACATAAATGATTCAGGAATTCTTCTCACTTTAATTTCAAAATATTTATAAATGGGAGTCAAAGAAAATTGTCGAAAATGTCACCAAATCTAATAAATATTAAAATGATTGTAGAAGTGCTGTAGATTGTATAAAGCAAGGGTGGGCAAATGCCAACCACGTAGTGGCTCACTTGGCTCACCAAGCACTTTCCGTTATTTTTGTGGCAGTGGTCATAAATGTGCGAGTTTGTTGACAGAGGGACGGATAAATGTATGTGGGACGCAGACTCAACTGAGGGACACACAAGCAGAGAAAAAGGTCTCGATCGCGAGCTCGAGGAAGGGTCATAAACGTGCGAGTTCTTTGATAGAGGGACGCACAAGTAAATGCGGGAGGGCAAAGCAGAAAAAAAAACTCGCGATCGCCAGAGTTTGTAGGCAGAGGGATGCACAAGTAAAAGCGGGACGCATATCCAAATACGGGACGCACAAGCAGAAATTTCCAGCTCGAGAAAGGGTCGCAAATGTTCGTGATTGTAGGCAGAGAGACGCACAAGCAACTAAGGTAGGGAGAGAACTGAAAAAAGATCGCGGTAGCGAGTTCGAGAACTTTGTCATAAATGTGCGAGTTCGTAGATAGAGGGACGCTCAAGTAAGTGCAGGAGGAAATAGGTCATAAATGTGCGTCCCGCATTTACCTGTGCGTCCCTCTATCCACGAATTCGCACATTTATGACCCTTTCTCAAGCTCGCCATCGTTCCTTGTGCGTCTCTTAGTTGAGTGTGCATCCCGAAGTCACTTGCGTCCCTATGTCAACAAACTCGCACATTTATGACCTCTGCTCAGACTCGCGATTGCGACCTTTTTCTCTGCCCGGATTGATGTTTGTTGTAAATGTTGTTGTCGGGCTCACTTCTGAAATTCGGCTGTCCATCATTGTTTTAAAGGGTCGCAGCTGCGTCTCTATCGAAGGACTGCTTTCTCTGTGTGATAAAAGCCTTTGTGGCTAAAAGAGGGGTACCATGTCATATGCTGTCGGACAACGGTACCAATGTTCGAGGAGCTAGCCGAGTGTAAAAGGAGCATACTGAGCGAATATCCACATCAGCTGTGGAAAAGCAATTCCCAACGTTAGAATTAAAATTTAACCCTTCCAGTGCACCACACATGGGAGGCATATGGGAAGGATTGGTACGTTCAACAAAATCAACACTTTCAGAAATTTTATCCGAGACCGGTGTACGAAAGGAAGTGTCCCCACTTTCTGCTGGGGAGAGCTCCATTGGCTCTGTTGGTGCTTGGTTTATATAGATATAAGTACACAAAACACCACTACATTCTACACAAATATTAACCGAATTATAATAACTAAATAATAGCAAATAATTCCCATATTGCAAACGCTTGCGACCCATAATTAATAAGTAAATCTTGGGTAACCCTCTCATAGCAGTTATTGGCTATCAATTCATTGAGTACCCCTGCTAGGGTCAGCAATAATCAATAAGTTGCTGACCTAGCAGCTACGTAATGAAAGGTGGAGCTAAAATGACCTATGCAGCGGGGCCTATATAAGTAGAGTCTAGTTCTTAGGCTAATTAGAATTCAATATCTGTAAGCAACGGGTGTGCATCGCTGTGTCTTTGGCCCCCAGTTACAATATAAATTCTCAAACCTTCGTGGTCCACCCAATTCAAGTGTTGGTTGCGACAGCCCTATGCCACTAGATTATGTTCTAGGGGCATCCTTTTTATAAACAATAAAATATAAATAAATATACATATATATACCCTGCAATATTACTTGCGTTTATATTTCGAAACATTTTGGTGACCCCGACTTTGGTCAACAAGGCGACCAATATAAACAACGCGCAAAAGGACTTTGGTCAACAAAGCGACCAATATAAATAACGCACAAAAGGACGTTGGTCAACAAGGCGACCAATTTAAACAACGCGCAAAACGGACTTTGGTCAACAAGGCAATAAGATAATCGTCTTATTAATACTACGCTTTGGAAAAATTGATATTCCTTTGCGAGGGCACGGGTTTGCAGTCTGGCATCAATCCGAGGTCCCGAAAATTCAATGTTCCGTCTGTATACCAGGAAACAATTACTTCTGTTTGTGAGACAACTGACCGAGTCAGCACTTTGTCACCTACTCAATTTGTCGACTAGAATCACAGCAGAAAAATATACATATATAAAAATTAATAAGACCAAGTCCATGCAACAACATTCAAAGCTAATGTGCTGTGTTGTTGATAAATTTTTATTGATTCCACAAAATACATATACATTCTGCGGGTTTGACAAGTAAATCAGTATTGTGTCAATTGGTCAACTTGGCGACCAGAACCACTCCAGAATATTTTAAAATAAATAATATATACATCATTATATTATTATTACACAATAATTGTGGAGCAATTCTACGCTGTCAGCAGTTTAGCGGTCAACAAACCTAAAAATAAAACCCGTTATGCGGCGGGTACTGACCTATGTCACTGTGATAGACCAGTCAGCATAAATTTATTTTGCATTGCAATATAAAATTATTAGTGGATTGGGTAAATTATATATTTACTAGATACTCAGATACTCAAACTGGAAGACGAATCAGAGGCCGATCAGAAAGGAGAGCGGCAAAAGATAGTGCCAACAGAAGGCAATGATTGCATCATTACTCCGAATTTTGAATCAGATAAGATCTGAAGGAAAAGTTCACTACAAGCCAATCATTGAAAAACAGTGGAAAGAGATTGAACTAATCCACTTTGAAATATATAAGGCAGTAGCAGAACCTGTGAGCATTGGATATGACTTCAATGCGTATGTGGACGCCGAGAAGTTAGTGCTCAACTTTGCCATAACAGCAGAAAAGGAGGTGCCTGTACAAGCAGGGTCGGCACTCCAGTTACCAAAAATATCCATCCCAAAGTTTGATGGAAACTATTTGAAATGGCAACAATTTCATGACATCTTTGCAAAGATGGTGCAGAGAAGCGGAAAGGTTAATAAGGCATCTGGAATTAACAGAAGCCAATTATGACACGGCTTGGAAAATGCTGCAAGAACGATTCAGCAATACGCGTGTGTTGGTTACGGCAGTTTTCGAAAAGTTATTTGATCATCCTAACATTGGAAACGACGCCCTGTCAATAAAGAATCTTCATGATAATATTCATGAATCTTTGCAAGCCTGAAAGAATATAGGCATTGACACAGTAACTTGGGATTCCATTATAATTTTGCATATGACGAGAAAATTAGATAGACTTACCCACACTTTATATGAACAATCCCTTTCCGATACAAGGGAATTGCAGAAGACCAAGGAGTTCCTGGCATTTTTGGAACAACGTTTCCTTGCCCTAGAGGCGATTGGTACCAAGCAGTCCAGGGAAAGGCAAAAAATATGTGCATCAGCGTCTGGCACAAACTCATCTTCATGTCCGTTCTGCAGTAAGTTAAATCACAAACTGTTTCAGTGTGATAAATTCAAAACTAAATCTGCAGCAGAACGTTTAAACTGGGTACAGTGACAGAGAATGTGTGTCAATTGTTTTAAAACCGACCACATGTCAAAGACTTGTACCTGGAAGGGATGCTTGAAGTGCGAGAAAAAACACAATACATTGATACATTTTGGAAACAACAACATGAAACCAAATATAAAAACCGCGGCCTCAGCTGCATCCACATACGGAAGTCAGAAAAATTACACCTTACTAGCGACAGCCAGGGTAATTGAGAAAGGAACCAATGAGCGGGAAGGAGAATTTCTTGCTCTCCTAGATAGTGGTTCCCAGGTCAATCTAATCTCAGAGAGTCTAGTAAAACAATTATCTTTAAAAATAGAAAAGGCATCGCTACGAATCGAAGGAGTAGGAGGGCAACCACAGATCAGTAGATCCCGAGTAAATGTACTTGTGAAATCAAAATACACCGATTTCAGTACAAGAGTGGAAGCATTTGTGCTACCGCACATTGTAGCAGATCAACCCACTGAAGCAATAAATCAGAAGTTTGACTTGCCGAAAAACATACACCTGGCAGATCCCAACTTCAAAAAAACTAGTAAAATCGATTTATTACTAAAAGCAGATCACCATTTCTCGATTGTACTACCTGGACAAGTAAAACAGAATAAGTGTCCAACTCTCCAAATCTCAGAATTTAGTTGGATCATTGCTGGAAAGATAAATATGGCTACATCTGCACCTGCTACTTGTATGGTGGCGACCAAGCCTAATGAACTGTTGGAGCGTTTCTGGAAACTGGATATCTTGGAACCTGAAAAAATATACAAAGGTACAGAGGAAGAATATTGCGAAAAGCATTTCTTGGACAATTTACATAAAGCTGCGGATGGAAGATTGGTTGTAAAACTGCCATTTGCTGAAGACTCTTCATCGTTGGGGGAGTCTCGTGAAGTGGCAGCATACCATCATCAGCAGCATACCTCATCATTGTGTACTTAAACATGACAGTACCACAACAAAATTAAGAGTGGTATTTGATGCTTCATGTAAAACATCTTCAGGAAAATCTTTGAATGATATCTTGTACCTAGGACCAGTGGTACAAAGTCAGCTATTTTCAATCCTACTGAGGTTTAGGACGCATAAATATGTTTTCACTGCGGACATAGAAAAAATGTGCCGACAGGTATGGGTAAATCCAGATGATCAATTCAACCAAATGATTGTCTGGAGATACAGCCCAAATGAGAAACTAAAATATTATCGTTTGAAGACAATCACATATGGAACAACGTCGGCTCCGTTCCTCGCAACAAAAAGTTTGGAATATTTGGCAATTAAAAACAAGGAAACATTTGCCGCTATAGCAACAACACTAAAAGATGATTTCTATGTGGATGATTGGCTTACTGGAGCAGACAGCTTGGCAGAAGCACTGCAAATCAGACAAGGGCTGGTTATATCCTAAAACCAGCCGGATTCAATCTAAGAAAATGGTGCTCAAACAATGCACAGCTACTGGAGGACATCCCAAAGGACGACATATACAGTAGCATTAATTTAGGTGATGCACTGGATCAATTAAGTGTGAAAACTTTAGGCATAACTCGGATGCCTAAAGAGGACAAGCTTTGTGGAAAGGCCCAGCGACACATGAGAGGAATCACAAGACGTGTAATACTTTCAGAAATAGGGCAAATATTTGATCCATTGGGACTATTTGCGCCTGTGGTCGTACGTGCCAAAATCCTACTGCAACACATAGCGTTCATAAAATTGGAAATGGATGCCGGGTTACCAGCTAATCTGGAAAATCAGTGGGAAGCATATCGTGCGGATTTGCTAGAATTAAATCAAATGCAAAGTTTTGTGGCAACATTACCTCTAATATTGGACGAAAACTCTACCATTAGAGTAGCAACTAGATTGCAACAAGCTCCCGTACCAAGGGATACAAGGAACCCGTATTAACTTCCTTACGGGGATCCTATTGTAAAGATGATCCTGCAGAAACTACATGAAGAAAACATGCATTGCGGGCAAGAGGCTCTTCGTGGTATTGCTCGACAGCATTATCACATTATCAAGATGAAGTCAATGATCAGAAATGTAATCCAAAATTGTGTAAGGTGCACAAGATTTCGGCCACAACTATTTAAACAAGTCATGGGAGATCTACCGGAGCATCGAGTCTCACAAGCTCGACCGTTACTTAACGCAGGTGTTGACCACTACGGACCTCTCTGGATTCACCAAAAGGTGAGAGGAAAAAGGACAGACAAGGCATACATAGCTGTGTTCGTATGCTTTGCAACTAAGGCTATACATTTGGAACTGGTGGGCGACTTATCCACATCCTCATTTTTAGGCGCCCTACAGCGCTTCATAGGAAGACGAGGAAAATGTCAAACACTCCATTGTGACAATGCTACAAACTTTGTAGGAGCGCACAACCAATTGAAAGAACTGACTGAGTCAATCCACTCCGAGAAGGCCTCAAGTGCTATTTTTTAATTTTGCATTCAAAAAGGAGTACAATTCAAATTCTTTCCGCCACGTTCACCACATTTCGGAGGCTTATGGGAGGCAGCAGTAAAATCAGCCAAACACCTGATCCTCAAGAATGTGTCAACAGCGAATTTAACATTCGAACAGCTGTCAACAATCATTGTTAATGTGGAAGCAGTACTCAACTCACGGCCATTAACACCAAACTCAAATGAACCAAACGATTTGACCGCCCTGACGCCAGGTCATCTGCTTATTGGCGAGCCATTAGTAGCACAGCCAGATGCAGAAACGGTCCAAAGGAGATCGTTACCCGAACAATGGAAGTTAGTTCAGAGATTGAAACACACTTTCTGGACACAATGGTCACAAGAGTACTTGCAGGAACTACAGAGTGCTTCCAAGTGGAAGAAACCATACAACAATGTCAAGGAAGGAATGATGGTGATCCTAAAAGAAGACAACGTGCCAATGCTACAATGGCCAATTGGACGAATCATCAAGAAATACCCTGGTCCCGATGGATATGTGAGGGTGGTGGATGTAAAAACTGCTAAAGGAATCTTCAAACGAGCGATTCACAAACTGGCTCCACTACTTCCAAACGTAGAGCCAGGCGAAAAGCGAAAATTGGACAGTACAGATGAAGATAATAGGCAAACAACAAAGAGCATGGAGGAGCATGGCGAACCAAAGCCAAAACGCATCGCTACAGTACTACCAACTCTAGCAGTAACAATTTTAATGATGTTATTTATGCTATTACTGGCTCAGGCGCAGTCAGTAAATATAACACAATTTGACGATAAAACAGCATATACTACGAAAAAATTGGAACATCTCAATTTACTGGATCTGACTAGACCATTATTGCGTATTACGATTTAAATACGTATTTGGAAGAAATTGAGTCATATGCCAACGGATTAAAACGAGTAGGAGACATGTGTTCTTTCTCCACCAGAGCCATGTTTTGCGATGCACCGGCACTTGCATCACATCTTCGACGAAATAATAAGAGGAAATGAATTTCTGCACATTAAGCGGATGAAACGAGCTCCAATGGAAATCGTTGGGTCCATCGCCAAATATTTGGCATTCTGGACTCAGAATACGCGGAAGAAATGTCACAAAAGATCAAAAAGGTGAAAGTCAATGAAGAATATTTACTGTCATTGATGCGAAATCAGACATCAATCATTGACTCAACTATAAACATATTTAAAAGAGATGAAGAAACTGTCAAGAAACGATTCAAACAATTGGATCAACAAATGAGTGACATATTTGATACTCAACTATCTTTGATAGCGGCAAACTTACAACGCATACAGGCTGAGTTTACCCATGTGCTAACTGATATCCACCACAACCAGATTAGCCCACTTCTACTGTCTCCGAAACAACTACACCAGTAGGCGGCACAATTAAGAGCTCATCTTCCACCAGGATTAGCGTTGCCAGGATCGGACACTGACATAATCCCGCCCAAGGAGCAACACGAACAGGGTGCCGCATCCGACACGATGCAAACTTGCGACACGATGACAGGCGTAGAGAACCCGGATTTGGAGATTTTATTAAGATCTCTAGTGAAAAAATCAGGAGAGTTGGTTAAGAGCCTGCGGGATGCTAGATACCTTAACAAGGAGATGAAGGATCATGCACAACGGATCTACGTGTTGAATAAGTAAGCCCTTACAGCATTTATTTCGCTTAAGCCACGAGCAACCCCTTGCAGCAAGGAAACTCAATGTTCTCCTCAGCCCGGAGACAACAGAGTGGTTGCAAAGACGCAAATCTCCCAAAGAAAGTGCCTGCGGAAACTGCAAATAAAAGAAGCGCAACCAAGAAAAACCCCAAAGCTGATCCGATCAGTAATACTGACTGGCAAGAGGTGCAATATTGCTGCAGAGCAAATCAAAGATTTCATACAGTGATATGCTAAAGATGGTTACGAGAAGGCATGATGAGAAAATGAGGGCTTTGGGAGAAAATTTCCGCAAGGTGGGGCGTACAGCAAACGGCGCTTTGCTCTTGGAACTGAAAGAGGCGCAGAGAAAATCTTGAAGATTGGCAAACTAAAAATTGAAAATTCACACATAGCCAGCAGTCATCGTTGTCCCGCAACAAGGCGCAATAATATCGATGGGGAATTACCTAACAATAAAAATGATTAAGATAATGCAAATTAACCTTAATCACTGCGAAGCTGCCCAGGATCTACTGACGCAATCAACGAAAGAGCATTCCATAGATATTTGTATCATAAGCCAGCCATACAAGTATAAGCCGGACAATTGCTGGTTCAGAAGTAAGTCAAACAAAGCAACGATTTGGGCCTGTGGAATGATATCACCGACGCTGGGCTGGATCTACAGCTGCTATCTACCGCCAAGTGCTAACCTGGAAGGTTTCGGCAATGCCTTAGATGAACTGGTCGCGGATGCACACAGTCACCACCCGGTGATATTCGCTGGTGACTTCAATGTGTGGGTCCCTAGACTGGGGAAGTCCTACAACCAATGCCAGAGGCCGAACCTTTCTGGGGGCACTTGCGCCGCTTGATATGACGTTGCTCAACAGAGGAACTAAAAATACTTATAGTCGTCCAGGTATGGGAGAGATTGGCCAATTGGGCATTGGCAAACATTTGTACTGCCAGCGACCACGAGGCAATCATATTCTCAATTGGAGGGACAATCCGTGAGCATTCGGCAGCACTACCAATCCATGAAAAAAAATATATTGCTGACACGCTAAATGTAGAGGCATTCTCAGCGTCGCTGAGCAACGCAGAAATCCTATCTGCAGCGGCATAAGAAATGGCAGAGAAACTTGCCCGCATTGTAGATATTGCCTGTAATAAAAGCATGCATCAAAGCAAGTCATATATGAAGCATCACCAGTCGGTGTTTCGGTGGTATGATAACATCAGCGAGTTACGAAAGCTATGCCTTACTGCTCGTCGCCGGTATACGCGCGCTAGGAAAAGGGGAGATAGATCGTGGGACCGACTCCACGCAGAATACAGCCTTACTAGAAAGGCCCTTTAGCAATATCCAGCTACAAAAAAGAGGCACTTCTACAACTTTGCGACTCGGCGGAGTATGACCCTTGGGGTAGTGCATATAAAATTGCCGTTAAACGAATGAATGCAAACAAGAGGATAGCTCCGTTGGACTACGATGATGCTGCGAGAATAATTGACCATTTATTCCCACTCCGCCCTGACACTCTATCTACAAATCGCCCATACGTGACCGCCCCATACGAGTTCAAGCCTGTCTCTACAGAGGAGATTGCCAACTAAGCTAGCTGGCTTAAACCAAAGAAGGCCCCAGGACCGGATGACATTCCAAATCGAGCTCTGAAATCGCGTTGCGCCCAGAGGCTTTTGCAAACACCTACACGCAGTGCCTGCAAGAGGGTATATTCCCATCACTGAGGAAGGTATAGAAACTTGTACTAATCCCAAAACCAGGAAAATCACCATATGAAGACTCAGCATACAGGCCGATTTGCCTAATTAACGCAATGGGCAAGATTTTCGAAAAGATAATCAGCGACGGACAGTTGGATAACCAATTTGGCTTCCGCAAGAGTCGCTCCTCCATAGATGCGATCGAAAGGTACATCATATAGCCGCGAAGGCAATCGAAGGATCCCGATGGAAGGGAGGCGAGAAAGAATATTGCCTAATGGTCACCTTGGACAAAAAAAACGATTTTAACACTGCTGATTGGAGCTCCATTATCGACGCAATGGTGAAGTTCGGCGTCCCACATTACCTTCACGCCATCATATGCAGTTTTTTCGAAAGTAGGCAGTCGTGCTATAATTCGTCTAATGGCCCTATAAGAAGAGGTGTCTCTGCAGGAGTCCCCCAAGCATCCGTACTGGGTCCGTTGACGTTGCTTTGGTGGTAGTGGCAAAGAAACTTTCCGCCGCAGAGATAATTGCTAACGACGCACTTAAGAAAATCACCAGCTGGCAACGCTCGGTAGGCTTACTATTGGCAACTAACAAAATCGAAGCTGTGGTTATTAGCAGCAGAAAAAAAGTGGAAACGGCAAAAATCCACGTCGATGGCACATACCTGGGCGTGTGGCTCGACAGTCTACGTGCTGCCGAACGGCAACGAGCGGGCGCATCATAAGGTCATATATAGGTGAAATTCCTGCCTCTTTGAAGCAATGCCTTACAGCCGCCCCACAGGGGTCTCTATATTTCTTTTTCTTTCCTATACTCCATAATCTCTATGGTCTGCCTTATTATTACGCTTTGTTCTAATGTATAGAGATATTAGCATAAGAAGGCTTTATGTGTAAATAAAACTTGAATAGCAATATCCAATACCCAATTTGCATTATACGATGGAATAAACCTAATGTGTACCAGTATTTTTGAAGGGGCTTGCTGTCTGCCAGCGAGCCAACAGACCTTAATCATTTTTAAGTAGTACTAAGTTTCCTATTTCTAACTTAAAGTCATTAATATTTTTATCATATTCTATTTCACGTTTTGTTTTTCTTTTACTATCATGGACATTCCTTTTTTGTACGTTAACTGTAATTTAAATTTAAACTCTTTTGCATAGTCATGTAAATTGTATAAATGATCTATTTTCGTTAAAGAATAAAATTCGATGGATTTTTTTTTTTGTTAATCTACCGTAAACAAGTTTATTCGGACAATAGTTGTGTACCGTTGATGGAGTAGTGTTGAAACAGTATGTAAAGTAAACTAACCATTCGCCCCAATCATCTTTTTCAATCGAGATGTATGAACCAATGTATTCGTTGAATGTTCGATGACTTCTTTCTACTGTTCCTAAATTCTGGTGGTAATGTGCTCTTGATAATACATTATTGATTTTCATATATTTGCACAAGCCATTAATAAGTGAATTTTTATACTCAGTACTCTGTTATGAACGTCTTCATAGGGCCGTACTTTAGTATAAACGATTCAAATATTGCTTTGGCTACTGTTTTTGCACTTTTATCTTTTACTGGTATTGAAACTAGATATTTTGCATACTCATTGGCATTCTCTGTTCGAGGTAATGGTCCGATGGTATCAATTGTGTTTGGTGTGTTGGTTATAATCATTGGTGCTTATGTATGTGTTGTAGTTTTAGCTCTTTGGCAGTCTAAACACGTTTTTACATAGTTTTTAATTGTTCGTGTCATTTTGGGCCAATAATATAGTTTTTTTTATTTTTAATAGGGTACGCGTAATCCCTGTATGGCCTCCTTCAACTGGGTCGTTGTGATATTTTAACAGGATTGATTACATTAATTTGACTTTCATCATTTCTGTCTACTTGTGTCACCTTTACATTTTTTAAAATTTTCATTGCCATTATTTTTAAAACCATTGAAAGTGACAAATTCTAAAATTTATTCACTTGGTGACATTTGTAAGTTAATGATTTTGTATATCCCGGCTTCTGAAATAAGCCTTTGAAAAAATTTACCTAAATCGAATTTTTCATTAAAAAAATGAAGCAACCAAGTCGTCCCTGCCGACATTGAGTATACCCTGTACCAACTAGTTATATTAAATCAAGATTCGCATCAACTTAATTCAAAATTGCTTTTAACATGCAGCAACAGCAGCCGAGTGCTACCTCGATAACTCTTTCCAGCTAGTATCACCTTGGCAATTCAGTTCAAAATGCACATTCGTAAATCTTCGATATTCATTGTACTATTTCGACTAAATTTGGTCAGATGGTGCATTTTGGCCACATTGTTGGGTGTGCCAAATAAGAATGTGATTTCCCAAAAACTGCTTTAGTAATTCGTTTTTTCTAAAGTGCGGGGGCGGAAGGGGGCGTGGCTAAAATTTGAAACAAACTTGATCTGCCTAGGCATAAGATGGATGTTCACACCAAATTTGGTAGCTCTAGCTCTTATAGTCTCCGAGATCTAGGTGTTCATACGGACAGACGGACATGTCTCATGCTGATCAAGAATATATATACTTTATGGGGTCGGAAACGCTTCCTTCTGCCTGTTACAAACATTTTAGCGACTTTAATATACCCTTTTACCCTATGGGTGCAGGGTATAAAAACTTCTAGCAGACAAATATCCATTTCTTAGAATATAAGAAATACTAGATCAACTAGGAAGAGCAAAATATTTCTCGTGTCTGGACCTTATGTCTGTATTTCACCAAATAGAACTAGAAAACAAATCTCGAAATATAACATCAGCACTGGCTCATATCGCTTCACGCGATTACCCTATTGTCTAAAAGTAGCTCCAAACTCATTTATGAGAATGATGTACCTTTAGCAAAGAATTCTGCACAACCACAGATGCAAGTAAACATGCGTGTGGTGCAGTATTATCACAAGACTGCAACGGCGCGCAACATTGCTTATACATTAAGATCCTTCACACAGGGAGAAAGTAATAAATAGACTACAGAACAGGAATTATCAGCAATACATTGGGCAGTACAACATTTCAGACCTTATATCAATGGAAGGCATTTCTCAGTAAAAACAGATCATAGACCACTAGTATATTTATTTTCAATGAAGAATACAATAAACAGAAATATATTGATGGTCCAAACAAGATCATCAAAAAGACAGGGAAACATCTGAAGAAGAAAAAATTAAAATGCATGAAAATATAGATGAGCGCAGTGTTTGCTCAAAAGAGGAAAGCAGATTATTTTACAAATTTCAGTAAAAGATTTGTTGGTGCTTGGTTTAAATAAATATAAGTACACAAAACACCACTACATTCTACACAAATGCTACCCCAATTATATTAAGTAAATAATTCCCATATTGTACACACATGTGACCCATAATTAATAAGTAAATCTCGGGTAACCCTCTCATAGCAGTTATTGGCTATCAATTCATTGAGTACCCCTGCTAGGGTCAGCAATAATCAATAAGTTGCTGACCTAGCAGCTACATAATGAAAGGTGGAGCTAAAATGACCTATGCAGCGGGGCCTATATAAGTAGAGTCTAGTTCTTAGGCTAATTAGAATTCAATATCTGTAAGCAACGGGTGTGCATCGCTGTGTCTTTGGCCCCCAGTTACAATATAGATTCTCGAACCTTCGTGGTCCACCCAATTCAAGTGTTGGTTGCGACAGCCCTATGCCACTAGATTATGTTCTAGGGGCATCTTTATTATAAATAATAAAAATATAATAAAAATACATATATATATATACCCTGCAATATTACTTGCGTTTTTATTTCGAAACATTTTGGTGACCCCGACTTTGGTCAACAAGGCGACTAATTTAAACAACGCGCAAAAAGGACTTTGGTCAATAAGGCGATTGTCTTATTAATACTACGCTTTGGAAAAATTGATATTCCTTTGCGAGGGCACGGGTTTGCGATCTGGCATCAATCCGGGGTCCCGAAATTTCACAGCAATTGATCACTTGGTGATAATTGCATTTGTGTAAAACAATTACTACTGTTTGTGAGACAACTGACCGAGTCAGCACTTTGTCACCTAGTCAATTTGGACGACTAGAATCACAGCAGGAAAAATATACATATAAGACCGAGTCCATTCAACAACATTCTAAGCTAATGTGCTGTGTTGTTGATAAAATATAAAGGAATTGATTCCACAAAATATTTATACATTCTGCGGGTTTGACAAATAATTCAGTATTGTGTCAATTGGTCAACTTGGCGACCATAACCACGACAGAAAAGTTTAAAACAAAACAATATATATTATTATTACACAATTATTGTGGAGCAATTCTACGCTGTCAGCAGTTTAGCGGGCAACAAACCCAAAGTAAACCCCTTATGCGGCAGGTATTGACCTATGTCACTGTAGAAGACAAGTCAGCATAAATTTATTTTGCATTGCAATAATAAATTAAAAGTGGATTGGGTAAATTAAATATTTACTAGAACAATCGCCGGACCAAAATTAAGGTCTAAACAGCACTAGTGATAAAAGCATAATCTTGACCACATATTAAGTGCGAGTCGGAGCGTACTTTTGTCTTGGACATAAACAAATACTCCCAACGGGTCAAGGTTAGCCAATATCATGGAGGAGATATACGCTCAACAAACAGAACGGGGAGACGCCATTCAGTCGACGATCCGTAATTACAAAAAGGATTCTCCCGCAAGGAAGACAAAGACGTCATACTTCGCAGAAAAAATTGAATTGATGGAGTACATGTGGGAGAACTTTGACAAAGGTCATCAGGAGTTGATGGAAAAATTGAATCATCAACCATCTGATCATGAATACTTCAAAAAAGAGTACCACCTCAAAATGAAAAAGACGGTGGACGAAATCATAAAAATTTGGAAGGCTCAGATACTCAAACTGGAAGAGGAATCAGAGGCCAATCAGAAAGGAGAGCGGCTAAAGATAGAGCCACTGATGCGCCAACAGAAGGCAATGATTGCATCACTACTCCGAATTTTGAATCAGATAACATCTGAAGGAAAGGTTCACTACAAGCCGATCATTGAAAAACAGTGGAAAGAGATTGAACTAATCCACTTTGAAATATATAAGGCAGTAGCAGAACCAGTGAGCGTTGGATATGACTTCGATGCGTATGTGGACGCCGAGAAGTTAGTGCTCAACTTTGCCATAACAGCAGAAAAGGAGGTGCCTGTACAAGCAGGGTCGGCACTCCAGTTACCAAAAATATCCATCCCAAAGTTTGATGGAAACTATTTGAAATGGCAGCAATTTCATGATATCTTTGCAAAGATGGTGCATGAATCAAACGTGCCTGCGGTCCAAAAAATGTGTTACCTAAAGGCAAATCTTTCCGGAGAAGCGGAAAGGTTAATAAGGCATCTGGAATTAACAGAAGCCAATTATGACACGGCTTGGAAAATGCTGCAAGAACGATTCAGCAATAAGCGTGTGTTGGTTACGGCAGTTTTCGAAAAGTTATTTGATCATCCTAACATTGGAAACGACGCTCTGTCAATAAAGAATCTTCATGATAATAGCAATGGAGCAATTCACAAATTGGCTCCACTACTTCCAAACGTAGAGCCAGGCGAAAAGCGAAAGTTGGACAGTCCAGATGAAGATAATGGGCAAACAACAAAGAGCATGGAGGAGCATGGCGAACCAAAGGCAAAACGCATCGCTACAACACTACCAACTCTAGCAATAACAATTTTAATGATGTTATTGATGCTACCACTGGCTCTGGCGCAGTCAGTAAACACAACACAATTTGACGATAAACCAGGCATATACTACGAAAAAATTGGAACATCCCAATTTACTGGATCTGACTGGACCATTATTGCGTATTATGATTTAAATACGTATTTGGAAGAAATTGAGTCATATGCCAACGGACTAAAACGAGTAGGAGACATGTGTCCACAACTATCTCCACCAGAACCATGTTTTGCGATGCAACGCCACTTGCACCACATCTTCGACGAAATAATCACAGGAAATGAATTTCTGCACATTAAGCGGATGAAACGAGCTCCATTGGAAATCGTTGGGTCCATCGCCAAAGGAATATTTGGCATTCTGGACTCCGAATACGCTGAAGAAATGTCACAAAAAATCAAGAAAGTGAAGGTCAATGAAGAATATTTACTGACATTGATGCGGAATCAGACATCAATCATTGACTCAACCATAAATATATTTAAAAGAGATGAAGAAACTGTCAAGAAGCGCTTCAAACAATTAGATCAACAAATGAGTGACCTATCAAATACAGTATCAGATGCAGTAAAGTTACTCCAGTGGTACATTACCATGACCACTCAACTGTCTTTGATAGCGGCAAACTTGCAACGCATACAGGCAGAGTTTACCCATGTGCTAACCGATATCCACCACAACCAAATTAGCCCACTTCTACTGTCTCCAAAGCAACTACACCAGCAGGCCGCACAATTAAGAGCTCATCTTCCACCCGGATTGGCGTTGCCAGGATCGGACACTGACATAATGCCATTATACAAACTCATGAAGGCGGAGGGAACCATAGTGAAGGATCATGTGATCTTCAAGATCACCTTGCCTCTTGTGTCCACCGAGACCCTGGAATTATATAACTTAATTCCCATTCCTGCAATCGGTCATCATGGGATCATGATCATGGATGTTGAAATCCCAATTATCGCAGTGAATAGACACAGAGACCAGTACATTGGTCTGTCAACAAAGGACCTGGCACAATGCTACCCAATGAAGGAAGAAGAATACATTTGTTTCGACAAACAAACAACTTTCACTACTAATAGTAGCTGCGAGTTTCAATTGTTTAGAGAAAAGACTTCATCAATGTGCCATATCAGGCAAACCAACAAGCCGTTTGTATGGTACGACCTGCATTACAAAAATCGCTGGATATTTGCGACAAAATCGCCGATGGAATTATCAGCAGTATGCGATGACAACATGATCAGCGTGACCATTAATCAAGGAGGCCTTCTAGTTATGGATCCAGGGTGCACATTAAAACACCCTGCACTTCAAGTTTCTGGTCACCGTGTGGAAACCACCGGATTGCTGAAATTATCGTATGCACGATTTGGTAACTTCTCATCTAGCACAGAACCAAATAAAAAGAAAGCCACCTTTATAAACAACACTTTGCAATTAGGCTCTCAGGAACTAGAGAGTTTAAGCAATCAACTATTAGCCACGACCCAGATGAAACTTCCAAATGAACTTGAAGTACCCCACCACCACCATTACATATCATATGCAGCGCTAGCAACATCCATAATATTACTGGTTGCATATGTAATAAAGGTGTGGAGTACAAAGAGACCCGTCAACCTTCAACCAGGCCAACATGAGATGACCCAACAGAAGGAAGGAAGAGAATCTAACAAACTACAGGCATCCAGTTCACAGGAATTCGAGATCAACATAGAGTAATGTTGAACAAGTGTTCAACGGCCGGGAGTATGTTGGTGCTTGGTTTAAATAAATATAAGTACACAAAACACCACTACATTCTACACAAATGCTACCCCAATTATATTAAGTAAATAATTCCCATATTGTACACACATGTGACCCATAATTAATAAGTAAATCTCGGGTAACCCTCTCATAGCAGTTATTGGCTATCAATTCATTGAGTACCCCTGCTAGGGTCAGCAATAATCAATAAGTTGCTGACCTAGCAGCTACATAATGAAAGGTGGAGCTAAAATGACCTATGCAGCGGGGCCTATATAAGTAGAGTCTAGTTCTTAGGCTAATTAGAATTCAATATCTGTAAGCAACGGGTGTGCATCGCTGTGTCTTTGGCCCCCAGTTACAATATAGATTCTCGAACCTTCGTGGTCCACCCAATTCAAGTGTTGGTTGCGACAGCCCTATGCCACTAGATTATGTTCTAGGGGCATCTTTATTATAAATAATAAAAATATAATAAAAATACATATATATATATACCCTGCAATATTACTTGCGTTTTTATTTCGAAACATGATTTATATTCTAATGAAAAATTCGATTTAGGTCAATTTTTTCCTGTTAAAATATCACCACGATCCAATGGAAGGATGCCATAGAGGGACTACGCGTACCCTATTAAAAATAAAGACACTGTATTATTGGGTCCAAAATGACACAAAAAGTTAAAAACTAGGTAAAAACGTGTTTAGACTACCAAAGAGCTAAAACTACAACACCTACAAAACACCCCAAACACAGCTTTTGACACTGTTTTAATTGATACCATCGGACCATTACCTCGAACAGAGAATGCCAATGATTATGCAATAACTATAATATGCGACCCTACAAGATATCTAGTTTCAATACCAGTGAAAGATAAAAGCGCAAAAACAGTAGCCAAAGCAATATTTGAATCGTTTATACTAAAGTACAGTCCTATGAAGACGTTCATAACAGACATGGGTACTGAGTATAAAAATTCACTTATTAATGACTTGTGCAAATATATGAAAATCAATAATGTATTATCAAGAGCACATTACCACCAGAATTTAGGAACAGTAGAAAGAAGTCATCGAACATTCAACGAATACATTGGTTCATACATCTCGATTGAAAAAGATGATTGGGGCGAATGGTTAGTTTACTTTACATACTGTTTCAACACTACTCCATCAACAGTACAAAACTATTGTCAATCCTTTTATGTTTATCTCGAACGTAGCTAAGTTTTTTGGTTGTTTCAGCGAATCAAACAGTACGTTTCGCGGGAGTTTAGCCAATTAGTGCTTCCGTGGGTATTCACGTGTACAAAAATTAATTCTGAAAGCCTGCAGATACGTTTGCTCTGATCCAATTTCACGAAAAGACAGAACGTATGGTTTAAATAGGAAAAGATGTTTGCGGCCATTACTTGGTCTGGAATTGAGTCTGACAGGTAATAAGCAAAATGAGGAGTAGTGTCAAAAACGAAAATCATTAAAATTGCCCCTGTGCCCAAGTAGCGGCTTTTATCAATGCTTCTTAGTATCTTAATGCTTGTTTCACGTCTATCAACTTAGTTTATGCAAGATGCTAGGCTACAACTGAAAGCTTAAGACTTCGCTGACGTCACTTAAATTTTCAAACTACTTTACTGTTTCAAATATTAATATAAAATATCACTAATAGTACAAAATATCACTAATAGCACTAAAATTCACCCCTTCCAAAATCGCAATTTGGGGTTGAAAACAGGCAAGAGGGATCCACGCTTGGCAAGAGGGATCCTTTTGGCGAAGGTGTTTTTGAATTTGCATAGCTTCTTGGGCCAAACTTCAAATTATATTAAGTAATCCTTTCTAGTTTATAAGGAACAATGGTCTAACGATCCACACTTTCGCATTAATTTATAAGCATTAGCTATCAAATGTTTATTGGCCAAATGCTACAGAGTAGCGCCATGTTAACAAAATTGTAATTTCGGTTAATAATGGTTTAATTGCATCACCAATGAATTTTTTTACAGGCTCAAGAAAAGGAAATTTTGATGGGTAGTCTAATACCATAAAATACCTGAATTATCTGAATGGCTGCGAGGATATGGACCTAAAAAGCCGACATATAGTTTTTGAAAGAATCGACTTGATGGACTAGGAACTCCCATCGGCGGTCTTAGGGTAAAATTAGACTATTTTGTTAACTCACAAATGTCACACTTGTTGAAAAAATTCTTAATATCAGCAGCCTTATAGAACAAAACTTAAAAAAGTCATAGCCTTTCTAATGTTTTATTTATTTGGCTGTGTAAATGCAATAGATCCTCCAGTGCCACTTTTAGCGCAATTGAGATTAATTTCTGAGGTATCCAAAGGTTGCTGCGTAAATTATCGGCAAGTTTATATGTGGTCTTTACGCGCGAATCCCAACGGGAGCACTAATTGTCCACAACTCCCGCACAACCGACCGAGAGGCGCAAGCCGCATAACGCACGGATCGAGTCGCGGGACAATCCACAAAATACAGACAAAAAGTGAAACTATAGCTAGTTACGTGCTAAATGGGAATGTATAGAAGTTTTTAGTAACGGCGTAGAGAGCTCTGAACTGATAACATGATACAGACGATTATAATCAAAACAAAGAACTCGAAAAAGTTCATGCATTAGGTAGTTAGTAGTACATCGTGCAAGTGATAGAAGAATATGGTTTCTAGTAGGTCTACAAGGAACTGTTAGTTTTAATCGGTTCAATAGCTCGGGAGAGTCTATATCCCCATTAAGAAGCTTGTGCATGAATATGACGCCAAGCATTAATCTACGATTAGTAAGAGAAGGAAGACCAAGTAAAAGAAGTCTACTAGAGTACGAAGGCAAGTTGATATTACGATCCCAGTTCAGACCACGAAGAGGAAAGAAAAGGAACTGTTTTTGAACTGATTCTATTCTTGCTTTATGTGAATCGTATTGGGGTGACCATATGCAGGATGCATATTCCAAAATTGGACGAACCAAAATTGGAAGTCAAATTCCTTTGACCATCTTTTAACAAACCCAAGAACACCCATGGCTTTTCCGACAGTAGTGCTTATATGGGACTTAAAAGTCAATTTATGGTCCATAAGTACTCCCAAGTCAATCATCTCATTAAGTCTGGTTAATGGAACGTTATTAAGAAAGTAGGTAATCAACTGAGGAGTATTTCTGAAAAAAGTCATGACCTTGCATTTAGATGTGTTTAGGTTTAATAAGTTGTGTTGACACCAAAACTGAAAGTTTTGGAGGTCAGACTGCAACCGTGAGGGAGACATAATGTCTCTGCGGCTGAGACAAAGCTTTACATCATCTGCGAACATGAGGACACGAGAATGAATTATAACGGATGGAAGATCGTTAATAAAAAGGGTGAACAGCAGTGGTCCCAGATGACTACCCTGAGGGACCCCCAAAGTTACTTGGATGGTCCTTGAACTTGAAGACTTGAATAGAACTTTCTGTGTTCTATCTGTCAGGTATTCACGAATCCAACAAATTAAAGGGCTTGGGAAGCCAATTTGGTTTTATTTTAAAAAAAGTGTATGATTACCAGAATCAAAAGCCTTACTGAAATCAGTATAACATCAGTTTGCCTTGCATTCTTAAATCCTTCGATCGTTAAAGATGTAAATTCTTAGGGGTTAGTGGTAGTAGATCTAAGTTTCACAAAACCCATGCTGAGATGGTGAAATAATAGATCTACAAAAATGTTGCAATTGAGAAGTGATTAGCTTTTCAAATGCTTTAGGAATAGCGGACACTTTAGAAATACCCCATTATTTGGATGCTTCTCAATTTTTACCATTTTTATGAAGAGGAATTAAATAAGATTCCTTTCATATAGATGGGAAATGACTTGATTTAACGGACAACAAAAAAAGTTTTTGAAGTGACTTACATAGAGCCTCTGCACAAAATCTGAGTACACAACCAGGTATTCCATCAGGACTACGTGTGTGTACACAGGTTTTACTAAATTAAGCACGCTAAGAAGCAAACTTTCATCGATCGAAGGACTTCAAATACAATTAGACCTTTTTATCTGATAAGGATAAGAAAGATTCGCTCGGTATTCCGTTGAGGAATATGTTGTTGTGAAGAAATCAGCGAACAAATCAGCAATCGCTTGATCAGAGTCCGCTATATTATTTTCAAACGATAACATTGATGGGTGGACAACCATCTTACGTTTAGAATTCACAAAGCTATAAAACTGTTTAGGATCACGGGAAAACTCGAGCTTACAATGCTTGAAGTAACTAACAAACCTTAAAAAGCGAACCAAGAGTATCATAAAACTACGAGATAGCAAGATCTATGTCTGAGCAACTGTATAGGGATGACCAGTCAGTTCTCAGAATGAGCTTCAGTTTAACAAAGTTAGTCTTCCGAAAATTACGAGTTTTAATGACACCAACAATCGGTGCACGAAACGACAGATCTACAGATAAATCCAGAGTAGGATGAAAATTGTCTTCGGGCAAGACTAGAGGGTCGGTTCTAGTTACTGCACAGTTGGTGAAATCCAACACAAATATCAGATCTAAGGATCTGCCTATGTTATTTCGCACAGGGTTTATTTGAGCTAGTGATAACTCAAAAAGGCCATCAACGAAGCAGTGAGATATAGAAGGAAGTAACAAAGCAAATTCATCAGATCGAGACCATTCTATTGCCGGTAAATTAAAGTCACCAACGACGATTAAGATATTACTATCAGAAAGTAATGAAGAAATATGTCGAATAGAATCTAAGTGTTTTGCGTACACCGCCATGTCGGATTGTGACGGGATGTAAGAACAAGTAATGTAGACTGAGAAACACTTGAATCTGACCTTAACCCTAACAAACTCAATCTCCAGAGTGCCGCGTGAATGGATTTGGTCAGAAGTTAAGACCGAGTGAACAGCATTCAGAACTCCTCCGCCTACACTAGAAGTCCGATCACATCTAACAATTGAAAATTTTGCGGAAAGAACAGATGCATCGTTAATATCAGGTTTTAACCATGTCTCCGTAAATACTAAAATTTTAGATTCAAATTCTAGACTATCTAGAGTCTTGGAAGCTTAGATTTAAGTCCTCTCACATTTTGATAGGTCAGATGAAGGGATGAGATTAGTTTTTTGAAACACCAGCAGATGCTGACGTTTCGGAGGAGAAAATATTAAGGGGGATAGTAAGCCTAACTGGACCTCGAGATTTCTTTTTGGCCGTATATTCTTTCACTAGAATGTGACCCGGCCAAAAACTGTTACTACAAATGCAGTTAAACAGTTCAATGGGAACACTGATTTTAAAAAAAGATATCTCCCTTGAATAATTAAATTTAAATTTCTCCTCCGCTATTTTGGAGACTTGAACTTTTGTCTTAATGTAACTTAAAACGTCATCCGAAGAATGTTCGGGATCAAGCCTTGAAGCAAATATGTCTTTCTTTGGTAGTACGAAAATTAGAGGCCTAAGTTTTTGCGTACCTCTAACTGGACAACTATTGGCAATATCAATATTATTTGATATTTGCCCGGACTGATCGTCTGCAAAGAGAGACCATTTCCTGGAGAAACGGAAGTACCCTCATGACATCCCCATTTGAGGCAACCTCTTTGCTCTAAACTATCCCTCACTTTGGCGGTGTAGCCAGCACATTTAACGTGCATGACATTCATAGAGCCAGCAAGTGAAAAACACATTATGGGGCGCAGGGGGGTTCAAGCACTTTTTGCTAGAACAGACACACATAATAATTAAGTTTTTACTTTGTTCAAAGAACAAATGCCAACGAAAAAACTCACTCAGCTTTATAAGGCAAGTTCGACACTGGGGTCAAACTTGCAGAGAAAGTTAGTGCAGAATCTAAGAGAATTAAGGACTACACAAAATCACTACACACGAATCACTTGTACGCGAGACAGAGATAGATGCGAGCGCGAATAATAGAAGTTAGAAAAAAAGAAAAGAGGAGGGCGGAAGAGCCAACAGCACTACACATGCAACAACAATGCATTGGCGAGAGGGCGAGAGCGGTTTTAATGAAGCAAGCAAGTCGTCCCTGCCGACATTGAGTATACCCTGTACCAACTAGTAATATTAAATAAAATAGAATATCCTCGAAATCGCCATCAATATTATGCAAAGTTCCCTTAAATATGCAGCAACAGCGAACGCATGCTATCTCGCTCTTTCTTATCTGCCAATGCCGACTTGGTATTTCAGTACAAAACGGATATAGGCATATATCCGATGTTTATAGTCCGATTTCGACAAAATTTGATCAGCTGGTTCAATTTTGGTATATAATTAGGTGTGTTAAGTAAAAATACGATATCTATAATACAGCTCTAGTTATCGTTTTTTTTTAATTTCGGGGGCGGAAGTGGGCGTGGCTAAAATTTGAAACAAACTTGATCTACTTGGGCATAAGACAGATATTCACACATGTCTCAATCGACTCGGCTGTTGATGCTGATCAAGAATATATATACTTTATAGGGTCGGAAACGCTCCCTTTTGCCTAGTACATACATTTTAGCGACTTTAATATACCATTTTCCTTATGGGTACAGGGTATAAAAATGGTAATGAGTACAAAAGCAAAAGCAAAGATCAACAAAAACAAAGTTTTATTGTTATTACAAAAAATAAGTTCAATGATTTGGTTTTGCGTTTGTTTATTTAAACAAACAAAAAGCGCAAAATTAACAATTCAAATAACAAAATTTTAAGAATATTATTGCTAAAAAATCAGCTGAATTTGTAGGCAGGCGCGATGAGTTTAAAACCAAAAATAAAAGAAAGTATGCAAGAGCACAGAAAAACACGTTAAAATCCGATCAAAATTGTGGGCTCTACAACATCTCAAAATGTTTTTCTTGACTTCACAAGATGAAACACCATTTTGTGGTTGAATAGTATTTTTCAATATAAATAACAAGATTTTCAATCAACCGTTAACGCGTTCGGACGTATTTTTGTCGCGCTTCTCAAGTTCTTCGGTGTCAACCTCCAAACAATTAAAACAAAACAAGTGACAGGGCTCTCAGTCGCCACAAAGACGCCCAATCACATTTATATTGTTATTCGTAAATACAAATAGCAATACGTAGTAAATAACTAAATTTACTAGTAATGCCAACGTGTAAAGAGATTAACTCAAGCCCTTCGTCACTAGACTCTCGCCAGCAGAAGCTACAAGAACAAATTCTTTAGCAACAAAATGAGCGTCGGCTCTCTATACAACGCAACAATGCATATTTCTCAGTGGTGTCTCCAACCACCACGACAACAACAAGCGCTGAATCCAAAAGTGCAACAACAATTTGTCTTGGAGCGCCCAATGCGCTTCACCCTCAAATTCGCTGACACTTGAAGTGTTAATTGGGTCATTGGGTTCGCCGACTGCCGTCAGCGCGCTCACAACAAGAACAATTGCATTACTGCTTTAACGATAACTTCAACAGCCGCAAAGTCTGAAATAGCTTCAATCACCGTCCAGCAGACTACCTCAACAAAAACTGCCCAACCAGTGACGGTGAATCCAAAGTCACCTGTTCAGACTGGTATGGACAGATAAATTAATATAAAAAAGCGAAAGCTTAGCCCTCAAACAAAAAGAGGCAACACACCAAAAATGTGCAAAAACAACATTGTGGAACGATAAGCTTTGGAAGGCAATAGATTCCAAATATTGGCAAATCAGCTGGAATCCCAAGAAGGAGTTTCCCAAATTAAACCCTCTGTAGCCAAGCCACCACCATTTTATACCCGTGGTGCAAACTGCAATTCAATGGTGCCAAAATTGGTAGCCCTAGTTTGTCAAAACAACTTTAATGTGACACCACTCAACAGGGAGAACATAAAAGAGACCAAAGGGCAAGCCAAAAGTGAAGAATTCTAACGTACTTTTGAAAAGTACTTTAGAAAAGAAAGTGTGAATTTCTACACATTCCATCTAAAGAGTGCCAAAGGCTTTCAAGTGGTTATCAAAGGCATTGAACCAACGGTTCCGACGCAGGAAATAGTTGAAGCATTGGAAGAGAAGGGCTTTGAGGTAAAGTCCGTCTCAAACATACTGAACAGAAATAAAGTGCCGCAACCTCTATTCAAAGTAGACTTACAGCCCACATGTGATAAAAAACTTTAACCTAACACAGTGCACCCAATCTTCAACTTCTGCTACATCGCAGAATTACTGTTGAAGAGCCGCATAAGAGGACACACCCGGTACAATGCACTAATTGCCAGGAGTTTGGGCACACAAAGTCCTTCTGCAGCCTTCGCCCAGTTTGCGTTGGCTGTGGACAAACTCAAAAAGATTGTGTCTGCACCGATGACAAATCAAATACAAATACAAGGAAGTGCAGCAACTGCGGTGGAAATCACACCGCAAATTACAGAGGATGTCCTGTCTATAAGCAACTGAAGGCCCGTCTTAATGCAAAGAAATCTTCGGCTCGTATTCAGGGCTCCACACTTACTCCCTCGCAAACCACACCGGGAATATTCTTCTCAAGAGCTGTAAGGTCATCAGCTGCTCCAACGACAACTACTCCTGGAGTAACTTTTGCAAGCGTGCTGCGCAACGGAAGTTCACAGCCCTCTACATCTGTAAATCCCGCTACAATCTCAAACAAATCGGCCCCAAGTCCACCCGTACTCGGCCAGCAACCCAACGGGATCGAAACGTTGTTGATCTCGCTAAATCAAAACATGACAAACTTCATGACGTTCATGCAAAATTGCATGCAGGAACTTATGCGGAACCAAAACTTACTCATTCAAAAGCTTTTGGACAACAATAAATAATGTCAGCACTACATATAGGACTATGGAATGCAAACGGCATTTCCAAGCACAAACAAGAATTGTCACTGTTTCTGGACTCATGGATATCATGCTGTTATCGGAAACTCACCTTACCAACAAAAACAACTTCCAAATGCCCAAATATTCATTCTACGCAACAAATCACCCAGATGGCAAGGCTCACGGAGGAACTGGCATCCTAATCAAAAACCGAATTAAACACTGTCTCCACAATGGATTTGCCAAACAATACCTAGAAGAAACTTCAATAAGGGTCCAAACCACTTTCGGCAGTACAACCGTGGCTGCACTGTACTGTCGACCACGATTCTCAATCTCTGAAAAAGAGTTTACTGACTTCTTCAACACACTCGGAGTACGACTTATTGCTGCAGGAGACTACAACGCCAAGCACCCTCATTGGGGATCCCGCCTGGTAAATCCAAAAGGCAAACAGCTATATAACACAATCATCAACCCAGCAAACAAATTGGGCTACGCCTCACCGAAAAAGACCACGTACTGGCCAACAGATCCACGTAAGCTCCCAGATCTAATAAACTTCGCAGTCACCAGGGGAATTACGCACAACTTAATAAGGGCAGAGTCACTAGCAGAATTGTCATCAGACCACTCGCCAGTAATTTTCACTGTATTAACATATCCTCAAGTAACAGAGCACCCACTCGGACTAACAAATTATAAAACAAACTGGCTCAGATTTAAGAAATATATAAGCACCCATATCGAACTAAATCCCAAACTGGACGACGAAGAAGACATCGAGTTTTGCACCTCTGCATTAGAGTCGATGCTCATTGAAGCAGCTGATATCTCCACCCCAAACATTGGCCACACCCAGGAAAAACACAAGTCTAACAACCGACTAATTGAACTTCTTGTAACAGAGAAAAGACGACTCAGGCGAGAATGGCAAATGTCCCGATCACCGGCAGCAAAATATCGCCTAAAGGCAGCTTCCCGAACCTTAGCAAAAGCGCTTAGACAAGAAGAAGCAATAGCACAGCGGCAATGCATCGAGAAGCTTTCCCCCACCAGCACCAAATATCCGCTGTGGAAAGCTCACCCAACCATAACTGCCCCAACCGAGATAATTTCACCTATACAATGCCCAACTGGCAAATGGGCCCGTTCAGACGAAGAAAGAGCACTCACCTTTGCAGCTCATCTAAAAACGGTTTTTCTGCCAAACCCGTCAACAAACTCATTCCAGCTTCCCCCTCTAAGCACCCCAGTGGAAACCGAGCCACCGAAATTCCAAGCGGAGGAAATTTCTGCAATTATTAAAAACTATCTTAACCCAAGAAAGTCGCCCGGCCATGACAAAATAACCCCGAAAATGATCCGAGAACTCCCGATCTGTGCCGTGCGATACATCTGCAAACTTTTTAACGCGATAGTAAAAACTGGTCACTTTCCAATAAGTTGGAAAAAATCAGTAATCATAATGATCCCAAAACCCGGAAAAGACAAAACACAGCCATCATCGTACAGACCCATCAGTTTATTGCCAAGTCTTTCAAAACTATTTGAAAAGGTCCTACAACTTCGTATAAATACAATCCTGGTAAACCAAAATATAATCCCACATCATCAGTTTGGCTTCCGTGAAAAGCATGGCACAATTGAGCAAGTCAACCGTATCACCTCAGAGATCCGTACAGCATTCGAGCAAAAAGAATATTGTACAGCAATTTTTCTCGACGTCGCCCAAGCCTTTGACCGAGTTTGGCTTGACGGCCTAATATACAAAATAAAAGCGTCGCTTCCACAATATACACACAGGCTAATGGAATCATATCTATTCAACAGAAAATTCGCTGTACGTTGTAATAGCTTCACCTCTGATGACTTTGAATCAAAAGCAGGTGTACCTCAAGGCAGCGTGTTGGGTCCAACACTATATATTTTATACACAGCGGATATACCAACAAATCGTACACTCACCACATCTACTTTCGCCGATGACACGGCTATCCTTAGCCGCTCCAAATGTCCGATCAAAACTGCAGAGCAACTGGCAACCCACTTAAAGGAAATTGAAACTTGGCTAGCAGATTGGCGCATCCGTGTAAATGAACAGAAATGTAAGCACGTTACGTTTACCCTCAATAGAAGAAACTGCCCATCATTGACTCTCAACAACGTGCCAGTGCCTCAATCCGACGATGTTGTATATCTTGGAGTTCACCTCGACAGAAGATTAACTTGGCGTAAGCATATCGAAGCCAAGAAAAAGCAACTAAACCTTAAAGCAATCGGACTAAATTGGCTTATCAACGCTCGATCTCCCCTAAGCTTGGAATTCAAAGTTCTCCTCTACAACTCTGTGTTAAAACCCATCTGGACGTACGGCTCTGCACTGTGGGGAAACGCAAGCAAGAGCAACATCGAAACCATACAAAGGACTCAATCCAAGGTTCTCAGAACTATCACGGGAGCACCTTGGTATATCAGAAACGAAAACTTACAGAAAGACCTACATATTCCTAGTGTACTAACCGAAATAAAGGTACAACAGCTAAAGTACACCGCTAAGCTGCAGGCCCATCCGAATACCCTCGCCAAATCATTAACCCGAGCATGCGATAGAACTCGTCTCCAACGAAACGACCTTCCAACCCTTTAGCAAATAATCAGGGCCATAGATTAATGAAGCATCCTTCTGATGCTAGGTTACGTATTTGATTAAGATAAAACTAGGAAATTGTTGTTAGTCTTATACACTATATAAGAGATCCAACAAATAAATAAACGCAAAAAAAAAAAAAAAAAAAAAAATCTTATAATGTGACCATAATGCATCATCTGACCAAATTTAGTCGAAATCGGACAATAAATATCGAAGTTATACGAATGTGCGTTTTGTACTGAAACGTTAAGGACGACATTGACTGGCAAGTCTAAGCGAGATCATATGACGTTACATTTAAAAAAAAAAAAAATAAATCGTACTCCGAGTGTATTGAAGAAATCAGTAAACTCTTTTTCAAAGATTGAGAATCGTGGTGGACAGTAAAGTGCAGCCACGGTTGTACTGCCGAAAGTGGTTTGGACACTTATTGAATTGTGTAGACAGTGTTTAATCCGGTTTTTGAATAGGATACCAGTTCCTCCGTGAACCTTGCCGTCTGGGTGATTTGTTGCATGGAATGTATATTTGGGTATTTGAAATTTGTTTTTGTTTGTGAGGTGTGTTACTGATAGCAGCATAATATCAATATCATTTGGGTCCAGAAACAGTGACAATTCCTGTTTGTGCTTGGAAATGCCGTTTGCATTTCAGAGGCCTATATGTAGTGTTGACATTATTTATTATTTTCCATAAGCTTTTGAATAAGCAAGTTCTGGTTCCGAATCAGTTCCTGCATGCAATATTGCACGAACGTCATGAAATTTGTCATGTTTTGGTTGAGCGAGATCAACAATGTTTCGATCCCGTTGTAGTTGCTAGGAGTAGTTGCTAATGGAGTCGCTGATGACCTTACAGCTCTTGAGAAAAATATTCCCGGTGTTGTTTGAGAGGGAATTAGTGCCGAGCCCGTTCAGACGGGCCTTGAGTTCTTTATAAACAGGGCATCCTCTGTAGTTCGCTGTGTGATTACCACCACAATTGCCGCACTTCCTTGTATTTGTATTTGATTTGTCATCGGTGCAGACACAATCTTTTTGAGTTTGTCCACAGCCAACGCAAACTGGGCGAAGGCTGCAGAAGGACTTTGTGTGCCCAAACTCCTGGCAATTAGTGCATTGTACCGGGTGTGTCCTCTTATGCGGCTCTTCAACAGTAATTCTGCGATGTAGCAGAAGTTGAAGATTGGGTGCACTGTGTTAGGTTAAAGTTTTTTATCACATGTGGGCTGTAACTCTACTTTGAATAGAGGTTGCGGCACTTTATTTCTGTTCAGTATGTTTGAGACGGACTTTACCTCAAAGCCCTTCTCTTCCAATGCTTCTACTGTTTCCTGCGTCGGAACCGTTGGTTCAATGCCTTTGATAACCACTTGAAAGCCTTTGGCACTCTTTAGATGGAATGTGTAGAAATTCACACTTTCTTTTCTAAAGTACTTTTCAAAAGTACGTTAGAATTCTTCACTTTTGGCTTGCCCTTTGGTCTCTTTTATGTTCTCCCTGTTGAGTGGTGTCACATTAAAGTTGTTTTGACAAACTAGGGCTACCAATTTTGGCACCATTGAATTGCAGTTTGCACCACGGGTATAAAATGGTGGTGGCTTGGCTACAGAGGGTTTAATTTGGGAAACTCCTTCTTGGGATTCCAGCTGATTTGCCAATATTTGGAATCTATTGCCTTCCAAAGCTTATCGTTCCACAATGTTGTTTTTGCACATTTTTGGTTTGTTGCCTCTTTTTGTTTGAGGGCTAAGCTTTCGCTTGTTTATATTAATGTATCTGTCCATACCAGTCTGAACAGGTGACTTTGGATTCACCGTCACTGGTTGGGCAGTTTTTGTTGAGGTAGTCTGCTGGACGGTGATTGAAGCTATTTCAGACTTTGCGGCTGTTGAAGTTATCGTTAAAGCAGTAATGCAATTGTTCTTGTTGTGAGCGCGCTGACGGCGGTCGGCGAACCCAATGACCCAATTAACACTTCAGGTGTCAGCGAATTTGAGGGTGAAGCGCATTGGGCGCTCCAAGACAAATTGTTGTTGCACTTTTGGATTCAGCGCTTGTTGTTGTTGTGGTGGTTGGAGACACTACTGAGAAATATGCATTGTTGCGTTGTATAGAGAGCCGACGCTCATTTTGTTGCTAAAGAATTTGTTCTTGTAGCTTCTGCTGGCGAGAGTCTAGTGACGAAGGGCCTGAGTTAATCTCTTTACACGTTGGCATTACTAGTAAATTAAGTTATTTACTAAGTATTGCTATTTGTATTTACAAATAACAATATAATTGTGATTGGGCGTCTCTGTGGCGACTGAGAGCCCTGTCACTTGTTTTGTTTTAATTGTTTGGAGGTTGACACCGAAGAAATTGCAGAGCGCGACAAAAAATACGTTCGAACGCGTTGACGGTCGACGGTCGACAAACAAGGATGTCATTCATAATGGTGCTGCTGTTGTTGATGATGATAATGGTGATCATGCATTAAGCATGGAAAATACACGTCTCTAGTTTATAGTTTCTGTTTTTTCTTTGCCAAACATAGTGGTGTAAAATTTTAGGTTTTCCACGCGTCTTCGTTTTTGCATGCTGTCTGCTAGGGTTCGGCATTGTCCTGGTGTCGCTTGAATCACTTGAACATACTGAGCATTGTACGCGTCAACGTCCAGAAGGTAGTATGTTAAAATTTTCAATTAGAAATTGTGTACAATTAATTGTTAAACATAAACATACGGATATATACAAAATTTACACATATATATATACACTAGCTGACCCGGCGAACTTCGTACCGCCTTTGCATAACATAAGTGATTTTAATTTCATTTTGAGCCCTTGCAGTGATATCGTGGCGATCAATGGGTGATTGGCTAGTAAATAATTATATATATATATATATATATATATATATATATACTCTTTAAACCCTTGTATCTGAATCACGAAACGTGGTTATATACAAACAACATATAAAATATGACAAATCGCAAGGTTATAGAGTCTTCGGCACATTCGCAGAGAGTCCGTATCCCTGATTTTCTCTTTCTTGTTCCTCAAATGATTTTGAAATTATTCTATATCTACTTAAACCAACTTAACTGAATTGCTTATTATGTGTATTCCGTTCACTGATTATTTCTAAAATTCCAATCCTAACCAATTCCAAAACAATTCCTTTTCGTAATTGCGTACAACGAGAAATATTTATTTATGACTTTTTGATAAACTTATTATTAATCTATACTTACATTGCTTTAAGTCTAAGTTTTGCTCTTTTTGCATTTCTTTATACAAACATCATACATATATAAATTTAAAAATATTTAGTTGCTTTGTACAAGAAACAAAACTCATATAAAATTTAGTTTATGTTGAAGCCAAATTTTAAATTACAGTTTGTAGTAGAAACACATAACAAAACAACAAGCACACAAGCAGAAAAAATAGAAACGTTTTATTGCACTGTGTATTGCTGCTAATTCCTGTTCTGTAGTCGACTAATTACTTTCTCCCTATGTGAAGGATCTCGATGCATAAGCAATGTTGCACGCCGTTGCAGTCTTGTGATAATACATGCATCTGTGGTTGTGCAAAATTCTTTTCTAAAATCAGGGTATTGTAATAATGTTGGCTTCATTAATGCCCTTTTTAGATATTTAAATCATTCTTCACATTCTTTGGTCCATTGGAATTGGATATTATTCTTGCACAATCTTGTCAGATTACGTGAGTATTGTTCGAAATTCTTAATGAATTTTCTATAGCAGTAACAAAAAGCGACAGAACGTCGTGTACTGTCTGCATCTGTTGGAGTTTGATAGTTTTTAATTACATCTTATTTTTTACCATCCGGAAGCATGCCTTGGTCTGTACATTTATGGCCAAGGAATGTTACCTCGTGCATAAAGAATGAACATTTCTCTGGGTTTAGTTTAAGATTGTGTTTTCTACAAAGTGCAAATATACTCGTAAGATTTTTGAACATGTGCTGTTTGGAACAGCCGATAACAACTAAATCACCCACGTAGAGAAATGCTTGCGATGGTTCTAGATCAGAGAAAGCAAGTTGCACCATTCTTATAAATGAGTTTGCAGCTACTTTTAGACCATAGGGTAATCGCGTGAAGCGAAATGAGCCAGTGCTCGTAGAAAATTATGTAATATTTCTAGATTTTGCTCTTCCTGGTTGATCTAGTATTTCTTCTGTTCTAGGTAATGGATATTTGTCTGCTAGAAGTTTTTTATTTATTTGCCGATAATCCACTACTAGACGCCCTTTTTTTCCTTTCGAATTAGTGATTTTTTAGGAACTAAAAGAATAGCTTATTTCTTTTTATTCAGATATACATATGTAGATGGTTCGACTATACCATATTTTCTCAACTTTTCTACCTGTCTATTTATTTCTAGCTTTTCTGTTTCTGCATTTTTATAGTTTTTATGTATACTGGGGTTTTGTCTGCTAACCTTAGTTTTTGCTTGTAGAAGTTATTACTTGAGATTGCTTCTGATGCGAGACCAAATATGTCAAATTATAATAAAGCAAACGATGATCAGGCCATTGCCGATATGTTTGCTGATTTTTTCAAAACGACCTATTCCTCCAAAGATCATCGAGCTAACTTTTCATATCCCTATCAGTTGAAAAGGTCTAATTGCGTCTTTAATCCTGCGATCGATGAAGATTCGCTTCTCAGCGTGCTTACATTAGTGAAGCCCGTGTACTCACCAGGACCTGATGGGATACCTGGTTGTGTACTCAGGTTTTGCGCTGAGACTTTGATTTCCCCGATTCTTAAGTTATTTACTTCGTTGAAACTTCCTCTTTTCCAACCATTTGGAAAGAATCTTTTATTATTCCTTTGCATAAAAAGGGTAATAAATCCGTAGCTTCAAATTATAGGGGTATTTCCAAATTGTCCGCTATTCCTAAGGCATTTGAGAAAATTATAACTTCTCAACTGCAACATTTCTGTAGTTCTATTCTTTCATCTTCTCAACATGGGTTTATAAAACGTAGATCTACAACCACTAACCTTTTAGAGTTTACTTCTTTAGCGATCGAAGGATTCAGGAATGCATTGCAAACTGATGTCATTTATACTGACTTCAGTAAGGCTTTTGATTCTGTCAATCATACACTGCTTTTGTTCAAGCTGAACGAACTTGGGATTCCAAGCCTTTTGCTTAATTGGATTTCTCAATATCTTAATAACCGTACACAAAAAGTTTTATTTAAAACTTATCTTTCGAAGACCATCAATGTGACCTCGGGGGTGCCACAAGGTAGCCATCTAGGACCACTGCTTTTTACGCTTTTCATTAATGACCTTCCGTCAGTTGTAACTCACTCTTGCGTGCTTATGTACGCTGATGATGTTAAACTTCTCCACGTCTGCTTCAAGTCGATCTTAATAACTTTCAAACTTGGTGTGAAATTAACTTATTAAACCTTAATGTTTCAAAATGTAATGTCATGTCATTTCATAGATCCTCTTTTCAATTAGTGGTATATTATCTCAATAATACCCCACTTGAACGTTTGAACGAGTTTAATGATTTGGGTGTACTCATGGACCACAAATTAAATTTTACTCGTCATTTTAATATCACTGTCAATAAAGCCATGAGTTGTCTTGGTTTCGTTAAGCGATGGTCGAAAGAATTTGACGATCCTTACACAACCAAAACTCTTTTTATTTCACTGGTCCGCCCCATTTTGGAGTATGGATCATGAGTTTGGTCTCCACAATATGGATCACACCAAGTTAAAATTGAATCTGTTCAAAAACAGTTTCTAATTTTTGCTCTTCGTGGTTTAAACTGGGATCGAAATGTTAACTTGCCCTCTTATTCTAAAAGACTTCTTCTAATTAACCTTCCCTCCTTACTTAATCGTAGAGTAATGCTTGGTACTATGTTTATTCATAAGCTTCTAAATGGACAAATAGATTGTCCTAATTTACTTAATCAGGTCAATCTATCTGTACCTTGTAGACTAACCCGAAATTATGTCCCTTTAACTTTACCACGCTGTACTTCTAACTATTCTTTGCATGAACCTTTCCGAGTTCTCTGTTCCGACTACAACCGCCTTTATTCTGTAATCGGATCAGAGTTCTCTCTAACTATTTTAAAAACTACTATTTTAAGTTATCTATCTAGTAGTTAGTCTTAATTATTATTTTAGTTGTCGTCCGTTGTCCACGAGACTTCGTTTTTGCTGTCTGATAGGGTTCGCGCGTTACAGGCTTTGTCCTGGTGTCGCTTGGACCACTTGAACGTACTGCGTATTGTACGCGTCAACGTCCAGAGGAATATCTGTTTCCTCTAATTGAGCCGCCTCTTCTCGAGCTGCTTCTAGAGTTTGTATTGTTGTAGCTGCTATTATTATTATTATACCGTTGGCCGCCTCTGTTAAAGTTACGATCAAAATACCTATCATAACATATAACATCCTTGATGCAGTGTTCATAAATTCAACATTGGTTTGCTCCATGTTTACTAATTTTTGTTCAACTATGTTACTTTCTGATTCGTACTCCTCTAATGAATCTATATGAATCTATCTTCCTGGTCCTTATTTAATTCTTCAATTGTTCCAATTGTCAAAGGAGTATTTAAGATTGTCGGTATTGATACATTTAATTTATATCTCCTTTGGACTGATACCAAATTTGATAGAAATTTGACTACATTTTTTTTTTTTTTTTTTGTGAATATTTCAATGGATTTTTTTTCTGCTTTTTCTTCTATGCTAGGGGACCGTTGCTGGCTGAGCAGGTTTACTCACAATAAGGTGAGCTTATAGGTCCCTCGCAGTCATTTGGGCATGTCCTCTTCAGTTTCGGTACCTCTTTTAATGGGGGATTTTGTAAGTTTTTTTTTGACCGAGTTGTTCCGATTTATCAAATTTTTGCTGCTTAACAGCTTTAGCAGTTCTGCCTTTCTGGCTTTAAGTCTTTTGACAACACCGCTTCTTTTCGTACACATCACACTCTACTCACTGCGTGTTTCCATTTTTTTTTCTCCTTCTGCCATGTTCTGTCTTTCCTGCTCTATGTATGTTCCTCGATGTCCAGGTCGCTATGACCTAAGTCACGGTCGCCATGTAAAATATGAAAGTCTTTACAAGGAGTTTTATTTTTTATTGAATCGGAGCGACTGTTGTTATCGCACCGAAGACTTTTATTGATCTCACTTTTATATTAAATTTAATTATTATTTAGTCAAATGCGACCCGGTCCACAGTGGCAGCTCTGCTATTTGTATTTTCTTTGTTTAATATTAATATATAAAATTAACGTATATGTATATCTTATATGTAAGCAGCAAATACGCCGCTGGTGGAATAGAGCGTGGTTTCTTCACATATATCTTATGCAAGCGGTCACTGCATGGGACACATGCTAACGGTACTCGTGGCCGATCATATTTCGGCGCAACAAAAACAAAGTGCCGATGCATTGTAGCATTTATGTTTATTGGTATCTATGAAGTTTATAGTGGACATAGTGCTGAGTACAGTGAGCTCGATATGTGCACATCACAACATAGGTTCGTCTTAGCTTTTGAACCAAGTAAATCTTACAGTTCCCTGTAGACCTTCTACAAATTATTTATCTCTATCTCTTCCACATTGTACTTCTTTATAATTATTACATGAATTTTTTCTTTTTGTTCTGATTATAATCGTCTTCATCATGTAATCACCTCAGAGCACTCTCAAAAATGTCAATCCTTTTATGTTTATCTCGAAAGTAGCTAAGTTTTTTGGATTGTTTCAGCGAATCAAACAGTACGTTTCGCGGGAGTTTAGCCAATTAGTGCTTCCGTGGGTATTCACGTGTACAAAAATTAATTCTGAAAGCCTGCAGATACGTTTGCTCTGATCCAATTTCACGAAAAGACAGAACGTATGGTTTAAATAGGAAAAGATGTTTGCGGCCATTACTTGGTCTGGAATTGAGTCTGACAGGTAATAAGCAAAATGAGGAGTAGTGTCAAAAACGAAAATCATTAAAATTGCCCCTGTGCCCAAGTAGCGGCTTTTATCAATGCTTCTTAGTATCTTAATGCTTGTTTCACGTCTATCAACTTAGTTTATGCAAGATGCTAGGCTACAACTGAAAGCTTAAGACTTCGCTGACGTCACTTAAATTTTCAAACTACTTTACTGTTTCAAATATTAATATAAAATATCACTAATAGTACAAAATATCACTAATAGCACTAAAATTCACCCCTTCCAAAATCGCAATTTGGGGTTGAAAACAGGCAAGAGGGATCCACGCTTGGCAAGAGGGATCCTTTTGGCTAAGGTGTTTTTGAATTTGCATAGCTTCTTGGGCCAAACTTCAAATTACATTAAGTAATCCTTTCTAGTTTATAAGGAACAATGGTCTAACGATCCACACTTTCGCATTAATTTATAAGCATTAGCTATCAAATGTTTATTGGCCAAATGCTACAGAGTAGCGCCATGTTAACAAAATTGTAATTTCGGTTAATAATGGTTTAATTGCATCACCAATGAATTTTTTTACAGGCTCAAGAAAAGGAAATTTTGATGGGTAGTCTAATACCATAAAATACCTGAATTATCTGAATGGCTGCGAGGATATGGACCTAAAAAGCCGACATATAGTTTTTGAAAGAATCGACTTGATGGACTAGGAACTCCCATCGGCGGTCTTAGGGTAAAATTAGACTATTTTGTTAACTCACAAATGTCACACTTGTTGAAAAAATTCTTAATATCAGCAGCCTTATAGAACAAAACTTAAAAAAGTCATAGCCTTTCTAATGTTTTATTTATTTGGCTGTGTAAATGCAATAGATCCTCCAGTGCCACTTTTAGCGCAATTGAGATTAATTTCTGAGGTATCCAAAGGTTGCTGCGTAAATTATCGGCAAGTTTATATGTGGTCTTTACGCGCGAATCCCAACGGGAGCACTAATTGTCCACAACTCCCGCCCAACCGACCGAGAGGCGCAAGCCGCATAACGCACGGATCGAGTCGCGGGACAATCCACAAAATACAGACAAAAAGTGAAACTATAGCTAGTTACGTGCTAAATGGGAATGTATAGAAGTTTTTAGTAACGGCGTAGAGAGCTCTGAACTGATAACATGATACAGACGATTATAATCAAAACAAAGAACTCGAAAAAGTTCATGCATTAGGTAGTTAGTAGTACATCGTGCAAGTGATAGAAGAATATGGTTTCTAGTAGGTCTACAAGGAACTGTTAGTTTTAATCGGTTCAATAGCTCGGGAGAGTCTATATCCCCATTAAGAAGCTTGTGCATGAATATGACGCCAAGCATTAATCTACGATTAGTAAGAGAAGGAAGACCAAGTAAAAGAAGTCTACTAAAGTACGGAGGCAAGTTGATATTACGATCCCAGTTCAGACCACGAAGAGGAAAGAAAAGGAACTGTTTTTGAACTGATTCTATTCTTGCTTTATGTGAATCGTATTGGGGTGACCATATGCAGGATGCATATTCCAAAATTGGACGAACCAATGAGGTGTAAAAAACTTTGGTAATATATGGATCGTCAAATTCCTTTGACCATCTTTTAACAAACCCAAGAACACCCATGGCTTTTCCGACAGTAGTGCTTATATGCGAATTAAAAGTCAATTTATGGTCCATAAGTACTCCCAAGTCAATCATCTCATTAAGTCTGGTTAATGGAACGTTTTTAAGAAAGTAGGTAATCAACTGAGGAGTATTTCTGAAAAAAGTCATGACCTTGCATTTAGATGTGTTTAGGTTTAATAAGTTGTGTTGACACCAAAACTGAAAGTTTTGGAGGTCAGACTGCAACCGTGAGGGAGACATAATGTCTCTGCAGCTGAGACAAAGCTTTACATCATCTGCGAACATGAGGACACGAGAATGAATTATAACGGATGGAAGATCGTTAATAAAAAGGGTGAACAGCAGTGGTCCCAGATGACTACCCTGAGGGACCCCCAAAGTTACTTGGATGGTCCTTGAACTTGAAGACTTGAATAGAACTTTCTGTGTTCTATCTGTCAGGTATTCACGAATCCAACAAATTAAAGGGCTTGGGAAGCCAATTTGGTTTTATTTTAAAAAAAGTGTATGATTACCAGAATCAAAAGCCTTACTGAAATCAGTATAACATCAGTTTGCCTTGCATTCTTAAATCCTTCGATCGTTAAAGATGTAAATTCTTAGGGGTTAGTGGTAGTAGATCTAAGTTTCACAAAACCCATGCTGAGATGGTGAAATAATAGATCTACAAAAATGTTGCAATTGAGAAGTGATTAGCTTTTCAAATGCTTTAGGAATAGCGGACAATTTAGAAATACCCCATTAATTGGATGCTTCTGAATTTTTACCATTTTTATGAAGAGGAATTAAATAAGATTCCTTTCATATAGATGGGAAATGACTTGATTTAACGGACAACAAAAAAAGTTTTTGAAGTGACTTACATAGAGCCTCTGCACAAAATCTGAGTACACAACCACGTATTCCATCAGGACTAGGTGTGTACACAGGTTTTACTAAATTAAGCACGCTAAGAAGCAAACTTTCATCGATCGAAGGACTTCAAATACAATTAGACCTTTTTATCTGATAAAGATAAGAAAGGTTCGCTCGGTATTCCGTTGAGGAATATGTTGTTGTGAAGAAATCAGCGAACAAATCAGCAATCGCTTGATCAGAGTCCGCTATATTATTTTCAAACGATAACATTGATGGGTGGACAACCATCTTACGTTTAGAATTCACAAAGCTATAAAACTGTTTAGGATCACGGGAAAACTCGAGCTTACAATGCTTGAAGTAACTAACAAACCTTAAAAAGCGAACCAAGAGTATCATAAAACTACGAGATAGCAAGATCTATGTCTGAGCAACTGTATAGGGATGACCAGTCAGTTCTCAGAATGAGCTTCAGTTTAACAAAGTTAGTCTTCCGAAAATTACGAGTTTTAATGACACCAACAATCGGTGCACAAAACGACAGATCTACAGATAAATCCAAAATCCAACACAAATATCAGATCTAAGGATCTGCCTATGTTATTTCGCACAGGGTTTATTTGAGCTAGTGATAACTCAAAAAGGCCATCAACGAAGCAGTGAGATATAGAAGGAAGTAACAAAGCAAATTCATCAGATCGAGACCATTCTATTGCCGGTAAATTAAAGTCACCAACGACGATTAAGATATTACTATCAGAAAGTAATGAAGAAATATGTCGAATAGAATCTAAGTGTTTTGCGTACACCGCCATTTCGGATTGTGGCGGGATGTAAGAACAAGTAATGTAGACTGAGAAACACTTGAATCTGACCTTAACCCTAACAAACTCAATCTCCAGAGTGCCGCGTGAATGGATTTGGTCAGAAGTTAAGACCGAGTGAACAGCATTCAGAACTCCTCCGCCTACACTAGAAGTCCGATCACATCTAACAATTGAAAATTTTGCGGAAAGAACAGATGCATCGTTAATATCAGGTTTTAACCATGTCTCCGTAAATACTAAAATTTTAGATTCAAATTCTAGACTATCTAGAGTCTTGGAAGCTTAGATTTAAGTCCTCTCACATTTTGATAGGTCAGATGAAGGGATGAGATTAGTTTTTTGAAACACCAGCAGATGCTACCGTTCCGGAGGAGAAAATATTAAGGGGGATAGTAAGCCTAACTGGACCTCGAGATTTCTTTTTGGCCGTATAATCTTTCACTAGAATGTGACCCGGCCAAAAACTGTTACTACAAATGCAGTTAAACAGTTCAATGGGAACACTGATTTTAAAAAAAGATATCTCCCTTGAGTAATTAAATTTAAATTTCTCCTCCGCTATTTTGGAGACTTGAACTTTTGTCTTAATGTAACTTAAAACGTCATCCGAAGAATGTTCGGGATCAAGCCTTGAAGCAAATATGTCTTTCTTTGGTAGTACGAAAATTAGAGGCCTAAGTTTTTGCGTACCTCTAACTGGACAACTATTGGCAATATCAATATTATTTGATATTTGCCCGGACTGATCGTCTGCAAAGAGAGACCATTTCCTGGAGAAACGGAAGTACCCTCATGACATCCCCATTTGAGGCAACCTCTTTGTTCTAAACTATCCCTCACTTTGGCGGTGTAGCCAGCACATTTAACGTGCATGACATTCATAGAGCCAGCAAGTGAAAAACACATTATGGGGCGCAGGGGGGTTCAAGCACTTTTTGCTAGAACAGACACACATAATAATTAAGTTTTTACTTTGTTCAAAGAACAAATGCCAACGAAAAAACTCACTTAGCTTTATAAGGCAAGTTCGACACTGGGGTCAAACTTGCAGAGAAAGTTAGTGCAGAATCTAAGAGAATTAAGGACTACACAAAATCACTACACACGAATCACTTGTACGCGAGACAGAGATAGATGCGAGCGCGAATAATAGAAGTTAGAAAAAAGAAAAGAGGAGGGCGGAAGAGCCAACAGCACTACACATGCAACAACAATGCATTGGCGAGAGGGCGAGAGCGGTTTTAATGAAGCAAGCAAGTCGTCCCTGCCGACATTGAGTATACCCTGTACCAACTAGTAATATTAAATAAAATAGAATATCCTCGAAATCGCCATCAATATTATGCAAAGTTCCCTTAAATATGCAGCAACAGCGAACGCATGCTATCTCGCTCTTTCTTATCTGCCAATGCCGACTTGGTATTTCAGTACAAAACGGATATAGGCATATATCCGATGTTTATAGTCCGATTTTGACAAAATTTGATCAGCTGGTTCAATTTTGGTATATAATTAGGTGTGTTAAGTAAAAATACGATATCTATAATACAGCTCTAGTTATCGTTTTTTTTTAATTTCGGGGGCGGAAGTGGGCGTGGCTAAAATTTGAAACAAACTTGATCTACTTGGGCATAAGACAGATGTTCACACATGTCTCAATCGACTCGGCTGTTGATGCTGATCAAGAATATATATACTTTATAGGGTCGGAAACGCTCCCTTTTGCCTAGTACATACATTTTAGCGACTTTAATATACCATTTTCCTTATGGGTACAGGGTATAAAAATGGTAATGAGTACAAAAGCAAAAGCAAAGATCAACAAAAACAAAGTTTTATTGTTATTACAAAAAATAAGTTCAATGATTTGGTTTTGCGTTTGTTTATTTAAACAAACAAAAAGCGCAAAGTTAACAATTCAAATAACAAAATTTTAAGAATATTATTGCTAAAAAATCAGCTGAATTTGTAGGCAGGCGCGATGAGTTTAAAACCAAAAATAAAAGAAAGTATGCAAGAGCACAGAAAAACACGTTAAAATCCGATCAAAATTGTGGGCTCTACAACATCTCAAAATGTTTTTCTTGACTTCACAAGATGAAACACCATTTTGTGGTTGAATAGTATTTTTCAATATAAATAACAAGATTTTCAATCAACCGTTAACGCGTTCGGACGTATTTTTGTCGCGCTTCTCAAGTTCTTCGGTGTCAACCTCCAAACAATTAACACAAAACAAGTGACAGGGCTCTCAGTCGCCACAAAGACGCCCAATCACATTTATATTGTTATTCGTAAATACAAATAGCAATACGTAGTAAATAACTAAATTTACTAGTAATGCCAACGTGTAAAGAGATTAACTCAGGCCCTTCGTCACTAGACTCTCGCCAGCAGAAGCTACAAGAACAAATTCTTTAGCAACAAAATGAGCGTCGGCTCTCTATACAACGCAACAATGCATATTTCTCAGTAGTGTCTCCAACCACCACGACAACAACAAGCGCTGAATCCAAAAGTGCAACAACAATTTGTCTTGGAGCGCCCAATGCGCTTCACCCTCAAATTCGCTGACACCTGAAGTGTTAATTGGGTCATTGGGTTCGCCGACCGCCGTCAGCGCGCTCACAACAAGAACAATTGCATTACTGCTTTAACGATAACTTCAACAGCCGCAAAGTCTGAAATAGCTTCAATCACCGTCCAGCAGACTACCTCAACAAAAACTGCCCAACCAGTAACGGTGAATCCAAAGTCACCTGTTCAGACTGGTATGGACAGATACATTAATATAAACAAGCGAAAGCTTAGCCCTCAAACAAAAAGAGGCAACACACCAAAAATGTGCAAAAACAACATTGTGGAACGATAAGCTTTGGAAGGCAATAGATTCCAAATATTGGCAAATCAGCTGGAATCCCAAGAAGGAGTTTCCCAAATTAAACCCTCTGTAGCCAAGCCACCACCATTTTATATCCGTGGTGCAAACTGCAATTCAATGGTGCCAAAATTGGTAGCCCTAGTTTGTCAAAACAACTTTAATGTGACACCACTCAACAGGGAGAACATAAAAGAGACCAAAGTGCAAGCCAAAAGTGAAGAATTCTAACGTACTTTTGAAAAGTACGGAAAGTGCGAATTTCTACACTTTCCGACCAAAGAATGTTAAAGGCTTTCAAGCGGTGATCAAAGGCAATCAACGGTTCCGACTCAGGCAATAGTTGAAGCATTGGAAGAGAAGGGCTTTGAGGTAAAGTGCGTCTTAAACATACCGAACAGAAATAAAGTGTCGCAACCTCTATTCAAAGTGGAGCTACAGCCCACATGCGATAAACAATCTACAACAACTTCTGCTACATCGCAGAATTACCGTCGAAGAGCCCGGTGCTATGCACTAATTGCTAGGTGTTTGGGCACACAAAGTCCTTCTGCAGCCTTCGCCCAGTTTGCATTGGCTGTGGACAAACTCAACAAGGTTGTGTCTGCCCCGATGACAAATCAAATACAAATACAAGGAAGTGCGGCAATTGTGGTGGTAATCACACAGCGAACTACAGAGGATGCCCCGTTTATAAACTCAAGGCCCGTCTGAACGCGAAGAAATCAACGGCTCGCATCCAGGGCTCGACACCCTCTCAAGCCACACCGGGGATATTTTTCTCAAGAGCTGTAAGGTCATCAGCGACTCCATTAGCAACTACTCCTGGAGTAACTTTTACAAGTGTGCTACGCAATGGAAACGCACAGCTTACTCAAACGAGAGATCCCGCTACCATTCAATCTAACGCGGCCTCAAGTCCATCCGTACTTGGGCAGAACCCCAACGGGATCGAAACGTTGTTAATCTCGCTCAACCAAAACATGACAAATTTCATGACGTTCGTGCTTATTCAAAAGCTTATGGAAAATAATAAATAATGTCAACACTACATAAAGATCTCTGGAATGCAAACGGCATTTCCAAGCGCAAACATTAATTGACACTGTTTCTGGACTCAAATGATATTGATATTATGCTGTTATCAGAAACACACCTCACAAACAAAAACAACTTTCAAATACCCAAATATGCATTCTACGCAACAAATCACCCAGACGGCAAGGTTCACGAAGGAACTGGTATCCTAATCAAAAACCGGATTAAACACTGTCTACACAATGGATTTGCCAAACAATACCTACAAGCAACTTCAATAAGTGTCCAAACCACTTTCGGCAGTACAACCGTGGCTGCACTTTACTGTCCACCACGATTCTCAATCTTTGAAAAAGAGTTTACTGATTTCTTCAATACACTCGGAGTACGATTTATTACTGCAGGAAACTACAACGCGAAGCACCCTCTTTGGGGATACCGCCTGGTAAATCCAAAAGGCAAACAGCTATATAACACAATCATCAACCCAGCAAACAAATTGGGCTACGCCTCACCGAAAAAGACCACGTACTGGCCAACAGATCCACGTAAGCTCCCAGATCTAATAGACTTCGCAGTCACCAGGGGAATTACGCACAATTTGATAACGACAGAGATACTAGCAGAATTGTCATCGGACCACTCGCCAGTAGTTTTCACTATATTAACTCAACCACAAATAATAAAGCACCCACTCGGGCTAAAAAATTGTTAAACAAACTGGCTCAGATTTTATGAGCACCCATATCGAGCTAAATCGAAGAAGACATCGAGATTTTCACCTCTGCATTAGAGTCGATGCTCATTGAAGCAGCTGATATCTCTAACCCAATCATTAGCGACACCCAGGAAAAACACAAGTCTAACAACCGACTAATTGAACTACTTCTAACAGACAAAAGACGGCTTAGTCGAGAATGGAAAATGTCTCGATCACCGGCAGCAAAACATCGCCTAAAGGCAGCTTCGGGAACTCTAGCAAAAGCGCTTAGGCAAGAAGAAGCAAGGACACAGCGGCCAAATATCCGAGGAAATTTCTGCAATTATTAAAAACTATCTTAACCCAAGAAAGTCGCCAAAATAACCCCGAAAATGATCCGAGAACTCCCGATTTGTTCCGTCCGACACATCTGCAAGTAAAAACTGGTCACTTTCCCATAGGTTAGAAAAAATTAGTAATCATAATGATCCCAAAACCCGGAAAGGACAAAGCACAACCATCATCATACAGACCCATCAGTTTTTTGCCAAGTCTTTCAAAACTATTTGAAAAAGTCCTACAACTCCGTATAAATACAATCCTGGTAAACCAAAATATAGTCCCATATCATCAGTCTGGCTTCCGTGAAAAGCATGGCACAATTGAGTAAGTCAACCGTATCCTCAGAGATTCGAGCAAAAAGAATATTGCACAGCAATTTTTCTCGACGTGGTCCAAGCCTTTGACCGAGTCTGGATTGATGACCTAATAAATAAAATAAAAGCGACGCTCCCACAATATACACACAGGCTACTGGAATCATATCTGTCCGATCAAAGCGGCTGAGCAACTAGGATCCCACTTAAAGGATATTGAAAAGTGGCTAGCAGATCGGCGCATCCGTGTAAATGATCAGAAATGTAAGCACGTTACGTTTACCCTCAATAGAAGCAACTGCCCATCATTGACGCTCAACAACGTGCCGGTGCCTCAATCCGACGATGTTGTATATCTTGGAGTTCACCTCGACAGAAGATTAACTTGGCGTAAGCATATCGAAGCCAAGAAAAAGCAACTATAGCTTAAAGCAATCGGACTACATTGGCTCATCAATGCACGATCTCCCCTATGTCTGGAATTCAAATTTCTCCTCTACAACTCGGTATTAAAAACCCATCTGGACATATGGCTCTGCACTGTGGGGAAACGCATGCAAGAGCAATATCGAAACCATACAAAGGGCACAATCTAAGATTCTCAGAACTATCACGGGAGCACCTTGGTATATCTGAAATGAAAATGTACAAAATGACTTACATATTCCCTATTACATTACCGAAATAAACGTACAACAACTAAAGTAAACCGCTAAACTGCAGGCACACCCGAATACCCTGGCCAAATCATTAACCAAGCATGCAATAGAACTCGTCTCCAGCGTAACGACTTTCCAACCCTCTGGCAAATAATAAGGTCCATAGATTAATGTAGCATCCTTCAGATACTATTTTACTTATTAGATTAAGATAAAACTAGAACATTGTTATTAGTCTTATAAGCCTATATAACAGATCCAACAAACAAATAAAACATCAAAAAAAGTAAGCAATACTGAATACTATTTTCTTTTTTTATTTTAAAGATTTAAAGAAAAAAAAAACAAATTAATTATAAAATTTTTATTGCCAACATGGGCTCCACAGAAACAAAACTTTAATATTGGGAGGGAATTGTCGTCAACGAAATCAATGTCATTAATCATCGTAAAAATTTAGATTATATTACTGATAATAATAACCAATATCATGACAATAAAATTGGCTTAAACCAAAGAAATCTAAGGGCTGATTAATATTTTTCGAGAATAAGAATTTAATTTTGATTTTCAATAATTTAATTTTAATTTTCAATATAGTATTACCAAAATGAATAATAGTATTTTCGAAAGAATCATTAAAAAACATTTTGTAATGACGATTTGAAAACGAAGCTACATTTAAACTAAAAGAAAAAATGAAATTTTTCTGTCATCTGCCCTAAAAAAAAACAGGTTTTACATTACAAAAACCACAATCACCAATCGATCGAAATCGACAGTTCTACGTTTTTACGACTACATCGCTATTTAATAACAACGACTTAGAGTACAAATACATGAAAATTAAAAAAAAAATCCCCTATTGAACTGTTAAAAAATCGAAATGTAAATTACGTAGCTATATATCTCAGTGAAAGATTTAACTGAAGAACACGCTCAACAATATTGAGAAAAAAAAGGTATAGAAAAACGCATTAAAAAATTTCTACAAATTAAAGAATGAGAGACTTGCAATTGCTGTAGGTCGATTAAATTAGCCTAGACATATAAAGAACAATCCCAAAAAAAACACTGAGCGTAAACGTATTTAAAAATATTCCAACCACGTTACAACAGATCCTCTTATTATCGAATATGTACTATAATAGTCTTATAGAAGGTTACAAATACGCTATTGTGGATTCTATAATATATGTAGGCACAAGTCAATAATGTCCGCTGTTCCGTTCAGCAGGTTCGCATAAAGGTGAAGAGAACCTCCCGGTCCACTTTTTCACCAATATTCTCAAAACAATTAAATGAGTGGTATGGATTTTCTCCATATATTAGGAAGACCTGTTGAAAAATAGATTAGCGGGTCCCTAGTCGTTTTGGAAACGAATGAGTTCTGTGCGGTGAAGTCGGCTTCGTCTCCGTTCCAATATCGAAGAACATTGGAGTATGGACGGTGTATTCCTCCTTCCTCCATGTATTCCTCCTTCCCCCGGACTCCACAGCACGACGACATGATCCTTCCCTGAAGATGTGCTTCATCACCGCCTTCACACGAAGGCTTGTACAATTTTATTCCTTATTCTGCGCTCTGATGTCACTTCTGCTAACGTATCGTACTTTTATCCTGAGGGTACGATACCAAGAAATATTTCCAGTTTGGGCGGGACTCCTTAAACTATTCGATCCAGAATGCAACCACAACACATCCATAACATAACTCCGACCGGGCTATTGTAATTTGTTGCAAGTTGTTCTCTTTAAAAAGAGTAACCAGTATGGTTAACATAGCTTATCGTACGCTTCGGTCCATTAAAAGTATTGTTCAAATGTATAAATTCCGGAGTGGAAAAACAACTTTATAAGATTTTCTTAGAACTTGACTAGTAATTGGTGAAGGTTTCCCGTTCGTACATAGTGAAACAATTTGTCTCCGTTTCTGGTGTGAGCAACTTTAAAAAAAAAGTCAAGTCACAGCATCTCCGTAAAAATCTGTAATTGTTAACTTACGAAAGCAATTCGATGCTGCTTATATTGACCTTGTTTTTGCTACAAAAATATCATTGCTGGCAAAAATTTGTACAATACTAAAACCTGCTGAAATCGGCAATTTCTATGATACTATGGGAACATGTATCCACTGCACCACTGAAATGACTGGCAGTCCTAGCACAACCAGTTAGAAAGAAATAATAGAGGCAGGTGAAACGCAAACCACCAGCGTGATAGAGGCTATGGACGGTGTGAGTTCTTTGAAAACAATCTGTTGACAATAGTAGATACCAAAATAATAATTACAGAATCAAAAATAGAGGACAAAGCCAATACCGAGCCATCAATAGACACATCATTCCCAGACAAAATAAACATAACAGAAATATTCGTGTATCCAAGAACACCTTGGCAGACGCTAAGAACCGTTTAGATACAGAAAACGTAACATAACATAATTTCAATCTCAATATCTTTGTATACTTTTTCATGTAGGCACAATTAAAAAACCCACATTTGTAATCGGTACTGGTGCAGGTATTTAAAATACCAAAGCCTTTAGCAAAATCGAAACTAGTCACAAAATTAATTATAATGAAATAGACAAGGCGTTTGCAGAACACCTAAGCTCTGTTTTTAAGCCAAACTTGGGAACTGACCATGAAACAGTAGCCAAGAAACTGCATGCCAGATGGCTATCGGTAGATAGCCCACACGACTCTTGCAGAAGTAGAAGATAAGGTTTTGGATTTTCTTTCAGTTTCACGAATGGAACAATTCTCACCGTTGAAAGCAAAAATTTATCCTTTCTCAATATCAGAGACAACTGATCTTTTGTCATATTTATAAAAATATATGCAGTAATCATATAATAACTATATTGCTAATGATGATGTCCCAAACTGATTACAAAACGCAAAAATCATAAGTGCATCTTTAGCTATTTAGTTCCCAATTCCCAATTTTTTCGATGTTTTTCCAATGACGGTTTTAGTTTCTCTCTAAGTCTGTTCGTTCTTGACTTACAAGTCTATAGTCTTGCACCAGAGTTTAGGTCGAGCAAAACATTTTTCAATTTTTTAATTAATGTCAGATTTTCATCAAATTTTACTCGAAAAAACTTGAAGTATAACGTCATTTTTAACAAGCAACAGCAAATCTCATTCGGTTTTAAAACACTGGGGAATCCTTTTAAGCGAATGAGGAAGTACCTTTTCAAAGCCCTTCGTCAGAATGCAATGTCTTAGTAATTTCAAAATAGTTAGCTAGTATACATTTTCTGATGAACTAGTTTACATTAAAGCATCTGTAGCGCACATCATGTACACCTCTAAATCCACTCACACACACAAAGATACATCGCCACATACGCATAAGCCAGGATAACAGGACTTCCACCAAAATCGACGCCGCTGCTTTTGAGCCGTTTTGCTATGCCCTGCTTTGCGCAACGGGACCCAAAAGTGCCTACGGGACAAATATTTGTCGTCGCGGCAGTTTTTGATTGGCCGATCGCAGGCTGTGTCTGCCAAAAGAGAGAGCTCAGGCAGCGATTATAGAAAAGTCTGGAAAAAGTGTGAGTGGCGACTGCGCAGAAAAAGACAAGCATTCATACTTAGAATATCTCTCATAGTAAACAGACGTCAATTGCCAGCGAAAGTCTCAATCTACTGGAAAAAGGGTAAGTCGGCCATGAGGCCCATAAGCGTCCCTCCCACTTTTTGCTTAGGAGTCTTTTGTTTATAAAGTGTGGTTAGGGGAAAACCTCAGTTTCTATACTAAGTCCTTGTTCCCCTTCCCAGTCCCTGATCCTATCCTTGTAGCTAGTGATTGTTTCTCCCCTGGCGTCGGCATCCGGGTTATACTTTACCCGATTCCAGGGAGATTGTTAACCGTTAATATATCTGTAGTGTGTCCGGGTATAGAGTAGCCGTCCAAGTCGGCGTCGGGTTATACCCTTGTTGAGTGGTACGGTATCCTATACCGGTTGGCATGCGACCAGGAATTCATAGAGAAAATCCGATTGTAGTGTTGTTATAAGACTTATTTTCCTGTTCCCTTTTTGTTATCGTTCTTTTCTGTTTATTGTGTATACATTTCTCCCTCTTCCTCCTCTTTCTCCCTTCGGACAATCTTCCGCGATAATTAATCTACGAAAAATTTACATCCTAGTTGCTGATCATACAAATCCTGGGGAGACTGAGATTTATACCCCGGCTGAGAAAAACATCCTTACAATAGCATTTAATAATTTAATAGTTATAGGTTGTATCGAAAAAGAAATGCTCAAAAACTTGGCTGATGGGCTTGACACATGTAAAAACACAACTGAAAGTTAATTTCAAAAAATAAATTATTCATTACTCACAAAGTAACTTTTCTAGGTCATAAGTGCACAGGTAAACGAATTTTATCAAATGATACAAAATACAATGTCATCAAATAGTTATCCGGGTTCAGATTATGCAATCGGATTGCAAGACGATTTCTTGCATTTTGCAACTATTACAGATGTTTTAAAAAAAACTTCACCTTCTGTTCCCTTGTAAAAATGTTCTTTCGTACATGTAGAATCTATTCAATGATTCCAAATAATAATTGTGTTTTTATAGCACGTCTGTGCTCTTATGTGGTTTTATTCAGAATGTTTCTTAAGCTACATATAAAAGCTTATGCTGCTTATTGGCAGCTACAAAAATATATATATATGTGTGAGGCGAGAGTGTAGTCACATGTTTGGTCACTCATTCTTGGTGGGACCAAAATGCAAGCTCAGCATATTTAGACTGGCTTGCCAGCACAGTTCATTTACGTAAGCATATATACAGAACGAAATGTATGCATGCAAGTTTGCGTACATACATACAATTGTTCTTATATATAAATGTATACTTATAATTATTGCTTGCAACAGAGTGTTACAAGCTGTGCTGAATGATTTTAATTATAACATGTGAATACACTACACCTCCCCTTTTTAAAGAATAACTTAATATAATAAAGTTATTGTGTATATCGAGAAAAATTAAAAAAAAAATTACGTCTGTATTTGAATATATATTTATCATATATGCATTTATATTTTTGATTGATTTCTTTTTTTTTTTTTTAATTTCCACTCCCTCTTTTTTTTGAATAAAAAAAATATAAATAAAAATTGTTATTTATATTGTGTAAAAAAAGTTTTTTTTTTCATGTGTATACGTATAGATTTACATAAAAAAAATTTGCATATTTTTTTTTTTTATTTATTTATTTATTTTATCTCTAATTAAAATATTGTCCCTATCTTCTATTGATTCTACTCTATATGGGCCTATGTATTTAGGTTCTAACTTATGGCCCGTTTCATTTTTTAAAAGAACCTTATCTCCTATTTCTAGTTCAAAATTATTTATTTTCCTATCATATATATTCTTATTCTTAGCCTTATGCTGTTCTAGCATAAGCCTTGCCCTTTTATAGGCTTGTTCTAATCTAAACTTAGCTTCTCTAGCGTAATCATCTACATTATATAAAGGACTAATATTATTTACTGAATTAAAGTGTTTTGGCAAATTGTTTTGTTTGCCAAAAACTAACTCATATGGACAATAACCATGTGCCATAGAGGGGGTCGTGTTGAAACAATATGTAAAATATTGGAGCCAAACATCCCAGTCAGTTTTATCAACTGATATATATGAACGGATGTATTCATTGAAAGTTCTATGACTTCGTTCCACTGTTCCCACTGTTTGGTGGTGATGTGCAGTAGACGTTATGTTGTCTATTTTTAAATATTTGCACAGATCGCTTATTATTGAATTTTTATATTCAGTGCCCATGTCCGAAATGAACGTCTTCATTGGACCGTACTTTAATATAAAAAATTCAAATATCGCTTTCGCAATGGTATTAGCATTCTTATTTTAAACAGGGATGGCTACCAAATACTTTGTTAGGTCGCATATTAGTGTTACTGCGTATTCGTTACCATTTTCAGATTTCGGTTGTGGACCTATAGTATCCACTATTACTCTGTCAAAGGCACTTATAGGCGTTTCTGTTAGTGTCAATGGGTTCTTAGTATGTTTAGTCGTTTTCGACTTTTGACATTTTGGACAACTTTTTCCAATAGTAGTGTCTTTTTATTTTTATTAAAGTTTTTGTTATGCCATTATGACCACCTTGGATTGGATCATCATGATTTTTAGACAAAATTGCTTCTTTTTCATTACATATTATGGTCACCGGGTTAAGTAGCGCTACTCTTAATGATTTCAATATATCATTGCCCATTTCTTTAAAAGTATCTATTGAAATAAATTTAAAGATCTTTTCCCACGGTGCCGTTTTGATATGGCTTATTTTTAGTATACCGGCTTGCTTTTCAAGCCTTTGAAAGAACTGACCTAAGTCAAGTTTTTCATTAGTATATATGTCGCCAATATCAATCCTTGCAATAACTTTATTTCCGTGTTTCAAGTAACACAATTTATTTGTTATATGCAAGGCCACTACTTTTCGTACCTCGTCATTATTTATAACTTGCTAAACGTTGGGCATAGAAGCATTTGGAGTACTTTGCCTTGGCAAAGTCTCTTTTTCATTTATTTTTCCTGCGCAGGATTTATTTTGTCTATATTGTTGCCTGGTAGTGACTTTCAGGACTTTATTTTGTATGTCTTTTAACTCGGTTATTGTTATCCGAGATAGGGCATCTGCCACGAAGTTGTCGTTTCCCTTTAGATACTCGACTGTGAAGTCGTATTCTTCGAGTTCTAGCCGCATGCGAGTCAACTAGGATTTACCATGGAAAACAAATATGTTAACGGTCTGTGGTCTGTTTTTATTGTGAAATGTTTGCCATAAATATATGGGCGAAAATGTGTAATGGCCCAATGAATGGCTGCTAGCTCTTGTTCCGTTGTGCTCTTATTACTTTCACCTTTGGTGAATGAACGCGATGCATAAGCGATTGGAAGTTGCAGTCCGTCTTGGTTTTGAGTTAAAACTGCTCCACACGCTTGTTTGCTTGCATCTGTGATTATGCAAAATTCTTTGGTAAAATCAGGATATTGTAATATGGTTGGCCGCATTAGATTTTCCTTAAGATATAAGAATGCATTTTGGCATTCAACTGTCCACTCAAATGGAACATTCTTTTTACATAATCGAGTTATGTGCCGGGAATAATCGGCGAAATTTTTAATAAAACGTCTATAGTAGTTGCAAAATGCAAGGAATCGTCTAGCGCTGTCCGCATCATGTGGGACTGGATAATTCTTAATGACATTATATTTTGTGTCATCAGGTAAAATTCCTTTATCTGTGCACTTATGACCTAGAAAAGTCACTTCGCGCATAAAAAATAAACACTTTTCTGGATGTAATTTAAGGTTGTGTTTCCGAAATGTATTGAAGACATCGTTAAGATTTTTTAGCATGTGCTTTTCGGAACAACTAATCACAATTAAATCATCCATATAAAGGAATGCTTGGGACGGATCAAGTCCCGAGAATGCGATAGTCATCATTCTCTGAAATGAATTAGGCGCTATTTTTAGACCAAATGGTAATCGCGTGAAGCGGTATGATCCGTTGCTCGTTGAAAATGACGTTATATTTCTTGAACTTTCTTCAAGTTCGATTTGGTGGAAGCCTGACATTAAGTCAAGACATGAAAAATATTTTGCTCGACCTAGTTGGTCCAGTATGTCCTCAATTCGAGGAAGAGGAAATTTGTCGGCCAATAATTTTTTATTGATTTGACGATAGTCAATAACTAATCGCCATTTTTTGTCTTCTGAGCCTGGTAATGATTTTTTTGGAACAAGTAGTAGAGGGCTATTATATTCAGACACAGATGGTTCAACTATATTGTTGATTATTAGTTTTCCAACCTGCTTCTGAATTTTTTCCTTTTGACTATGCGGGCTCCGGTAGTTTTTGATATATACCGGTTCTTCGTCTTTTAATCTCAATTTTTGTTTGTAAAAATTATTTGTTGTGATTGGTTCGGTCTCAAGTCCGAATACATCACTATATTTGGTGCACAATTTTGTTAATTGATCTTTAAATTGGAGCGGAAATTTTTTAGTTAGCTGGGACATTACAATATTTTCCCTAGCTTTAGGAGTAGTTGGAACTACATTGTAGTTCGAAAATGGTTCTGACTTTAACGTGTTTATCTTTATTATTTTGTCAGAATTGGTTGTATTTAGCAAACAGACAAATGTATTTCCATTTGTTGCTAATGTATTTGCAACGAAAATACCTGGTTGAATTTCCTGATTGGGAATCAACACAACGTCTTCACTCAAAGTGAGATTAATTTGTCGGACTACTTGGGATCTTGCTGGTAGAAAAATTGAGGTGTTACCAGAATTGTATGTTATTGGAACATAAATAGGAAATTTTAAATTATCTGGTCTTAGTATCAACCAGTCTTCAGACGCTTTGCAGTCGATTTGGCAGTTGAATCTTTTGATGAAATCAATGCCGATTATACCATCACTTGGTATTGAAAAATCAGACTGTACAACAAGAAAATCGTGTGGGATTATGTATTTAGAGGTTTGAATCTCTAAAGATGCTAGGCCTTTGGACTTTATTGCTCCTTTACCAATGCCTTGAATATTAATTTTGTGATTCGAGTCGATGTTATTTACAACATCTGAATCTTCTTTGAGAATTGAAATGTCTGCACCAGTGTCGATTAAAAATGTTAATTTTTTATTTGTTTTAACATGAAAAAATGAAACAAATATGTTGAGATTAAAATTAATTGTATGCACATGTTTTGTGCTTACTCTTCTGTATCTAAAGGGTTTTGCGTGTTTCCCGAATCATTGTGGGGATTCGCGGATATTTCTGCTAGGTAGGTTTCTTCTAGCATTATTATTGTTATTACCATTGTTATTTCTATATTGGTTCGGTCCCCTGTTATTTGATCGGTGATTATTATTTTGATAATTACCGTTGCTGCGGTTATAGTTGGCATTGTAGTTACCCTGGCTATTGCCTCTACCACGTTGGTGGTTAGGATAATACCTACCTCTATTATTTCTCCCACGCTGGTACAATATGGCACTGGGACTCCCAGTCATTTCGGTGGCACAATGGATATATTTACCCATAGCATCATTAAAATGACTAAAGTTACCGGCTTCTAATATTGTACGAATTCTTTCGTGCTGGCATTGCTTAATCATTGCCTGCAGAGCTTCTTTTGTGGCGAATTCCTCAGCGTTATCGGGATCTAATCCACGGTCAATGTATGCGGCTTCAAGTTGCTTTCGCAAGATATCAAGCTCCGCTGTGTATTGTGAGGCTGTTTTACCCTTTTGTTGGGCGTTTATTAATTTAGCCTTTAAAACGTCAGTGGATTCTCCTCTAACGTTATTATTCAATTTATTTATTATTCCTGTTATTGTAGTCTCATTTTGGACTTTGTGGGCAATGGAGCCAGTGATTTTGGACTTTATGGCTTCAATGGCCAAATCTTCCTGGTCTCCTTTAGTTCGTTCGACAATTCTAAATGCCGTAACGAAGCGATTGAGTGAGGTCTTTTGACCATCGAACTCAGGAACCGAAGACGACACTTGTCTTACGTATTCCCTATCGGCAGCTATTTTTTCTGCCATTGTAAAATTTATTGTTTTCTGGCTATTCTCGGTATCTTCGTTAAGAACTATTGTTGTATCTAGGTCAGATACTCTAGCGAACTGAATATCGTGTTTTGCTAACGCCGAGACAGATTTGTCTCTACACTCTATATAGAATGCTTGGGCGGCACACTTATGACCTTCTGTTAGATTATCAAAATGTTTCTTTAGTAATAATCTAATTTGCTGTAATGTGGTCTGTATAATATTTGTGTGTTTCTCAAGAGTGTTTTTACCAATTGTCCTATCTTGAGTAATACACTTAATTGACCTAAACAGTTCTTCTTTTAGAATTCTGGCTTGTGCTGCTATCACTTGCCAGTCGGTCATTCTTTAAATGTTAGAAGGAGAGAAAAAAAAAATTCATCTCACTTTTCTATATATATATATTTTTTTTTTTTAATGTCGTGCTTCATCCATTAAATAAAAGCGAAAAGTACCTGCTGCGTTTGTATAACAGCATTTGCTAGGTACTGTGAAGATGAAACACATTGCTACTCTGGTATTTCCTTGGATTGGGAAATTTTCTTCCGTTATATCCAGGTATGTTGTATTAATAGTAGCCAGATCCAACGCGCGTTGAGGTGAGCTACTTTGTTTGCTCTTAAAAACCTCTAGTAGATTGGTTACAACATTTGGGTTCCTATCTCTAATTTTCGCGAAATATTCGTCTAGTGTTGTCATTTTTTCTTCTTTGTTTATTTATATTAATTCAAAAATTTTTCTTTTTTTTTTTAAACCTTATCTAAGTCATTAGCTCTGCTCAAATATTTCTTTTTTAAACACCTATTGTGCATTCTATAGACTGTAATTAGAAAGTTGGCACTTAGTATTATTACTATTACGATCAATAAGATCGTAATGGTTGTTAAGCCTAGAGTTTCTACCTCTACTTTATTGATCACGTTGGCAGTGGAGTCCACTGTTTTCGTGTCAATTAAACCCATTTTTGGTTTTGGGGAAGCTACCTTGAAAAAATTTGAAATTCCGTTTATCAGTAAGGTATTTATATTATTTTGAAAATCGGTTTTTTTCTTTACCGAATCATCCATAAAATTAGTTAACTCTATCTATCTATATCAAAAACGTATACATAACAAAAAAAAGTATTTTAAATGTTTAAATTTTAAATTTTAATTTTAAATGTAATGGAAATTACATTGAATTTTATATATATATATATATATATATATATATATAAAAAGGAGTGTGATATCAATTAGTGATATCCACTAAAAGTGATCAATAGGTCAAAGGAAAAAAAAATCAATTGATTGTACAATTCTTTGTATTGCATATATGAAAATAAAATATATATTCAACTGCTAGTAGCAGTGACAGAGACGTGGAAAGTAGAAGGGGTGAAATTTCATGTGGTTGGCTCACAATTCAGGTTTACATGTCATTAAAAAAAAAATTTTACAAAATATACTCCAACCACATGTGTTAGTATTAGCCTTTCATAAATTGTTAGTAGTTTTCAAGCAGCGTTTGCACGCATCGCTTGAGAGTTATATTAAATTTAAATGATTGAGATGATTTTTATATTAACATAGTAAAAAAAATTTGAATGAATGAATGAATGTTATTATTAAAGGCAAAATCGGAAATCCGATTTGCGTTACTTCGCACCAGTGCGGAGTTTGAGGTTGATCTCCTGTAGACTCTCTGTGTAGAGCTGTCGGTATTCCTCGGATATCGTGGTTGTTTTCAAAATGTCCTGCACCAATCGTCTCTGGCGCAGGAGGGCGGTTATTTTTCCGCCCCGCTTCTTCCTTCTTAGAGTCGTTGGCCTTTTATTTTGTCGGGCCCGGTACTCATCTATTGTGAGTGGGCGCGGTCCATCGGTTGGATACACCACTAGAGCCTCTTCTAGTGTGGGTGCATCCCTTTGCTCGACAGGAGCAGCACTTTCAAATGTAACTTCTTCAGTTTGCCGGTCGGTCATGAAGCTTGGAATCGTAATCGTGTTTTATTTTTTTTTGAAGTGGATATGCACTTTTTCGGACCAGGTTTTACATTTGTTATTAATAATAATAAAATGTCGGCTCACAAAAAGAGCTTCTGTCCAGCCAAATCCAAGTATTCTTTGGGTATTCCTGCCAGCTAGATCCAAGTATTCTTTGGGTATTCCTCGACCCGACGAACTTCCAATGTTAAGTTATCCATAGTTTTATATTTTAGCAAATAAGTGACTATCGGGTCCTGTCACGGTCGCCATGTAAAAATGTACTTTCGTACATGTAGAATATATTCAATGATTCCAAATAATAATTGTGTTTTTATAGCACGTCTGTGCTCTTATGTGGTTTTATTCAGAATGTTTCTTAAGCTACATATAAAGGCTTATGCTGCTTATTGGCAGCTACAAAAATATATATATATGTGTGAGCCGAGAGTGCAGTCACATGTTTGGTCACTCATTCTTGGTGGGACCAAAATGCAAGCTCAGCATATTTAGGCTGGCTTGCCAGCACAGTTCATTTACGTAAGCATATATACAGAACGAAATGTATGCATGCAAGTTTGCGTACATACATACAATTGTTCTTATATATAAATGTATATTTATAATTATTGCTTGCAACAGAGTGTTACAAGCTGTGCTGAATGATTTTAATTATAACATGTGAATACACTACACCCTGTTTTAAATAATTAGCGATACATGTAAGAGAAGACTTGGACTCCAATAGCATACGCATCACGTTCATTCATCAAGGTGAAAACAATAAAAGCAGAACAACAAACTAATCATATTGACAATACACATTTTCGTCCATATATTTATGACAAACATTTTACGATAGAAACCGACCAGAGATTGTTGGGGTAAATTATTAACCCAAGTTCAACCACGCAAACGGATCGACTTTACAGACTAGTACCTCAAGGCAAGGGCAATTTCTTTACGGATGCCTTACCTAGGATAACAATATGCAAACTAAAAGAAGGCGACTATGAAAGCTTCTTAGCCCAATATATACCTAGTCACCTTGTACTGGTGACCTGTACATTAATGAAACTCTTGACTTAGGTCAGTTCTTTCACTGACTCGACACTCAAGCCGGTATACATGAGGTAAGCCAAGTCACTCTGACACCGGGGAACAATGTTTCTAAATTATTTATTCTTCACTTTAAAGGAAATGGATAACAAAATTGTTGAAGACTGTACACAGTAATTGTTAAAACCGTATAAAAAAATTCGTTTAAATATGCATATTTAAAATAATTAATATAGTAACGTATGTACATTTCGAATTCAGCCTAGCTCTCATGCCGTGAATATATGAATTTTTTGCTAAAGCATTTAGGCATCTAACGCAGTCTTAAATCAAAATAGATCTAACCCCATATCATCCGTTTGGTGGATGCATGCGATTAGAATTATGATTCTACCACCAAATTGTGGCTTCCAAGAATCTAGGACCCTTCCCAACAAATATTTTAGTGAATAAACTGAGTTCAAATTGGGAATTCAACAAATTGAGATCGGGTCATCATTTCTTCTCCCCAAAAACAAATACAAAAGTATTGAAATTATTAGGAGTAGGGCTGCTCAACCCGATTCCGATCTACGAAAAATATTTTTTTTATAATCAAAAATTGTGATGAAAGTTTAATATATGTATATTTGTAATTAACCATTTGCAAGTCAGTCATTCTTCATCCCTTGCTTTTGGTAACGTACCAAAACTGGTGCCGGCAAGCAGTCTATCCAGTAATAATTGGTATAAATGTTAAACAAAATCAAAAAAAAACAAAAAAGAAGAAGAAACACATCATAAAAGCTTTCACACCACCGTCTTCACCGAGAATTGAACCACCAGCAAACATCGAGCCATCGAGCGACCGACCTCAAGATACTACGCCACCGTGCCTACTTAAGTTACTTAAGCTAGTTCGACATATATAGCAAACGCATGGCATCTCGCTCTTTCAATTTCGTTCTGTGCAAGAACACAACTCAAATATTTCTGTCTCTCTCACACACCGCGTGGTGAAGAATTTTTGCATATGTATGTATGTATGTGTGTGCATGAGCATCAAAATAAAAGAAAACGTTTGTATGGGAAATAGAAAAATGCTGTTTTGAGGATTTTTCCGGCAATTATTCGATTTTTTTTCACCTTTTAAACCTTCCCTGGACTTCCACAATTAATTCAAAACCAAAATTTGCCGAATCGGTTCAGCTGTTCTCGAGTTTTAGCAAGACTAACAAACAGCAATTGATTTATATATATATATATATATTTATTGTTATTTTAATTTTTTTATTAATTAAACTTTCTGTTGGTGATTGGTTTAAATTGATATAAGTACACAAAATACCACTACATTCTACACAAATATTACCCGAATTATAATTACTAAATAATAGCAAATAATTCCCATATTGTTAACACGTGTAACCCATAATTAATAAGTAAATCTTGGGTAACCCTCTCATAGCAGTTATTGGCTATCAATTCATTGAGTACCCCTGCTAGGGTCAGCAATAATCAATCAGTTGCTAACCTAGCAGCTACGTAATGAAAGGTGGAGCTAAAATGACCTATGCAGCGGGGCCTATATAAATAGAGTCTAGTTCTTAGGCTAATTAGAATTCAATATCTGTAAGCAACGGGTGTGCATCGCTGTGTCTTTGGCCCCCAGTTACAATATAAATTCTCAACCCTTCGTGGTCCACCCAATTCAAGTGTTGGTTGCGACAGCCCTATGCCACTAGATTATGTTCTAGGGGCATCTTTATTATAATCAATAAAAATATAAATAAATATACATATATATACCCTGCAATAAAAACTTGCGTTTTTATTTCGAAACATTTTGGTGACCCCGACGTGATTTCTCATTTTTGACTTGTCTTAACCAAATTTGGTCAGTTACTTTTTATCTTTTCTTCTTTTGTCTGTTTGTTGGCTTTTTGCGTTCTTTTTCCCTCCTGTGTAGGAGATTAAAGGACGACTTTTTGTTTCGGCTTATGTCGTTAGCCAATCGACATTTTACCTTTTTTGTTTCAATGTTGTTGTTTTTTTCTTAAGTGGCTGCGATGAGAGGACTTAATTATTTTTAAGAGAGAACGAGATCGATATGGAGAAGATTTTTACACTTATCAATTCTTTCCCCTTCTCTTCCTCCTTCTCTCACATGTTTTCTTTTCTTCTACTTTACCCAGTTTTCACCAGTTTTTTTTTATAATTAATTGATTCTTACGTTTTTCATGTTTTAACTTGAGTGAATACTACCAGTAGTAGGAAGTTGTTTTTCCAACATATCATTGTTTTTATATAACGTGACCCGGTACAGTCAGATTGATCTCCGAAACAACTACACCAGCAGGCGGCACAATTAAGAGCTCATCTTCCACCAGGATTAGCGTTGCCAGGATCGGACACTGACATAATGCCATTATATAAACTCATGAAGGGGGAAGGAACTATAGTGAAGGATCATGTGATCTTTAAGATCACCTTGCCGCTCGTATCCACTGAGACCCTGGAGTTATATAACTTAATTCCCATTCCGGCAATCGGTCATCATGGAATCATGATCATGGATGTTGAAATCCCAATTATCGCAGTAAGTAGACACAGAGATCAATACATTGGTTTGTCAACAAAGGACCTGGCACAATGCTACCCAATGAAGGAAGAAGAATACATTTGTTTCGACAAACAAACAACTTTGACTACTAATAGTAGCTGCGAGTTTCAATTGTTTAGAGAAAAGACGTCAACAATGTGCCATATCAAGCAAACCAACAAGGCGTTTGTATGGTACGACCTGCACTGCAATAATCGCTGGATATTTGCGACAAAATCGCCGATGGAACTATCAGCAGTATGCGATGACAATATGATCAGCGTGACCATTAATCAAGGAGGTCTTCTATTTATGGATCCAGGGTGCACACTAAAACACTCCGCACTTCAAGTTTCTGGTCACCGTGTGGAAACTACAGGATTGCTGAACTTATCATATGCACGATGTGGTAACTTCTAATATGGCACAATACCAAATATAACCAAGGCCACCTTGATGAACAATACATTGTAATTAGGCTCTCAGAAACTAGAGAGTTTAAGCAATCAACTATTAGCCACGACCCAGATAAAACTACCAAATGAACTTGAAGTACCCCACCACCACCATTACATCTCATATGCAGCGCTGGCGACATCCATAATATTACTGGTTGCATATGTAATAAAGGTGTGGAGTACAAAGAGACCCGTCAACCTTCAACCAGACCAACATGAGATGACCCACCAAAAAGAAGGAAGAGAATCAAATAACCTACAGTCATCCAGGTCACAGGAATTCGAGATCAACGTAGAGTAATGTTGAACAAGTGTTCAACGGCCGGGAGTATGTTGGTGCATGATTTAAATAGATATAAGTACACAAAACACCACTACATTCTACACAAATATTACCCGAATTATAATAACTAAATAATAGCAAATAATTCCCATATTGTTAACACTTGTGACCCATAATTAATAAGTAAATCTTGGGTAACCCTCTCATAGCAGTTATTGGCTATCAATTCATTGAGTACCCCTGCTAGGGTCAGCAATAATCAATCAGTTGCTGACCTAGCAGCTACGTAATGAAAGGTGGAGCTAAAATGACCTATGCAGCGGGGCCTATATAAGTAAAGTCTAGTTCTTAGGCTAATTAGAATTCAATATCTGTAAGCAACGGGTGTGCATCGCTGTGTCTTTGGCCCCCAGTTACAATATAAATTCTCAACCCTTCGTGGTTCACCCAATTCAAGTGTTGGTTGCGACAGCCCTATGCCACTAGATTATGTTCTAGGGGCATCTTTATTATAATCAATGAAAATATAAATAAATATACAAATATATACCCTGCAATATTACTTGCGTTTTTATTTCGAAACACTTTCAATGGTTGTGGTTCCAAAAGTACCCTCATCGCCAAAAAATCCAAGATGACTATCTTTTGTGTTGGCTGTGTGATAACATTATGCATGTTAAATGCGCTGGTTACACAGCCAGAATAAAGGATAGTATTGGAAACGGTGGGGGCCTAAAATGGAATTGTGAAGCGTGACGGAACGTAGAAATGGATATGCGTATATTAATGCGGCGCACGAGTGAGGGATTTAAGTCACTGTCGGCTGGTTTTCTGAAACTTCGTGATGAGTTTTCGTCTCTGGAAACTCAGTTTAATAGTTATAAACTATTAAACGAGTCACCGAAGCGGAAGAAGACTATCCCTCGGAACTTCTCTTCCGATCCGCCGGCATCTCTGCTTCTTCCGGCTCCGGCATCAATGAATGACCCCTAACTCCAAATGCTCAGCAACTGATATCGTTTAGGAGTCCAGCAGTAGCTGCAGTTGCGGGGACGATTGACATTTCTCCTGGTAAAAGTGCCCGCAAGCTGATTCGATATCGGTTGTGGTTTCCGATGTGTATGGGCGAATATCCTCTTTCAGGGATATTCCCAATAAAGTTATAACTAGAAGAGCTCATCTGCCTCATCAGTTCCAGCGCAAAATGCTGTTGCTGCAGTTGCGGTTGGCGCATCGAGATCTCTTGTAGCCATTCCACCAAAAAAAGAAGAAGCAAATCTTTATTTCGCGGCTCGACCCCAATACTTCATCAGATTATGTCATAGCCCATATCCGGGCAAAAGTCAAACATAGTTGTGGAAAAGTTTAGGTTTTCATATACCCGTGATATTTTGTCATTTAAAATCAGTGTCCCACCAAATGTCTTTGATAAAATTTGTCACAAAGATTTTTGACCGGAACATTTAGTTATAAAGGAGTATACGGCTAAGAAAAAGAGAAATCGGCCTCCGATTCGCCTACCTACCACAACTGAACCTTCCGTACCCTCTGGCTCGTTTGTAGCTGGCTCGTATATTCCACCGAATTCTGACATGACGGTATATGCTAGACACTTAGAAGCAATTTGCTTTGCTACTTCACTTCTCTTGGATTCAGACATATTTATTGTTTTGGGAGATTTTAATCTTCCTGTCGTTTCATGGCTTCCATCAAGTGAGTCGTCCTTGTTGATACACTATGCTAATTTTAATATAATTTTAATATAATAATTATGCGCGCAGGTATGTCGTTTTTCTAACGGCGGAGATATGATGTTTTAAAACAACATATCTCCGAGCAGATCACCGGCGATGATATGTCGTTTTATAACGTCATATCTTCGCAGTTTAAAAAGCGACATATCTCTGCCAGAAAAATGTACTGGGCGGATATATGTCGTCGGAGATGTGTCGCTATGCCTCTTATTTTACATGGCGACCGTGACTTAGGACAAAGCGACCTAGACGTACATGGCGTGACAAGTGTCACAAATGCAAATATTGATTAAATGTTAAACAAATCTGAATAAAATGTTAAACAAATTCCCCAACTAGCGAGGAAAAACAATGATAAATGGTCAATCAAACAAAAAAATCTAAACAAAGACCAAATAAAAATTAAAAAAAAATAAATAAAAAAATGTGCACCAAATACCACAAACAATAGCACAAATAATCGCAAATGGTTAAACAAGCAAAATTAAGTAAAGACCAAAAAACTGCAAGAAACACCGGGGCCGGGGGAAAATGATTCTGTTCCTGTCGAGCAAAGGGATGGAGGTGCATCCAACCGCGGGACCACGTCCTCTAACAATAGAGGAGTATAAAGCAAGACGGCAGCCCAAGACAAAACAAAGAAAGAAGAGGGACGGTCGCATCACCAAAGCATTGAGGGAAAGAAGACTCATACTGGACATGCTGAATAACGTATCGGAATATGACTGACAACGCTACAAAGAGCGTCTAACTGAAGCAGAAAAGCAACTATGCCCTGATGCAAAGCAACGTAAGCCGGTGGCTTAAATTCTAAGCCCAGTTTACCAAATATATAAATAATATCTATAGACAAACGTTGCGCGAAAGCACTGCCAGTGGTTGCTTATGTTTATTAGTATAAATGAAGTATATACTGGACATAGCGCAGAGTACAGTGAGCTCTCGATATGTGCATATCACAGTGCCAAGGGTGTAAAGCTGGACTTTATTATTTATTTAGAGAACAAATTTATTTGTGCGCTAGTGCTATAAGTGAGCCGTCCCCGCGTTCGGACGTATTTTTTATCGCGCTCCGCAAGTTCATCGGTGTCAGCATTTAAATTAGTGTTAAACTAAAGTGACAGGGCTCTCAGTCGCCACAGAGACGCCCAATCATAATTTATATTGTTATTTGTAATTACAAATAATAATACTTAGTAAATATCTAAATTTACTAGCAATGCCAACGTGTAAAGAGACCAACTTGGGCCCATCTTCACTAGAATCTCGCCAGCAACAGCTACAAGAACAACTTCTCCAGCAACAAAACGAGCGTCGCCTATCTATTCAACGCAACAATGCATACTTCTCAGTAGTGTCTCCAACAACCACAACAACAATAAGCGCTGAATCAATAAGTGCAAGTACGAGCAAATTGCTTACACCAACCAGCAACAATTTGTCTTGGAGCGCCCAATGCGCTTCACCCTCAAATTCGCTTACACCTCAAGTGTTAATTGGGTCATTGGGTTCGCCGACCGCCGTCAGCGCGCTCACAACAACAACAATTGCAGCTACTGCTCCAACAACAACTGTAACAGCAGCAACGTCTGCAATACCTTCGATCACCGTCCAGCAGACTACCTCAACAAAATCTGCCCATCCAGTGACGGTGAATCCAAAGTAACCTGTTCAGACTGGTAATCCTAAGCGATTTTATAAGTTCGTTAACGCCAAACGCAAGGTGGCAGTGCACTCGTCCTATTTATGTTTTGAAAGTATAAAGCAAACGATGATTGGACCATTACCGATATGTTTGCCGATTTTTTCAAAACGACCTGTTGGTGTAAATGCATGCTTAAAATACAAACAATGAATTTCTCACAATAAAGACCAATGCAGGCTTTGCTTAGAATAGAATTAACCCCTACATATTTTCATATACACTGTACTCACACTATATTTTTATACAACACAAAACTGTCCCCCACATTATGTTCACACACACAATCACATTTACACTATTAATAAGACCCCCAAATGTATATACATGTGACCCCTAGATCCTAGAATCGTGTATATAAACTCGACCTTTTTCTTAATAAAATCAGTATTCAATCAACTCTTGTCTATTCACTACTCTGCAATCAACGGGTGAGCATCGCTGTGTCTTTGGCCTCCATTTGCATGATCTCTCCGAAGTCGACCCAATTTCAAGTGTTGGTTGCGACAGCCCCATGTCACTAGTTTATGTTCTAGAGGCAAACATTTTTATAAATAATAAAATTATAAAATTCAATAACATTTTGGTGACCCCCGACTTTGGCGTTCCCAATTTAAAAAAATAAAACATTTTGGTGTAACAGTCAAAGTGTGAGAATTTTTGTCAACTCAGACTAATTTTCTCAATAACACGCATATAAGGAATTTTGGTCAACTTGTCGATCATTTCCTTTTTTAATACAACGCTTTGGAAAATATTGATATTCCTTAGCGAGGGCACGGTTTTGCAGGCTAGCAACAATCCGGGGTCCCGACATTTACGAAGCAATTGATTAACTTGGATATCATTGCATTTGTGCATATCATTTATGTCAACTTGGCGACGGTATTGCACACCATAACTAAAAACTACATCTGCTTGTGAGACAACTGAATGTGTCAGCACTTTGTCACCTAGTCAATTTGGCGACTAGAATCACAGCGGAAAAAAGTACATTTGAGTCAACTTGGCGACTATTAGTGTACAACAGGTCAACTTGGCGACCATAAAATCTTCTGGTTGTCGGACAACTGAAATTATCAGCACTTTGTCGCCTAGTCAATTTGTGGATTAGAACGACAGCAGAGTATAATCGGAAAACTCCAAATTTGGATTTTTGCAACGTGGGACAAGGCGTACCCAATCAATTGAACCATCTGGTCAACACGGCGACCAAGCAGGCGAAGGATTTCTACGATCCAATATTTACATATATACATTTACATTAAATAAAAAAAAATTTTTAAAAACTTTATACTTGTTGTTCAATTTAACTTTATTTACTAGTACTTTGATCACTAATCGGTGCGAGTCGGAGCGTACCTTGTCAATTGATTAAAAAATATACTTCCAACGGATCAAAGTACATAAATTAAAATGGAGAAAATATACGAACAACAGTTTGAGCGAGGTGAAGAGATTCAAAATGTCATCAGAAATGTCAAAAAGGACTCTGCCCCAAGAAAGTCAAAAGTTCTCTATTACGATAATAAAATTGAGACGATTGAGGATCTTTGGGATGAATTTGACAAGGCCCACACTGATTTAATGGAATCGTTGGGATACGAGCCATCCGGTCACGATTACTTCAAAAAAGAATATTATTCAAAATTAAAAGAATTAACAGAAGAAGTAATAAAGGACTGGAAACTACAAAGGGCAAAAACTGAAAAAAGCAAATTGCCCCATCAAAAAGATGAAGATCGCATTAACATTCAACCATTGATCAGAAAGCAAGGCGCTATGCTAGCAACACTTTTCAGGACATTGAAGCAAATAATTCCTGAAGAAAAACTGAACTACAAACCAGTTGTAGAAAACTTATGGCAGCAGATAGAACAACTGCACTATGAGATGTATAGACTTGCAGTAGATCCAGTCGAAGCTGGATACAATTTGGAAACATTCATAATGGCAGAAAAGGCGATACTGAAATTTTGTGTCCCACCTGCACATGATGAGACAACGTCGTCACTACAATTGCCAAAAATTTCAATTCCAAAATTTGATGAAAATTATTTGAAATGGCAACAATTTCATGACATTTTTAAGAAAATGGTTCATGAATCAAACATATTCGCTGTACAAAAGATGTGGTATTTAAAAGCAAATCTATCAGGGGATGCCGAAAGATTAATTAGGCACCTTGAATTAACAGAAGTCAATTATGACACTGCATGGAAAATGTTGCAAGAACGATTTAACAATAAACGGGTCTTGGTTACAGCAGTGTTCGAAAAATTATTTGATCATCCGAACATTGGAAACGACGCCCTGTCAATAAAGAATCTTCATGATAATATTCATGAATCATTGCAAGCCTTAAAGAATATAGGCAGTGACACAGAAACTTTGGATTCTATTATAATTTTCCATATGACAAGAAAATTGGATAGACTTTATCCACACTCTATATGAACAATCCCTTTCCGATACAAGGGAATTGCAGAAGACCAAAGAATTCCTTGCATTTTTGGAACAACGTTTCCTTGCCCTCGAGGCGATTGGTACCAAGCAGTCCAGGGAAAGGCAAAAAATATGTGCATCAGCGTCTGGCACAAACTCATCTTCATGTCCGTTCTGCAGTAAGTTAAATCACAAACTGTTTCAGTGTGATAAATTCAAAACTAAATCTGCAGCAGAACGGTTAAACTGGGTACAGAGACAGAGAATGTGTGTCAATTGTTTTAAAACCGACCACATGTCAAAGGCTTGTACCTGGAAGGGATGTTTGAAATGCGATAAAAAACACAATACATTGTTACATTTGGGAAACAACAACTTGAAACCAAATGTAACAACAACGGCCTCAGCTGCGTCCACATATGGAAGTAATAAAAATTATACCCTACTAGCGACAGCCAGGGTAATTGTTAAAGGGACCAATGAGCGAGAAGGAGAATTTCGTGCGCTATTAGACAGTGGCTCCCAAGTCAATCTAATCTCAGAGAGACTAGTAAAACAATTATCTTTAAAAATAGAAAAGGCATCGCTAAGAATTGAAGGAGTAGGAGGACAACCACAACTCAGCAGATCAAGAGTAAATGTACTTGTGAAATCAAAATACACTGATTTCAGTACAAGAGTGGAAGCCTTTGTTTTACCGCACATTGTCGCAGATCAACCCACAGAAGCAATAACGCAAAAGTTTGACCTGCCAAAAACCATACCTCTAGCGGATCCCAACTTCAACAAAACTGGTAAAATTGACTTATTACTAGGAGCTGATCACCATTTCTCAATTTTACTACCTGGACAAGTAAAACAAAATAAGTGTCCAACTCTTCAAAATTCAGAATTTGGTTGGATCATTGCCGGAAAAATAAATATGGCTACATCTGCATCTACAACTTGTATAATGGCTACTAAGCCTGATGAACTTTTGGAGCGATTCTAGAAACTGGATACCTTGGAACCGGAAAAAATATATAAAAGTCCAGAGGAAGAATATTGCGAAAACCACTTCTTGGACAATTTACATAAAGCTGCAGATGGAAGATTGGTTGTAAAACTGCCATTTGCTGAAGTTTATATAGTGTAATATATTATGAATAGTTGTGGAAAAGAATAGGTTTTCATATACCCGTGATATTTTGTCATTTAAAATCAGTGTCCCACCAAATGTCTTTGACCAAATTTGTCACAAACATTTTTGACCGGAACATTTAGTTATAAAGAAGTATACGGCTAAAAAAAGGAAAAATGGGCCTCCGATTCGCCTACCTACCACAACTGAACCTTCCGTACCCTCTTGCTCGTTTGTAGCTGGCTCGTATATTCCACCGAATTCTGACATGACGGTATATGCTAGACACTTAGAAGCAATTTGCTTTGTTACTTCACTTCTCTTGGATTCAGACATATTTATTGTTTTGGGAGATTTTAATCTTCCTGTCGTTTCATGGCTTACATCAAGTGAGTCGTCCTTGTTGATACACTATGCTATAAGGATTACATCCTAAGCGATTTTATAAGTTCGTTAACGCCAAACGCAAGGTGGCAGTGCACCCGTCCTATTTATGTTTTGAAAGTAATAAAGCAAACGATAATTGGACCATTACCGATATGTTTGCCGATTTTTTCAAAACGACCTGTTGGTGTAAATGCATGCTTAAAATACAAACTATGAATTTCTCACAGTAAAGACCAATGCAGGCTTTGCTTAGAATAGAATTAACCCCTACATATTTTCATATACACTGTACTCACACTATATTTTTATACAACACAAAATTGTCCCCCACATTATGTTCACACACACAATCACATTTACACTATGAATAAGACCCCCAAATGTATATACATGTGACCCCCTAGATCCTAGAATCGTGTATATAAACTCGACCTTTTTCTTAATAAAATCAGTATTCAATCAACTCTTGTCTATTCACTACTCTGCAATCAACGGGTGAGCATCGCTGTGTCTTTGATCTCTCCGAAGTCGACCCAATTTCAAGTGTTGGTTGCGACAGCCCCATGTCACTAGTTTATGTTTTTTATTTCTTCTGGACGTTGACGCGTACAATGCGCAGTACGTTCAAGTGGTCCAAGCGACACCAGGACAAAGCCTGTTACGCACGAACCCTATCAGACAGCATGCAAAAACGAAGTCGCGTGGACAACGGACGACAACTTAAATAATAATTAAGACTAACTACTAGATAGATAACTTAAAATAGTAGTTTTTAGAATAGATATAGAGAACTCTGATCCGATTACAGAATAAAGGCGGTTGTAGTCGGAACCGAGAACTCGAAAAGGTTCATGTAAACAATAGTTGGAAGTACAGCGTGTTAAAGTTAAAGGGACATAATTTCGGGTTAATCTACAAGGTACAGATAGATTGACCTGATTAAGTAAATTAGGACAATCTATTTGTCCATTTAGAAGCTTATGAATAAACAAAGTACCAAGCATTACTCTACGATTAAGTAAGGAGGGTAGGTTAATTAGAAGAAGTCTTTTAGAATAAGAGGGCAAGTTAACATTTCGATCCCAGTTTAAACCACGAAGAGCAAAAATTAGAAACTGTTTTTGAACAGATTCAATTTTATCTTGGTGTGATCCATATTGTGGAGACCAAACACATGATCTATACTCCAAAATGGGGCGGACCAGTGAAATAAAAAGAGTTTTGGTTGTGTAAGGATCGTTAAATTCTTTCGACCAGCGCTTAACAAAACCAAGAACACTCATGGCTTTATTGACAGTGATATTAATATGACGAGTAAAATTTAATTTGTGGTCCATGAGTACACCCAAATCACTAATCTCGTTCAAACGTTCAAGTGGGGTATTATTGAGATAATACACCACTAATTGAAAAGAGGATCTATGAAATGACATGACATTACATTTTGAAACATTAAGGTTTAATAAGTTAATTTCACACCAAGTTTGAAAGTTATTAAGATCGACTTGAAGCAGACGTGGAGAACTTAAGTCTTTAAAACTAATACAAAGTTTAACATCATCAGCGTACATAAGCACGCAAGAGTGAGTTACAACTGACGGAAGGTCATTAATGAAAAGCGTAAAAAGCAATGGTCCTAGATGGCTACCTTGTGGCACCCCCGAGGTCACATTGATGGTCTTCGAAAGATAAGTTTTAAATAAAACTTTTTGTGTACGGTTATTAAGATATTGAGAAATCCAATTAAGCAAAAGGGTTGGAATCCCAAGTTCGTTCAGCTTGAACAAAAGCAGTGTATGATTGACAGAATCAAAAGCCTTACTGAAGTCAGTATAAATGACATCAGTTTTCAATGCATTCCTGAATCCTTCGATCGCTAAGGAAGTAAACTCTAAAAGGTTAGTGGTAGTAGATCTACGTTTCATAAACCCATGTTGAGAAGATGAAAGAATAGAACTACAGAAATGTTGCAGTTGAGAAGTTATAATTTTCTCAAATGCCTTGGGAATAGCGGACAATTTGGAAATACCCCTATAATTAGAAGCTACGGATTTATTACCCATTTTATGCAAAGGAATAATAAAAGATTCTTTCCAAATGGTTGGGAAAGAGCAAGTTTCAACGGACAAAGTAAATAACTTAAGAATCGGGGAAATCAAAGTCTCAGCGCAAAACCTGAGTACACAACCAGGTATCCCATCAGGTCCTGGTGAGTACACGGGTTTCACTAAAGTAAGCACGCTGAGAAGCGAATCTTCATCGATCACAGGATTAAAGACGCAATTAGACCGTTTCAACTGATAGGGATATGAAAAGTTAGCTCGATGATCTTTGGAGGAATAGGTCGTTTTGAAAAAATCAGCAAACATATCGGCAATGGCCTGATCATCGTTTGCTTTATTATTTTCAAAACATAAATAGGACGGGTGCACTGCCACCTTTCGTTTGGCGTTAACGAAGTTATAAAATTGCTTAGGATCACGGGAGAACTGAAGTTTACAACGCCTAATGTAATCCTTATAGCATAGTGTATTAAGCACTGAAAAATTCGATCGAGCAACAGCATAAAGAGAGAAATCAGACGGTCGACCCGATTTTTTAAACTTTCTATAATATCTAGACTTTACATTTTTCAAATTAGTTAACTCACGTGTAAACCATGGCGGTTTGTTAGACAACACATGGATCACACGTGGAACACAGGCATCAAAAAGTGAAAACATAGTATTATAGAAAAAACAAATGGCAGCATTCATATCATTACAGGAGTACAGATAAGACCAGTCTGTGGCAAGAATTAGCTCATTGAGCTTGAAAAAGTTAGTTTTACGAAAGCAACGGGTACGAGACGTCGAACTGGTACCAGCATTTGATAACCGAAAAGGTAGATCAATAGTCAAGTCCAAAGTTGGATGGAAACTGTCTTCGGGGACGACTAAGGGATCAATCCTCGAAACAGTACAGTTAGAAGAATCTAACATAAATATAAGATCTAGTGATCTCTCATTTTTGTTACGAACAGGATTAACTTGGGTTGGGGATAGCTCAAGGAGACCGTCAACAAAGCAATGTGAGGAGGAGGGCATCAACAAGGAAGACTCACCTGATGGAAGCCATGAAACGTCAGGTAGATTAAAATCTCCCAGAACAATAAATATGTCTGCATCCGAAAGAAGTGAAGAGACAAAGCGAATAGCTTCTAAATGGCTAGCATATACCGTCATGTCAGAATTCGGTGGAATATACGAGCAAGTTAGAAATACAGAATATGATTTCAAACAAACTTGACACTAACAAATTCAATGTCAAGAACGGCAGGTGGCAGAACTATTTCTGAAGGAAGAGATGAATTTACGGCAATCAAAACTCCACCACCATTTTTGGAGATTCGATCGCATCTATAGGTTGAAAAAATTGTGGGAAAAACAGAGGCATCAGAAATGTCTGGCTTTAACCACGTTTCTGTAAAGACCAAGATGTGAAAATCAAAAGATTGACTATCTACAAAAAGCTTAGAAAGTTTAGATTTTAGTCCTCTAACATTCTGATAGGCCAGAATAAGGGACGAAATTAGTTTTTTGACCCGCCAGCTACTGACGAGCCAGAGGGTAGGGAAGGATTAATTGTGTTAGGCAGACGAACGGAGGCCGATTTTTCTTTTTCTTAGCCGTATACTCTTTTATAACTAAATGTTCCGGCCAAAAATCTTTGTGACAAATTTGGTCAAAGACATTTAGTGGGACACTGATTTTAAATGACGAAATGTCACGGGTGTATGAAAACCTAAACTTTTCCACCACAATGTTTGGCGCCACGACTTTTGCCCGGATATGGGCTATGACATCATCTGATGTAGTATTGGGGTCGAGCCGCGAAACAAAGATTTGCTTTTTTGGTGGAATGGCTACAAGAGATCTCAATGCGCCAGTCGCAACCGCAGCAACAGCATTTTGCACTGGATCTGCTGAGGCAGATGACGCTTTGAGAGCTCTTCTTGTTAAAATTTTATTTGGAATATCCCTGGGAGAGGATATTCGTCTGGACACATCGGAAACTACAACCGATATCGAGTCAGCTTGCGGGGCACTATTACCAGGGGAAATGTCAATCGTCCCCGCAACTGCAGCTACTGCTGGACTCCTAAATGATATCAGTTGCTGAGCATTTGGAGTTAATGGGTCAATCAACGATGCCGGAGCCGGAGGAAGCAGAGATGCCGGCGGATCGGGAGAGAAATTCCGAGGGATAGTCTTCTTCCGCTTCAGTGACTCGTTTAATAGTTTATAACTATTAAACTGAGTTTCCAGAGACGAAAACTCATCGCGAAGTTTCAGAAAACCAGCCGACAGGGATTTAAATCCCTCTCTCGTCCGCCGCATAAATAGACGCATATCCATTTCTACGTCCCGGCACGCTTCACAACTCCATTTTAGGCCCCCACCGTTTCCAATACTATCCCTTATTCTGGCTGTGTAACCAGCACATTTAACATGCATAACGTTATCGCACAGCCAGCACAAAGGATAATCATCTTGGATTTTTTGGGGATGCTGGCACTTTTTGAAGAGCAGACAACCATTGTAAGTTAAATTAATCAAAAAAAATTAAAATAACAACAAATAAATAAATAAATCAAAAAGTTAATAAAGAGAGGCAATTTAAAATGAGTAATATAAAATATAAGGGCTATACGCACCAAGAAATAACACAAGTGTTAAAGTTTATTATGCACAAGAAGAAAAAACTGAAGAGACAGAAGTTAAGAGAGTTAAAAAACACACAACAACAAAGACGGGTACAATCGCGAGAGTAACGGTCGCGATCGCGGGCAACGTAAAAACGCGAGAGCAAGCACAAACAACAACACTAATGTGAAGCGAGAGCGCGAATGCAATTAAAAGGGATCGAAAACACAAAATCAAAGGCTATTTAGACAAAACAACAAAACTTAGAGTTTTGTTATTAAATAAAGCAATAAGTAATAATAGCTTTGAGTGAGTGTTTAAGAACAAGTTACAATTTTTAAATCGCGTAATTTATTAATTCGGCACTAGATTCCACGAAATAGAATTTATTATATGCGGGATTAAATAAAAAATTAGATAAAAGCGAGAGCGCAAAAAAACTCGACCGACTTCGTTGAAGTGAAGAAAGTATATGAAAGTATATATGTTCTAGAGGCAAACATTTTTATAAATAATAAAATTATAAAATTCAATAACATTTTGGTGACCCCCGACTTTGGCGTTCCCAATTTAAAAAAATAAAACATTTTGGTGTAACAGTCAAAGTGTGAGAATTTTTGTCAACTCAGACTAATTTTCTCAATAACACGCATATAAGGAATTTTGGTCAACTTGTCGATCATTTCCTTTTTTAATACAACGCTTTGGAAAATATTGATATTCCTTAGCGAGGGCACGGTTTTGCAGGCTAGCAACAATCCGGGGTCCCGACATTTACGAAGCAATTGATTAACTTGGATATCATTGCATTTGTGCATATCATTTATGTCAACTTGGCGACGGTATTGCACACCATAACTAAAAACTACATCTGCTTGTGAGACAACTGAATGTGTCAGCACTTTGTCACCTAGTCAATTTGGCGACTAGAATCACAGCGGAAAAAAGTACATTTGAGTCAACTTGGCGACTATTAGTGTACAACAGGTCAACTTGGCGACCATAAAATCTTCTGGTTGTCGGACAACTGAAATTATCAGCACTTTGTCGCCTAGTCAATTTGTGGATTAGAACGACAGCAGAGTATAATCGGAAAACTCCAAATTTGGATTTTTGCAACGTGGGACAAGGCGTACCCAATCAATTGAACCATCTGGTCAACACGGCGACCAAGCAGGCGAAGGATTTCTACGATCCAATATTTACATATATACATTTACATTAAATAAAAAAAAATTTTTAAAAACTTTATACTTGTTGTTCAATTTAACTTTATTTACTAGTACTTTGATCACTAATCGGTGCGAGTCGGAGCGTACCTTGTCAATTGATTAAAAAATATACTTCCAACGGATCAAAGTACATAAATTAAAATGGAGAAAATATACGAACAACAGTTTGAGCGAGGTGAAGAGATTCAAAATGTCATCAGAAATGTCAAAAAGGACTCTGCCCCAAGAAAGTCAAAAGTTCTCTATTACGATAATAAAATTGAGACGATTGAGGATCTTTGGGATGAATTTGACAAGGCCCACACTGATTTAATGGAATCGTTGGGATACGAGCCATCCGGTCACGATTACTTCAAAAAAGAATATTATTCAAAATTAAAAGAATTAACAGAAGAAGTAATAAAGGACTGGAAACTACAAAGGGCAAAAACTGAAAAAAGCAAATTGCCCCATCAAAAAGATGAAGATCGCATTAACATTCAACCATTGATCAGAAAGCAAGGCGCTATGCTAGCAACACTTTTCAGGACATTGAAGCAAATAATTCCTGAAGAAAAACTGAACTACAAACCAGTTGTAGAAAACTTATGGCAGCAGATAGAACAACTGCACTATGAGATGTATAGACTTGCAGTAGATCCAGTCGAAGCTGGATACAATTTGGAAACATTCATAATGGCAGAAAAGGCGATACTGAAATTTTGTGTCCCACCTGCACATGATGTGACAACGTCGTCACTACAATTGCCAAAAATTTCAATTCCAAAATTTGATGAAAATTATTTGAAATGGCAACAATTTCATGACATTTTTAAGAAAATGGTTCATGAATCAAACATATTCGCTGTACAAAAGATGTGGTATTTAAACGCAAATCTATCAGGGGATGCCGAAAGATTAATTAGGCACCTTGAATTAACAGAAGTCAATTATGACACTGCATGGAAAATGTTGCAAGAACGATTTAACAATAAACGGGTCTTGGTTACAGCAGTGTTCGAAAAATTATTTGATCATCCGAACATTGGAAACGACGCCCTGTCAATAAAGAATCTTCATGATAATATTCATGAATCATTGCAAGCCTTAAAGAATATAGGCAGTGACACAGAAACTTTGGATTCTATTATAATTTTCCATATGACAAGAAAATTGGATAGACTTTATCCACACTCTATATGAACAATCCCTTTCCGATACAAGGGAATTGCAGAAGACCAAAGAATTCCTTGCATTTTTGGAACAACGTTTCCTTGCCCTCGAGGCGATTGGTACCAAGCAGTCCAGGGAAAGGCAAAAAATATGTGCATCAGCGTCTGGCACAAACTCATCTTCATGTCCGTTCTGCAGTAAGTTAAATCACAAACTGTTTCAGTGTGATAAATTCAAAACTAAATCTGCAGCAGAACGGTTAAACTGGGTACAGAGACAGAGAATGTGTGTCAATTGTTTTAAAACCGACCACATGTCAAAGGCTTGTACCTGGAAGGGATGTTTGAAATGCGATAAAAAACACAATACATTGTTACATTTGGGAAACAACAACTTGAAACCAAATGTAACAACAACGGCCTCAGCTGCGTCCACATATGGAAGTAATAAAAATTATACCCTACTAGCGACAGCCAGGGTAATTGTTAAAGGGACCAATGAGCGAGAAGGAGAATTTCGTGCGCTATTAGACAGTGGCTCCCAAGTCAATCTAATCTCAGAGAGACTAGTAAAACAATTATCTTTAAAAATAGAAAAGGCATCGCTAAGAATTGAAGGAGTAGGAGGACAACCACAACTCAGCAGATCAAGAGTAAATGTACTTGTGAAATCAAAATACACTGATTTCAGTACAAGAGTGGAAGCCTTTGTTTTACCGCACATTGTCGCAGATCAACCCACAGAAGCAATAACGCAAAAGTTTGACCTGCCAAAAACCATACCTCTAGCGGATCCCAACTTCAACAAAACTGGTAAAATTGACTTATTACTAGGAGCTGATCACCATTTCTCAATTTTACTACCTGGACAAGTAAAACAAAATAAGTGTCCAACTCTTCAAAATTCAGAATTTGGTTGGATCATTGCCGGAAAAATAAATATGGCTACATCTGCATCTACAACTTGTATAATGGCTACTAAGCCTGATGAACTTTTGGAGCGATTCTAGAAACTGGATACCTTGGAACCGGAAAAAATATATAAAAGTCCAGAGGAAGAATATTGCGAAAACCACTTCTTGGACAATTTACATAAAGCTGCAGATGGAAGATTGGTTGTAAAACTGCCATTTGCTGAAGTTTATATAGTGTAATATATTATGAATAGTTGTGGAAAAGAATAGGTTTTCATATACCCGTGATATTTTGTCATTTAAAATCAGTGTCCCACCAAATGTCTTTGACCAAATTTGTCACAAACATTTTTGACCGGAACATTTAGTTATAAAGAAGTATACGGCTAAAAAAAGGAAAAATGGGCCTCCGATTCGCCTACCTACCACAACTGAACCTTCCGTACCCTCTTGCTCGTTTGTAGCTGGCTCGTATATTCCACCGAATTCTGACATGACGGTATATGCTAGACACTTAGAAGCAATTTGCTTTGTTACTTCACTTCTCTTGGATTCAGACATATTTATTGTTTTGGGAGATTTTAATCTTCCTGTCGTTTCATGGCTTACATCAAGTGAGTCGTCCTTGTTGATACACTATGCTATAAGGATTACATCCTAAGCGATTTTATAAGTTCGTTAACGCCAAACGCAAGGTGGCAGTGCACCCGTCCTATTTATGTTTTGAAAGTAATAAAGCAAACGATAATTGGACCATTACCGATATGTTTGCCGATTTTTTCAAAACGACCTGTTGGTGTAAATGCATGCTTAAAATACAAACTATGAATTTCTCACAGTAAAGACCAATGCAGGCTTTGCTTAGAATAGAATTAACCCCTACATATTTTCATATACACTGTACTCACACTATATTTTTATACAACACAAAATTGTCCCCCACATTATGTTCACACACACAATCACATTTACACTATGAATAAGACCCCCAAATGTATATACATGTGACCCCCTAGATCCTAGAATCGTGTATATAAACTCGACCTTTTTCTTAATAAAATCAGTATTCAATCAACTCTTGTCTATTCACTACTCTGCAATCAACGGGTGAGCATCGCTGTGTCTTTGATCTCTCCGAAGTCGACCCAATTTCAAGTGTTGGTTGCGACAGCCCCATGTCACTAGTTTATGTTTTTTATTTCTTCTGGACGTTGACGCGTACAATGCGCAGTACGTTCAAGTGGTCCAAGCGACACCAGGACAAAGCCTGTTACGCACGAACCCTATCAGACAGCATGCAAAAACGAAGTCGCGTGGACAACGGACGACAACTTAAATAATAATTAAGACTAACTACTAGATAGATAACTTAAAATAGTAGTTTTTAGAATAGATATAGAGAACTCTGATCCGATTACAGAATAAAGGCGGTTGTAGTCGGAACCGAGAACTCGAAAAGGTTCATGTAAACAATAGTTGGAAGTACAGCGTGTTAAAGTTAAAGGGACATAATTTCGGGTTAATCTACAAGGTACAGATAGATTGACCTGATTAAGTAAATTAGGACAATCTATTTGTCCATTTAGAAGCTTATGAATAAACAAAGTACCAAGCATTACTCTACGATTAAGTAAGGAGGGTAGGTTAATTAGAAGAAGTCTTTTAGAATAAGAGGGCAAGTTAACATTTCGATCCCAGTTTAAACCACGAAGAGCAAAAATTAGAAACTGTTTTTGAACAGATTCAATTTTATCTTGGTGTGATCCATATTGTGGAGACCAAACACATGATCTATACTCCAAAATGGGGCGGACCAGTGAAATAAAAAGAGTTTTGGTTGTGTAAGGATCGTTAAATTCTTTCGACCAGCGCTTAACAAAACCAAGAACACTCATGGCTTTATTGACAGTGATATTAATATGACGAGTAAAATTTAATTTGTGGTCCATGAGTACACCCAAATCACTAATCTCGTTCAAACGTTCAAGTGGGGTATTATTGAGATAATACACCACTAATTGAAAAGAGGATCTATGAAATGACATGACATTACATTTTGAAACATTAAGGTTTAATAAGTTAATTTCACACCAAGTTTGAAAGTTATTAAGATCGACTTGAAGCAGACGTGGAGAACTTAAGTCTTTAAAACTAATACAAAGTTTAACATCATCAGCGTACATAAGCACGCAAGAGTGAGTTACAACTGACGGAAGGTCATTAATGAAAAGCGTAAAAAGCAATGGTCCTTGATGGCTACCTTGTGGCACCCCCGAGGTCACATTGATGGTCTTCGAAAGATAAGTTTTAAATAAAACTTTTTGTGTACGGTTATTAAGATATTGAGAAATCCAATTAAGCAAAAGGGTTGGAATCCCAAGTTCGTTCAGCTTGAACAAAAGCAGTGTATGATTGACAGAATCAAAAGCCTTACTGAAGTCAGTATAAATGACATCAGTTTGCAATGCATTCCTGAATCCTTCGATCGCTAAGGAAGTAAACTCTAAAAGGTTAGTGGTAGTAGATCTACGTTTCATAAACCCATGTTGAGAAGATGAAAGAATAGAACTACAGAAATGTTGCAGTTGAGAAGTTATAATTTTCTCAAATGCCTTGGGAATAGCGGACAATTTGGAAATACCCCTATAATTAGAAGCTACGGATTTATTACCCATTTTATGCAAAGGAATAATAAAAGATTCTTTCCAAATGGTTGGGAAAGAGCAAGTTTCAACGGACAAAGTAAATAACTTAAGAATCGGGGAAATCAAAGTCTCAGCGCAAAACCTGAGTACACAACCAGGTATCCCATCAGGTCCTGGTGAGTACACGGGTTTCACTAAAGTAAGCACGCTGAGAAGCGAATCTTCATCGATCACAGGATTAAAGACGCAATTAGACCGTTTCAACTGATAGGGATATGAAAAGTTAGCTCGATGATCTTTGGAGGAATAGGTCGTTTTGAAAAAATCAGCAAACATATCGGCAATGGCCTGATCATCGTTTGCTTTATTATTTTCAAAACATAAATAGGACGGGTGCACTGCCACCTTTCGTTTGGCGTTAACGAAGTTATAAAATTGCTTAGGATCACGGGAGAACTGAAGTTTACAACGCCTAATGTAATCCTTATAGCATAGTGTATTAAGCACTGAAAAATTCGATCGAGCAACAGCATAAAGAGAGAAATCAGACGGTCGACCCGATTTTTTAAACTTTCTATAATATCTAGACTTTACATTTTTCAAATTAGTTAACTCACGTGTAAACCATGGCGGTTTGTTAGACAAAACATGGATCACACGTGGAACACAGGCATCAAAAAGTGAAAACATAGTATTATAGAAAAAACAAATGGCAGCATTCATATCATTACAGGAGTACAGATAAGACCAGTCTGTGGCAAGAATTAGCTCATTGAGCTTGAAAAAGTTAGTTTTACGAAAGCAACGGGTACGAGACGTCGAACTGGTACCAGCATTTGATAACCGAAAAGGTAGATCAATAGTCAAGTCCAAAGTTGGATGGAAACTGTCTTCGGGGACGACTAAGGGATCAATCCTCGAAACAGTACAGTTAGAAGAATCTAACATAAATATAAGATCTAGTGATCTCTCATTTTTGTTACGAACAGGATTAACTTGGGTTGGGGATAGCTCAAGGAGACCGTCAACAAAGCAATGTGAGGAGGAGGGCATCAACAAGGAAGACTCACCTGATGGAAGCCATGAAACGTCAGGTAGATTAAAATCTCCCAGAACAATAAATATGTCTGCATCCGAAAGAAGTGAAGAGACAAAGCGAATAGCTTCTAAATGGCTAGCATATACCGTCATGTCAGAATTCGGTGGAATATACGAGCAAGTTAGAAATACAGAATATGATTTCAAACAAACTTGACACTAACAAATTCAATGTCAAGAACGGCAGGTGGCAGAACTATTTCTGAAGGAAGAGATGAATTTACAGCAATCAAAACTCCACCACCATTTTTGGAGATTCGATCGCATCTATAGGTTGAAAAAATTGTGGGAAAAACAGAGGCATCAGAAATGTCTGGCTTTAACCACGTTTCTGTAAAGACCAAGATGTGAAAATCAAAAGATTGACTATCTACAAAAAGCTTAGAAAGTTTAGATTTTAGTCCTCTAACATTCTGATAGGCCAGAATAAGGGACGAAATTAGTTTTTTGACCCGCCAGCTACTGACGAGCCAGAGGGTAGGGAAGGATTAATTGTGTTAGGCAGACGAACGGAGGCCGATTTTTCTTTTTCTTAGCCGTATACTCCTTTATAACTAAATGTTCCGGTCAAAAATCTTTGTGACAAATTTGGTCAAAGACATTTAGTGGGACACTGATTTTAAATGATGAAATGTCACGGGTGTATGAAAACCTAAACTTTTCCACCACAATGTTTGGCGCCACGACTTTTGCCCGGATATGGGCTATGACATCATCTGATGTAGTATTGGGGTCGAGCCGCGAAACAAAGATTTGCTTTTTTGGTGGAATGGCTACAAGAGATCTCAATGCGCCAGTCGCAACCGCAGCAACAGCATTTTGCACTGGATCTGCTGAGGCAGATGACGCTTTGAGAGCTCTTCTTGTTAAAATTTTATTTGGAATATCCCTGGGAGAGGATATTCGTCTGGACACATCGGAAACTACAACCGATATCGAGTCAGCTTGCGGGGCACTATTACCAGGGGAAATGTCAATCGTCCCCGCAACTGCAGCTACTGCTGGACTCCTAAATGATATCAGTTGCTGAGCATTTGGAGTTAATGGGTCAATCAACGATGCCGGAGCCGGAGGAAGCAGAGATGCCGGCGGATCGGGAGAGAAATTCCGAGGGATAGTCTTCTTCCGCTTCAGTGACTCGTTTAATAGTTTATAACTATTAAATTGAGTTTCCAGAGACGAAAACTCATCGCGAAGTTTCAGAAAACCAGCCGACAGGGATTTAAATCCCTCTCTCGTCCGCCGCATAAATAGACGCATATCCATTTCTACGTCCCGGCACGCTTCACAACTCCATTTTAGGCCCCCACCGTTTCCAATACTATCCCTTATTCTGGCTGTGTAACCAGCACATTTAACATGCATAATGTTATCGCACAGCCAGCACAAAGGATAATCATCTTGGATTTTTTGGGGATGCTGGCACTTTTTGAAGAGCAGACAACCATTGTAAGTTAAATTAATCAAAAAAAATTAAAATAACAACAAATAAATAAATAAATCAAAAAGTTAATAAAGAGAGGCAATTTAAAATGAGTAATATAAAATATAAGGGCTATACGCACCAAGAAATAACACAAGTGTTAAAGTTTATTATGCACAAGAAGAAAAAACTGAAGAGACAGAAGTTAAGAGAGTTAAAAAACACACAACAACAAAGACGGGTACAATCGCGAGAGTAACGGTCGCGATCGCGGGCAACGTAAAAACGCGAGAGCAAGCACAAACAACAACACTAATGTGAAGCGAGAGCGCGAATGCAATTAAAAGGGATCGAAAACACAAAATCAAAGGCTATTTAGACAAAACAACAAAACTTAGAGTTTTGTTATTAAATAAAGCAATAAGTAATAATAGCTTTGAGTGAGTGTTTAAGAACAAGTTACAATTTTTAAATCGCGTAATTTATTAATTCGGCACTAGATTCCCCGAAATAGAATTTATTATATGCGGGATTAAATAAAAAATTAGATAAAAGCGAGAGCGCAAAAAAAACTCGACCGACTTCGTTGAAGTGAAGAAAGTATATGAAAGTATATATGTTCTAGAGGCAAACATTTTTATAAATAATAAAATTATAAAATTCAATAACATTTTGGTGACCCCCGACTTTGGCGTTCCCAATTTAAAAAAATAAAACATTTTGGTGTAACAGTCAAAGTGTGAGAATTTTTGTCAACTCAGACTAATTTTCTCAATAACACGCATATAAGGAATTTTGGTCAACTTGTCGATCATTTCCTTTTTTAATACAACGCTTTGGAAAATATTGATATTCCTTAGCGAGGGCACGGTTTTGCAGGCTAGCAACAATCCGGGGTCCCGACATTTACGAAGCAATTGATTAACTTGGATATCATTGCATTTGTGCATATCATTTATGTCAACTTGGCGACGGTATTGCACACCATAACTAAAAACTACATCTGCTTGTGAGACAACTGAATGTGTCAGCACTTTGTCACCTAGTCAATTTGGCGACTAGAATCACAGCGGAAAAAAGTACATTTGAGTCAACTTGGCGACTATTAGTGTACAACAGGTCAACTTGGCGACCATAAATTCTTCTGGTTGTCGGACAACTGAAATTATCAGCACTTTGTCGCCTAGTCAATTTGTGGATTAGAACGACAGCAGAGTATAATCGGAAAACTCCAAATTTGGATTTTTGCAACGTGGGACAAGGCGTACCCAATCAATTGAACCATCTGGTCAACACGGCGACCAAGCAGGCGAAGGATTTCTACGATCCAATATTTACATATATACATTTACATTAAATAAAAAAAAATTTTTAAAAACTTTATACTTGTTGTTCAATTTAACTTTATTTACTAGTACTTTGATCACTAATCGGTGCGAGTCGGAGCGTACCTTGTCAATTGATTAAAAAATATACTTCCAACGGATCAAAGTACATAAATTAAAATGGAGAAAATATACGAACAACAGTTTGAGCGAGGTGAAGAGATTCAAAATGTCATCAGAAATGTCAAAAAGGACTCTGCCTCAAGAAAGTCAAAAGTTCTCTATTACGATAATAAAATTGAGACGATTGAGGATCTTTGGGATGAATTTGACAAGGCCCACACTGATTTAATGGAATCGTTGGGATACGAGCCATCCGGTCACGATTACTTCAAAAAAGAATATTATTCAAAATTAAAAGAATTAACAGAAGAAGTAATAAAGGACTGGAAACTACAAAGGGCAAAAACTGAAGAAAGCAAATTGCCCCATCAAAAAGATGAAGATCGCATTAACATTCAACCATTGATCAGAAAGCAAGGCGCTCTGCTAGCAACACTTTTCAGGACATTGAAGCAAATAATTCCTGAAGAAAAACTGAACTACAAACCAGTTGTAGAAAACTTATGGCAGCAGATAGAACAACTGCACTATGAGATGTATAGACTTGCAGTAGATCCAGTCGAAGCTGGATACAATTTGGAAACATTCATAATGGCAGAAAAGGCGATACTGAAATTTTGTGTCCCACCTGCACATGATGTGACAACGTCGTCACTACAATTGCCAAAAATTTCAATTCCAAAATTTGATGAAAATTATTTGAAATGGCAACAATTTCATGACATTTTTAAGAAAATGGTTCATGAATCAAACATACCCGCTGTGCAAAAGATGTGGTATTTAAAAGCAAATCTATCAGGGGATGCCGAAAGATTAATTAGGCACCTTGAATTAACAGAAGTCAATTATGACACTGCATGGAAAATGTTGCAAGAACGATTTAACAATAAACGGGTCTTGGTTACAGCAGTGTTCGAAAAATTATTTGATCATCCGAACATTGGAAACGACGCCCTGTCAATAAAGAATCTTCATGATAATATTCATGAATCATTGCAAGCCTTAAAGAATATAGGCAGTGACACAGAAACTTTGGATTCTATTATAATTTTCCATATGACAAGAAAATTGGATAGACTTTATCCACACTCTATATGAACAATCCCTTTCCGATACAAGGGAATTGCAGAAGACCAAAGAATTCCTTGCATTTTTGGAACAACGTTTCCTTGCCCTCGAGGCGATTGGTACCAAGCAGTCCAGGGAAAGGCAAAAAATATGTGCATCAGCGTCTGGCACAAACTCATCTTCATGTCCGTTCTGCAGTAAGTTAAATCACAAACTGTTTCAGTGTGATAAATTCAAAACTAAATCTGCAGCAGAACGGTTAAACTGGGTACAGAGACAGAGAATGTGTGTCAATTGTTTTAAAACCGACCACATGTCAAAGGCTTGTACCTGGAAGGGATGTTTGAAATGCGATAAAAAACACAATACATTGTTACATTTGGGAAACAACAACTTGAAACCAAATGTAACAACAACGGCCTCAGCTGCGTCCACATATGGAAGTAATAAAAATTATACCCTACTAGCGACAGCCAGGGTAATTGTTAAAGGGACCAATGAGCGAGAAGGAGAATTTCGTGCGCTATTAGACAGTGGCTCCCAAGTCAATCTAATCTCAGAGAGACTAGTAAAACAATTATCTTTAAAAATAGAAAAGGCATCGCTAAGAATTGAAGGAGTAGGAGGACAACCACAACTCAGCAGATCAAGAGTAAATGTACTTGTGAAATCAAAATACACTGATTTCAGTACAAGAGTGGAAGCCTTTGTTTTACCGCACATTGTCGCAGATCAACCCACAGAAGCAATAACGCAAAAGTTTGACCTGCCGAAAACCATACCTCTAGCGGATCCTAACTTCAACAAAACTGGTAAAATTGACTTATTACTAGGAGCAGATCACCATTTCTCAATTTTACTACCTGGACAAGTAAAACAAAATAAGTGTCCAACTCTTCAAAATTCAGAATTTTGTTGGATCATTGCCGGAAAAATAAATATGGCTACATCTGCATCTACAACTTGTATAATGGCTACTAAGCCTGATGAACTTTTGGAGCGATTCTGGAAACTGGATACCTTGGAACCGGAAAAAATATACAAAAGTCCAGAGGAAGAATATTGCGAAAACCACTTCTTGGACAATTTACATAAAGCTGCAGATGGAAGATTGGTTGTAAAACTGCCATTTGCTGAAGACTCTTCATCCCTGGGGGAGTCTCGTGATGTGGCTGTGAGGAGATTCCTATCACTGGAAACCAGGATGAGCCCAGAAACAAAGGCAGAATATATAAAGTTCATGAAAGAATATGAACAGCTTGGACACATCAAGGAAGTGTTGCCAGAAAGATTACCAAGGCAGCATTATTTCATACCTCATCATTGTGTTCTTAAACCTGATAGTACCACAACCAAATTAAGGGTGGTATTTGATGCTTCATGTAAGACATCAACAGGAAAATCTCTGAATAATATCTTGTACCCAGGACCAGTGGTACAAAGTCAACTGTTTTCAATCCTACTGAGGTTTAGGACGCATAAATATGTTTTCACTGCGGACATAGAAAAAATGTACTGAGAGATATGGGTAAATCCAGATGATCAATTCAATTAAATGATTGTTTGGAGAGACAGCCCAAATAAAAAATTGAAATATTATCGCTTGAAGACAGTTACCTATGGAACAACTTCGCCACCTTACCTCGCAACAAAAAGTTTGGAGTATTTGGCAACTAAAAACAAGGAAAAATGGGCCATAAGAGCCACTACATTAAAAAATGACTTTTATGTGGATGATTGCCTTTCAGGAGCAGACAGCTTGGCAGAAGCACTACAAATCAGGCAGGAGCTGGTTAAAATTCTTAAACCAGCCGGATTCAATTTTAGGAAATGGTGCTCAAACAATGCACAGCTATTGGAGGACATCTCGAAGGACGACATATGCAGCAGCATTAATTTGGGTGATGCATTGGAACAATTAAGTGTGAAAACTTTAGGCATAATTTGGATGCCTAAAGAAGACACGCTCTGCGGAAAGGCCCAGCTACATACTCGAGGGATAACAAGACGCGTTCTATTATCTGAAATAGGACAAATATTTGACCCTTTGGGACTATTTGCACCTGTTGTAGTACGTGCTAAAATCTTACTGCAACATATTGCATCCGAAAAATTTGAGATGGATGCCAATTTATCTGCTAACTTGGAGAAACAGTGGGAATTGTATCGTGTGGATCTACAAGAACTAAATAAAATGCAAATGCCCAGGCACATATGTATATGATGGAAAGATGCCATCCACACGCCAGATCCACACCTTCGTAGATGCATCAGAAAAGGCGTATGGAGCTGCTATATACATTCGGGCCACATACAAAAATGGTCAGATCACCGTGCGTTTACTGTGTGCAAAGTCACGAGTAGTAGTAGTTGAAGCTTTCTTGTGGTCAGATTCAACAATTGCACTGTCAAGGATTAATTCTCGGGCATCTCAGTTCCATACATTTGTGGCGAACAGGCTTACAAAAGTACATGCTGTTTCCAAACCAACACAATGGAGGCATGTATCATCAGCTCTAAATGCTGCAGATGTCCTATCAAGAGGAATATCGGCATCTCAGCTAACATCAAGCAATTTATGGTTATATGGACCATTATACCTACATGGGCCACAATCTCGCTGGCCAGCTCCATTCAAAGCATCAGAACATGTGACTCATACTTCAGAGCGGAAAACCAAAGTATTCAGTATGGCAATGACGAGTAGCATTCCTGCTTCTGGAAGGGATGATGGGTGGATTTATAACATAAACCACAAAAACTCGGTATATCGTATGCAAAGAATTATTGCATACGTATTACGGTTCTGCAAAGCACAAAACAGAAGGAAGACTGTTCAACTGGAATTGGATGAGTTGGAACAAGCTCGAATAATTATAATCAAACAAATTCAGGAAGGTGAATTTGAGTATGAGCTTCGTCATCTCAGAAATCGTCCAGAGCAACCTATGGGCAAGAAGAGTAATTTATCATCATTAACTTTAGTGCTTGATGAAAATTCGGTTATTCGAGTGGCGACCAGACTACAACAAGCTCCAGTGTCAAGAGACACAAGGAATCCATATCTGTTGCCTTATAATAATACCGTTGTCAAAATGATTCTGCGCAAATTACATGAAGACAACATGCATTGTGGACAAGATGCATTACGAGGTATTGCCAGACAACAATATCATATTGTAAAAGTGAAATTGATGATATGGAATGTGATACAAAATCCTGCACAAGATTCAGGCCAAAACTCTTTAAACAAATAATGGGAGAGTTACCTGAACACCGCGTATCTCAAAATAGACCGTTCCTCATTTCTGGTGTGGATTACTGCGGACCTTTCTGGATTCATCACAAAACAAGAGGAAAACCAGATAAGGCATACATTGCTGTGTTTGTATGTTGTATGTAAAGGCAGTACACCTGGAATTGGTTGGAGACTTAGCAACATCCTCATTTATTGGAGCATTACAACGATTCATTGGACGAAGAGAAAGATGCCAAACGTTGTACTGTAACAACGCGACAAACTTCGTTGGAGCTAACAACCAATTGAAGGAATTGAGTGAAACGATTTACTCTGACATGGCAACTGGTACAATTATGGAATTCTGTAACCAGAAAGGAGTTCAATTTAAATTTATTCCCCCACGGTCGCCTCATTTTGGAGGTTTATGGGAGGCAGCTGTAAAATCAGCAAAACATTTGTTGCTAAAAAATGTTTCCACAGCCAATTTGACGTTTGAACAATTGTCAACAATTATTGTGAACATTGAAGCAATATTAAATTCACGGCCACTAACTCCCAACTCAAGTGATCCTAATGATCTTACTGCGCTCACACCAGGACATTTACTCATTGGAGAACCATTGGTGGCTCAACCTGATCCAGAGCCAATCAGACAGAAATGGGAGCTGGTGCAACGATTAAAACATACCTTTTGGACACAATGGTTACAGGAGTATCTGCAAGGATTACAAAACTCCGCGAAGTGGAAGAAGCCTTTTAACAATGTGAAAGAAGGCATGATGGTGATCCTCAAAGAAGATAATGTACCCATTCTTCAATGGCCATTGGGGAGGATTATAAAATTATATCCTGGACCTGATGGTTATATTCGTGTGGTTGACGTAAAAACGGCATCTGGAATTTACAAACGAGCTATTCATAAATTAGCTCCCCTATTAAGAACACCAGAACCAGGAGAAAAGCATCAACTGGATGTCGACGACGCCAATGATTCCCAAGAAGACGGTCTTAAGGATGCTACAACCAGGCAAAGCCCAAAAAGACGAATCTTAGCATCGTTACCTCTTACGTTATTAATGATGTTGCTATTGTTACCATTGGCATTGGCCCAATCAGTAAATGTGACCCAATTTGATGCCAAACCTGGCATTTACTATGAAAAAATTGGAACGTCCAGATTTGCTGTAGCTGACTGGACAATCATTGCGTATTATTATTTAGATCCTTATTGGGACGATATGAACACATTTTCTTTCGGAATAAAAAAGATTGGGAAAATGTGTTCCCGATTAAAACCAAGTCAAGCCTGTTCTGCAATGTACAAACATTTCCAACATGTGGAAGAGGAACTGAGAATGGAAAACGATCTCTTGCACATAGGACGAAATCGTAGAGCACCATTTTATTTTATTGGCAACATTGCCAGGAGTCTATATGGAGTACTGGACTCGGAATATGCAAAAGAAATGTCCAATACTATTGAAAAGGTGAAAACAAATGAGGAATACTTGGTAACACTCTTAAAGAATCAAACGTCTATACTTGATTCAACAATCAACATTTTCAAGCGTGATGAGGCGGTTATTGAGAAGCGATTGAATTTGATGGAGCAGCAACTACTCGATATATCTCAAGCACATTCTGATTCTGTCAAGACTTTTCACGATAACAACACAACTTTCGGTGATTGCTTCAAATTTTCAACGAGTACAATCAGAGATTGCCCATGTAGTCACTGACGTTCATCATGACCAAATTAGCCCGTTGTTACTCTCACCTAAACAACTTGAACAACACTTAAAAGAGTTAAAAAATCATCTTCCACCAGGACACATACTTCCTGCCGCGATGATTTTCTACAATTGTATAAAATGATGAAGGCAAAAGGGAGCATTGTAAAGAAGCGTGTAATATTCAAAGTAACGCTACCATTGCTCTCAGCACAAGTATTTGAATTATATAATCTAGTTCCTATACCAGCAATCAGCAATAAAGGAATTATAACGATGGATATTCAAATTCCCATGATAGCGGTCAATAAGCACAGAGATCAGTTTCTTGGATTAACAGCAACTGAATTAAAACAATGCCATCAAGTCACATATGAAGAATTCATTTGTCAAAATAAACAATCTGTGTTCTCAATCAACAGTAATTGTGAATTTCAGTTGTTCAATAACAAAACTTCAAATATGTGTCAAGTTAAATACACAAGCATGACGTTCGTCTGGTTCAATATGTACTACAAGAACCATTGGATTTTTGATACAATGACGCCAATGGAGTTATCTGCAGTCTGCGATGACAACAGTTCAAGCATCACCATAAGTCAAGGAGGATTATTAACACTTAATCCAAGTTGCACTTTGCGGAATCCATTAATACGTGTATCTGGACATCGTATTACAACCACCGGCACAATGAATACGTCATATGCCCGGTTTGGGAATTTCTCCACTATGATGATGAACTCAACTAATGAAACGGCTTCTACCAATGTTCAGCTAAGCTACAATGAACTTGACAAACTCAGTAGTCAATTATGGCCCAGATTCAAAATAAAGTTTCCATATGACCTGAAATCTAGTCAAGGACCTATTCAACATCACAACATTGCTTCATACATAGCGCTAATAATATTCATAACATTAGTGCTGCTATATGTTATAAAAAATCGGTGTATCAACGGAAGACAAGAAGCAAGGATTGCTATTGGCCTTCAACAGATGACCCCTCCCACAACTTGTACCCAGATGCCAACTGGTAGTCAACCGACTCAATCTATACATCGACCTGCTGGAAACTACGAAATCAACATTTAAGTAATGTTGAACAGTCGTTCAACGGCCGGGAGTATGTTGGTAGAAATGCATGCTTAAAATACAAACTATGAATTTCTCACAGTAAAGACCAATGCAGGCTTTGCTTAGAATAGAATTAACCCCTACATATTTTCATATACACTGTACTCACACTATATTTTTATACAACACAAAATTGTCCCCCACATTATGTTCACACGCACAATCACATTTACACTATGAATAAGAGCCCCAAATGTATATACATGTGACCCCCTAGATCCTAGAATCGTGTATATAAAATCGACCTTTTTCTTAATAAAATCAGTATTCAAGCAACTCTTGTCTATTCACTACTCTGCAATCAATGGGTGAGCATCGCTGTGTCTTTGGCCCCCATTTGCATGATCTCTCCGAAGTCGCACCAATTTCAAGTGTTGGTTGCGACAGCCCTATGTCACTAGTTTATGTTCTAGAGGCAAGCATTTTTATAAATAATAAAATTATAAAATTCAATAACACGACCTATTCCTCCAAATATCATCGAGCTAACTTTTTATATCCCTATCAGTTGAAAAGGTCTAATTTGTTTTTAATCCTGTGATCGATGAAGGTTCGTTTTTCAGCGTGCTTACTTTAGTGAAGTTCGTGTATTCACCATGACCAGATGGGATACCTGGATGTGTATTCAGGTTTTGCGCTGAGACTTTGATTTCCCCAATTCTTAAGTTATTTACTTTGTCCCTCTTTCCCAACCATTTGGAAGGAATCTTTTATTATTCCTTTGCATAAAAAGGGTAATAAATCCGAAGCTTCAAATTATAGGGGTATTTCCAAATTGTCTGCTATTCCGAAGGCATTTGAGAAAATTATAACTTCTCAACTGCAACATTTCTGTAGTTCTATTCTTTCATCCTCTCAACATGGGTTTATGAAACGTAGATCTACTACCATTAACTTAGAGTTTACTTCTTTAGCGATCGAAGGATTCAGGAATGCATTGCAAACTGATGTCATTTATACTGACTTCAGTAAGGCCTTTGATTCTGTCAAACGTACACTGTCATACACTGCTTTTGTTCAAGCTGAACGAACTTGGGATTCCAAGCCTTTTGCTTGATTGGATTTCTCAATATCTCAATAACCGTACACAAAAAATTTTATTTAAAACTTATCTTTCGAAGACCATCAATGTGACCTCGGGGGTGCCACAAGGTAGCTATCTAGGACCATTGCTTCTTACGCTCTTCATTAATGACCTTCCGATGTTAATTTTTGTATTAGTCTTTTTATTAGTCGATCTTAATAACTTATTAAAACTCAATGTTTCGAAATGTAACGTCATGTCATTTCATAGATCCTCTTTTCAATTAGTGGTGTATTATACTAATAATACCTCACTGTCTGTAAAACCAAGAGTGTTCTTGGTTTCGTTAAGCGATGGTCGAAAGAATTTGACGATCGTTATAACAACCAAAACTCTTTTTATTTCACTGTTCCGCGCCATTTTGAAGTACGGATCATGTATTTGGTCTCCACAATATGGATCACACCAAGTTAAAATTGAATCTGTTCAAAGACTGTTTCTAATTTTTCTTCTTCTTCTAATTAATCTTCCCTCCTTTCTTAACCGTAGATTAATGTTTGGTACTTTGTTTATTCACAAGCTATTTAATGGACAAATAGATTGTCCTAATTTACTAACCCGAAATTATGTCCCTCTATCTTTAACACGCTGTACTTCTATCATTTATTTGCATGAACCTTTTCGTGTAGTCTGTTCCGACTACAACCGCCTTTATTCTGTAATCGGATCAGAGTTCTCTATATGTATTCTAAAAACTACTATTTTATGTTATCTATCTAGTAGTTAGCTTTAATTATTATTTTAGTCGTCGTCCGTTTTCCACGCGACTTCGTATTTGCATGCTATCTGATAGGGTTCGCGCGTAACAGGCTTTGTCATGGTGTCGCTTGGACCACTTTAACGTACTGCGCATTGTACGCGTCAACGTCCAGAAGAAATTTTCTATAAAATTGATCGCTATTACGAGGGTGTTTTACTTTATTTAATATAATTAAACTAATTGGTACAGGGTACTAATTGTCGGCAGGGACGACTTGCTTGTTTCATTTTTTCAAAAGTCTGTGAAAATTTTGTTTTTTTGGAATTTTGAATTTCTTTGAGTTCGTTGTATGAGCTTAAGTTTTTTAGTTCAAATAAAGTTTGGTTTTTGCAATTCGGAGCTACTTTGTTATATGTTGAGCGAAGGATTTAGAAAACAACAAAATATATTGTTTTCTAAAAAAATTTAATATATAGTTGAAATGTCAATAAATAATGTATACATACAATAAATAGTATTATTCAAATCATTTGGTCAAAATTTTTTTCCAAAATTGCATGAAAAAAGGCAGCCTTTACAGTAGACGACCCCCTTAAAAAATACGCTTTTATCTCTAAATCTCATGTCCGTATAACTGTCTGTCTAACACTGTTTTTTTGGACTGGTGCCGGTTCCGAAGTTTGCGGCAATCTTATCTATGATTTTTTGCCACCTGAGGCACTCCCACATGTGGGTCTTATTCATTTTCATCATTTTGTATGGAGGAAAAACAGAGGTTGGTTTACTGATGAGCGATTTTCACAAGAAAGCTGCGATAGAATTTTGTTAAATTTGGTGGGGATATAACTGAATATATAACTGAATACATGGAGCATAAACTCGCATACTCCATATATGCTGACAAACTCTGTGAAGGGAAATCTGTTCCAAAATGAAAAAACACGATTTTTCATATGCAAATTTTTAACACTTGCAATGATAGAAATCGCCTTCATACAAATAAAAACAAGAGAGTATGCATTTTTTAACAATTCTGCAGTTTACTTTAATCAATAAAATGGCTTGTTGTCTAAATAATCAAAAAAAAATGTTTCAAAATACCAATTTGCTTATTTTACGGGAATCAAAAACTCTACCAATGACTTTCCTTATATACATATTAATATAAGTGATTTCAACTCTACCTATGACTTTCTTTATATACATATAAATATAGGTGATTTTAATAAACAGAACTGTGTATTGTCTGTTAATGCCTACAGTCAATTTTCTGCTTGTTGAATATTATTATCTGGTTTCAGCAAAACTGCCTAAAAGTTAATGAAAGCATATGTCCTTCAAAATAGTGACTGTCTGTTAATGTCGAGTTAGCGACGCGTCGTGACGGACGCTGTTAAACCACTGTTATATATTTTTTAATTTTTTAATTTTTTGATTTTATTTATGTTGTTAATAAATAACTTTTACAGTCAAATTATTAAATTTATTCATAAACAAGCATTATTTATAAATATTACCGTCGCTATTTGCACGGACATTGAAAGCAATCGATATTTTGTATTCATAACAATTTTGCACTTCATTCATATTAAATATATAGTTTATATAGTGAAATGCTACTATGTGGAAATGGAGCTGTACATTTTGATACCAGTGAAATTAATAGATTTTTTAGGTCGTGTGTTAAATGTTCTCATCTCTAGTATGGGTACACATATAAACACATTATTTTATGGTTGTATTTACAATTGTACCCATCTTCAAACTAACCTAAGTGGCTCTGTTTAAACCATCCTGAAATGTAATTTTCGCTTTTACATGTATTAAAATTCCATACAACTGTAAAAAAAATGCAAATGTTTTTTTCAATTAAAGATTAAACGTTCTAAAAAAATTGGACTTAAAACGGGTGTTGCCTCCAGAAGTACATACCTACTGTGTGCATATTTTATTCAAAAATAACTTGGTGTACTTTTCAGTAATTGTATGTATTTTGTAAAATAAAAAATAATATCAGTGTATAGACTTCTCAATTTTTAGAGCATTACGTAAAATGTCGGAAGGAAACGTTGCTCCCGTTAACACATGTGAAGAGGGTGCTGCGATTGTCGCCCCACATTCGAACGCAGAAGTAATTAGAGGGCAAATTTTTGAAGTTGGCCCTAGGTATAAAAAGCTTACATACATTGGAGAAGGAGCATATGGCATGGTTGTGTATGTATATGTATATAACTTGTGTATATGTATCTGTCTAATGTTTAAACCTTTTAACAAGCATTTGTCTAAACCTTTTAACAAGTATTAATACCAAGCTTTTAAATCCAAGCGAATTTGCTGACTACCCACAGTACATCAAGTAATTCTATACTTACAGTATATTAAGTGATTGTTTGCAAAACGAAAAAAGTCATAGAAATTAATTTTTCAGCTTTTATTTTATTAACTTACACTAGCTTTTTTATAGATTTTTTTACACATTTAGTTAAACTTACCTATGTACATACATTCAGCAAAACATTTATTCGTACACCCCTATGTGTCATGTTATTTTATCAATAACTAGAAAAATAATTAGCCTAAACGAAATTTCTTTATGTTATAATGAAGATTTATGTTACTAACACCAGTTTTAAAGATAAAATCAAAAAAATATTCTTTGGCTTAAGAGAAAAACATAAACAAATCCAAAAAGGCACTTTTTTACGCACAACAATTATTCGTACACTTTTTCGTTTGTGCCAAAAATCTCTTATTTTCTTAATTTTTTTAAACTTTTAATAATTGGTAGGGCCACCCATAGCTTTAATAAAATAATAATTTTCTCCCATTCCGTCATCAGACCTGTTTTAAGCGTATCCTTGCAGGTAATTTATGTTTCCCAATTTTTTTTCTTCAGCAAGTCCCAAACGTGCTCTATTGTGTTCAGATCTGGCGATTGTCCTGTGGTTGTTAATTGTTTGTAGCAATTCTTGCACTAAATAAGATTAGTGTTTAGGGCCGTTGTCTTGTTGAAACAAGAAGTTATTGGGATCTACATAGGCCCAATTTGTGGACACTAGGATCTAAATTTTCGTTTAGTATGTTCTTAGAAATGTGTTTGTCCATCTAGGTTTCAATAAAAACCATTTGTCCAGCGCTAGCTGCTGCTACACACACAGTTGCGATCAGATTTTTCTCTTTCATGGCTGCATTCTACTATCGCCATACTTTAGAAAGTCCATCATGTACAAATATATTAAATTTGGACTCGTCTCTAAATATGACAGTGTCCCGAAAAGAATACGGCTTGTTTAAAGTTTGGCGAACTCTAATCGTTTTTTCTTGTTGGTAACTGAATTGAATGGTCTGCGATGTGCAACTCTACCATGCAACCCAGTCCTATATAGGCAGTTACGAACAGTTTGCGCTCTAAGTCTTGGACAAATCCGAGGGTTTTTTTGAGCTGTAGGCACAACTTTTCGCTATTCCGAGGACCTAAAACTTTACGTATATCAGCAAACTTGTGTTTTGCAGCCAAATACTGCCGTACCATTGCAAACAATTAAAAACCCCAGGACAATCGCCAGATCTGAACCCAATAGAGCACGTTTGGGACTTGCTGAAGAAAAAAAAGTTAGGAAACATAAATTAGCTGCAAGGGTACGCTTAAAACAGGTCTGATGACGGAATGGGAGAAAATATATGCAATGAAACCAAAAATTTTGGTAAAAATTATGCGTCGACAGGCGTGGGTGGCCCTACCAAGTATTAAAAGTTTAAAAAATTAAGAAAATAAGAGATTTTTGGCACAAACGGAAAAGTGTACGAATAATTGTTGTGCGTAAAAAAGTGCCTTTTTGGATTTGTTTATGTTTTTCTCTTCAGCCAAAGAATATTTTTTTGATTTTATCTTTAAAACTGGTATTAGTAACATACATAGATCTTCATTATGACATAAAGAAATTTCGCTTAGGCTAATTATTTTTCAAGTTATTGATAAAATAACATGGCACATAGGGGTGTACCAATAAATGATTTGCAGACTGTATATAAAGCTAAAAAAAATTCAAACTTCTATCCACAATAGTATAAAAAAAAATGAAAAGAAAATTCACTGTAATTCACGCTGTAAATTAATTCTTAGCGAAGACAATACCATATAGAGCAGTAGCTTTGAAACAATGTGCGACATTGCCATACAATCACCGAATTAATTCTTCTTGATTTGGGATCTCAACCGTCAATATCTTACTTAATTTCATTGATTAAGCAATGCATGGAATGCTAGTTCATGACAATTAAATTCAATGGGTTTATTTCTACCATGCAAAGGAAAACTCGGCAAGAGCACTGGTGAAAATGTATTCAATTAAGCTGAGAACAATTCATAATAATATAAACCAAAAATTAAAGAATAGTTTAGAATTAAAGCATTTAGGAGGCAGGCTGTCCAAGTTAGCCAGACGCGATCACTCAAAAATTATTAAAGAAGTCACCAATAACCCTCAAACCAGGCTAAGACAGTTGGCGAAAGAGCTCAAAAATAATTGCCATAAGTCAGTGCGCCATGAAACTATTAGGAAAGTCTTAGGAATGCATAGATGATCTTTAAATATAGCTTAATCGAAGCTATAACCGTCTGTTGTTAACTTTAAAAGGCGGCTAGCTACTGAGATGACATAATATGATGACGATTTCTTGTGACCAGACAAAATGACGATTTGCTTTCATGACAGACCTAGAAAAGTGTGAAAAAACTCAAAACAACCCTTGAGGAACAAAATATAGTTCTCACTTCCCCGTTTTGCAAGTTATCTGTAATGGTGTTGGATTGTATTTTATCAAAATTCGTTGGTGAACCTCGGATTTTCACAGAAATCATGGATTAAAATTTTATCTTCTGGACGTTGACGCGTACAATGCGCAGTACGTTCAAGTGACACCAGGACAAAGCCTGTTACGCGCGAACCCTATCAGACAGCATGCAAAAACGAAGTCGCGTGGACAACGGACGACAACTAAAATAATAATTAAGACTAACTACTAGATAGATAATTTAAAATAGTAGTTTTTAGAATAGATATAGAGAACTCTGATCCGATTACAGAATAAAGGCGGTTGTAGTCGGAACAGAAAACTCGAAAAGGTTCATGTAAAGAATAGTTAGAAGTACAGCGTGTTAAAGTTAAAGGGACATAATTTCGGGTTAGTCTACAAGGTACAGATAGATTGACCTGATTAAGTAAATTAGGACAATCTATTTGTCCATTTAGAAGCTTATGAATAAACAAAGTACCAAGCATTACTCTACAATTAAGTAAGGAGGGAAGGTTAATTAGAAGAAGTCTTTTAGAATAAGAGGGCAAGTTAACATTTCGATCCCAGTTTAAACCACGAAGAGCAAAAATTAGAAACTGTTTTTGAACAGATTCAATTTTAACTTGGTGTGATCCATATTGTGGAGACCAAACTCATGATCCATACTCCAAAATGGGGCGGACCAGTGAAATAAAAAGAGTTTTGGTTGTGTAAGGATCGTCAAACTCTTTCGACCATCGCTTAACGAAACCAAGACAACTCATGGCTTTATTGACAGTGATATTAATATGACGAGTAAAATTTAATTTGTGGTCCATGAGTACACCCAAATCATTAATCTCGTTCAAACGTTCAAGTGGGGTATTATTGAGATAATATACCACTAACTGAAAAGAGGATCTATGAAATGACATGACATTACATTTTGAAACATTAAGGTTTAATAAGTTAATTTCACACCAAGTTTGAAAGGTATTAAGATCGACTTGAAGCAGACGTGGAGAGCTTAAGTCTTTAAAACTAATACAAAGTTTAACATCATCAGCGTACATAAGCACGCAAGAGTGAGTTACAACTGACGGAAGGTCATTAATGAAAAGCGTAAAAAGCAGTGGTCCTAGATGGCTACCTTGTGGCACCCCCGAGGTCACATTGATGGTCTTCGAAAGATAAGTTTTAAATAAAACTTTTTGTGTACGGTTATTAAGATATTGAGAAATCCAATTAAGCAAAAGGCTTGGAATCCCAAGTTCGTTCAGCTTGAACAAAAGCAGTGTATGATTGACAGAATCAAAAGCCTTACTGAAGTCAGTATAAATGACATCAGTTTGCATTGCATTCCTGAATCCTTCGATCGCTAAAAAAGTAAACTCTAAAAGGTTAGTGGTAGTAGATCTACGTTTCATAAACCCATGTTGAGAAGATGAAAGAATAGAACTACAGAAATGTTGCAGTTGAGAAGTTAAAATTTTCTCAAATGCCTTCGGAATAGCAGACAATTTGGAAATACCCCTATAATTAGAAGCTTCGGATTTATTACCCTTTTTATGCAAAGGAATAATAAAAGATTCTTTCCAAATGGTTGGAAAAGAGGAAGTTTCAACGGACAAAGTAAATAACCAGGTATCCCATCAGGTCCTGGTGAGTACACGGGCTTCACTAAAGTAAGCACGCTGAGAAGCGAATCTTCATCGATCACAGGATTAAAGACTCAATTAGACCTTTTCAGCTGATAGGGATATGAAAAGTTAGCTCGATGATCTTTGGAGGAATAGGTCGTTTTGAAAAAATCAGCAAACATATCGGCAATGGCCTGATCATCGTTTGCTTTATTATTTTCAAAACATAAATAGGACGGGTGCACTGCCACCTTTCGTTTGGCGTTAACGAAGTTATAAAATTGCTTAGGATCACGGGTGAACTGAAGTTTACAACGCCTAATGTAATCCTTATAGCATAGTGTATTAAGCACTGAAAAATTCGATCGAGCAACAGCATAGAGAGAGAAATCAGACGGTCGACCCTATTTTTTAAACTTTCTATAATATCTAGACTTTACATTTTTCAAATTAGTTAGCTCACGTGTAAACCATGGCGGTTTGTTAGACAATACATGGGTCACACGTGGAACACAAGCATCAAAAAGTGAAAACATAGTATTATAGAAAAAACAAATGGCAGCATTACAGGAGTACAGATAAGACCAGTCTGTGGCAAGAAATAGCTCATTGAGCTTGAAAAAGTTAGTTTTACGAAAGCAACGGGTACGAGACGTCGAACTGGTACCAGCATTTGATAACCGAAAAGGTAGATCAATAGTCAAGTCCAAAGTTGGATGGAAACTGTCTTCGGGGACGACTAAGGGATCAATCCTCAGTAAACAGTACAGTTAGAAGAATCTAACATAAATATAAGATCTAGTGATCTCTCATTTTTGTTACGAACAGGATTAACTTGGGTTAGGGATAGCTCAAGGAGACCGTCAACAAAGCAATGTGAGGAGGAGGGCATCAACAAGGAAGACTCACCTGATGGAAGCCATGAAACGTCAGGTAGATTAAAATCTCCCAGAACAATAAATATGTCTGCATCCGAAAGAAGTGAAGAGACAAAGCGAATAGCTTCTAAATGGCTAGCATATACCGTCATGTCAGAATTCGGTGGAATATACGAGCAAGTTAGAAATACAGAATATGATTTCAAACAAATTTTGACACTAACAAATTCAATGTCAAGAACGGCAGGTGGCAGAACTATTTTTGAAGGAAGAGATGAATTTACGGCAATCAAAACTCCACCACCATTTTTGGAGATTCGATCGCATCTATAGGTTGAAAAAATTGTGGGAAAAACAGAGGCATCAGAAATGTCTGGCTTTAACCACGTTTCTGTAAAGACCAAGATGTGAAAGTCAAAAGATTGACTATCTACAAAAAGCTTAGAAAGTTTAGATTTTAGTCCTCTAACATTCTGATAGGCCAGAATAAGGGACGAAATTAGTTTTTTGACCCGCCAGCTACTGACGAGCCAGAGGGTAGGGAAGGATTAATTGTGTTAGGCAGACGAATCGGAGGCCGATTTTTCTTTTTCTTAGCCGTATACTCCTTTATAACTAAATGTTCCGGCCAAAAATCTTTGTGACAAATTTGGTCAAAGACATTTAGTGGGACACTGATTTTAAATGACGAAATGTCACGGGTGTATGAAAACCTAAACTTTTCCACCACAATGTTTGGCGCCACGACTTTTGCCCGGATATGGGCTATGACATCATCTGATGTAGTATTGGGGTCGAGCCGCGAAACAAAGATTTGCTTTTTTGGTGGAATGGCTACAAGAGATCTCAATGCGCCAGTCGCAACCGCAGCAACAGCATTTTGCACTGGATCTGCTGAGGCAGATGACGCTTTGAGAGCTCTTCTTGTTAAAATTTTATTTGGAATATCCCTGGGAGAGGATATTCGTCTGGACACATCGGAAACTACAACCGATATCGAGTCAGCTTGCGGGGCACTATTACCAGGGGAAATGTCAATCGTCCCAGCAACTGCAGCTACTGCTGGACTCCTAAATGATATCAGTTGCTGAGCATTTGGAGTTAATGGGTCAATCAACGATGCCGGAGCCGGAGGAAGCAGAGAGACGTGTATATTCTAAAAAATAATTGTTATAAAGTTAGAAAAATTTTGGATCCATTGATTTCCAAAACTCTTATAAGCTTAAATGTAAGCTGTGCCAATATCATGACCCTAAGCGCGAAAGGCACCTCTATGGAAGTCCTGGTTGTTGTACAAGTGCAGCAAAGTGATTGAAATGCCTGGCCAGAGTCCTAATCTAAGCCTCATCAAAAATTTGTAGTCTTTTATAAAGAAACGCGTGGGTACACAGTGCCCAACTACGAAAACGGCTCTTTTATGAGCCATTCAAAAAAAGTAACAACGTAATCCTGGATTTTAGGACAACCAACACATGATAAACTCAATGCCAAATACATACTTACATACATATGTATACATACAACCAACGACAAAAAAAAAAGCCGCACTTGTAAATTTTCACTTTTTTTAACTTTAGTTTAGAAAAAAGTGTCAAAATGGAAAAAACCTTCTAATAGCTTAATTTTATATGGTATTTAGATTAATTTTCTGATAAATGATAGGTAATTCCACCGTTATTTTTCACTTTTTTTTCGATCGGTCGACATTTATGCCAAAAATATTTGATGATCCTTGTATTTCTGAACTTGCTTCATTAAATTCAACTTCTTTATGTTTTTCTACATTACTACACCCTAGTCTTGGATTCGACTCTGGCTTGTTTTCAAAAATACTTCCTTAAACCATAATACAAGGATAATTCATAGCAGTGAGTCATTTTACATTTGGAAAAATATTTTTAATTTTATATACTTCTTATTTGGTGCCGCGCGGATTCGAACTCGGGTCTTTTGTGTTTGTACGGCAGATTTCTTGGAATTTGTTTTTGTTTCTTTGCTGCCAAAGAAAATTGCTTATTTTACTCGAGGTACCTCCTCGTTTTAGTTTAATAGCTCCGGTGATAATTATCCGATCCGACTAATTTTTAAACTCTACCTACACAAAGGATTGAGTAACTTAACTTTTCATGTTTCAACTACGTAGCTTAAAATTTTACTATCTAAAACTTGATAGAAACAGACAGACGGACATGTCTCAATCGACTCGGCTATTGATGCTGATCAAAAATATATATTCTTTATGGGGTCGGAAACGTATATTTCTATGCGTTACAAACATCTGACCAATTTTATAATACCCTCTGCAAAGGAATAAAGATAACAGTTTTTGAGGCCAAAAAAAAAAATCGTTAAAAATAATTATTTGTAAATAAATAAAGTAGAAAAAAATTATTATTACATTATAGACTAAATTTCAATTTTGTAAAAAAATTTCTTTTCTGACGGTAATAACCTACAAAATGGCAAAAACACGAGGTCAATTTTAAAAATTTTTTTTTAAATGTGTAAGTCGATTCGTTAATGTGGAATTACCTATCATTTATCAGAAAATTAATCTAAAAACCATATAAAATTAAGTTATTAAAAGGTTTTGTCCATTTTGGCGATTTTTTCTAAACTAAAGTTGAAAAAAGTGAAAATTTACGAGTGCGGCTTTTTTTTTGTCGTTGAATGTACATACCTCAGTGAAATAAGTATATGAGCATTTTTTTTTTGTCCTTGTGTTTTATTAGAATCTTACCGACTTCTCTTTGGACTTAATTTTAGTACCGTTATCTCAAATTTGCTTGGCAGATCGACGGTTTCTTGTGAAATAAGTATATGTGCATTCTGTATATATTGTACTTAATTGTATGGTTAAGCATTCAAATGTACGCAATTCAAATTGTTTTTTAATTAGAAAGTGAGTAAAACAATTAAAATTGTATTTGGAATCAAAGAAACTTGTTGCAAATGTGATTTTACATTAGACTGCCTAGTGAACCACATTTGTGGAACAAGGACCAAGGTCCGATCATAGAAGTGGGCGAAGTTGGGAAAAACATTACTAATAATACCGCCAGATTTAATGGGCTTAGAAACATAGTAAACAATTTCCTCAAGAATTAAGAAAATGATGGGAAAAATAAGCGGACCGTTCGTCATATCAACATTGATAATCGCCGTAGGAGGCGAATTCGGCGACTGACCGTGGAAGACAACATGTCATGCAGGGAAATCAAACGTATCCAGTAAACGGATAAATGAGATTCTACGGGGGAACAACATGCTTAAACATGCTTTCCGCGAGGTTTTACCCAGGCTATTTAAATGCACCATGCAAATGGTTATGTAACCGCGCGCCTAGCATTTGGAGGAAAATTCAATTGAGATCGACCGCGCGATGTACTGTGGGAACGAGAATATGTTTGTTTCACTTCCTTTTGCAAGTTGTCGAACTTCTGCGATAGGAAACGCAGGTTATCGGTTACTTCTTTAAGTGGATCTCTGGACAAGACAGCGCAGTCGATTTCTTCTTTTGCTGGTTCTTGGATTGTAACTGGTAACTTGGATTCGTTCGACTCGGCGAATTTTTCAAGCAACTTTCTATTGCTTGGTATCTAGTCACTGGTGGTTGTAGGACTAAATCTTCGACTGCTATGATGGTATCTTCATCCAGGTGAACTGCGATGAGTTCGAATCTGTCTGCGTCGGCGTCGACGTTGAACAGGCGAAACGAACGTTCGACCTGCGCGAACCACAAATGGGGGTTGTTTCTTGTGAATTTTGGCAAGCGTACAGTATTCCGTTGGCTATGTGCAGCTTCATTTGGAACCGAGTTCGTGTTGGTTCTCATGGTTTCCAATTGATGTAGATCTGGGATTTGTCCATTTAATTCTTCCATGTTGGAAATGTTTTCCGCTGTAAATTCCTCTTCAAAGTGCAAACGTCTTTGTGTGAGTGTGCGTAAGTTGTAGCGTCGATTTGGCATGGGCCGCCAAAACTGTTTGAACGGCACAGTGCGTTGCAGCATATTGTGTAATTTTTTGAAGTGTGATTTAAATGAATTACTGACTGTTTTTCAAAATCACGTCGGGGTCACCACTTTGGCTATTGTGAATAATATGCAAGTAGCTAATTATATAAATTAATATTCATTTATTTAAATACACTACAAAAAGGCATGACCAAGAGCTTGGGATATCAAGATGAGAAGAGAAGTGTTAATAAACATGACAAATTAAGCTAGCGTACAATCGGAATTTTGTCGATAGTTGAAAAAGGTCCGCTAGGTGGACGAGGATGCTTCGCAGCGTTGCCATAGTTGCTTCTCTGCAGCGCCACTTGGTAGCGAGTGGCATCAATGATCATATTATACAAACCTTCTCCCTGGCAAAATACATATATATACCAATTTTCATAGTAATCGGTGCAGTAGTGTTTGAGTATATTGATGACACACAGACAAACATTCATTATACCCTGTACCCGTATGGTAAAAGGGTATATTAAAGTCGCTAAAATGTATGTAACAGACAGAAGGAAGCGTTTCCGACCCCATAAAGTATATATATTCTTGATCAGCATCACTAGCCGGGTCGAATTAGACATGTCCGTCTGTCCATTCGTATGAACACTTGGATCTCGGAGACCATTAGAGCTAGAGCATACAAATTTGCTGTGAACATTTGTCTTATGTCTAGGCAGATCAAGTTTGTTTCAAATTTTAGCCACGCCCACTTTCGCCCCCGCAATTCGAACTATATATAGTTGGTACAGGGTATACTCAATGTCGGCAGGGACGACTTGCTTGCTTAATTTTTATATATGTACATTAGGGCGAGTCAATTTGTATGGAGGCAAAAAGAAGTGGTAAGCGTCCATCAGAATCGGAATCTACAAAAAATTCTAAGAAATTTTCACCATGAAACTATGTCTCTAAAACTAATTGCTAACCTCCGCAGAGAAGCATGAAAGTTTCAGGTTCGGGTATTTTTACTGTAACTTTGTAACGAATACAATTGTTGTCTTAGTTAGAACATAAAGGATCAAAGTCAGAAACCCAATACCTCTTCAACATATAAGGTGCTCGCAATAAGTGGGACAAAGACTTATCAAATAATTTTGGCCAAAAAATTAAGTTTTTCGTTTTCTCTTTTTGTTAAATGTGATGAATGTTCCAGAACAATGCACGCATGTTAGTTGTATCAACACATATATGTATATTATTTCTAAGTATTTTCTGTCACACATGTATAGACATACACATACATATGTATTCTGCGCTTGACTAACCTAATTATTGGCACGCGCTTAGTCTCTAATAAACTTCTCAGTTGAACGCACGTCTTCTCTGCCTATTATTTTCTGCCTGCGTTTACGGCTAGCATCTTCAACCCTCCCATCAGATTATGGGCCCAGGAGCGATTATAGGTAGATGAAGTAAAGGACAGCGATCGGTTTTGTGACAAAGTGTAGTGCACAATTAATTAAAGTTACGAACTTTATATTAAAAGAGACTCAAGCAAGATAAGTAATTTATATCAAATCGAGAAGTTGGAAAGAACTTTGATTCTTGGAGCATACAAATGCGAAGTGTGCTTGTTCACTCCGATTCATGGGATGTGACAACAAATGCGGCATGGACAAAACTACGAGATGTTCATTAGCCAAAGGGACCAGTGCGAAAAGTGTCGCTTTACAAGAAATTAAGTTTGCGCTTATTGGAAAGTCAAGGTAGGCCAAATTATTTAAATTCATTCTCTGAGATTTTGGATCAGCTTGCAGATGTTGGTGTTGAGATGAATGATGAGTTACGAACCATCATTTTGTTGTCTAGTTTGCCAGAAAAATTTGAGAATTTCGTTGTCGCCATAGAGACGCGCGACAATTTGCCCAGTTTCGAAATTCTTTGCATAATTCAAACAAAAGTCGAACGCAAATTACTTGCTTCAAATGTGGCAAGTAAAGGCGCAATGCAAAACAGAGAGAGGGCAAAAGAGAGACCCAAAGAGAGACCAAATATAAAGAGAGCACAGAGAGCAAGCAATGCAGCTTAATAAATGTCTTAGAGACGGAGAGCAAAGAAATGGTGCTTAGACTCTGGCGCAACCAGCCATATGTGTTGCGACAAAAATATGTTTTAAGAGTTCGAGGCACATAAAGAGAAGATCAGTTTGGCAAATGCGGGTATTTTATATGGAGAAGGCAAAGGAAAAGTTAATTTGCAAACTAACTTGTACAAATTAACATTAAATAATGTACTCTACGTTCCACAGCTGGCATTTAATTTAATGTCAGTGGCTCGTGTTATTGAGCATAACAGCAAGGTGTACTTTGGAAAATACGTAGCTAGAGTCATACAGCACGGCAAATGTATTCTAATTGCTACCAGGGTTGGAAACTTATACGTTTTTGAACCAAAAATGGAAAATATCTTCGCAGCTATTGAAGATAATGGAGAGTTGTGGTCACCTCAATTACACAAGCCTGACGCAGTTGAAGAATAAAAATTTTGTTCGTAGAATAACTGCAGAAAATATACATTCAAACGTTCCTTGTAAAACTTGCATGTTAAGCAAAATACATGTGCAAGCATTTCCAAAGGCAACAGATAATCGAGCCAGTGAGATTTTGGAATTAATTCATAGCGACGTTTGTGGACCTTTTGGCAATAAATCACTTGGTGGTTCAAGATATTTCCTCACATTTATTGACGACTAATCCAGAAGAGTATTCGTATATTTTCTAAAAGGCAAAGATGAAGTCCTTAGCAAGTTTGTGGATTTTAAAAACTTAGTGGAGCGACAAACAGAAAAAAAGCTAAAATGCATTCGCAGCGACAATGGTCGGGAATATGGCAACAAAGCGTTTGATGAGTTTTTAAAAACACATAGATTTTCCCGACAGTTAACAATAGCCTACACACCACAGCAAAACGGCGTTGCAGCGAGAGCAAATCGTACTCTGGATAAAATGGCCAGATGTAACAAGAGGAAGAGTCTACAGAGTCAAGTAGCGGTGATGATTCTTTTCATAGCGCAGATGAAAAAGAAGTTCTACAGGTGGAAGAAGAACAATGTGTTGGTCCTGGAAGGCCGAAATTAATCAGGACGGACAGACCTGGTCGCCCGAAGAAGCAGTACAACATCCTTGGATCTATGGTTGCAAGCGATGTGCCGATTCCGTCAACTTACGAAGAAGCTATGAGTGGGTCCTGTTCATCACAGTGGCGTGAAGCAATGGCAACTGAGTATAAGTCTCTGGTCAAAAATGAAACGGAAACCGGTATGCCGACTTGAGAGTGTGCGATTTGTTTTGGCACTAGCAGCAGATTTGCAGTTATACTTACATCAGATGGACGTATGCACGGCGTATCTCAACAGCGATCTAAAAGACACATGAAGCAACCTCTAGGATACATCGATGAGAACAATCCAAAGGCAGTATTATTGCTAAAGAAGGCAATATAAGGTTTGCAACAATCGGGAAGGGAATGGAATTCCAAGCAGCATTGCGTACTACTGGAAATAGGATTTAATCCATGTAGCAGTGAACCATGCTTATACCAAAAGCGTGGGGCAGGTGATTTGGCATTAATTCTTGTATACTTTGATGATTTACTTATAGCATGTCGATCGAAGCAAATGTTGGACAGCATCAAAGCAACAATTTCAAATGCGTTTGATTGCACAGACAAGGGCGCAACAGAGCTATTTTTGGGTATGGAAATTCAGCGTGATGGTGAACTTGGGCCAAATACTTTGGGCCATTCTCAATATATCAAGGAGATGTTGAGGCGCTATGGGATTGAACATTGTGGCTACTCCTTTAGATGCAGGGCATCAGGTGGCATGTGACAACAAGGCATGCAAAAGGCTATCAGACGCAGATTGGCGAGCTGATGTGGTTGGCGCTTACTACAAGGCCAGATATATTGCATTCAGTTGCAAAGTTGGTACAGCGGAATCAAGATCCCCATTCAGAGCATGAGATAGGTGTGAAGCACATCCTGCGGTACTTAGCAACGACGGTGGACAAGAAGTACAAGAAAACCGGCAAGGCATTTGTTGGATATCCAGATGCTGACTGGGGAGGTGACAGAGTCGACCGAAAGTCATACTCGGGATATGTTTTCTTCTTGGGAGGTAGACCAATATCTTGGAAATCTGAGAAGCAGCGTAGCACTTAGTAGTACTGTGGCATAGTATATAGCGCTATCAACCGCATGCAAGGAGGCAGTTGTTTTGCGGCGCTTGATCGTCGAGCTTGGGTGCGGAGATGGTACTACCCCAACAATCATATAAGGAGACAACTTAAGTGCTCAACAGGTGGCGAAGAATCCAGTTCATCACTCGAGGACTAAACACATAGATATAAGATATCATTTTGTACGACAATCTGTATCAGATAAGCATGTTGAGTTAAAATATGTGAATTAATGATTGCTGATGTATTAACTAAGAATTTGTTAAACTTAAGGGGTTATATCTACTTGTAAGCCCAAAAAATCGTTCTTTTTTGAACATTTTTTGTGACGATGCTGTTTATTGAATGAAAACATAAAAGAAAGTATCATATAGAAAATTCAATGAAATTTTAGAATATGTTATGTTTTTCAAAAAATATTGGAACGCTTAGCTTCTGCAGGACATCTTCTGGAGGTCCTCCAAAAAAAGGTGTCTTGCGGTAAGCAGGATATCTCTGGTCCTGATTATCCAAATTGCAAAAATCCAAAATATTTGTAAAGAGAATAGATGAATACAGGTAATGATCGAAGGATTAGTCAAAATTTCGACTTTAAACAAAATGGCGGCTTCCTAAAAAAAAATCGTTTTTTTCGAAAATTTTTTGACTTTGAAGTGGCTTAAAAATCGAAACAATTTTCAGAATCCTTTTTCCTTCGATCATTACCTGCAAAAAATATCTAAGAATATCGTGTGAAAGTTTCAATCCAATCGGTTGAGCGAATTCCGAGAAATCTTGCTCACCGACTTTGAAAACATAGTTTTGGAAAAAACGCTGTTAAAGTTTACAAAACTGTTAAATCTAAGTTAAAACGCGCGTTTGCGTCGTCACATATTAGCTAATTTCTTTGAAACTAATTGCCGGATCGATGAAATTTTTACACAACATTTTTAAATATATGTTCATTCAATATATGCAAAAAAAAAAATTTTAATTTTTTTGAAAATTATAAGTAGATATTAACCCCTTAAAATGATATTGTAACTAATGCGTGCATTGAGGAAGGGTGTTAAATATGATGAATGTTCCAGAACAATGCACGCATGTTACATAGTTGTTCAATTTTCAACCCTTCCAGCACTTTTCCTCCTATATTTCGGCTGCAGTGTGCTTGAGCGATGAGAAAAAAAGAGTGAAAAACTACCAAAAGACTTTCGCGTTACACGTGCTTTTAGAAGCCAGTGTTGAGTTTCGCGAAAGAAATAAGTAAGTGGGACAGATTTCTATTCTTTCATTTGTGTATAAGTAAACACGTGTTATTTCATCTTCCAATAGTTAATTTTGCTTAAACTATTAAAATTCTTGAAATTAAGTGAGTTTGAACTGAAATCCACACTTGTTGCAATTCATAATTACCTTTTTTTTATAAAGAAATGGCTAGTTTTGCACGTTTATCCAGTGAAGATCGTGGGAGGATCGTGCCACTGCGTGATGTGGAGATGTCCATTCGCAAAATTGCAGAGAATATTGGAAGGATTAAAATTGCAGTGGAAAAGTTACTGAAAGACCCGGAAAATTATGTAAAAAAACTCCTTTCTGGTCGCCCACCAATGATAAGCAGCAGGAACAAAAGGCAAATAAAAAATATAGCGGTGAAAGAAAATATCAGCGCCTCCCAAATAAGGAATATCCAAGAGACGTGTGCAGCAAATCCTGCAGAGCTCCGAGAATGTTGCATATGAAAAAAAAAACTCCTCAAACCGGAACTACTGCCTAGGCATAAAACTGCTCGGTTACAGTTCGCCAACAAATACAAATTTTGGGACAGTGAGTGGAAAAAAATTATTTTCAGCGACGAGAAAAAATTTCAATTTAGATGGCCCTGATGGTTACCGCAATTATTACCGCGATGTACGTGCCCCAAAAAAAGTTCACGTGTCAAGAAATTTTCAGAGGGTCGTTGAGGATTGGATTTTTCAACAGGATAATACCCCCATCCACACATCAAACCTCGCAAAAGCCTACTTTAAAAACTCGCAAATTCCAATTTTAGACTGGCCAGCACGCTGTCCGGACCTGAAGCCGATCGAAAACCTTTGGGGCATCTTGACTCAACGAGTTTAAGCCAACGGAAGGCAGAAATGGGAAAAATTAGACGTTCAAATGCTCCAAAACTTAACTCGATGCCAGGCCGTATATTGAAAGTGTTAATCAATAAATTGGGGTCAATTTAAATTAGTTTAATAGCTAAAAGTTTGTTCGGGTAGTTTTTGTTTTCTTTCAAGACAGATAATGAATTTCTCCCAGTTACTTATTTACTTATTACAAGACAGATAATGAATTTCTTCCAGTTACTTATTTTGCTTGAACATTTTTTGTTTTAATGTCTAATATTATCCTAATCTAATCCTTTGTTTAATATTATCCTAATTTTTTTTTATTAAATTAGTTTAAAATATATTTTTAATTTTATTAAGTTTGAAGAAAAATTTGTTTTGTTTAAATATAGTACTCGATTCAGTTGTTAAAAATTGCAACGCATTGTCAGATTTACTTGATTAATTACTTTGTTTTAATTGTTTACTCGTATTTAAAAAAAAAATTTTAAGCTAACAATGCAGCATAATTACATTATACTTAAACTTGATTTCATAAAAATTAACCCTACTTCTTTGTTTAAAAAACCCCCTTAGTTCCTTGTTAGGGTCATAAATGATACTTTTTAATTTAATTAACAAAAATTGGTATTAAATCAGTTTCAATTTGTGTTTTTATTAATTTTTAATTATTGTCTTCGCAATCAGTACACAAATTGTAGCGTTGGTGATGGTTGGGACAACAAGCCTTCTGGCATGAACAGCAGAAGTTTCCATATTTATTCCCATCTGCGTTGTAGGGACATAATGCACATCGAGCACGTTTTTTTGGGTGGGACATAGTGGGCTCCTTTGATAACCGTTTGCGGCTTGTTGATAGCAGTTCATTTTGAATATCCTTGATTAAAGCAATGGCATTTTCTGCTATATCAACAGTAACATTGCTTCCCGGATTGTAGCATTTTTTGAGCATTCTGTTCCACAAATCAAACATTTCACGTATGGGTGATGCCAGCTTGTCGCGCATCCTTCTATCAGCACGAGTAGTTCTATCATCAAAACGCAAGCAGCCAGTCATCAATTCAAACTCAGCCTGACTCATTGTGGCCCTGAAGATTGGTCTTCCAGTAACGTCATCCCAAAGTTCACGTAGAGTTTCGCCCTTTCAACGAAAAACTCCGCTGTATTGAGCAGTCCGAGATAGCCCCTTAGTTTTACAGCATCCACTGAAACCCATTTTCCTTTATATTTTCTTACGCCAAAGAGGTTCGTATATTTCAAAATAATTTCTTGCATCGGAAAAAGAAAGAGCTCAAATGCCGATAGCTCATTTGATACACGAGATGTAGAAAATAGTGTAGGACCTGTTACATGTGAATATACGCACAATTATCCTCTGATGTTTTGAACTTATTTATGTGTATTTACATACCTTGTTCAATTGATCGATTTTTATTACTCGGTTGCTTGGAGGTCGGTTCTGTGTGGTAATATGCTTTACCATCTTTGGAGACGAAGACTGGCTTATCCTTACATTCGTGATGGATTCGTGACTCCTCTAACTCTAAATTGAAGTTATCAATGGACTCTCCATCAGAACCTATTTCGTCAATTCCAGCGGCGCCAATCTCCTCTGATGTTGGCTCATATAAAATATCATCTTCTTCAAAATCCTCTTCTGTGTCAGAATCGTAAGGTCCAAGTTCACTCACACATAAAGTTAGACTTATTTTTTCGCAACATTTTTACATGTGAACTCTATGAGTCTACTGCACGAAATGATTGATTGTCTGCTTTCGCACACAAAAAAATATTCTTGGAAGCCCCGTTATTATGTCAATAAACATCAAAGCATGTTAAGAAATGCATCTTTTGTAACGTATCTCATTGGATTTTCATGGGGGGTCATATTTGACCCTAACAAGGAACATGTAACTGTTCATTTTTTTACGTTAAAAATAAACAGATATTAAAAAAAGGCTTACCTCGAGATTGAAAAACACAATATCTCGAACTAAAAAAAAATTTATTTAAGTAAAGCCATTAATAAAAAAGATATTTAAAAAAAAAAAACAAAAAAAAAAGGGTCAAAAATGATACTGTAAGGAAGTAGGGTTAAACAAAAATTTGTAATTTTAAAAATTATTATTTAAAAAAGACTTTGTACATTGTATCGGATACAAATAATTAGTTTTACATTTGAGTAATCTCTTATTTGAAGCTTTTGGTTTTTGGTTTCTATCCTTCTATTAAACACGATATTTAAGTATTCTTCAAAAGCTGTAAAAATTTGATTAAAATCTATAAAGTGGTAAAAGGTGTAAAATTAAGGGTAGAATGTTTGTGACCCATTCAAAAAAAGACTGTGGAGTCCACTATGCTCCTTTTAGATTTTGTGGAAAAAAACATTAGTTAATTGTTTATGATAGTCAAACTGTCAAGCGGTTTTCGATTTAGAGCGGTGACCAGTTCAGAAACACGGTCATCAAAACTCCTTACTCCAAACAAAAATGTAAAAAAATATAAACAAAAATTCGATGTTTAGCAACAAATATTTAAAATTTTGACTCGGCCTTTGATGTATTTTTTCAACTTTTTAATTATAACAAGTAATGTGTAATAAAAACAAAAAAACCAATAAATCGCTTGCTAAATCGATTTTACAGGGGTCTACACCGCCGTAATAGAATGGACTGACCGTGTACCATCAAATAGATTGTAATATACTATTGATGTTCTGCGAAGCAATGCGTCACAGTAGTCCCGCAGGATCTTATTGATCTTCCTTCTCTCCTATTCACTCAACTTTCTTTCTTCTCTTTCACATTCTTCATTATTACATCTTGCTTTACAAATTTAAATTTTTGTTATTTAATGTTTAACTCAATAAATGAATAAAAAAAAAAAAAAAAAAAAAAAAAATACTATTGATGTTAGTGGTATTTTCGACCACGGGGTTCACAGAATGGTACTGACCCTGGTAAAAATCGAAGGGTCAGTACACTATGCATCGCTCTGTGGCAGCTCGTCGGCGGAGCGGTGTTCTTTTACACATTAAGAATATTATTGATCAAAAATTAAAGTGTACTAATACGGAAACTAACAACTAAACGACCAAGCAAACGATACAAACAAAAAACAAAATATTATCAAGATCTGACTGAACACTCTATTTCATAACTGACTCAACCAGGTAGATGTGCGTTTTGAAAGGAAGGAAGTATATCTAATATTTATTTATAGGGACAAGTGGTTTTGCCCAGAATCTCCTTCTGTACTCTCTTGATCCAAATGAATGGAGAATATTTATATTAAATTGCCCTAAAATCAACGAATTTACATTAATATTTTCTTGATTGATTACACAACATGATGTACTAGTGTCGGTTATAACTATTGACAATTTATTAAGATCAAAGTTAAATATATACATATGTACATATATTCAAATAGAATGTGAATACTATAACGTATAAAAATTAATACAAAATTAATAATTTATGTATTAACAAAATTAGAGAAAAAGAATAGCGTTTCTTTGATGAGTCCAATTTTAATATTTTCGGATCCTTTGGGTCGGGAAAAGTGTGGAGAAACCCTGACGAAGCTCCTCAAGACAAAAAATTTGGTTCCAAATGTGAAATATGAGGTGTAGGTTTGGCCACATCTGGAGCTGGTAAACTAGTGTATATAGATACCAAAATGGATAAGTTTCACTATCTTGGAAGATTAAATTATATCCTTTAGAACAGTGGTGGGCACGTAGTGGCTCCCGGAGCTCACCGAGCTCTTTCCGTTATTTTTGTGGCAGAGGTCATAAATGTGCGAGTTCGTAGGCAGAGGGACGCACAAGCAACTGCGGGACGCACACTCAACTGAGGGACGAACAAGCAACGATCGCGAGCTCGAGTTTGTGGGCAGAGGGACGCACAAGTAAATGTGGGAGGGGAAAAAGGAAAAAAAGGTCGAGATCGCGAGCTCGAGTTTGTGGGCAGAGGGACGCACAAGTAAATGCGGGAGGGGAAAAAGGAAAAAAAGGTCGAGATCGCGAGCTCGAGTTTATAGGTAGAGGGACGCACAAGTAAATTCGGGACGCACAAGAAAAAATTTCGAGCTCGAGAAAGGGTCATAAATGTGCGAGTTTGTTGGCAGAGGGACGCACAAGTAAATGCGGGAGGGGAAAAAGGAAAAAAGGTCGCGATCGCGAGTTCGAGATCGTAGTCATAAATGTGCGAGTTCGTAGATAGAGAGACGCACAAGCAGGTGCGGGAGGGGAAAAGGTCTCGATCGCGAGCTCGAGGGTAGTTCATAAATGTGCGTCCCGTATTTACTTGTGCGTCCCTCAGTTGCTTGTGCGTCCCTCTGCCTACAAACTCGAGCTCGAGATCGCGATCTTTTTTTCCTTTTCTCCCCTCCCGCAACTGCTTGTGCGTCCCTCTGTCCGCGAACTCGCACACTTATGACCCTTTCTCGAGCTCGCGATCGTTGCTTGTGCGTCCCTCTGTTGAGTGTGCGTCCCGCATTTACTTGTGCGTCCCTCTGCCTACAAACTCGCACATTTATGACCTCTGCTCGGACTCGACGTCGAGACCTTTTTCTCTGCCCGGATTGTTGTTTGTTGTAAATGTTGTTGTCGGGCTCACTTGCGAAATTTGGCTGCCCACCACTGCTTTAGAAAAGCGCGAGTCAGCTCCAATTTAGTGAGGCTACATACTATTTTCATAAGGACACTGACCCGAAACACGTCATATCTCGTGAAGGAGAGGTTACTATATAGTAATTAGCAGTTGCACACTTCTTCTCAATAGCCAAACCACAATCCAACTGAGCATTTTTGGAATTTTTTGGATAAGAGGATAGGAGCGCAAAATATCCGTAAAAATGTCACAAATGTCGCTTTTGCATTCGGAGTGGTTTTAAATTGCTGTGAATGATGCCAAATCTTTGTTAAGATGTATGAATAGTATGAAAAAAGTGGACAAGCTAATTTTTTTGCACTTTACTTAAACTTTTTTGGCATGATTTTCTTGTCACTTTTTGTACAATTGAATATAATTTTTATGTTTTTATTTAAAATAAGTCAATGAAAACACTCAGCACATTTTTGTTTATGAAATTTGTTTTAGGCTTCTTTTAAACAAGTTTAGTTCAAAAACCTAAGTTTACTTAAACTTTTTTGTCGACTGTATGTAGAAATCTAAGTTAATCAATATAGTCTCACTCGGCCTCCAGTAGACTTGCGGTCTGTAGCTGTAGCGCTAACTGAGTGAGCACGCCAAGCTGTACAATAAAAAAATATACACGTGTTTCTCAAAATCATGTTTTTATATAAAATTTATTTACATATATCGCCTTTTCTCTCTTTTAGTGCACTATATTTATTTAACTCCGATTAACTTTACAATTAAGTTTTCCGTCAAACACGTGTAATACTTCTAGGGGTGATGGTTATACACAAACCATGTGGTGTTAAATTTGCTTTATTTTAATTTTCCACAAATATAAACGCTCCTGATTGCTTTCAGGCACTTCATAAAAGTAACTGTAACAAAATTTTCGCAATGGCAACGAAAATTTTAGCTAGCGCTGCATGGAAGTAAACGGGACTTTTGCCAATTTCTCTCTTTGATTTGTCTTGCTGTTCTTTGGAAAGAGCGAGATCGCCATTGCTAGAGAAACGAAGTGCGTGGTATGCACCAAAAACATTAACCCTATGCCTGTAATAAAATTTTTTCTTCAATAAAAATCGAAATACTGAGACATTGGCAACAGATCCTTTTTTCCGTTCGTTAACCACTTTATTTTCCTGCCTTAACTAATTATAGTTAAAGGCCATTTCCATAATTTTTTGCAGAAACAGCCCACGCCCTGTAAAATCTCTCGCAATTTAAAAATTTAATAAGATTACTCCAACACTTTTTAATTTAACATATACATATACTGAAAAGTTATACAACTTTGGCTTGGCCTACGACTAATTTTTTTTTTTTTTACGCGCGAATCCCAGCAGCTGCACTAAGTGCCCACAACCTTCCGCCCATACAGTTTGAGTAGCGGGGAACAGTGGACAATAACACAGACAAATATCGAAAGCTAAAGCTATTAACTAAGTATAGATGATAGCGGTAAGGAGAGCTCTGGGCTGATCACACGATAAAGTCAATTGACAATGCAATCCCAGTTTACGCTACGAAGAACAAACAAATGATTTCATTAGATACACATATTTTATTTTTGACAAGAGTGCTTGCTCTTTGATTAATGGTCTTTCCTAATTTTAACTTTTTATGAACTGGTAATATTTCTTTTTGGGCATTTTTTTTCTTGTGTCTTCTTTTCGGGCATTTTATTTTACTGTTTACCTTCTACTTTTTAGGCGACTGTTTGTTTTCCTTTAACCAATTGCAATCGATTAGTCGTCTATTTGAAAATTTCTGGCAGTAAAAGCTAAGACTCATATTTCTCGCAGTCCAAATAGTAAATATGATTGGCACAGAAAAACAAAAGTTGTTAATAGTATAAGGTAGGAAATGTAGTGGTACAACTAACAAGCTTGGTTTACCTATACATCCACACACATGACACAAGTATTATTTATATGCCTAGTAAACTCAGTTTGTTATTAATTTCTTTCAGATCTGCAGATGATACGATGACAAATCAAAGGGTTGCGATTAAAAAAATTTCTCCGTTTGAACACCAAACTTATTGTCAACGTACTTTAAGAGAGATAACCATTTTGACTCGCTTTAAACATGAAAATGTAGTTTACCTTTCTATTTTAAACATTAACGTTTAGTTTAATAATTTTGTTTATTTTTAGATAATTGATATACGTGACATTTTACGGGTAGATAGCATAGAACAGATGAGAGATGTATATATTGTACAGTGCTTAATGGAGACTGATCTATATAAACTACTTAAAACACAGGTAAGCGGTTTTTAAATATCAAAGGTATTTTTTGTATTGTATGTACTGTCAAAATTTGTAAAATACATTCCAATATTATTTCGTTGCTGGTTAATCATCAATATATTTAAATATTCACATTTCTCCACCAGTTTCTAATAGTTCGATCAAAAGAAGTTAATATACTGATTAAAATGATAATTTGGCATTCATAGTTTGTTAAAATTTATGTTAAAAAAATGGGTTTTTGAAATGAGGCTGGTTTTACATGGGGATTGTCTAAATTTTTTTTTATTGTCTTCCGATCGTTTTGTAAGGCAATTATAATGCGTATGCAAAGCGCTTTAATATCGAATCTTTTTAAATTTCGCGACTATGATAAAGGTAATAAAGGTAATAATTACGTGGAATAGTCGAGACACTTTTGGAATTGGAGTCAAAGTAGAGTTTAGAATGTTTCGAGTTTTGGATCTGCCAATCGTACCGGACGATGTTCGGAAAACTAATTTCGATCTTTTTATTTTAACGCAACGGAAAAGCGCTGTTCTGTATGGATTATTCGTTTCTTCAGAAAAGACCCAACTGTTATCAACTGTTGAAAATTTGTATAAATCTCCCAAAGACTATTAAAAATATTATAAAATCTAAATTTGCAAGACTACGTTGACTGTCAACAAAGACTAGACGGGCAGCTGGAAGGAGGAACACTCACTGGTAACTTAGGCCATATAAGACTTGAGTAGATTTTGATACAAACAAATTCCAATTCTTGCCTAGGGGTAGTCACAGGCATGAAAAATACAAGTATTCGAGATTCAAATGTTATCCATTGATCCTGCAGTGAGCAGGATATCTCTTGTACAAGTTATCCAAATTGAAAAAATTCAAAGGATTTATTAAAAGAGTAAAGAATTAGTCAAAGTTTTAATTTTTAACAAAATATCGGCTTTAAAAAAATCTTTTTTTTTTTTTAAATTTTTTGATTTTGAAGTGGCTTACAAAATCGAAATTGTCTTCAGAATTCTTATTACTTTGATCATTAACTGGCAAAAACATTTAAGAAGATCGGGTGAAAATTTCAACCCAATCGGGTCAGCCGATTCCGAGAAATCTTGCTCACCGACTTTGAAAACATAGTTTCGAGAAAAACGCAGTTAAAGTTTTGGGAACCGTTAAATCTAAGTAAAACTGTGCGTAGACGTCTTTGCATATATGTAAGCTAATTTCTTTGAAACTAATTGCCGGATTGATGAGAAATTTGTACACAATATTCTTAAATATATGTACATTCAAAATATGCCAAAAAATTAATTATTTTTGAAAATTACAAGTAGATATAACCTCTTAACCATTGACCTTTCCTTTCGATAAAAGATCTCTAGTGAGGTGATTCTTGCTGCAAGCAAGTCTTATGGATGCTGGTATGTATTATATTTATCTATAATACTTTATTTTCAATTTTCGTATAATAGAAAAACTTGAGAAGTATAAAGTCGGATTTTTATCTTTAAGCTGTCGCTTGATCAAATTTGTTGTTGCTTAATACACTGTTTCAAGGACGAAGGCGTTGAAAACTTGAAATTGTCGGTACCATTAGTATACCATTGCCCAATAACTTCACTGATTTCTTAATACAACTCCAAAAAATATGTAGTAAATCTTCCATAGTGCTGTTGAAATTTAGTCTTTTGAAACTGCGCATTTAAATCAATTATTATTCTATGCATAAAAACCACAAAAGTTCCTTTGAGGGATCTCCTCTCAGTCTTAACTGGAATCAATCAAGCTCGTCAACTTAGTTACGATTTGATCTTATTATCTCAATAAAACTCTCCTTGAACGCTTGACAAGTTGCGTGTTGAGATAAGTTGCGTGTACGCAGGGACAACAAATTCACTTTCGCAACGGTCGAAAGAATTTGATGATCCTTACCCAATCACTATCTTTTTATTTTTCTGTTCCTCCCTCTAGTTGAAGAGATTATGTGTTTTTTTTTTACCACAATTTGGATCACACCATGTGTTTTTTTTTTTACCACAATTTAGATCACACCATGTAACGATTAAATCTGTTAAAACTTTTATTTTATGTAATTATTATTTTAGTTGTCGTCCGCTCTTTACACGACTTCGTTTTGGCATGCTATCAGCTAAGTTTGTGGTGTTACTTGGCTACTTGAACAAACTGCTCATTATATTTGTCAACGTTAGCTAAGCAGATAAAGTATTCTGAGCTGTTAAAGTATTCTGAAAGTTACCAAAAAATTTCTTCTCTCTATTAAATGACTTTTTTGTGGGATTATTAACAATGTTTTTTTCTAACTCAATAAGAGGTCGGCACCTTACTTCTCACTAGTTGTAGTTTCATCCAAAACTTTCAAAAGAATAACCAAAATCTCATTTCATTTGCTTTTAGCATCAGATAATGTTGTAAAAAATGTGGGCAACCAAATTGTCTTAAAATGCATTTTACAATAATGATTTCTTAATCTGCTCAAGTTCGCATCGCTTGTGTATATAGGAAAGACTACATCGTAACGACGGGCGTTTAAGATCGTACGCTAGTTGCGACGTTAGTTGAAATCCACTAATGGCCGTTGATGGCCAACGTAATACTACTAATTTTTTTTTTTACGTTTTATTTGTTTGTTGGATCTCTTATATAGGCTTATAAGACTAACAACAATTTTCTAGGTTTACCTTAATCTAACACATAACCTAACATCTGAAAGATGCTACATTGATCTATGGTCCTGATTAATTGCTAGAGGGTTGGGAGGTCGTTTCGTTGAAGACGAGTTCTTTCACGTACTCGGGTTAATGATTTGGCCAGGGAATTCGGGTGTGCCTGCAGTTTAGCGGTGTACTTTAGCTGTTGTACCTTTATTTCGGTTATTACGCTAGGAATGTGTAGATCTTTCTGTACATTTTCGTTTCGGATATACCAATGTGGTCTCGTGATAGTTCTGAGATTTTTAGATTGTGCCCTTTGTATGGTTTCGATATTGCTCTTGCTTGCGTTTCCCCACAGTGCAGAGTCGTATGTCCAGATGGGTTTTTAATACCGAGTTGTAGAGGAGAAATTTGAATTCCAGACATAGGGGAGATCGTGCATTGATGAGCCAAAGTAATCCGGATTGAGGCTCTGGCATGTTGTTGAGCGTCAATGATGGGCAATTTCTTCTATAGAGGGTAAACGTAACGTGCTTGCATTTCTGTTCGTTTACACGGATGCGCCAATCTGCTAGCCACTTTTCTATCTGCTTTAGGTGGGTTGCCAGTTGCTCAGCAGCTTTGATCGGACATTTGGAGCGGCTGAGGATAGCCGTGTCATCGGCAAAAGTAGATGTGGTGGATGTATGGTTTGTTGGTATGTCCGCTGTGTGCAAAATATAAAGTGGACTCAACACGCTGCCTTGAGATACACCTGCTTTTGATTCGAAGTCATCAGAGGTGAAGCTGTTACATCGTACAGCGAATTTTCTGTTGAATAGATAAAATTTCATTAGCTTGTGTGTATATTGTGGAAGCGTCGCTTTTATTTTATATATTAGGCGGTCAAGCCAGACTCGGTCGAAGGCTTGGGCGACGTCGAGAAAAATTGCTGCACAATATTCTTTTTGCTCGAATACTGTTCGGATCTCTGAGGTGATACGGTTGACTTGTTCAATTGTGCCATGCTTTTCACGGAAGCCAAACTGATGATGTGGGATTATATTTTGGTTTACCAATATTATACGGAGTTGTTAGACCTTTTCAAATAGTTTTGAAAGACTTGGCAATAAACTGATGGGTCTGTATGATGATGGTTGTGTTTTGTCCTTTCCGGGTTTTGGGATCATTATGATTAATGATTTGTTCTAACTTATGGGAAAGTGACCAGTTTTTACTATCGCGTTGAAGAGTTTGCAGATGTGACGCTCGACACAGATTAGGAGTTTTCGGATCATTTTCGGGGTTATTTTGTCATGGCCGGGCGACATTCTTGGGTTAAGATAATAATTGCGGAAATTTCCTCTGCTTCGAATTTCGGTTGCTGACTTTAAATTGAGGTGAGAAGGGAGGGCAGCTGAAAAGAGTCTGTTGACGGATTTGGCAGAAAGACCGTTTTTAGATAGCTGCTGATGAGTGCTCTTTCTTCAACTGAACGGGCCCATTTGCCAGTTGGGCATCATATAGGTGAAATTATACTGCTAATGATTACATTTTTTTTGCGGCATTGTTATCCAGCAAATCTGTATGACCACTGGGATCAACGTTTTCATCTGCTTCATTGTTTTGGTAATCTTTAGAGGAATTACTTTGAATAGTAGGGTATTATCGTTTATTAAATCGATGATATGATACGATATGGGAATTTTCATAACATTTCCTTTCATAGCCAAGTGATACGCATAAATATATATAAATTAGTGGTAAAATAGTTTTAATATTGGTAAAGTTTTTGCGTTTTTCAATACAACACACAATTTTAAAGCAATTTTTTTGCTCAAAAAAGTTTTTAAACCTTTTGCACATCCTTTAAAATTTAAATCTTTCTTTTACTTAGATAAAGAAACAGCGAGAAACTCTAAGTTTCAAGGCAGACAAAGATTAAAAAATAAAAACCCGTAAGAATAAAAGAGACCGACTGGTAAAGAATCCTTGGACAAGCCAGATTTTAAAATTTTAGAGAATTTAAAGTGATAAGGCCAGATAAGACATTCTCAAAAACACATACAAGCAACTCGAGCGTTAACTTGAGTTTAAGAAATTTATGTACTTTGAACTTCTAATCTTCATTTCAGCATTAAAAGAAAACACTATATACCCTACAAATTCTACAATATCCAGACTTTCATATGTTTCCAACAGCTAACGCATCTTGCGCAATTAAAACAAGGGAAAGAAATAAATCCACTTTTAAAGAAGAATAAGCTTGCATATATGAAAATGAGCTTTATAGGAAGAAGTCACAATAATTCTCCACTCTAATCCATCTTAAAAATTAACATAAATGAGACTGGACTTGGAAGAATATCACCTTGCTGTAGAGTAAAGTAATTCAAGGAAAAAGGAAATTAGACGGCTGAAGTGATATGGAATTTATTTAGAAACAATTACTGAAAAGAAATCACACGACTGACATTTAAAGATGACGCTGTCTGCGTTTTAGAAATGAAGCGCTTTAGGTTCCTAACAGACTGAACAATTATTATTAAGTACTGATAATATTGCCATTAGCTGCCAACTGCAGACACACAGGAGGAGTTCCACCAAAAAATATACGTTTGTTCCGGGCTTGATCTCAAACGTTTGTCTGTCTGTCTTATCTACGGAAAAAAATTGGAAAGATATAATTTCAGACGTCTTTAAAATATGTGACCGACCTGTTTACAGTGTTAAATTGCACTTGCAGTAACAATTTTGGGCGGATAACGTCTTATTAAAAGAATACATAGCCGAAAAGAAAACTAAAGGTCCAATACTGTCTAGTTTCTTAAAACCAAGAATTTATAATTTACACAGTAGTGGTTAAAATGTTTAATTCTAAAACGTGCTTCTCGTGTGGGCGGAGCGTTGAGACGTTCATCTTTTAATAATTATAAACATTACATTACAATTTATTTACTTCTCTCCATGGTTGTGACTTAATTGTCTTTGGTAAATTTTAATGGGCGTGCCTGGGGCAAAATAAAAGTTGAAAGAAGAAACAATTATATTTTTACCTGCGCCCGCACCTAAGTATATGTACACTGACGAGCAAAACTGTAACACATATTCAACGTTCTCACTTCAACGGTCTGTATTATCTCTTCTCTTATATACAAATTTGAAGAAATTTGATGTGCTGAAAGATTTTTGCAAATTAGAAATGTAAAAAAATCACATGTTACAGTTTTGCACTGCAAATATTTTTAAACAAATATTATTACTAAGTTTTTTTTAATAATGAGTCCACAGCCCTTTTGATTTTTTGAGGTTGTTTATGCGGTTTGACATACTTTGCACGAGTACCAAACGTCCCTCGTTCTCTCTGCAGTACAGTATACAATACGGCAAACCGTTAATTACGGTGGCGGGTCCATAATGGTTTGTTGCTTTATTTGTAAGAATGGAGTTGGGCTCCTAGTATTAATCGATGGGATAATGCGTAAGGGGCAATTCCTAAACATTTTACAAGAAAATGTAGGAGGAGTCATTGGCAACATGGATCTTGCTGCTAAAAAGTGCATTTTTCAGCAAGACAATGACCCGAAGTACATATCCCATTTGGTGAAAAATTGGTTATTGAACTAAAAGTTTTAAACTATAAATTGGGCACCGGCAATCTCCTGACATGAATCCCACAGAAAACCTATGGAGTTTGCGGATTATGCAGCTCCTCCAAATGGCATGATGGAGTTGTGGGAGAAAACGAAGCACGTTTGGTACTCGATTCCACCTGAAATGGTGCCACGTTTTGTGCAAAGTATGTCAAACCGCATAAACAACGTCAATATATAAATAAATATTTATTTAAAAATATTTGCAGTGCAAAACTGTAATATGTGATTTTTTTTTACATTTTTGATTGGCAAAATTCTTTCAAAGCTAAATACTTCACTAAGAAAACAAGACTATGATCTTAAGCATGCATAAAGCAGAAGAGATAATACAGATCGTTGAAGTGAGAACATTGAATATGTGTTACAGTTTTGCTCGTCAGTGTATTTGCATATTCAACCAAGACATACAGTGACTCAAGTTTTTGATCACGCTTTTTTACCAAAGTGCTATTATAGAGAAAATCTGTGATGTTATTGCTTTTCCAGACAATTTTTCTATTCGGGCAGAAAGTGCAAATATTTTAGATTTTGTAAATCAGATTTAATTAGAGATTTACCTCTTAATCATGATAATATAGAGCAAAATCTAAGAAAAGGGCCTGTGATCAATTATCACCCTACATAAATTTTCTTCCTTTTATTTTTTTAATGTTTTATGTAAACGCTTTTGGCAGCAAAAACAGCTTGGATGCGTTTTGGCATAGAAAAAATTAAGTTTTGACACATTGCTGGATCAATGTTTATCCAAACAATTTGCACGTTGGCCCACAGATCTTCAGGACTTGACCCCTAACTCGAAATATTGGAAATTTTGCGTTTAATCTCCACCCAGTGTTATATCGGGTTGGGGTAAGGTAATTGTGGTGGCTAATCTGAAACCTTAATTTGGTTCTTGTTTGTCCACTCAGCAGTTTTTTTTCGAAGTGTGCCTAAGATCATTGTCATGTTGGAAAATGACCACCGGAAGGGATTTTAAAGACTTAGTCGCACTTCCTTTGAGTCCATGACCCAAAATTGCCTTTCCTACTTCTTCAGCGGTCATAACAGCCCCACAAACCCCTAGATTCCCCCACCGCCGAACTTCACAGTAGTTGGAATATGGCGACGATTCAATTTTCCCTTGGCTTTTTCCGGATCCATAGTTTGCCATCCGAATGATATTTGTTTATGTTGGTTTTATCTGACTCTACTACTGTTTACCAATCTTCAGGAGTGAAATCCTTGTATTTATTTGCAAAGTTTAGCCGCTAATTTGGATGCTTTTGTGTCAGTAAACGCTTTTTTATTTTACCCCGTACATGGTAGTCCTTTTTGCGCAAAATTTTTTATACTGCATCGTTGGATATGTGGATCCCGAGATTGTTTCAAAGATCAGCATTGATTTCTGATGCACTTCAGATGTCTAACACGATCAATCTGACGTTGGAGCCTCCTCTACACAGTTTTATTCAATATTGACTTCCTTTCAAGAGTGCTTCATTCAGGCTTTTTTGGCATATTTTTGCAAATTTTTCAGACAGGGCTTACTGAAAAGGGTAGTTTTCTGGATATTTCACGGTGTAAAACCATTTTCCTCTTAAAATGGACAGTTTCTTTCAAAAAAATTTTTTGAAGTTTGAGCCATCTGCCCATGTGGCATAAGAATTCGATATTTACTTAAAAAAGAAAGCTTTCCTTTATAATAAACAGCCTAATTTACCTTGTTAATAATCGAATGTTAAAATTGCATAAAGTTAACTGCTTTCCGATCGCAAAGTTCCATTTTAGCTTCCCTCAACTAATTGATCACGTGGCTTTTTTTCGATTTTGCTTTGTGTTATCGGAACATAACGGTACATTTCAAAATTACGCCTTTGTACAACATCTGAAATATCAATACTTACTAGCAGATGCAAAAGGAATGTGAAAGTAGCTTTAAATTAGAAGTTTCAGCTTGTAAAAGCACTTTGGAAAAAAAGCGTGATCAAAAAGTTGAGTCACTGTATACGCTCTGCGAAATTCAATTAAAGGCACCCTATTTTTCTTGCGTATTTCGTGTACAAAATTTTTGAAATTTTTTTGTTGTTTTAAAAAATATTTAGTTCTTCTATACTTCTTTAAAAAATTAAATAATTTAATTTAAAAAATTTGCGTAATTTTTTAAACAATTTTTTTCGTTAAATCGGTGCGAAATTCAATTAAAGGCAGTGTTAGAAAAATTGTAAAAATTAATAAATTCAAGTTCTAGCTTTGAAAACAATTTGAAAAATCCTTTTTGAGATCGATTCCACTATTTTTTGGAACTTAGTTTGTGGCATTACAGACCATTCTTCAGTTACAGCACTACGTAACTCGTCAAGCGTCTGAAATTTCCTCCACCAGCGTAATAACGGCTTCTAAAATTTCACCACATATTCTTAATTGGAGCAAAAAGTCAGAAAAATGTGCTGGCCGTTTCAAAAGTCCAATGTCCTTTGATAAAAACCACTGCAAACTTGATCAAGACAGGTGTAGCGGTCCATTGTCTTGCTTGCGTCTTGCTGCTGCTAAGTAAAAGTGATCAAAGTGTCATCCAACATGTCGATATAATTTGCCAATGACATCCTTCCGGAGATATTGAAAATAAGGGTCCTGCTATGAAAAGTAAAACCAACAGCCAAGAAAAGAAAACATGATTGAACCACCTCCACAGTTTCTTTTTATTAAAATTGGTGTAGATCATCCTAAATCATGCCAATATTAATTAAAACCATTTATGCCATCAAAATTAATTTCAATCCGTAAAAATTTAATTTTACCAGTGCTTGGTCCAAGACATGTGTTTTTTGGCTAAATCCAATTTTGCTACTTTGTGCGCTTTAGCCAGAGAAGGCTCCGAATTCGTTTTCCTTCACTTTAGTTGTTTACTGGTTGACAAAATTTGTTGCAACCGATAGGTAGATATTGGCAACTGAAAATCTGCATTAATTTAAGATGCAGTGATATTTGGTTTTAAGCAGGAACGAATTATTGCCGCTTTATCCTTTGCTGAAAATTTTTCATTGTTATTGTTTTTTCGATTTTTGTTGTACTTTTTCTGTAAATTTCTCATATTGTCTAGCGGAGAAGCTAATCGATTTAAACGCAATGAAATTATGCTATTGAACATATCGGTATCCTTGTAAGCAAGATCTTTGCAATCTCTGAAGGATTAGCTGTTTTTGCCTTTCCCATATTGAATTAATAGGGAAATTCGGCGAGATTTGTGTAAATACTATTTACGAAAATTAGTAGAACTGAGTATCAGTACAGAAATAATTTATTTTTCTGCAATAACAAGCTCAAAAATTGCTACGAAGTCACTGCTTTTAATTGAATTTCGCACTATAATTTGACAAAAAACAGAAAAATTAGCAAAAAGGACTAAAAAACTAACGGTAAACAGAGTTTTTGAAGTTTAACGCAGACCACGATCTACAATATGAAAGAAAAATTACGATTTATCTGGAAAAAATCTCCAAATTATATCCAGCTTCGACGCGATATACAACATGTTTATAAGATATACTAAAAATTTCAGTTGTTCGATCTGCTAGGATAAGTTTTCCTTTGTAATCCATTTTTTCTTCAGGAATTTTTTGTTTTAATGTCCTGGAACGTCTTCTTTTTGATGGGCTAATTTGCTTTTTCAATCTTTTCCTATTGTACTTTCCAATCCTTCATTACTTTTTCTATTATTTATTTCAATTTTGAAAAATACTCTTTTTTTGAAGTAATCGTGTTCGGATGGCTTGTTTCCCAACGACACCAATAAATCAGTGTGGGCTTTGTCAAATTCATCCCAAATATACTCAATCGCCTGCATTTTATTTATTACATTATTTATTTATTACATTTCCTTGAGGCAGAGTCCTTTCTGACATTTCTGATGACATTTGAAATCTCTTTTTCTCTCGATTTACTTTTTTTTATAGTCTTTGATCCGTTGAAAGTATATTTATCAATCGATTAGCTAGCTCCGACTGTCGTACCTGTTTAGTGTTCAAAGTACTGGTAAAAAGTAATATTAATTTGAACAATAAGTATAAGGTTTAAATTTTTTTTATTTTTATTTAATATAAATGTGAATACATATATGGATATACTGGATTCTTAAAATCCTTAAAATGCTTGGTCGTTGTGTTGGGAAAATGCTTTTTGATTGGCTACGCCTTATCCCATCCCACGTCGCAGAAATCCAATTTTGGAGGACTAGGTGACAAAGTGCTGAAAGGGATTTCACCCAATCAGTCGCACTTCCTTTGAGTCCATGACCCAAAATTGAAACATAGTGGTCCGCATTCATAAGTCCATCATCCAAAATGGCCTTTTCCACTTCATCAGCGGTCATACAGCCCCACAAACCACTAGATTCCCACCGCCGGACTTCACAGTAGTTTGAATATAGCGACATTTTAACTTTTTCTTGGCTTTTTCCGGATCCATAGTTTGCCATCCGAATGATATTTGTTTATGTTGGTTTTATCTGACTCTACTACTGTTTACCAATCTTCAGGAGTGAAATCCTTGTATTTATTTGCAAAGTTTAGCCGCTAATTTGGATGCTTTTGTGTCAGTAAACGCTTTTTTATTTTACCCCGTACATGGTAGTCCTTTTTGCGCAAAATTTTTTATACTGCATCGTTGGATATGTGGATCCCGAGATTGTTTCAAAGATCAGCATTGATTTCTAATGCATTTTGCATGTCTAACACGTTCAATCTGACGTTGAAGCCTCCTCTGCACAGTTTCATTCAATATTGGCTTCCCCCCAGGAGTGCTTCCTTCAGGTTCTCTGGCATGTTTTTGCAAATTTTTAAGACAGGACCTACTGAAATGGGTAGTTTTCTGGATATTTCACGGTGTGAAACCATTTCCTCTTTAAATGAACAGTTTTTTTGAAAAAAAATTTTTGAATTAAGAGCCATCTGCCCATGCGACATAAAAATTCGATATTTACTTAACAAAGAAAACTTTCCTTTAAAATAAACAGCCTAATTTACCTTGTTAATAATCAAATGGTAAAATTGTACAAAATTAACTTAAACTTACACCGCAAAGTTGAATTTTAGCTTCCCTCAACTAATTGATCACGTGGCTTTTTTTCGATTCTGCTTTGTGTTATCGGAACATAACGGTACATTTCAAAATTATGCATTTGTACAACATCTGAAATATCAATACTTACTAGCAGATGCAAAAAGAATGTGAAAGTAGCTTTAAATTAGAAGTTTCAGCTTGTAAAAGCACTTTGGTAAAAAAGCGTGATCAAAAAGTTGAGTCACTGTACTTCTACTAAGATTTCTTTTACCAAAAAATAATGTGCTGTATTTTATTCACGTGTTTGTGTGATTGTTATTTGCAAAATGATGTCTCAAATAGAATTCCCAGTGACGGTTTGCGACTCCAAGATGATAAAGCCTACTTCTCATCATCCAGGAAAAAAAATTAACTTCCGTTGCGAAACAAACATAGTGATATGATCGAATGGCTCTTTTGATCGGGATGCTCAACACTCGTCACTACTATTCCCAAAGCATTGGTAAAACTGACTATGGATGCCTGAAGTGAAGCAAACTTACATCCAGTTCTTTGCTTTTTTGACATACTATTTTCAAAATATCTCGTGCCACGACTAGGTTTGATCCATTTTTGTGTTTTTTTGTCTTTATTCTATAACGGATATTTAAGGCTATTTAGAAATAATGAGCATTTTCCAGTAACTGGTAGCGCTTATCCTGAGCATTTTCCGATTCAGAAAAGTAAGTTTTTGGATCTGATATTTAAGTTGGATTCTACCATCTTCTGATCCGCCCTTTCGATCACCGATTGATTGTAACATTCCTATGCCTTAATCATATTATAGTTAAACATAATAAGTTTTTTTCTACAGCAGATTTTCTATATGCAAACTTGCTGTATATAAAACTTGCTATTTCTTTATTTTTTTATCATTTTTGTGTCATGTGCCTTTTTTATTTTACTATTTATTCATTTGGCACATGGCAGGTATAAGTAATATGATTATTATTGAGCGAGGGTAGTTTGCTAAGCAGACCCCTGATATTTTGATTACTAATGGTGTCTTCAAGAGATCATCCTCGAAGTGTTCGGTTGTAGGCGGGAAATAAAGATTTGTTTCATAGGAGTAGGAGTTGACATCTGACGAGTATTAGGAACCTTGGCCGTGACTGGAATCAAATCTTCAGCTCAAACAGCTTATCAAAAATTCATTTTTGTTTGACCAGCAGTTACTGCGATCGAATAGCGAAAGCAGAAGCAGGCACTGTATCTTTTAATTTGAACAGTCGAATGATTTTACAAAAACAATGCCGTTGAGACTAAGCTTTATATACACCCAAGGAAAAGTGGCAAAGAGCCCTCCTTCTTCTCTTTAATGAGAACTTTTAACTTGAGAACTCCCACATAAAAAGTAAAGAAAATTTATAAAATTCATACTTTTGGTAAAAAACTACATTTTAAATGGCTTAGTTGAAAGCAAAATTTTTCGAATAATATTTAGGCTAAACAATAAAGTTATTAGCGGGCTTAATACACAAAACAAATTTCTGAAGTAGGGTGAACAATAATCGCTTCTTGCTTATACACTCTTCAAGTCTTCATAAATCTATCAAGGGGACGTCAATGGGAAGTTATCTTGGATCATTTCTGTTTACCCTCTTTTTTGTTCTTGGATCCATGTAATTGCGATATCATCTCATCTTGTCCGATGTAGTTTTCATATTCATCATTTCATTTAACTTATTCAATCTTAAACCAACCAAATGTAAAGTTTTGATTTTTAATAGATTTCTTACAGTTTGTAAGCTCTTTCCTTAATACTCCATTTACAATGAGATAACACATTTGGGTGTCCCTATACACTGAGAGTTAACTTTCTAGTTTCATATTTTGAAAAAAGCCTTGGGTGTTTTAAGGTTTCTAAATCGAATCTGATATTCATACATTTTCCGTATAGTCATCTCAATATACATAGTTTATATTGAACTGTTTTAGTTTAATATGATAGATAAATATGACCCGACGATTGTGGAAATATAAGAATTGAAAATCAATGTACATTTAAAAAAAATGTCTAAATTTTTGTTGAGGGGTATTTCTTTGAATAATTTAAAATTAACAAACTGAAAATGTTTAAAATCAGCTTGAAACCGATTGGACAAAACCATATCTCTATATCTTAAGCGAATCTTTGTCATTTTCATCATAAGTACGAGAGAATGTATCAAGACGGAAGGTAGATCATTTATAATTGGGCAACACCGAAATGACATTGCTGCATCTAAAAAAGGGAGACTTGAAAAGGACCCTTTGTGTTTTGTTTGTCAGATTCTGACGAATCTAACGATTAAGTATGTTTGGAAGAAAATCTGTTATTACTGTTAGAAAGTCTATTGATTATCTTGCTGGCAAAACAAAAGCCATGGTGGAGGTCGTCAGCCAGCGTATTCGTTCCAAATTATAGCGGTGGAAACACCGCTTTGTATCCAGTCAGTGGATAACTTGACATGATCCAAAGTAGAACAATGGGCTGCGACAAACAGAACGAGGCATAGGAAGAAAACTGTTTAAATCCATCCTATTATACTTGGGTAGCTCATGAGTGAGTGACCCAAAATGAATGTCTCACTGAACTGAGCCACTGACCTTGTTTATTCAATGTGGCTCATTTTGGCTCACTAGCTCATTTTGGCACACTAGCTTCTTTTGGCTCACTAGCTCATTTCGGCACACTAGCTCATTTTGGCTCACTAGCTCAGTTTGGCTCACTTGCTCATTTTGGCACACTAGTTCTTATGGCTCGTTTTGCGTTCTTCTCAAGTGGCGATCACAATGTGAACTCATGAGTTATCTGCCAGTGAGCCAGTGTGCCATATGAGTGAGTTGGCTCACTTCGAAAAAAAGAACGAGTGAGCTGGTTCACCCCGATGAGGTGCTGTTACCTAAGTATGCATCTTATATATATGAATTTAAAAAGAACCCCTATATTTTACGAGGGCTACTATTTATGTCACGAATTCTCAATACTAATGCCAACATGTAAAATCTGGCGACGCCATAATTTATCGCTGGTTTGCAGAATTTTTTCGTGAACGTAGATCAGTCGCTGACGAACTCCGTAAAGGTCGTCCACAATCGATTGTTGCACCACAAAACATCGATTGTGTAAGTGAGATCTTAAATACTTAAATGTAAAAAAGGTTTTTTCTCGGTGGATACCGAATAACTTAACCATCGCTTAAAAGTTTCAAAAAAGTTTTTTAAATCGTGATGACATATACATAGAAACCGGAAACTAAACAGCTTTTTAGACAAATGGTCGCTTGTTGCTTTGGGAGAATTGGTCATATGGGCACTCTTCCCTTAAAGCAACGTAGGACTGTGGTTCTTCATTTTTTTTACCGGGGGGTGTTTTAAGAACTTCCCATGACTAATTGTCGAAGGAGAATTATTTTCTATCATGCTCTCACACATCTCGGCCACACGGCGGGGTGTGGAATGAACATATCCAAGGTTTGGAAAAGGGAACTTCGAGATCTTAAACTTTTAATAATATAGAACGTACGGCTTATGTTAGTGGCATACAAGTGTGAGCTGTGAATCCACTGCCCAGTTAACAAAAAAAAAAAAAACCCAAAAGGACCAAATAGCCGCAACCATGGTTGACCAAGGCAATTACATGGACCGTAGATTATGAAAATACATTAAAGATACCTATTTCTGTTCGGTTGATAGTTGTTAAAAGTCCTAAGACCATCTATATTTCTTCTAGAGAGGTTATAAAATACCTCGTATGGGCGTTATATGGCCTGTGTGATGTGTGGTCGCAATCGAAGCAGTCAAAGCATCGATTTTATGACTCATTCGCCCAAAATTCCTGACTTGGTTAAAGATATTGCCCGCTACAGAGTTCTATTTACACTCAATCAGGTTTATAGCTATTACTTCTAAGCGGTTATCGATTTCGAAAAATTCTTTTGACCAACAGTCTTTTACTAAAGGCAAAATTAGTCTAGTTAATTAATAATAATCTGAAGAGAAGACTTAAAGTTGGTTGTTGAAAATTTCTTAATTTTGGGACAACAGGCAGGCCAGGCAGTATCAACTGGTGCGTAAAAAATCAGCCATGGTGCTTCTCGTTCAAAATCCATCAATTATTTACAAATGCAACTCAACCTAAACAATTGAACAATTAAACCACGAAAGACCTGTTTTAGATATTTTCAGTGTAACACATGATTTCAAGACACAACGGGGAAGGCAGTTATTCTTACACTTAGACCTACATATCTTGTGACAGGGTCAGATACTCGATTAGCCAACTCTTCCTCTTTTGTCATCTGTTGCTTACAGACAACATTGTACTCAAGTGCTCATAAGTTCTGATATTTTAATTCGTTTGACTTGCGGTTTCTGGCAACTTTCAGAATTACACTTTGGGCAAGCTATCAGCTGATTGCTTTCGTTTTAGCTTCTCAATAGTTCTATAGGTAGCAGCTTCTGAAATGTGATTTGATTCTCGTTGTAACCTGAAGTGTGCCGCAAAGAGGTAAAACACAACCAATCGACAATTTTGCCCAGATGAAGTCTGGCTAAGGATTTGTGATGAAACAAACCTGTATGCGTTATCCCATATATGTTTATATCCATCGCAAATGCTTTTCCAAGAACTCGCTTAAAAGAAGAGAGGTGTCATGGGACAGCCGGATGGATCGAATTTCCTTTCGATTAAGAGGGTCGTCTAGGGCTGTTTTTTTTTCAAGAATAAAAAAAAATCATTTTGCGCAGTTTTGGTGAAATCGAAGTTTTCCAACAGTTATTGATAAAAACATTTTCCGGATAAATTTCTTAATTTTTGATTTTCTCTTTACTCGTTGCTTTTTTCTTGATCATTTCTTTTTATGTTGCCTTTTAATTAAGATTGGGTTCCCATACATATTTTTTATTTCGATGATACCCCTTGCTAAAATATATTATAAGCAATTTATTTAAAAAAATTATAAACAATTCTTACTTCTCCGGTCATTTTAATTGTATTTTTTATTAAACATTTATCGTTATTTAAAAAACAAAAAAATGCAAACCGAAAAACTAAGTATTTTCCAGTCAGTCGCAAGTTATCGGTATTTGAGTTATTTCCCATTCACTTGTTTTTAAAAAATTTTACTTCCTAGTTAACTTTTGACTATTAATGGCTCTATGTTAAAATAAAGTGAAAAATCACCTGACAGGTATAGTTTTCGGCAAAATCTAATGAGATAATACATTTTTTTTAGTTCAGATAGGTTTATATACAGTTTGTCAAGTAATTTCTTGCAAAACGGAAAAAGTCATAGAAATTCGTTTTTCAACTTATTTTTTATTATTTTAATTTAAGCTTTTGTAATTTTTTTCATTGTTGTTCTTAAGATTTAAGTAGGGGAAGGTGGGGTATTTTGAGCCACTTTTTTTTATTGCCAGAAATTTTCTATTTAAACAAGTTTTACTTCAAATTTGAGTGCTGGGTGTTGTAGTATGAAGATCTAGCATTTATTTGGTCACAACAGTTTAATGGAATATTTAAAAATTAGGTGATGATTCTAAAGCAATTTCCAAAAATACCTTTTTTCGTGATTTTTTAATATTCTCGGGGTATTGTGAACCACTTTTAAAATTGAATAAAAACAACAATTTAATGTTAGGAAAATTTTATTTATTTCACTAAAATACAAATAATAATTGAGAAATTAGTTGTTGTAGTGAAAAAAATTACACACGTCAGCCTGAAATGCAATTTATGCAAGTCCAATAACTTTCAGTTATTCTGGCACATTTCAAGTGCACTGCACGATCGCAGACGTTGCAATATATGGTATTTTGCTGATTAATTTTTTCGGCATGTTTTCCATACACAAGCATTCAACACATTAAAAAATGTCGTTTAATGGCAAGAAACAAGTGGCTCATAATTTCCCAAGAAAAAAGGTTCACAATTCCCTGAACCCCCATTTTTAGAAAATGGCTGGAAAATCCCATTATAATTTTGAATTTTTTAATATTCGTGTGTATATTAAAAAACAGGAATAAAAAAATATAAGGACATTCCCGGAGTGTAAATTATACATCGAGAGCATCCAATTTCTATTTGTTAATAAAACAAAGTACCAATGCCGGTGCCTACACTTGTTCATTATGGAAATTATAGGGTATCATAAGACGAGTCGATAACAGTCATTCGCACCTTTTTTAATTCACTGGGGGAAAAAAATGGCGCTGCCTCACGATTCCCCGTGGCCCAAAATACCCCGCCTTCCCCTATACTTTTCATTAATAAATCAGAAAAAATCAAACTTTCATCTGCAAAACAAAAAAAAATATCAAAGAAGCTAACTTCGGCTCTGCCGCAAAATAATTGGTATAAATGTTTAACAAAATAAAAAAAAAAAAAAAACAAAAAAAAAACACATCTAAAAATTTTCACTTCTTCACCGAGCGAGCATTGAACCATCAAACACCGAGCCCATCGTGGCACCGATCTCTACATACTACGCCACCGTCCTTTCTTAGCTGACGTAAGCTAATTCGACATATATGCGAACCCATTGCATCTCGCTCTTTCAATTTCGTTTTGTGTAAGAACACAACACAAATATTTCTGTCTCTCTCTCACACCGCGTGGTGGTTGAATTTTTGCATATGTATGTGTGTGCGTGAGCATTAAAATACATACATTTAATTTCTATCAAATATGATTGTTGTTTGTAACCTTAATAATTATCCGATCTTGTTCAAACTTGGTGTAGGGTGTATGGGTAAAAAATGAATTTAGATGCAACAACAAAAAAAACAATAATTTTATATATTTCTTATTTGGTGCCGCGCGGATTCGAACTCGGGTCTTTTGTGTTTGTACGGCAGATTTCTTTTTTTTTTTTTTTGCGTTTATTTATTTGTTGGATCTCTTATATAGTGTATAAGACTAACAACAATTTCCTAGTTTTATCTTAATCTAATACGTAACCTAGCATCAGAAGGATGCTTCTTTAATCTATGGCCCTGATTATTTGCTAGAGGGTTGGAAGGTCGTTTCGTTGGAGACGAGTTCTATCGCATGCTCGGGTTAATGATTTGGCGAGGGTATTCGGGTGGGCCTGCAGCTTAGCGGTGTACTTTAGCTGTTGTACCTTTATTTCGGTTAGTACACTAGGAATATGTAGGTCTTTCTGTAAGTTTTCGTTTCTGATATACCAAGGTGCTCCCGTGATAGTTCTGAGAACCTTGGATTGAGCCCTTTGTATGGTTTCGATGTTGCTCTTGCTTGCGTTTCCCCACAGTGCAGAGCCGTACGTCCAGATGGGTTTTAACACAGAGTTGTAGAGGAGAACTTTGAATTCCAAGCATAGGGGAGATCGAGCGTTGATAAGCCAATGTAGTCCGATTGCTTTAAGCTTTAGTTGCTTTTTCTTGGCTTCGATATGCTTACGCCAAGTTAATCTTCTGTCGAGGTGAACTCCAAGATATACAACATCGTCGGATTGAGGCACTGGCACGTTGTTGAGAGTCAATGATGGGCAGTTTCTTCTATTGAGGGTAAACGTAACGTGCTTACATTTCTGTTCATTTACACGGATGCGCCAATCTGCTAGCCAATTTTCAATTTCCTTTAAGTGGGTTGCCAGTTGCTCTGCAGCTTTGATCGGACATTTGGAGCGGCTAAGGATAGCCGTGTCATCGGCGAAAGTAGATGTGGTGAGTGTAGGGCTTGTTGGTATATCCGCTGTGTATAAAATATATAGTGTTGGACCCAACACGCTGCCTTGAGGTACACCTGCTTTTGATTCAAAGTCATCAGAGGTGAAGCTATTACAACGTACAGCGAATTTTCTGTTGAATAGATAAGATTCCATTAGCCTGTGTGTATATTTTGGAAGCGACGCTTTTATTTTGTATATTAGGCCGTCAAGCCAAACTCGGTCAAAGGCTTGGGCGACGTCGAGAAAAATTGCTGTACAATATTCTTTTTGCTCGAATGCTGTACGGATCTCTGAGGTGATACGGTTGACTTACTCAATTGTGCCATGCTTTTCACGAAAGCCAAACTGATGATGTGGGATTATATTTTGGTTTACCAGGATTGTATTTATACGGAGTTGTAGGACCTTTTCAAATAGTTTTGAAAGACTTGGCAATAAACTGATGGGTCTGTACGATGATGGCTGTGTTTTGTCTTTTCCGGGTTTTGGGATCATTATGATTACTGATTTTTTCCAACTTATTGGAAAGTGACCAGTTTTTACTATCGCGTTGAAAAGTTTGCAGATGTATCGCACGGCACAGATCGGGAGTTCTCGGATCATTTTCGGGGTTATATTGTCATGGCCGGGCGACTTTCTTGGGTTAAGATAGTTTTTAATAATTGCAGAAATTTCCTCCGCTTGGAATTTCGGTGGCTCGGTTTCCACTGGGGTGCTTAGAGGGGGAAGCTGGAATGAGTTTGTTGACGGGTTTGGCAGAAAAACCGTTTTTAGATGAGCTGCAAAGGTGAGTGCTCTTTCTTCGTCTGAACGGGCCCACTTGCCAGTTGGGCATCGTATAGGTGAAATTATCTCGGTTGGGGCAGTTATGGTTGGGTGAGCTTTCCACAGCGGATATTTGGTGCTGGTGGGGGAAAGCTTCTCGATGTATTGCCGCTGTGCTATTGCTTCTTCTTGTCTAAGCGCTTTTGCTAAGGTTCGGGAAGCTGCCTTTAGGCGATATTTTGCTGTCGGTGATCGGGACATTTGCCATTCTCGCCTGAGTCGTCTTTTCTCTGTTACAAGAAGTTCAATTAGTCGGTTGTTGGACTTGTGTTTTTCCTGGGTGTGGCCAATGTTTGGGGTGGAGATATCAGCTGCTTCAATGAGCATCCACTCTAATGCAGAGGTGCAAAACTCGATGTCTTCTTCGTCGTCCAGTTTGGGATTTAGTTCGATATGGGTGCTTATATATTTCTTAAATCTGAGCCAGTTTGTTTTATAATTTGTTAGTCCGAGTGGGTGCTCTGTTACTTGAGGATATGTTAATACAGTGAAAATTACTGGCGAGTGGTCTGATGACAATTCTGCTAGTGACTCTGCCCTTATTAAGTTATGCGTAATTCCCCTGGTGACTGCGAAGTCTATTAGATCTGGGAGCTTACGTGGATCTGTTGGCCAGTACGTGGGCTTTTTCGGTGAGGCGTAGCCCAATTTGTTTGCTGGGTTGATGATTGTGTTATATAGCTGTTTGCCTTTTGGATTTACCAGGCGGGATCCCCAATGAGGGTGCTTGGCGTTGTAGTCTCCTGCAGCAATAAATCGTACTCCGAGTGTGTTGAAGAAGTCAGTAAACTCTTTTTCAGAGATTGAGAATCGTGGTGGACAGTACAGTGCAGCCACGGTTGTACTGCCGAAAGTGGTTTGGACACTTATTGAAGTTGCTTGTAGGTATTGTTTGGCAAATCCATTGTGGAGACAGTGTTTAATTCGGTTTTTGATTAGGATGCCAGTTCCTCCGTGAGCCTTGCCATCTGGGTGATTTGTTGCGTAGAATGCATATTTAGGTATTTGGAAGTTGTTTTTGTTGGTAAGGTGTGTTTCCGATAACAGCATGATATCAATATCATTTGAGTCCAGAAACAGTGACAGTTCTTGTTTGTGCTTGGAAATGCCGTTTGCATTCCATAGTCCTATATGTAGTGCTGACATTATTTATTGTTGTCCAAAAGCTTTTGAATGAGCAAGTTTTGGTTCCGCATAAGTTCCTGCATGCAATTTTGCATGAACGTCATGAAGTTTGTCATGTTTTGATTTAGCGAGATCAACAACGTTTCGATCCCATTGGGTTGCTGGCCGAGTACGGGTGGACTTGGGGCCGCATTGTTTGAGATGGTAGCGGGATTTACAGATGTAGAGGGCTGTGAACTTCCGTTGCGCAGCACGCTTGCAAAAGTTACTCCAGGAGTAGTTGTCGTTGGAGCAGCTGATGACCTTACAGCTCTTGAGAAGAATATTCCCGGTGTGGTTTGCGAGGGAATAAGTGTGGAGCCCTGGATACGAGCCGAAGATTTCTTTGCATTAAGACGGGCCTTCAGTTCCTTATAGACAGGACATCCTCTGTAATTTGCGGTGTGATTTCCACCGCAGTTGCTGCACTTCCTTGTATTGTCGTTTGTTTTATTGTCGGAACAGACACACTCTTGTTGAATTTGTCCACAGCCAACGCAAACTGGGCGAAGACTGCAGAACGACTTTGTATGGCCAAACTCCTGGCACTTAGTACATTGTAGAGGATGATTCCTCTTGTGAGGCTCCTCGACAGTGATTCTGCGATGTAGCAGTAGTTGCAGGTTGTAGATAGGATGTACTGCATTGGATTTTAATGCTCGTGCATCAGGCTGTAGCTCCACTTTAAACAGAGGTTGTGGGATTTTGTTTCTGTTTAATATATTTGAGACGGACTTCACCTCAAAGCCCTTCTCTTCCAATGCCTCTGCAATTTCCTGAGGCGGAACCGAGGGTTCAATGCCTTTAATCACGGCTTGAAGACCTTTGGCGCTCTTTAATTGGAATGTGTAGAAGTTTACATTCTCCGTTCTAAAGTACTTTTCTATAGTACGATAGAACTGTTCGTTGTTTGTTTGGACTTTAGTTTCTCTTATGTTCCCCCTGTTAAGTGGGGTCACATAAAAGTTATCCTTACCTACTAGGGCCACCAACTTAGGCACCAATGAAGTGCAGTTTGCACCACGGATGTAAAATGGTGGTGGCTTGGCTACTGAGGGTTTTGTTTGGGAAACTCCTTCTTGAGATTCCGGCTGATTTGCCAGAATTTGGAATCTGTTGCCCTCCAGAGCTTTACGTTCAGCAATGTTGCTTTTGGACATTTTAGGAGTGTTGCCTCTTTTAGTATGAGGGCTAAGCTTTCGCTTGTTTATATTAATATATCTGTCCATGCCAGTCTGAACAGGTGACTTTGGATTCACCGTCACTGGATGGGTAGACTTTGTTGAGGTAGTCTGCTGGACGGTGATCGAAGGTATTGCAGACGTTGCTGCTGTTACAGTTGTTGTTGGAGCAGTAGCTGCAATTGTTGTTGTGAGCGCGCTGACGGCGGTCGGCGAACCCAATGACCCAATTAACACTTGAGGTGTAAGCGAATTTGGGGGTGAAGCGCATTGGGCGCTCCAAGACAAATTGTTGCTGGTTGGTGTAAGCAATTTGCTCGTACTTGCACTTTTGGATTCAGCGCTTATTGTTGTTGTGGTTGTTGGAGACACTACTGAGAAGTATGCATTGTTGCGTTGAATAGATAGGCGACGCTCGTTTTGTTGCTGGAGAAGTTGTTCTTGTAGCTGTTGCTGGCGAGATTCTAGTGAAGATGGGCCCAAGTTGGTCTCTTTACACGTTGGCATTGCTAGTAAATTTAGATATTTACTAAGTATTATTATTTGTAGTTACAAATAACAATATAAAATTGTGATTGGGCGTCTCTGTGGCGACTGAGAGCCCTGTCACTTTAGTTTAACACTGATTTAAATGCTGACACCGATGAACTTGCGGAGCGCGATAAAAAATACGTCCGAACGCGGTGACGGCCAATTGCCAATTGCAGATTTCTTGAAATTTGTTTTTGTTTCTTTGCGGCCAAAGAAAATTGCTTATTCAGTCACACTTCAACCTCCACAGAGATAAGACGTGTTACAGCAAACCAAACCTCGCTCTACGCAACAAAAAACAAACAACAACAAAATTCAAACTCGACAAACAAATTTCAAGCACAAAGCAAAACAATAAGCAAAAAAAAAAAAAAACATCCACTGCACCGTGAAGACGGGCGTCAGCCCAACAACACCAACCATGCACGAACCACCAGACATAGGCAAACTCAATCAACATAACAACAAACACTTGGACGGACAAAAATACATAATATTGAAACGAAATGACAACTGTACATTTGAAAAAGTGTCACCGTTTATAATAAAAAAAAACATTCGACTACACTTGTGGAGGCGAAGTCGAATCTTGCAAAAAAACAAGGGACGGCTCACTTCTAATAAAAACAAAAAACAAACTACAAGCAATAAAACTGTTAAAACTTACAAAAATGACAGATATCAATATTTCCGCGTCAGAGCACAGCACATTAAACTTTACAAAAGGAGTTATCTACTGCAACGAACTGCGAGGCATAGATGAAAATATTATCCTACAAGAACTAAAACCACAAAATGTAACAGAAGTTAAAAAAATATTAAAAAAACAACTAAATACAACAGAACAAACAAATAACAATCAAAACAGTAATGCCACACTTGTCGAAACCGGACTCATTACCCTAACATTCGCCACGCTCAAACTACCAGAAGCCATCAAAATCGGATACGAAACCGTACGGATCAGACCCTACATCCCACTCCCACTCAGATGTAAAAAGTGTCTTCGCTTTGGACATCCTACATCAGTTTGCAAAAGCCAAGAATCATGCAAAAACTGCTCTGAAGCAAATCATACAGACGAGATCGAATACTGTACAAACAATAAAAAATGCCTTAACTGCATAAATAATCCTGAATTAGACCATCAACACTCACCCCTTGACCGCCAATGCCCTACATTCCGCAAACAACAGGAATTGACAGCAATAAAAGTCTTCGAAAAGGTAGACCACAAAACAGCACTTCACATATACTATACAAGACACAGCCAACAATTGGGAAGCACATACGCCAACACGCTTAGACGCCCCACTCCGCACACAACTAATACCCATTCACCAATTGAAACACCACCCAGGAATCTTCACATACACCCACAGCAAACGCAAGTTAAAAACCAAGATACACCAGAGGACATGGAAACCGACGGTAACCCAAACACAACATATTCATCACAACAAACTAAAGATTTAAAAATAAAAATTTTTGTTAAAGACCCTAAGACTAACCCCCTTTCTACTAGTTTTAAGCCCACAAAAACAAAAACAAAAACGATACCCCCAACTAACAACCAGCAGACCAACAACAGCGACAACGAATCTACATAAACAACAAACTTTATTAAACCACACCTTATTTAAAAAAAAAAAAAATATATATGCTAAAAATAATACAATGGAACATAAAAGGGTACACTAACAACTACAACGAACTTCTAACCATTGTAAAAAAATACTCACCACAAATAATTTGCCTTCAAGAAACACACTATTACAACACACACATACCCATACCCATCCCAATTAACTACCAAATTTATACCAATACAGCCACTAACAGGTTTGGCGGCACAGCTATATTAGTTCACAAATCCATCCAAAATACACAGATTAACCAAACCGACCACTTTGAATCCCTTAAGGTAGAAATAGAATCTAAACTTAAAATCCAAATTACCTCAATATACATTTCCCCCAACAAAACTTTCTCCCTTAAATCCTTACGCGACAACCTCAACCCAAACAGCAACACCAATCAGATTATCGTAGGGGACTTCAACAGCTGGCACAATAGCTGGGGTTCATCATATCCAAACAAAAGAGGAAAAATCCTACACAAATTCCTACAAAACGCAAACCTCCACATCCTAAACGACGGCACCCCAACACATTTCTCAACGCACAACACATTTACACACACCGACCTGTCACTATGTTCTCCACAACTTACCCCATGCACTAATTGGGAAGTTATCGACGACCTTCACGGAAGCGATCACTTTCCAATCGTTATCTCTCTATTTTCTCAATCAAAATCAAACATCTTCTTTCGTCCTTTTTTTAAAATAAAAGAAGCAAACTGGACAACCTTTTCCCAATCAACACACATTATAAGTGAGAAAATACCAATAAGTCTTAACATAAACAAAGAAACTGCAAACATTTGCAAAATTATTATTCAAACTGCACACCATAACATACCACAATCCTCACCCAACCGTTTCAAAAAAAATACACCATGGTGGAACAGAACCCTCACCGAACTTAAAGCCCAAAAACAAAACACATGGAAAACTTTCAAACATAACAGTAACACTGATAACTTAATTAAATACAAGAAAGCCAACGCTCTCTTTAGAAGGGAACTCAAAATAGCCAAAACCAGAGCTGCAACTGAATTCACCTCCACAATAGAACAGAACACCCCCTCCCACAAAATCTGGGCCAATATCCGACGCTTTTGCGGACTCAACCCAATCAAACACATCCACTGCATAAAAAACCCATCCAACAATTTACCCACAACAGACGCATCCTCCATAGCCCAACTATTTGTCCAACACTGGTCAGACCAATCCAAAGATAACAACTTTAATCAAAACTTTATTGCAAACAAACACTCAAATAAACCATTAAACTATATACCCAGCCCCTCAGCACAAACAATAGAATCCGACATAACCCAAATTGAACTCATGTCCGCACTTCACTCCCTCAAAGGAACCACACCTGGCCTCAATAGAATATCATATCCTATGATAAAAAACACCTCTAACACAGTCAAAACAAGAATTACTCAACTCTTTAACAACATATTTAATAGTTTCATCCCACAGTCATTTAAGACCAGTCTAGTTATCCCCATTCTCAAGCCTACCTCCAACAAAACATCAATAACCAACTATAGACCAATCTCTCTAAACTGCTGCCTATCAAAAACCCTCGAAAAAATCATAGCCAAACGCCTTTGGTGGTTTGTCACCAAAAATAACCTACTTCACCCCAACCAATCCGGATTCAAACGTGGCAAGTCGGTTTCAGACGGTCTGCTCACAGCCGACTACCTAATAACCAAAACGCTGCGTCAAAAAAAGCACTGTTCTGTCATTGCCCTTGACTTTTCAAAGGCTTTCGACAGATTCGGAGTGCATTCCATAATTGACCAACTAATAGATTGGAAATTAGGCCCCAAAATTATCAAATTCATAAAAAACTTCATGTCCAACAGGAAAATTAAAATAAAAATAAATACCACATTTAGCTCCCCTCTCCCACTCCTTAATGGCATCCCCCAAGGTTCACCAATATCAGTTATCCTCTTCCTAATCGCCTACAACAAACTTTCCAATATAATCAGCTTACAAAAAGAAATCCATTTTAGCGCCTACGCAGATGATTATTTTCTTATAGTCCCACTCAATAGCAAAAAAAACCAAACCTTCAATTTAGACCCCCTTTTTGAAAACATCCAAGAATGGTGCTCATACTCTGGAGCATCATTATCCCTCAACAAATGCCAACACCTACACATTTGCAGGAAACAAAACTGCAATTGTACCCCATCCTCCAACAATATTGCAATCCCCCAAGTAAACCAACTCAAAATACTAGGTCTAACAATAAACAATAAATACAGATGGGACTCACATATTAAACACATCCAACCATCCCTTAACAATAAACTGAACATAATAAAATGTTTAGCAAGCCCCAAGTTCAACTGCAACACCCACACACTTGTTAACATAACAAAGGCAACACTCATAGCCAAAATAGATTACGCCATATTCATTTATGGCCACGCGCCTAGATCTACGCTAAACAAACTAAAAACAACTTATAATGCAGGAATACGCACAGCCCTTGGCGCTCTTCCCTCAACACCCATCTCCAACCTACTTTTTGAAGCCAATCTACCTACAATAGAGCAAAAAAGAGATCTCATTACAGCCAAAGAATACAAAACAATCCTCCACAGTGCTAACTCTCCAATTCACAAATTCACTAATCAAATAAAACACCAAAATAATAAAAAACTAAAATCCGCATTAGAAAAAATCATTACCTTTTGCAAAGAACACAATATCCCCAACCTTCCACCACCCAACAAACAAACAACCACACCCCCATGGCTATTTCCACCTTCCACCATCAACATTTCCTTACACAACTTTAGTAAGCCCAACACATCACCAGAAATATACCAAAAAATCTTCCTAGAACATAAAGACAAACACAAACAACATAATTATATATTCACAGACGGCTCCTTGCAACCTAAAACTGCCACATTCGCCATAACCACCGATACAACAATTCTAAAAACAGGCATCCTACCACACTACTCCTCCATCCTCTCCGCAGAAACGATAGCCATTCTTGAAGCAATAAAGCTGACAAGAAACAAGAAAGGTAACTTTATAATATGCTCCGACTCCCTATCAGCTCTCAAATCTATAAGCAACATCAACAACAACAATTTCTATCCCACATTAATAAGATCAATCCTAACAAAAACCAAAACCAAAATAAAACTCCTCTGGATCCCAAGCCACTGTGGCATAAAAGGTAACGAACTTGCCGACCAAATCGACAAATCCACCATAAATACCCCCCTCCACTACACTCCCAACCTTAATTGTACCGATATAAACAAATTCCTTAAAGATAACTTATTTCAAAAACTTAAAAATAACATAGATCGCTGTAACAGATGGTATCAACAGTTAAACAGTAATCTAACACACACGGGATACTATCTCAAAAACACTGAACAAAGAAACATAACAAGGATAGACCAAATAAAAATTCTAAGACTCAGATTAGGTCACACAAGATTCACTCAACAACAATACATCAACCCGAACGACATAACACCCTGTCCAAACTGCAACTCAACATCCGACCATAACATAGAACACATACTAAAAAACTGCACTGGAACCTCCCACATTAGGGAAGAAATCTTTGAACAAATATGCCCCATAACAATCCTTGCAAACCCAACTTCAACAAACCTCTTGATGATAATAAAATACCTCAAAAAAACAAACTTCTACCACATCCTATAGGTTTAAATTCAGAAAATATAATTATATAATAATGGAAATGTAAATATGTAAATGAAATATGTAAATATGTATATACACACAAACCAAGCCGAAGGCCCAAGCAGCTAGCGCTTCATTATAAATTAAGTTCTGACTAATTTTAATTAGTCCTAACTCTAAGATAAATAAATAAATAAATAAAATTGCTTATTTTACTCGAGGTACCTCCACGTTTTAGTTAATAGCTCCGGTGATAATTATCCGATTCGACTAATTTTCAAACTCACCATACTTGATAGATCAAGGAACTCAACTTTTTATGTTTCAACCATGTAGCTTGAAATTTGAGGCTGTCATCGTGATTCAAACAGACAGACGGACAGACGGACATGTCTCAATCGACTCGTCTATTGATGCTGATCAAGAATATATATACTTGATGGGGTCGGAAACGTATATTTCTATGCGTTACAAACATCTGACCAATTTTATAATACCCTCTGCAAGGGTATAAAAATAATAATTCTGCGAAATTCACGTTGTCAAATAATTATTTGGAAAATGCAAGGACAATTTCAAAATGGAGCCATAGATTTGAAACAGGACTTCAAATTTGGAGGATAACGAATTTTCTTACCTAATTTGATTGATTTAGTGATGCCTGGAAAACGAATTAATGATAATTTAATTCAGTTGGTTTATTTCCACCATACAAGGGGGAATTCGGAAAAAGGAACTGGCGGAAATGTTTTTAATTAAAGTGAGAACAATTTATAATATTATATATCAGGCTGCGAAAGAAAGCAGGTTGAAATTAAAGGATTCTGGAGGCAGGCCGTCCAAGTTAACCAGACGCGACCACTCAAAAATTATAAAACAAGTCACTAAATACTCTCATACCAGCCTAAGACAGTTGGCGACAGGTTTAAAAATTGATTGTTAGTAAGCTATTAGACTATTAGAAAAGTTCTAAAATTGCATAAATATTCCTCAAAAATAGCTCGAAAAAAGCCTTTACTGTCTTCTATAAACAATGATCTTGACTACTGGAATGATGTTATTTTTTTTAACGAGACAAAAATAATGATGTATTATCAACAAAGTATGGAGGAAGTTCGAAACAGCCCTTCACACCCAAAATATAGTTCCCACTGTCAAGTTCGGCAAGCTATCTGTAATGGTGTGGGGTTGTATATCATCAAAACGCGTTGGTGAACTTCGGATTTTCACAGAAATTATGGATAAGAATTTGTACTTAGACACTCTGAAAAATGAATTGTTAAAAAGCGCGACAAATTTCGTATTATTTGACCTCCAAAACCCCAATAAACTGAAGTATAAGCTTTTCCAAGATAATGACCCTAAGCATAAGTCGCATTTGTGCAGGTCCTGATTGCTAAACAATTGCAGCAAAGTGATTGAAACGCCTGCCCTCAGTCCTGATTTAAACCCAATTGAAAATTTGAGGGCTTTAAAAAAGCGTGGTGGTAGAAAAAGCCCAACAAACAAAACGGCTCTTATAAGAGCCATTCAAAAGAAGGCAACAAATTTCTAAAGATTTTGACGTTAAACACCTGATACACGCGATGCCACGACGTCTTCAGGCTGTTATCGAAGCTGAGGGCAGGCATACTAAATATTAGTTTTAAAATTGGATATTTTCTTAATTTTATCTTAAAAATGTTAATGTAAGTTAATCAAATTTAAGTATAAAAATGAATTTCTATGACTTTTTTCGTATTGCAAAGAACTACTTGACAAGCTGTTATATGTATAGTTTGTCAAGTATTTCAAATAAAGATTAATAATATATGTGCGAGTTTGTGGGCAGAGAGACGCATAAGTAAATCCCGCATTTACACACGCATTTGCTAGAGCGTCCCTCTATCCACGAATTCACACATTTATGACTTTCTTAATCACGATCGCGAGCTGCTTGTGCGTCCAGCATTAACGCGTCTCTCTGCCTACAAACTCGTACACTGTTCAAGTCGAAAGAAAAAGACCAAATGTCACTATAGTTGGTAGCTCGCACTTTTGCTACAGCTTGCGTTAAAAACTGAAAAAAAGTGTCGTTACACTTTTAAGTCTTAGTTTTTCCGTTTAGCCCGCACCACGCGATAAGGAACTTCGTTCTAAAATTAAAAAATATTCTTATATCAATAATTCTGCGCAGCCGTAAAAAGTGTATGATAAACTATACAAAGTTTGCCCAGTGCTTAATTGTGTAAAAACTAAATTTAACGAGATTTCTCAAAAAGAAATCAAGAGCTTCGCTGAGCAAATGTAAGTTAGGCACAATTAAATTGCATGCCGTCTATTTGACAATACGGGTGTGAAACTTCCATCCAACTAGGCAGGTGAAAACTTATATATCATGACATGTATACATATATAAGAATTTTATAAAGTCAAAAATAAATGGTGCATGCTTTTAGTAGTGCATAAACTCTGGTGTAGTTAAATGTTGTTGTACCGATTTGACCACAAACTCCGAAATAGAAAAGCATATGCCGCTAATAAATTTTCAATTCGATATTGCCAACGAGCTGTTGAACACTCCGGTGAAAGTAACAAGGCAAATAGGACGCCAGTATCGGTCCTCGTAACCATAGACAGCTCTACCATTCTAATCTTACTCATCGACTCCACCATTACCAACACTTTTAACACATACATACAAGTGTGCTGGTGTGCTCTTAACTGCCACATTTGGGGCCTTTGGGGGCTGCTTTTTCATGCAACTATGGGAAAAAATGTTGACCAAATGATTTGAGCAATATAATTAATAATTTAACAGTCAAACGCGTTTTTCTCGAAACATGATTTTTAAAAACTGCTGAACCGATGTGGTTTAAATTTTCAAGATATCTTTATCATATGTTAATCTATCTAATGAAGCAGAATTATTGCGATCGCTTTGTTAGTGTTTTTTTTTTTTTTGTTCAAATGCTAAAAGGACTCCCAAAAAGGGTCGAAAACTGATTTTTTATTTCAAAAGTCTGTAAAAAACTTATTTTTTGGAATTTTCAATTTCTTTTAGTTCATTGTATGGGCTGAAGTCCTTCAATTCAAAAAATGTTTGGTTTTTGTAATTCGGATCAAACCAACTGTTGGCATTTTGGCAGCATTTGAGCTACTTTTTTTATATAGGTCGGTCTCTGTTGGGCGAAAAAAACAATATATATTGCTTTCTAAAAAATATTAAAATATAGTTAAAATGCCAATAAATAATATTTAAAAACAATAAATTGTATTCAAATCATTTGGTCAAGAATTTTTTTGAAAATTGAATGAGAAAAGCACCCGAAGACCCCCTTAATTAATAGTAAAACTATATAGTGGAAACTCAATTCTCGCTCATACCCGCTGGTGGCAGACCTCGGTCCATGCGTCATGAAAATTTTTCTCATTACGTACTCAGTACTTTAAAAGCAAGTTTGCGCAAAACAAACACGCATTGACAATTTGTTTAAGTGAAATGATCACCTTTTGGTAGATCAACAAATCCAAATTAAATAATCCAAATTAAATTGTAGTTTTGATTTGAGAAGCACGTCTGTGCTCTTTCGAAGTTTTATTTAGAATGTCTTAAACCTATACATAAAAATGCTTCTGCTGCTTATTAGCAGCTACAAAAAGTATATGTAAATTAAAATATAATGTTATTTATTTCAAATTTTAAAGTTAGCCAAAGGCTGTTTATTTATTTGGGTGTTTTTTAAGACTGATTTTACAAACTTAAATTTATCCCTAGCTAACTGTGGGTTTGCAGCAGAGCAGAAGCAGAGTCGTCGGCGTATTGCAATGTAGGCAAAAAGGTGGTCCGCTCGTGGCGGATGCAGACTTGAGGTGTAAGCAAAAGAGGTCTGCTCGTGGCGGATGCAGACTTGAGGTGTCAGCAAAAGATGGGTCTGCTCGTGTCGGAAATATGTTGAAATATTCTGGTTAATAACTCCTCCCCCTCCAATTTTCGCTTGTTCTCAAGCGATTTTAGAAAAACGGTATGTTGTTAAATTGAAGTTGATTTCTTTGATGTTGGGTATTTATTTTCTCTAGTGGAGGTGCCAATTGGAGAATGACTTTTTCCTTTTTTTTCCTGTATAGGCAAATACTGCAAATTATTATCGCCAGTATGCAGAGTGCGGTTAGTGCTGAAATTCCTTGAGTTGTTATTTGTAGGTATTCAATCTTCTCGGTGTTGTTAAGGTGTAGATTTTGTAGTGCCTGGAGTGACAGTATATGGAGGCGTCTCGTTTCTTCTGGTGTTATCTGGATTATTGGGGCATTTGTTTCCATGGGGGCTGTTTCAATGTTGCTGAATAGTTTCTCGTTTAGGTGAATCGTCTCATTCCAGAATTTTATGAGATATGGGCCAGAAATGTGTTCGGTTTTATTTTGGTAGGTTATTGTTCCATTAAAATCGTTGCCAATTGGAGAATGACTTTTTTCTTTTTTTTCCTGTATAGGCAAATACTGCAAATTATTATCGCCAGTATGCAGAGTGCGGTTAGTGCTGAAATTCCTTGAGTTGTTATTTGTAGGTATTCAATCTTCTCGGTGTTGTTAAGGTGTAGATTTTGTAGAGCCTGGAGTGACAGTATATGGAGGCGTCTCGTTTCTTCTAGTGTTATCTGGATTATTGGGGCATTTGTTTCTATGGGGGTTGTTTCAATGTTGCTGAATAGTTTCTCGTTTAGGTGAATCGTCTCATTCCAGAATTTTATGAGATATGAGCCAGAAATGTGTTCGGTTTTATTTTGGTAGGTTATTGTTCCATTAAAATCGTTGAGCATCACGAGTCCATTGTAGATTTCCTCTATGGTTGTAATATGGTCTGCGTTACTAAACTCGCACAGTGATTTACCTCCTTTAAGGAGCCTAGGCAAACACTTATTATTACTAATGTTTACAATTTCATTTTTAGAACAGATTTTAATGTTACTGTAATTTTTGCAATTTTTTATTATTCCAAAAATGTTAATTCCATTTGATAATATTTCTTCATATTCTATATTAATAATTAAATTGTTCTTGATTATCGGTTTTATGAGGAAGTTTTGATAGTTTATTTCCTCTAAATTGGGTATTTTAATCATGTAAGTTAATGTAGTTTTATTGTGAAGGATTGAGATGTCTGCGAATTCTAACATTTCTTCTATCGTCAAAGGAGGCATACCTCCTGCTTGGAATATTTTAAAGACTTCATGAATTTCGTTCTCTTCTAACAGAAAAGTATTTATTACGTTTATTTTTGCCCATTGAATGGCGTATTTTATATTTACTATTTCTTCTTTTACTAATCGAATTTGTGTTTGAATATTAATCGCTATTTCGTTGCTGAACGAACTATCTTTATGGATTGTATTTAAAAGACTGTTTGAAACCTGAGTTAGATTATTTAGTCTTTGTTCTAATTGGTTATTAATAATGACTTGTCTATTGTTGTTAGAGATTTCTTTGTTAATGTAGTTTTCGATGTGTAGGAAATCATCGAGATCGGGATTACCCGCGATGTATTTCCATGCTGTCCCTATCATATTAATGGCACTGATGTATCAGTTTTTTGTTGTGGAGGTTAATGTATTAAGTGTCGAATAGGTTTGTTTTATCTCATGGTAAATTAATTGGTGTAACGCGTTATATTCTAGGTCATGTTCAGTATAGAAATTTAAAGTGTCCAATGTCGTTTGTATTTTCTTTTCCCAGTCCCTTGTTTATCGTAACTGTCTCAGCGTCTGTGTAGTTAGTTATGTCCAATGATCCTTGCGTCCCGCCTATTGCCCATGTTGTCAACAATCTGAAATTAAGTGTTTCTGATATTACTTTTGTGAACTGTTCTGCCGGAATTTGTTGCGACTGTTGTGTTAAAATTTTCTTTGACGATTTCTTTTTTGTATCTTGATGAAAGTTTGGATCCTAGTCTAGTATTTATTTTTACAAATATTTCGTCACCCGGTAAGTAAGTTCGGACAGGTTTCTTTTTTTTATTGTGATATTGTAAGTGATTTTTTTGTTTTTCTTTGAGTCGGTCAACATTGTCTTGTCTAGTTTTCTCATATTCTTCTGGAGTGGTGTTTGTTGTTCTTCCGAAGAATATTTCTAATGGTCACAGAATGGAAAGTATAATTATACTCATAGATGGCTCTGTCGATTCTTCAAAAGTTCTGTGAATTTTGTCCCTTTTTATAATTCGAATTATTTTGGAAAAAGAAGAATGAAATCTTTCAATTTGGCCATTAACTGTACTTTTATAAGGTGGTGCAGTGGAGATTTTTATTTTGAGTTGATCTTGTCCATGACAAGATATTTAGGGACACCAAAGTAAAAAATTGATAAGTTCTCTTAATGGGGATCTGATGTCTTCTCTTGATTTCGATTTTATTATTCTGGCTTGGGCTAGTTTTGAAAATTTATCTATAGCTGTCAGGACGAGTTTGCCTTCTGTTGAGTAAATATCTATATGAATAATATGTCCGGGGTATTCCGGAATCTGTGTTTCTTTTATTTCAGGGTTTGTGGGATGTCTGTCGTATTTCAGTTCTTTGCAGATTGCGCATTGTTTCACTATGGTTTCTATTTTGCTTTTCATTTTTGGAAAATAGAACTTCTCTGCTAATTGAATTTTGTTTTCTGTAGCATTACGATGAGCTCTGCTATGAGTTTTAATTATTTCTTCTTCTTGATGTGTTTCGTCCGTCAAGTCCTGTACCTGTCGTTGAGAAAATCGAAGCTTGGAACTACTAAAGTTCTCTGGGTAGATTCTTTGGATTTTTCCCATAATGTCTTCTGTTGTAGTTATTCCATTTATAACCATGGGGTCGAGATATTTTTTCAAAATTTGTGTAAGTGAGTCAGTGTCGTAGTCGTCTCTGTATACTTCGTGTCTGTGATACGTTGGGAAAGGTCGACTGAACTTATAATCGGGTTGGTTTGACTTGTGAATGAATATCTGGTTCTTAAAGACGTTGATGGGAACTTCCATACTTGGGATTAAGTGATGGCTAGAACTTTCATCACTATGTTGGGTGGTAACTGAATTTAATTCATTTGAAGTTTTTAATCGAGATAATGCATCTGCTACGATGTTATCTTTTCCAGGCTTGTAAATTAACTCATAATCGTATTCTTCTACATGTTCCTTCCATCTCTTAATTCTTGGATTTCCATTCCAACTACTAAGAGAATGAGTAAGAGGTTGATGGTCAGTGAATATTTTTACTTTGGCTTTACCGTAAAGGTAATTTCTGAGGCTTTTAGTTGCCCAAACGATGGCAAGCAACTCTTTCTCGTTTGTTTGGAAAGCGTTGGAGATATAAACGAGATCAGTTGATTATTCTGTAATAATACGGCTTCTATAGCGAAGTTTGAAGCATCTGTTGTAAGATGAAATTCTTTATTAAAATCTGGGTAACGAAGAACTACTTCGTTTGAAATTAGTGAATTTTTTATTTTTCAGAATGATTCGCTTGCTTCTTGATTTAAGAGAATTGACTTTGTTAGTGCAGCTTTCCTGCTGACATGCCCATCTTCCCCTCTTAATAATGAAGTAGTCAGTCGTAGTAGCGTAGTCCCTTATGAATCTCCTATAGTAACCCGAAAGACCTAAGAAACTTCTAAGTTCACGGATTCTTTTAGGAGGTGAAACTTTGGCAATAGCTTCTACTTTTTGTAGATTGGTTTCCACTCCTTTATCAGAAATTACGAAACCTAAAAATTCTACTTTCTTCTTAAAAAATTCGCATTTGTCCATTTGACATTTTATATTGGCTTTTTGCAGAGTTTCGAATTTTACTTTTAAATTTGCCAAATGAGATTCTTCGTTATTACTAAAGATGATAATGTCATCAATATAGATGAAACAAATTTTCCCTATGTGTTCTCTTAGTATGTCGTCCAATGCTCGTTGGAAAATTGAAGGAGCATTTTTAAGACCAAACTGAAGTCTAGTAAACTCAGCTTTGTCTCGGTAAAGGGTAGTCAAAAGTTGTTCTGAATCGCGTAGTAATTCCATGCACCCTACTTTGTTTAAAATTAATGACAAATGTTTGTAGACAATTCCGTGGAATTCTTCAACAGATTGATTGCTACCTTGGACAATGGCTGTCATTTGATATTCCAAAGTAGTTAAATCGCGTTTGTCGGCATAGTAAAGAGTAAGACACCTTGAAATCGCGTTCCAATCTAGTGGAACATTATAAGATTCTAAGGCGGTATCCGCGGTTCCAGTTATTTTATTGCGTATTGTGTGAAGTATACCAAAGTACTTCGGGGTACCTTTCGAAGGTGAATAATTTTCTAATACCCTTTCTACTCCCTTCTTCCATGAATTAAATTGTGAGGGATCGCCTGAAGATTCCCGAAAGCACCTAACTACGTCTGGTACTTTGTCCATATCTGTTAAATTAGCTCGGTGTTGAGGGTCTATTGCCTGATCTGGGACATTTAGAAAATTTTGGTGCGGATTGTTTAGTTGCCTTAATAAATTGGGTACCTGTTCGTTAATAGCTTGGGTAACTACCCCAGAGATAAGAGCTATCATGTCATCGCTATTCACTATATTATTCTGAGCCTGTTGAAGGACAGGAGGCCTAAGAAGATTGTTTTCATTAGCCATATTCGATTAGTAAAAAATTTTATTGGAAAAAGATTTGTTAATTATTTAATTTGTAATAAATTTTCCTGTCACTCAAAAATATGTTGTAAATTTCAGAATATTATTTTAATGAAATGTTAAATTCTTAAAATGAAATTGCAAATTCTTAAAATCTGTTAAATATTATTCTGATGAAATGTAAAAGTTGGTTGTGATTTATTTTTATATTTATGTTTTTTTCTTTTGGTTGAATGTAAAAGTATTTCTCAAATATATTTATGTTTGTAATTTTAATTCGATATTAAAATGATTTTATTTATTCTTCTTATTTTTTTCTTTTTGTTTGTTTCAAGTAAATATTTTCAATATTGTTTTTTTTTTTCCTTCAAATTTTCGTTATTTTAAAAAAAAAAAATTTTTTTTGTTTGTTTGTTAAATCATTTATATTATAACTAGCTTACATTAATATTGTTGCGACTGCTCCCACCGACGGTCCGGGTGTCATCCCTTTTGCCTTCTACTCAGGATCCTGCGACTCGCACTTTCTTGTTGGGATATCCTGCGGACGGACCAGACAGGATGTGCACTCCCCTTTTTTGGGATTTTAGTTATTTTGTTTCTATTTAGAAACTCCCTTTTTTATTTAGCAAAACCGACCACAAAATTGGGGGCCTTTTCGGTTTTGAGGACACCTTGTATAAAAACTTTTTTGTTCGCACTTTGCACTTAAAACTTTTATTTAAACCCGTCGGAAAATCTAATCTTATAGTCGTTTTGCTATTTCGATTGATTACTTAACTTGCGTACTCGACGAAAACGGTTTATTTGACCAACGGAAAATCAAATCGTTTAGGCGTTTTGCTATATTGATTGATCGCGTACTTAGAATTCGTTTTGTTCTTTCGTAGCCGTTGGTCCCTGCTCGGGCGCCAATTAAAATATAATGTTATTTATTTCAAATTTTAAAGTTAGCCAAAGGCTGTTTATTTATTTAGGTGTTTTTTAAGACTGATTTTACAAACTTAAATTTATCCCTAGCTAACTGTGGGTTTGCAGCAGAGCAGAAGCAGAGGCGTCGGCGTATTGCAATGTAGGCAAAAAGGTGGTCCGCTCGCGGCGGATGCAGTTTTGAGGTGTAAGCAAAAAGAGGTCTGCTCGTGGCGGATGCAGACTTGTGGTGTAAGCAAAAGAGGTCTGCTCGTGGCGGATGCAGACTTGAGGTGTCAGCAAAAGATGGGTCTGCTCGTGTCGGAAATATGTTGAAATATTCTGGTTAATAACTTGTATATACATATGAGGCGAGAGTGTACTCACATGTTTAGTCACTCATTCTTGGTGGGACCAAAATGCAAGCTCAGCATATTTAGGCTGGCTTGCCAGCACAGTTCGTTTATGTAAGTATATATATAAGAACAAAATGCATGCACGCAAGTTGGCGTACATATGTATGTGCATGCAATTGTTCTTATATATATCAACAGAGTGTTACAAGTTGTGCTGATTGGTTTTAACTATGACATGTGAATACACTGCATAAGATATAAAATACACATCCACTTTAAAATTTGAATGAAATATTAAAATAAATTTAAGTTTAAAACAAAAGAATGTATAAAGAACTATTTTTAGTTGTTTTTTATCGAAGATTCGGTAGTTGCTACGACCTCAGAACTTGCAAAAAGCCCGGTTTTCATTCCGAGCAAGAATCGAGATTCTACTGTATTTTCAATTTTCTTTTTTTTAGAAAAATAATATACTTTGTTAATTATGAGGTAACCGCCCCAATTCCAACAGTTATGTTGGTCTAATATGTAAAAACTATATAAAATATAAAACTATATATAACCAACATTTTAGTGGTTTCCGGGCTGATTTTGGGCCATTCCTCGAGATGGGCTATTTTGAACCCATTTTTGATGGATTTTGGCCGATTTTGGATGTTATTGCCCAATATTGCCCAATATTGTCCACAAATTTTTAATGACATTTAGATCTAGTGTGCAAGTGTGCGTACATACATACATACAATCGTACTTATGTATGTATTTGTAATTATTTATTGCTTGCAACGGCAACAAGCTACTTGGGAATACGCAACACCTCCCCTTTGTAAAGAATAACGTAATATTATGAATTTATTTTGGAATATAAAAATAATCGTCTTGTGCTTTTTGAATTTACATTCTTTAAAATATATAAATTTCTTTTCTTTTTTTATTAAGCAGTTTTAAAATCTTTTTTTTGGTTTTTTATATATGTGTATATAAAACTTTTTTTTTTTTGTGTTTTATAAATATATTTTTTTTTTATAAAAATTAAAGGAAAAATAGAAAGTAAAAAAATTTAAGTATAGGACGAAATATATGTATAAGTAGCTGGCCCGGCAAGCGTTGCTCTGCCCCCTTTTTTACTTGCTGGCGAATTAAATGTATAGTTCATCCATTAAATGTTCGACGTGGCAATTTTCAAATTTTTTGCTACGCACTTAACTTAGTTTAATACTATTGAGAATACAATATTTTTTGTTTTGTTTGCAGGTGCATAAATAAACAAATTATTTGGTGCTCCCACCCTGGAACATGCCACGTATAATTGTTCGTGAGAAAAGCACGGCTCTTCTAAATTTACCCCACACACTTGAAGGGTTTGTCCTTGCGCCTTATTTATCGTCATTGCAAATGATAAACGCACTGGTAATTGAAGACGTTTCAATTCGAATGGCGTGTCAGTTGATATCAATGGAATCCTTGGTATTAATACAACTTCTCCTCTTTCTTTGCCAGTTAGAATTGTTGTGCCACTTCCAAGACGTTCAAATACTGGTAGACGAACACGAAACGCCACAGTTGTTAGAGAATTTCGTAGAGGTAATGCGAACTTTGTATAAAAAAATTAATGCCTAATTTAATCGAAGCAACAATATTACTGGCAAAGAAAGAGGAGAAGTTGTATTAATACCAAGGATTCCATTGATATCAACTGACATGCCATTCGAATTGAAACGTCTTCAATTCCCAGTTCGCATTACGTCTACGAAATTCTCTAACAACTGTGGCGTTTCGTGTTCGTCTACCAGTATTTGAACGTCTTGGAAGTGGCATTTTGAATGTGGTTTTTAAATTCTAACCTCACTTTTCTTATTGAACGCAAAAAATTGACATATAACAGTCACGAATGCAATGATCTGGCAACGAATGCCATATAAACAATACATCAGTCATTAAACAAATGTATGGCAGCACCACTAGTATATTAAAGCTATATGTTAGACAACACTATACGTTAGAGGTTTACATTGTATTGAAATGAATTAATTTTTGTTCATTCGTTTTAAAACGCCTTAAGTTAATTGGTTAAATTCAAAATTAGCTTTCTTTTGGAAAAAAAACCTTCTTTGGGCCACAACGAACATTTACAAAAAAAAATGGGCAAAATTGGTTGATTCCTGAATGACTTATTAAATTACAAAAAAACGGCTTACAATTTTATATATATAGATATATAGATTTACATAAATTAATGTCTAAAATAATTTTCGATTTTGACATATATATCAACGGTAATCTGATGAGAAAATCTGTTGAACTTTAAAGTCTGCATTTACCGTCATTTAGACAAAAATTAGCTTTCTTTTGAAAAAAAAAACCCTTCTTTGGGCCACAACGAACATTTTATATAGATATAAAAATCATTTGATAATTTTATAAAAAATTACAAAAAAAAATTTTTTATTTTCTTTTCGAATCTATACGCTTTCTTTTCGAATAATAAAAATTTTTTTTGTTTGGTTTTTATTTATAAATTTTTAATCTATCCTTATGGACTTTTTGTGTTTTATTCTTTATATCTTCAATTAAGAAGTTATCCCTATAATCTATTGCTTCTACTATATATGGGCCTAAATACTTAGGTTATAACTTATTTCATTTCTTAATAGAAATTCATCTCCTACACCTCGATAAAAATTGCTTGTTTTCTTATCATATAACTCCTTATTTTTAGCTTTATGCTGTCCTAGCATAATTCTGGCTCTTTTATTATAGGCCTGCTTTAACCTACATAAACTTAGATTCCCTAGCATAATCATCTACGTTATACATATAATGGATCAATTCATCTATCTTGTTCTGGCAAATTAATTTGTTTGCCGAAAACTAGCTCATATGGGCAGTAACCATGTGCCATAGAAGGGTTGTGTTAAAGCAATATGCGAAATATTGGAGCCAAACATCCCAGTCAGTTTTATCAACTGATATGTATGAGGGGATGTATTCATTAAAAGTTCAATGACTTCTTTCCACTGTTCCAACTGTTTGATGGTGATGTGCATTAGACGTTATGTTGTCTATTTTTAAGTATTTGCAGAGATCACTTTTTGAATTTTTATATTCAGTTCCCATGTCCGAAATGAACGTCTTCATTGGACCGTACTTACATAAATATAAAAGATTTAAATATTGCTTTTGTAACAGCATTAGCGTTTTTGTTTTGAAGAGGCATGGCTACCAGATATTTCGTAAGGTCGTATATCAGTGTTACTGCGTATTCGCTCCCATTTTCAGATTTCGGTAATGGACCTTTAGTATCCACTACTGCTCTGTCAAAGAAACTCATAGATTTTTTTTTAATTGATAATGGGGTGGTCTATGTTTAGTCGTTTTTGAATTTTTTGATTTTGGACAACTACGTATGTACTCTTTTATTTGACGCGTCATATTTTTCCAATAGTAGTGTCTTTTTATTTTCATTAAAGTTTTTGTTATGCCATTATGACCACCTTGGATTGGATCATCATGATTTTTAGACAAAATTGCTTCCTTTTCTTTTTCATTATTTATTATGGTCACCGGGTTGAGTAGCGCCACTCTTAATGAATTCAATATTTCATTGCCCATTTTTTTAAAAGTATCAATTGAAATAAATTCAAAGACCTTTTCCCGTGGTGTCGTTTTAATTTGGCTTAACTACAGTATACCGGTTTGCTTTTTAAGCCTTTGAAATAACTGACCCAAGTCAAGTTTTTGATTAGTATATAGGTTGCCAATATCTATTCTTGCAATAACTTTATTTCCATGTTTCAAGTAACACAATTCATTTATTATTTGCAAGGCCACTACTTTTCGTAACTCATCATTATTAATGACTTGGTAAACATTCGGCATAAAAGCTTTTGAAGTAGTTATCTTTTCCCTTTACATACTCAACTGTAAAGTCGTACTTTTCCAGTTCGAGCCGCATGCGTGTCAATTTCGAGCTAGGATTTATCATAAAAAATAATTAAGTTAACGGTCTCTTTTTATTGTGAAATGTTTGCCATAAATATATGGGCGAAAATGTGTAATGGCCCAATGAATGGCTGCTAGCTCTTGTTCCGTTGTGCTCTTATTACTTTCACCTTTGGTGAATGAACGCGATGCATAAGCGATTGGAAGTTGGAGTCCATCTCGATTTAAATTAAAACCGCTTCACACGCTTGCTTACTTGTAAAACTATGTAAAATTCTTTGCTAAAATCTGGATATTGTAAAATAGTTGGCCGCATTCTTTCTTTTAGGTGTTGAAATGCGTATAGACTCTAGTTAATAATGCTATAGTCATCATTCTCTGAAATGAATTAAGCGCTATTTGGAGACCAAATTATAATCGGGTGGCGCACGTTATATTTTTTGAACTTTCTTCAAGTTCGATTTGGTGGAAGCCTGATATTAAGTCAAGACATGAAAAATATTTCGCTCGACCTAGTTGGTCCAGTATATCCTCAATTCGATGAAGAGGGAATTTGTCGGCCAATAATTTTTTATTGATTTGACGATAGTCAATAACCAATTTTCTCTTCTGAGCCTGGTAGACACAGATGGTTCAACTATATTGTTGACTATTAAGTTTCAAACCTGCTTTTGCATCTCCTCATTTTGACTATGCCGGACTTCGGTAATTCTTAATGCCTCAATTTTTGTTTGTAGTTATTTGTTGTGATTAATTAGTTCTCAAGTCCGACTTTAAATTATTTATTTTTACTATTATGTTAGTATTGATTGCATATAGCAAACGGACAACTGTATTTCCATTTGTTGCTATTGTGTTTTCCACGAAAATTCCAGGTTAAATTTCCTGATTGGGAATCAACCCAACATCTTCATTCAGCGTGAGATTAATTTGTCGGACTACTTGGGATCTTGCTGGCAGAAAAATTAAAGTGTTACCAGAATTGTATGTTATTGAAACATGAATAGGAAATTTTAAATTATTTGGTCTAAGTAAGGTCTGTATCATAATGATAAGACACTTCGTTTTTTACAAATATTTCTCACAGTACAGAATCTACCAGATTAAAAAACATACTAAAATATTTAATTTAATTTTAGAAAAGCATTTTAATACATTTTATTTAAATATTTTAACAACTAACATTTTTTTTTACAAAAAATTTGAAAATGTCGTATTGTCAGTTGTATCAAAATTATAAGACACCTTAAGCTTTGGTACTTAAATTAAAAAAATAACTTATTTAAATATTTAAATTTGATAACCAATTATATTTTAAAGATTTATTGTAGATCCTCGTTTCTTCGTTGAGTCTGCCAGTGTTCTTAATAATTCTAGCTCTAACAATTTCCACTGCCTAAAAATGGATGTTTTGAGATCCTTGATGTTGTCATAAGTCTTATTATTTTCGTAGACACGTCGTGCCATTATGCCCCAGAAGGATTTAAGTCCGGAGAGCACGCTGGCCAGTTCAATAAATCCACTGAGCAATCTTCCAAAAAAGTTGTCTGACGACTCACATGAATCCGAGCATTATCTTGCATGAAAATATATGGATTTTCTCTATTTTCATTCAAAAAAAAGGAGCAAACTCTAAGACCCTTATGTAATCACTACTGTTCATTTTGGAGCTGGTGCACTGCAAGTCTAGCGTGCCAAACCTGTTAAATGCTCCCCACACCATTACTGAACAGCCACCAAAGTTTCTCTTTGAGAAATAAAGGGGCTCCTTTCTCAGATCGTGCCAGTAATGCCGGAAACCATCAAGACCATTGAGGTTAAACTTTTTCACATCAGAAAATATTACCTCTTTTGAAATAAAAACGTTAGACATATGCAAGAGTTCAAAGCTGTATTTTTATACCGAGTCCCAGTTTGTATCCAAACTTCATCGGGCAAAATCGATCTTTGCAGCTTTGTGACGGGGTGTTAAAAAAAATTTGCAATTACGGTGCGACTGCGGCTAATTTCTCTGGATATTTTAGCCACAGGCAAACCAGATTTTGAAAAAGCAAGTATGCTCCCTTTTTCATGCTCCAAAAGCACTGATGAGCGCCCCATTTTATTTATTTTTGACTTAAACAATTTTTGTAAAGCTAATCTCTGAAAAAAATTTTAGTCCGAATCGTTTAACTTCACTTTTGCTTATGTGTCTTATAATTATGAAACAGACAAAATTCTTATATTTCCACGAAAAATTAACGGTACTCTTCCACAAAATGCTAAAAATAGCAGCTAACGGTAACATTTTGCAGCCTTCTTTTTCTTTCAATCTCAATATTTGTTTTTGTAAAATTCTAAGGTACATGTATTTGGCGAGGAAATGAATTCTAATTTTTAAAGTGTCTTATCATTTCGATAAGCACCTTATAAACTAATCTTCAGACGGTTTGCAGTCTATTTGGCAGTTGAAATTTAAGATAAAATCAATGCCTATCTATTATTCCATCACTTCGTATTGAAAAATCAGACTGCACAATATGAAAACTGTGATGAATTATGTTTTTTGGGTATGAAGCTCTAAAGATGCTAGGCCTTTGGATTTTATTGCTCCCTTACCAATGCACTGAATGTTAATTTTGTGATTCCTTTCGATGTCATTAAAACATCTGAATCTTCTTTAAAAAGGGAAATATCTGCAATAGTGTCGATTACGAATGTTAACTACCATCTACCACGCTGGTGGTTTAGATTATACATAGCTGCCTTTATTATTTTTTTCCCGCTGCACACTGGGCGGAATTGCCAAATAAGTGGCATAAAGTCGAAAATTTTGTAGAAGCAAGTAATAATTATATTTCAGTATATTAAAAATAGAGTCCCTAAATAGGAAAAATCGATGATCACTTTTGCCAAATATGCAACCCTGTCATTCTGATCAAGTTTCAAAGTCCGCTGATTAGTCAGCTGATGCCTGCGACAATATTATCGGGAAATTTTTATTGACTTGGAGCGCTTGGCAAAAGAAAAATAAAATATTGTAAAAAATGGATTTTGGAGGCCAACATGAATAAAACAAAACAATTTGGTGTCAAAATTTATTATATGTTATATATGTGTATTATTTTGTATTGTCCAAAAAGATAAAAAACCAAACACATGTGTTCGTCTTCTGTGGAGTAAAAACTAACCTTCTGTGTGTTTCTGCGATATGTAGTGTACACTCCTCAAAAGAATTAAGGGAGCAAGATAAAAATCCAAATATTTTCAGTTTTTTTGACGGACCATATCTTTGTGAAAAATCATCGTAGCGAAGATTTAAAAAAAGCATTTTGAAGGTCTAGGACTCTACTTTCCGAATTCGTAGAGCAAAAAATATCCAGGACACGGTTTCGACGCATCCTGGAAAAGTATGACAGAAAAAAAACTTCCCGATTTTTCTTCCTTCTTTCTTGGGCTCCACGGGTTTGCAAAGCCCGACCATTCGTTGTCGAGATATCCTTGATTAAAGATGAAAAGGACCTTTTATGTTCAATTCAGGATATCTCCATGACACATGCACGAAGAAGAAATTTAAAAAGCCAAAAGTGTCGACAGTTAATCAGGCTTTTTGGTCCATGTGATCAATTCACAAAAAAAAAATTTTCCAAACCCGTGGAGCCCAAGAAAGAAGGAAAAAAAATCGGGAAGTTTTTTTTCCGTCATACTTTTCCAGGATGCGGCGAAACCGTGTCCTGGGTATTTTTTTGCTCCACGAATTCGGAAAGTAGAGTCCTAGACCTTCAAAATGTTTTTTTTTTAATTCTTCGCTACGATGATTTTTCACAAAGATACGGTCCGTCAAAAAAACTGAAAATATTTGGATTTTATCTTGCTCCCTTTATTCTTTTGAGGAGTGTATGTGAAAATAAAGTAGAGAGTGTGTATTAAAAGTTAGTAATAATCTTGTTTGCGTCTTTTTGCGGCTCTTGCGGTATTTTGAACTTGTAGATCACATTGAGTTCTGTCATTTAACGCTGCTGGAGGTATGGATCCACAGCGGCCGCAACTCTAACGCTCTTGTAAACTGGATATTTGTTCGCTAACTAATAAAAACATTAGTTAAATTAAAAAGAAAATTAAAAGCTTTGAAATTTACATCACTTCGAATTTACAAAATATGCGCACATTTCGAATAAAAAATTCACAGTGGCTATCGATGAGCTTTAAAATTGGTTTGGACAAAAAAGAAAATACAAACAGTCTCCGATTGGGTAGACTAAAGCTAAATTATGATGAAGCAGGACCCCGTCTTAAAAGAAAACTAGCTGCCGATGTTGTAATGAACAATAAGAACGACACCAAACTGTTGATTAATGCTGCTACAATGTCAGCCAGGTAAGTAACACTGGTTTTGTGCTTAATAATTTTATCAATCAGGCTACTGAAGCTAAAAGAAAGCTCGGTATTGCAGAACCAATACCTTTAACAACAAATGAAGCTTTGGAATTCTTGCTGGAAAACTCGATAAGCAAACGGTTATATAAGGAAATTCGTCAAATAAGCAAACAGCATATTTGTGACATATATACAAGCAACCAAAATGTCCAGGAAGCCAAATTGCAATTGAGACCTACGAGAATAACTGCTACAGAAACTATGGCAAAAGTTACATTGCAAGATTTGTTAAACCATACTTACTGCTAGCCACATCGTATTGTTACAGGAGGAGTTATTTGCTAATTTAGAAATCGTCTCAAGTTTAACATTAATAGCGAGTTACTGATACGATGGATCAACTGGACAAAGTATGTACAAAATAAAATTTGAAACGAGCGAACCTGATACTATTGATCAATTTTTATTTGTGATACCTCTGAAGCTTATAGATGAAGCAGGAACAATTTTTTGGAATAATAGGACTCCACAGTCTGCGAGATTTTGTCGACCCCTAAAAAAGAAAAAAACGATTCGGACACTCAAATAAAAAACTTGACTCTTTGTGTAGTACCAATTTCCAATGGAAGGAAGATCATTGTCTCATACGACCTTCACATGACTTTAATAGATAGGAAACTTTTAAACGTTTTAACAGGCACAAAATCTAGCCAGTTGTGTTCAATTTGTGGTGCAGACCCAAAACAACAACCTATGACACAAATTTATTTAAGCCAAACAACCCTCGGCATCTTTAATATGGAATGAGTCCACTTCACGCTTGGATATGCATTTTTGAATTGTTGCTCAAAATATCATACAGATTGGGGTATAAAAAATAGCAAGTAAGAAACGAAAAAGACAAATTAGAAATGATTGAAAAAAAAAACATATATGTACAAAGAAGATTGCGGCAAGAAATGGGTTTGCATGTAGATAAGCCAAGACCGAATGGAAGTGGAAACTCGAACGATGGCAACACTGCGAGAAAGGCATTTTTAAATACGAAGTTATTTGCATCAATTTTAGAACTGGACTTGGAGTTACTTGAGAGTCTGCATACTATTCTAATAGCTATTAACTGAGAATTTGCAATCGACGCTTTAAAATTTCAAAATTTCTCATATAAAACTATTAGATCATACATGTTACATTATTCATGGTATCCTATGTCACCAACTCTCCATAAGATTTATAATAAATGCATCAGTGATGCCCGTGGGCTGTCTTGGAGAAAACGCGTCTGAAGCGAAAAATAAATTTTACAAGCGTGATCGGCTACTGCACTCTCGACACAATTCGCAGGTAAATAATATGATGGATGTATTTCAAAGATCTATGGACTCTTCAGATCCCCTCATCTCAAGCATATCCATTAAGAAAAGGGCAGCTCGGCATAAAAAAAACCCCTTCTGCGAAATGTCATTGAACTTTTAGAAACACCAGATTACAATTTTCCAATAAATGTTCAGCCTTTAAGTAATGATTACAGTTATGATGATGACTCCGACTCAGAAATAGATGATATAAATCCATATGCGTTTGAATTAGCTGTGCAAAATAACTAAATGATGATTTTTACTTAAATTGTTAGAAATAGTTAGAAATTAAGACTTGTCATTAAGTATGATTTAAATAATAATAAATATTATATTACTGTCACTAATATATAAAAAATATTAAAATTATTGTACTTTATTTATAGTTCTCACACTTTCCTTTGTGATCACGTATTCGCATTGATGCCTTATGTGGGTTATTGAGGTAGGCATGGTCAAATGAACTTTAAATTTTGATTAAATATTTAGAGTGCAATTCTTATCAAATATACCAAGTTTCAGCTCGATATCTGCGTTATTCGACTTTATGCCACTTATTTGGCAATTCCGCCCAGTGTGCGCTGGTACAATGTTGTACTAGGACTTCCAGCCATATCGGTGGCGCAATGGATATACATATTTACCCATAGCTAAAATGACTAAAATTTCCAGTTTCCAATATTGTACGAATTCTTCCATGCTGGCATTGCTTAATCATGCCTGCAGAGCTTCTTTTGAAGCTATTTTCTCAGCGTTATATGAATCTTAACCACGGTCAATATAAACGACTCCAAGTTGCTTACTCAAATTGTCAAGTTCCGCTGTGTACTGTGAGGCCGTTTTACCCTTTTGCTGGTCGTTTGAAAGTTTCGGCTTTAACACGTCAGTGGATTCACCTCTAACTTAATAACGTTATCATAAATAAACTAAATTATTATTTAGTTTATTTATGATACAAGCAATAAATAATTAATTAATTGTTTGTTTATATATAAATATTTATTAATTAATTATTTATATATAAATATTTATTAATTAATTATTTATATATAAATATTTATTTATAAATAATTAATTAATTATTTATTGCTTGCATTAGAGTGTTACAAGCTTTGCTGAATAGTTTGGATAATAACATGTAAAAATATACTACAAAGGTTAACGAAAGAATTGTGCACAAAGATAATATCAAATAAAAATACAATTTTGAACAAAAAATAAATAAATAAAAAAAAAGTAAAGAAATATATATTTTCATACAAGTTAAGCATTTCTCACAGGAAATTTTGTTAGTTGTAAGATAAACTTGCCTGTATTTCATATGTATTTTCCGCGATCTATAAGGAAAATCAACTAAACTGCGAAAATCTTACCTATGCATAGCTATGCATAAGATATATGTCCATTTTTGGAGAGACATTGATCGTTTTCTATGGTACCGAGGAAGTCCCCGATTGAGGGGGAATAGTTATCATATAAAGCTTTGTAAGAAGAGAGGATTTAAAGTTATTACTTGAAGCTTTGGCCCTACAAAGCCTTTCTCAGCTGATAACACAGAGCTTCAAACTGCATCTGGCTGCTGAATAATAGCAACCATTAATAAAAAAAATTTAAGTATATACATTAAATTATCGCTGCCTCCCAAGTCTACCTTTTTACATATATGTTGCAGCCATTTTCCAGTGGCTGAAACACTCTCTTCTGATTCGCCGTCGTTGCACGCATACATATACAGCCGAATTTGCACTCGTATCGCCTCCCCTTCGTCTCGGTTCAACACTTGGGCCCGGGACGCAAGCCAATTCTCTGCTCTCTGAACGTAGCTTTAAATTACATGTGTTCATGCGTGTGTTCGCTTTACATTTTCGGCTATTCTTATACATTTGTGCGTGTGTTCGACTTATCGGTCACGACTATGCATGCGTATGTGTGCGAATTCTTTTAAGAATTCTCTGTGTTTTAAATTGTTTCGGCTATACTTATGCATTGCCGTATACTTCATGCACTTAAGAGCCCAAAATTTCTGACGTCACCACGTCCAAAGTCCGACGACTTCTTATGCATATATTATATAAGTTTCATTTGAGTGCGTGCTTGTTTTATATGGGTGCTTATTGCGTTTTACATGTTTCTTTTGTGTTGCTGCCGTATTATATGTTTCGTGTATGTTGCTGGTTTTTTACATCTTTCGTTTGTGTTCTTGGCGTTTTATATGTTTTGTTCATGTTGCAACTTTGTTGCTAGTAACTGACTTTTTGTGCGTACGTTGGTTCCCTTTGGTCTATTAATATATGTTTATATGAGGGAAAATGTTATCTATCTATGTTATCGCAATGTTTAGTGCACATGCACTTGCAATGAATAAAATTTTATAATAGGAACATTATACTCACGTATACCTTTAAGAATAACTTGACCATCTTTTTCAGCTTTCACACCCACGGTATAAAACTCGATTATTATTCCAGAGCCTTTCATTTACAGTACAAAACATCCTCCAATGTAATATGTTTCTGTCATAATGCTACGGAGTTTAAGAATGCCTTTAGCAAGAACAGTTTAAACACATTTTGCCACTGTAATTCCAATAGGATTCAGATCAATGCAGTCAGCAAAAACATCCTTGTCGTTAATAACGTGATCAGATGCTCCCATTTTTACAACAGTAAAGGCATTTAAATTTGTGAAAATAATTTTTATTGTTTTTTCATTTGTCTTGGTTTTAGGAGCATTATTTTCTCTCATGACGTTCAATATTTTCACACTTGTGTCCTTATTGGCACTTCGTAATTTTATTTCGTGATCGAGCAGTTAATATTTCACGAAAGACAAAGTTATATTTTCTTCGGACTGCGTTTGGCAGTTTGTCACTCCATCATAATAAGGTGACAATGTCAACAACAAATGACTAACTTTGTCCACCTCCTGAATATTTGCTCCTGATGATATTGTTTATTATTGTATTGAATTGGTTTATCATGAATATAAATTAAATCTCGAATCGGAAAAAATTTCTTTGCTGACATTTTGTTTGTAACGAATTCCAAAAATTCATCTCCTAGGTATTCGATAATTACGCTTTTCACTAGATTGTCATTTTGAAGCCACGATTCATTCTTTTCATTGGGAATATCATTATCCATAACGCTTAGTAAATTATTTTTCATTAATAAAGCGCGAACTCTTAATTTCGAAATTGTATATTTTTCCCCATCTAAGGGTTTCATATTTCTTTTGATTTTTTCCATCGTGCCTGGACCCATAACCTGTTGTAAATCCTGGCCCAAAATTAAAAGAGTATTTTATAAAGATTAACATGTTGGAACTAGAGTTGGTACTCAATAGCATAAATTAGAGATATGCATTTAACAGTTTTCGTCTATATTCATACCTGTTCCCTGTACTAAAACTAATGTAACAGTCAGGAAGGTTGCATTTCCAACCCCATTAAACATATATTTGTAAGTATATCAATAGCCACGTCGTTTCGAGCATATTTGTCTTCCTGTTCGTCCGTATGAACACCTAGGTGTTATAGAGACTATAAGAGCTAGACTTACGTAATTTTGTGTGGACATCCGACTCGTGTCTAAACAGATCAAGTTTGTTTCAAATATTTGCCACCCCCACTTCCGTCCCACAATGTTTATACCCTGTACCCATAGGGTAAAAGGGTATATTAAAGTCGCTAAAATGTATGTAACAGGCAGAAGGAAGCGTTTCCGACCCCATAAAGTATATATATTCTTGATCAGCATCAACAGCCGAGTCGATTGAGACATGTCCGTCTGTCCGTCTGTCCGTCCGTCTGTCCGTATGAACACCTAGATCTCGGAGACTATAATAGCTAGAGCTACCAAATTTGGTGTGAACATCCGTCTAGTGTCTACACAGGTCAAGTTTGTTTTAAATTTTAGCCACGCCCACTTCCGCCCCCGCAAATGAAAAAAGAAAATTTTAAAATCAATTTACAAGAGCTGTAATAAAGATATTCAATTGTTATTTGGTAGACATAATTATATAGCCAAAATGCAATAACTGACTAAATCTTATTCAAATCGGACAATAAACATCGGAGATATAGCCATTTGCATTTTGTACTGAATTGCCAAGGCGACATTGGCGGATATGAAAGAGCGAGATAGCATGCTTTCGCTGCTGCTGCATGTTAAAAGGAAATTTTGTTTTGAATTGATTGCGATTTCGAGAGTGTTCGAACTTTTGTTTAGTGCCTACGCAAATCAAGAGTTTAAAATTTTTGCCACGCCCACTTCCGCCCCCGCAATTTAGAAAAAACTATTTACTAGAGAAGTTTTAAAGCAATCACATTCTTATTTGGCACACCCAACAATGTGGCCAAAATGCATTATCTGACCAAATTTAGTCGAAATCCTACAATAAATATCGAAGATATACGAATATGCATTTTGAACTGAATTGCCAAGGCGACACTAGCTGGAAAGAGTGAGCGAGATAGCATGCGGTAGCTGTTGCTGCATGTTAAAAGAAATTTTGAATTAAGTTGATGCCGATCTTGATTTAATATAACTAGTTGGTACAGGGTATACTCAATGTCGGCAGGGACGACTTGCTTGCTTCATTTTTTTCTTCTTTTGGCACACCCACTACTTGCTGATCAAATTCTTTTCGTTTTGTACTCATACGCAGAATGCTTCATTGGCTGATCAAGGGTAAGGCGAGATAACAAGCGGTAGTTGTAGACAATGCTAAGAGAATTTTATTTTTCGTTGATGTCGACATTGAAGATCTCTATCAGGTCAGGTACAGGTTTTATCCAAAATCGATTTAGTAATTTCGGTTTGCTTGATTTTGTCTACTCTTAAGTGCAGAATATAAAAGCATTATAATTTAATTTCTGAACAAAAAAAATTTCTGTAATTGCAGAGGCTAAGTAATGATCATATCTGCTACTTTTTGTATCAGATATTACGTGGATTAAAGTATATACACTCTGCAAATGTTTTACACCGCGACCTTAAACCAAGTAACCTATTATTGAATAAGACATGTGATTTAAAGGTATGTATTTTTAAATACGGTTCGGTTAGTTTAAACATTAATATGTTGTTTCAGATTTGTGATTTCGGATTAGCCCGAATTGCTGACCCTGAACACGATCATACCGGATTTCTTACGGAGTATGTAGCTACCAGGTGGTATCGTGCCCCTGAAATTATGCTGAACTCAAAGGGGTATACTAAATCCATTGATATGTGGTCTGTTGGGTGTATTTTGGCTGAAATGTTAAGTAACAGACCAATATTTCCGGGAAAACATTACCTAGACCAACTTAATCACATTCTTGGCGTCTTAGGGTCGCCTTCTCAAGATGACTTGGAATGTATCATAAATGAGAAGGTAAGTGTAACTTAAAGTTTGATAAAATGCTTATGTTTGTTTTCAACACAGGCACGGAATTATTTGGAGTCTCTTCCTTTTAAACCAAATGTGCCGTGGGCTAGACTATTTCCAAACGCTGATGCATTAGCGTTGGATTTACTAGGAAAAATGCTAACGTTTAATCCGCACAAACGAATACCAGTTGAAGAAGCTCTTGCACACCCATATTTAGAGCAGTATTATGATCCTGGAGATGAGGTACCATACTAACTATTTTGTTTTTGACTTAATTTAAACAATTCTTTTTATTTAGCCTGTTGCCGAAGTCCCATTCCGAATCAATATGGAAAACGATGATATATCTCGGGATGCCTTAAAACAGTTAATTTTCGAAGAAACAATGAAGTTTACTGAACGACTACCAGAGGAAGCGCTTTAAACAAATGTGAAATAAAAATTTATTATTACACCATTTGTTGTGATTTATATGTGTACTACAAAGCTTCTGTGTAGTCGTAAATGTATTTATAAAACGGTAATTATCGTTTTTGCGTGTTTATGTATGTTATTTTTTATTATTGCTCCTAATTATCGAGTTAAACAAACCATTATTTTGAAATAACACTGAGTATTTACTCAAAGCATTTATTGTGTTCACGCCAACCTCTCAATTCAATTGTTTTTAAGTAAATAAATGTCTAATGAAGTTAAACTTTTAATACCGTTATTCTTTTAACTTACTATAAAGTTTTGATAAAACTCAACTTACAATTTGTAATTGAAATCCTTTTAGTGTCTACAACTTTACAGCATTAAAAGTTTATGTGTAAAAGATAATCGTGTATGGATATAAAATTCGTGTTTAAATATGAATCAAATAACGTTTTATTCTTATCGTAATTAAATTGCATTTCTAATAGTGTTGTACATGATGTACGTAAATACATATATATGAACTGTTTAATAGAACTAACTCACCGAAAAAAATGATTCGTTTATTGGCTTGCTTGTTTAATATTCAACAAACATCCAAGGAATTTATTAAGATTTCCCTAAAATTTTGTTAATAAATTTAATTTAACTTTTGACGATTAAAAAATACATGTGAAATATTTTATGTTGATTTTTTTAAAATTCTTCATCTCCAAGCAAGCCTTTAAAAATATTTAATTTTGCAGAATCGGCTTATAATCTCGAATTAGTGATTTTTTTTTTGTTTTTAATAATGTTTTTTGAGAAAATAATGGTTTACTGTATTTAATAGTGTTTAATCTTGCTATGTGGTAGTAACTCTGTATTAAAACATAAGCGAACATACATAAATATTTAAATATTATAGAATAAATTCACAAAGAAATGTAATAAACGATTTAAAGCATTCATTCACATTACTACACATAAGTTTACTAATAAACAGATTAACAAGTAAGCAATATCTTTGCTTTTTTTTGCTCTGTATTGAGAAGCATTCGCATTAGTACACAATAAAGGGTATGAATATCTTTCGACACAACAACCTAGATCAATCTTCTGAATAAGCGTATTAATCATTTGATTCATTTTAGTCACAATGTATAAAAAACCGTATTTTATTAATAATGGATTTTTCAGATGTAAACTATCTAATTAAAAATTTATAATTAATGTTATTTGTTAATTGCTGGACTCTGCTAACTGGAAACGAATCATGCAATGATTTCCTAGAATATATTTACAAGATAAATAAAAGTAGTTTTACGATTTAATTAAAGAGGTATACAATTTTAAAAAATCTTCATTTTGAAATATTATAGTATTTTTAATGGCTTAAAATATGGTATGAAGTAAAAATATATAAATATGAGTCACTTTTGATAGTATCTCTTAAAAAAATGTTTTTATTTCCACAAGTTTCTTGTATTGTAATTTGACGTATTTATCTTAAAGACTAAACCAAAATATATAACTAAAATCAGTATTATAATGCTTAAAAATATACGTATTTATAATATAAATTAATGAATCATATATCAGCAAATGATAGAATAATATTATTAGCAAAATTTGTTGTATTGTATATATATGATTCTCAGTTTTTTCTGGTGTGGAATAAAGTTGCTTTGTTTCATTAAACTTTAATTTTTAAACAAGTTAAACAATTAATTTGTTGTAATTTTTTAAAAAATTCCGTTATTTGCTTTTATTGATATCGTTGAAATACAGTAGGTGGGTAAAAACTAAATATAGAGGGGGAAAAAAAATTGTAATGACTAAATGTAAAGAGACAAACTTGAGCCCAACTTCGCTAGAGACTCAGCAACAGCTGCAAGAACGATTTTTCAGCAACAAATCAAGTGATGACTTCCACTACCAGCGTACTTGTAACAAAGACAATACAAGAACTCTTTAAATGTTGAGAATTAAAAATACTAATGTCAAGATGTAAAATCTGTCGAAACCCCAATGTACTGTGTCACTTAGCTCATTGCATTGCATATTTATAGTCACTTTTAAAGCGCAATACAATAAATTACGATTATGAAGAGAAATTAGAGCAAAAAAATAGGGACTACGCTTACCCCAAAATAACGGTATTTTAAAAAGGACATTTTTCTTGTATTTGTAAAGTCAATAACACTTTCTGATTTTTATTTTAACATTAGCGTAAATGTACTAAGAAAAACTAATTTTAACTAAGAAATAACACCGATACGAGAAAAATAACCTTTTCAATGTGTCCTTGTATCCTTTTAACAAGGTTCACAAAGGTTGACTATGTTGGATCTTCGTCCACTCAACGAAAAATGCATCCAGTTGTTCTCTTACACTTAAAAACTTTCGGTTTTCCATGATGATTTTTTGGCTTAGTGTGCCCCATAGATTTTCCAATGAGTTCAGATCAGGCGAACAGGCAGGACACTCTGAAGCCAACATTTAGTTTCACGGATTATGTGAACTATTGCGTTATCCTGCAAAAAATATATCGTGCATAGCCCTTTTCATCCAAAAATGGTATTAAATAGCATTCCAGAGTTCAAATATACTAGATGCTTCTCATTCAAGATGCTCTTAGTTGCATTGTTAGGTATTCCATATCAGTAAATGCATCAGTACCATATTACTCCTAATATCAAAATTTATCTTGTTAAAGTTAGAGTGGTTTCTTTCTTACATCATGCCAACAGCTTTAAAAAACATCTGATCCTTTCTAATTTTATTTGTTTTAGTCTAAAAAAACGATCTGAGAATGAACTGCTTAAAATTTTCGAGTTCGGAATATCCTTTTATTTGGCCGTTGCTTATTTCACATTATATTCAAAATATTTAATCCGAAATTCAATGTGGCAGTCTTAAGATGTGGTATTAGCTTTGGCATTTGCCTCATATTTTCGTATTGGAATACTTGCGAATGTTTAAAAGTCCGAAAAATGGTAAAAATCGAAACCTTCAGCTTATTTGCCGAATACAAACGCGATTAGGACATTGACGAATTGTTTGCCGTGCGCACAATTTGGCTTAAATTTCGGTTTTTTCGCCCTTTTCACTTCATGGAGCCATAAAAATCTGGGTTTCTTTGAAAGTTTTGCACAACGAATTGACTAGATCCAATTTAAAGTACAGTTCCCCTTTTACATGTACAACTGTCCTTCAGCGCTATATTCTTTCTCTTCATAATCGTAATATATTGTATTGCGCTACAGTCAATAGTTTTCGAAATATTGCAATTTTTAAAGTGACTTTTTAAATATGCAAGGCAGCTTACAATTGATTTTTGTTTTGTTTTTGAAATTTTTCAAGCGAAGTTTTGTGGGAGTATTTTGTAACTTTTAACTTGGATTGTCCCAACAAGAATGTGTGGATAAACTTAGGATTTTGTATGCCGAGAAAGCAACTTCAAAAACGACAGTTTATCTCTGGTTTGCAGTATTTAATTCTTGTGTTGATGCATTTTTAAGCAGTAGATCGAGTTGATGATTCACCTGACCTACAGTCCTGACTGAATATTTTGAAAAGCAATTGCGTTATTTTCATCTAAAAATTATTGTTCTTAATTGTTGTTGCCGAACAGATAATAAATTCTAATTCCTCCCATATCAGCCCAAATCTTAAAAAGGAGTACTTTATCCTCAAGTCTCTAGAGTCAAACCCTCTAAGTTTTATATCTGTGGTGCAGATTGTAAATAACTCATGGCAAAACTTCAGGTCTGTGAACGTCAATTTCTATACATTTAATTTAAAATTTTCAGAAATAATAGGTGCCTCGACCGAGAAAATCATCGATATACTAAACGCAAATGTAGTAAACAAAAAAAAAGTTCTAAAACCTCTGTTTTAAGCGGAGCTACAGCCCGTTGCAAAGCAAAGGTAAACAAGTAACATGCATCCAATCTATAATATACAGCTTCTGCTGCATTGCAGGATTCCTGTGGTGGAGCCTTCCAGGTAGTCACACCTTTTGCAGTGCGCTAAGGGCAGCAAGTGTGGAGGATGTCCTGTTTAACGCCATGCCTCAACGCCAGGAAATCGACGCACAACTTCTTTGTGGAAGGAAGTGCTCTTGCATCAATTTTTTTTCTTTGCGTTTGTACTTTTTAGCGTACTATCTTGCTCTCGCGCTGCCGACCACCCATTGTTGTTGCATATGCAGTGTTTGTGGATTTCCCGCTCTAAACTTTCTCTGCAAGTTTGACCCATGTGCCAAATTTGCTTCTAAAAAACTACTTCAGTTTTTCTTTGGCCTTTTATGATACTTCTTTTCATATATAGATTTTGATTTACTTACTAAATTTAAAATATCTGCACAAGCAGAAATTGTTTGAACCCGCCTGCTCCCCATAATGTGTTTCTTGCTTGCTAGCTGTGTAAAGTGGGGGTCTCAAATGATGAGATCATGCCGAGAGGTTGAACAGGGATAGATCCACAATTATTTCCAGCTCATTTCGTTTACCACCTGTGTTCCTCAAGACGGTCTCCATTTGGTTAGAGGTTTCCAGTTAGATTTACAGGAATGGACACTCAGGCGGATATAATCGCAGTCTCCGGAGCCGGAGCTTCAAACAAGAATTAAACCAAAAAACATCTATTCAAATGATAGTCAAATGATAAAGATAAAAAAAGCGTTGGAAAAAATTAAATTAAGATATTTAAGGAAGCTATCTTCCTTTGAAATTAGTGTCCAGGTTGAACTGCTTAACTACATTTTATTGAAAGAATACACTGTAATTTTAAGTGTGAACTTTATCTTTAATACTTTAAATGAGAAAGCCGAGATAGTTTGGGTTATAAGCAGCTGGATGCGCTTGAATGCCTGACCTCGTATTGTCGAGGTCTCTGTATCTAAGCCATTTTTAAGATTAAGATTAAGTACGAAGTACTTGTTATAGGCTAGAATTACATTTTTAACTTTATGATCACATGCATCGCGAGCCGTAGCGATCTTTTTATACAATGTATGATCACTACACCTCCCTTTTTATTAGAAAGAATTCATATTTAAATTTATTCTCTAATAGTGTGCATAAGGCGTAAATGTGTTTCTTATTTCAAACAAAGTTCTTATACACGACATGTAGTAGAACATGAAATTCTATTTATGTATTATGTTTTATAATTTTATCCCAATGATTTTAAATTTCTTCTTTTCAATTTTATTAGTATTGTTGCCGAAATTTATGCCCGCAAATAAGTTAACTTCGCGCCACTGTAAATAGCAAACATGACATAAAGCTTATTTGCAAATGTACAGCCGCTCACAACGAATGCAAGACTTCGTTTTGTGCGTGTTTCTTTTCTATTTTTTTTCTTGCGGTACCTTTCCCATGTATGTATAACTTTAGCTAGATGAAAACAAAACGCGTGTTCGCTAGAACAATTGTTTGTTTGCGGACTAAGAGTCAAGACTACAAGACTACAAGACTAAGTAATAATTTTTCGATATTAAGAACAAAATGTAACCTTGAAATGTATTTTACAGAATTTTAAAACTTGCCGATTGAAGTTGGCACCAAAATATATGTTATTGAACTGGGCCTAATAGTTTTTTCAAGACGCAGCTAAAAAACAAGCCAAACAAACAACATATCTTTAAAATTTATATTAAGAAATTATGTGAATTTCTTTAAATTTTCTACGGAAACATTCTGTGAAAATCGTACGGTGAATTTTCCACTGAGCCGTCGCCTGGTCGATGCAGTCACAGACGAATAAAACCCCACTTCCAAGTCGGAGTCAGTATGTACTGAAGTCGAATCACGTGCGAGGGCTTGCCAGCGCGAGGTAACCAACCAATTCGTGGTGGGGGAAACAAAGCAGAAAGATCATCAGCTGCTTTCACACCATTTGGAAGAGGAAATGTGGCTCGAAAGAAAATACTTGAGGCGGGTGGAGCTGCATCACATGCCTATTACTGGAGTTAGAGGACCTATAGCCATGACGAATCCTAGTGGTAATAGCACTCCACAGGCAACAAGCACACAAGCTCAAACCATGAAACGCGTCGCCGCTGGTATAACGCAGCAACAAATAGCTGTTCGTCAAGCAATGCCGAGGGACCTACCAATCTTTAATGGAGACCCCAAAGATTGGCCTATGTTCTTTAGCTTTACCTAATGTCTTAAGCACCTTGAAAATGTATTTTGGTCGTACATCACTTATATTGAATCATCTTATAGAGAACGTTCGCAATTTACCATCAACGAAGGGCAAGCTTAAACCAATAATAAATACTTCCGAAAGCGACCACAGGAAACCAAACAGGGCTGCTTTGCACACCCACACCGCTGCTGTCGAAGCCGGGAATCATATAGGATCCCCTTGTGAGATTTGTCAAGAAGATCACAAAGTGGTATCGTGCGGCAAATTGAGACGAATGATTGTGAAAGAGAAGTGGGATGCGATCAAGACTCTTCGCTTATGCTACCAGTGCTTATGAGGGCACAAAGAAGTGTGTTGGAGACTAATTTTATGCAACATAAATGGTTGCAAGGCAAAGCACAACAGTCTCCTTTACAATTAACAGATAACGAGTGTCCTGCATAATCATAGTGAGTCGTCAACTAACACAACAGAAAGTTTTTTCAGAATCGTTCCAGTCACCCTGCATGGAAAATCGAAGTCAATCGATGTTTATGCTTATATGGATGATGACTCGACTTTAATGCTAATGGAGGAAAGACTAGCCAAAGAGCTGGGCGAGAAAGGTGTTCCCAGCCCTCTATGCATCAACTGGACTGGAAATGTGAGGCGCGATGAGCCGCAATCCAAGCGGTTGAATTTGAAAATCTCCAAGCAAGGACGAGGCAATAAATCATGTTCACATAGTCAAGTCCCTAGGTCTGCATGCGGAGACGATGATAGCGGATCAAGTAAAAAATACATATCCACATCCAAGAAATCAATTATTACCGAGCTATACAAAGATAGTCCCATATAGTTAGTTGCTTGAATACTGACTTTATTAAGAATAAAGTAAGCAAGTCGGTGTGCCGACTTGAGTATACCCTGTACCAAGATTAAGGGCAGCTTATAGTTTGGTATATAAAATTTTAACAAAATTTTGTGTTGGGCTATGATGAAGTCATAAAATAAATAATATTTAATAATAATAAAATAAATATTTAGTAATTCTAAAACGTCGCTCGAATTTGCTACCGACTAAATAATTGTGACGGTACCCAGGGAACACCACGTGGAGGCTTTTGAAATAATCAATTGGTATACCAAAAATATTGTGAACCTTCGAGTCGACTTGAACTATTAGTCAGTTCCTTGTTCCCCATGTTTTTTCTTTTTTAAGAGTCATTAATAATGTATCAAAAATAATAAGTAAAAAATGCTACCTAATTCACTGTGCAAAATCCTTAATGCTAACCGCAATGCCCCTATGATAACTGTGTATGGTTTCAAACGTGCGCGCACTGGCTCTACTACTGGAAATATTTGAAAACACCCAATATTAGTATTACCATTTGTGGTGGACGCATTCAAATCTAAAAGAGAATTAAAGTTTTGGCTTTTCAGAAACTCAAAAATATTTCTACCACAACCTAACAGGGACTGAAGGTTTATATTGAAATCGCCTAAAATTATGGAATCACTACCTAAAACATTTTGGGAATCCTGAAATAATATCTGCAACTCATCCCTTTGTCAATGGGTATGTCGAACTACGATAAGTTAAATTTGAAAAGGGCAAATTCGAAAACAGGGAAAGTTAGGGTGCTTGATCTAGCATAATATCGACCACTGGAACAAAGACTAGTATTCTCAACCATTTCATTTTTTATATATATAAGAGCACCGCTTGCCAACGAAGGGCAATCTAGACGCAATGGTGTAGCCAGGAATGTCATATGCTTCGTTAGCATATGTAGAAGCCTCAACAAAACACAAAATGGAAGATTGCAGCATTAGCTGATTGGAACAAACATCACTAATATGAGAGTGGAGACTTTCCGTATTATGGAAAAAAACATTAAAATTGGAGCTGTCAAAAAGAGGATCAAAATGTGTACGAAGAGCTTTTTCGGTGCGTAGTTTTTGCAACACTTGCTCAGCTGCGGAATCTTGGCCAGATCTGGGGGGACGAATTGTCCGACAATAAAAAGTCCTTCGGCACTAGTTGCCCTAATACATGCTACATAAATTGCTTCACGTTGCATACCTGAACTTGTGTGGACCACCACTCTATCATACATAGCACCCTAACTCTTATGTTTAGTTATAGTTTCTGCAGCTATAACCGGAAACTGTTTCCTATCAATTGTGACTTCCTCATTGGATCCGAATTGAAAACTTTTGACCGTTTTCTGAATTGGGGTCCAGAAATATTGTGCACTGCGGCGAAATTTAGATCGAGCATTCACTCCTACCTATCATCTAGGAACTTTATCCAAATAACTGAGATGATATTGGATGAATTTGATTCGATGTTCATTAAAGTACCCGTGGCTCCATTCACAAGACCATCTGTCGTACCTACATTGACTGTTATCATATTTTTAGCAGTGGTTTTCAAAATGAGTTGACAACACAAACCTTGTGTATCAGAAGTTTTGAAACCTTTGAAATCTTAAATACTTTCTTTTGGCTGCATCACTTAAATGAGCAGCTTTTATAAAATCTACCGCAATTGAGCCATGTTGCTCAGTGCGAATGGAGGAATGGAGGAATGTTACTAAGAAACAAATGAATTGTTTCATCTGGTACCTGACTTGCGTTGAAATTTCTACTCCTAAATAATTCTATATCTGCTGTCGACATTTGGCCGGATGCCATGTTGTTAAGAGCAATTGCAAAAAGTTGGTCGTCTCGCCGTCGCATGATCTCTGTGAGCTCAAAAAACTTAAAACGTTCCCACAGAGAAGGTCCAACAAGAATGCTGCAAGGGTCATGCGAGGAAGATGTGGACTGGAATATCCAACGATCACCTACAGGGCGTAGCTGTCAAAGATCGCCGAACACGATAACAGAAATGCCCCCAAAGGGAATACCCTGATTTCGAAAAATTTGCTTAAGGCGAGAGTCCAAATAAGAAAACATTTTTGCACCGACCAGAGAAATTTCGTCTATAATTAAAAATTTTAGATCTATGAACCTAGTTCGAAGAGTATTAAGGAAGTCGGAACTCAAATCCCTAAAAGAAGACCCTGACTGGTTAATGGGTAGTGAGAACATGGAATGAAGGGTGGAACCTCCAATTCCGAAAGCTGCTTTTTCTGTGGGAGCGCACGAGAGATTATTCACAGTTGTTGGGTCATTATCTATTCTACGATTATATTCCACAGAGAGGGACTGAAATATTACGGGAATAAGCCTACTTTTACCGACACCTGCCCCGCCACCTAGGAATTCATGAAAAGTTTTATTATTCTTCACATTGTGAAGAACATGGGTAAAAAAAGATTTTTGGTTCAAATTTAGCGACCTAACAATATTTGCCAAGTTTTCTGGAGAAACTATTGAGGGCAGTTTAATAATTCGAACATCATTGTCCAAATCTGATGGCAGTTGATTAGCATTCAAATTTAATGTAACGATCCTTATTCGTCCTGTTTTTCGGCAGAGCCGGATTTCAGGTGTCGAGGTTCGGCACAACAAATTTAAATGTGCGCTGGTGAAATGATAAAATTTTGTTGTTGAAATTTGAGTATGCAAATCAGTGGTTTTATTTATTTCTTTTGGTTATGTTCACAGGATTATTTATAGGTATTATCGTGTGGCTTTTGGCTGGCGGTGGTAGAGATTGATATCAGTTGTTATCGTTGATGATGCGAGTCCAATATTTGGAGTATTTGATGACCAAGCGAGAATAACTTTAGCAGATGATTTACTCATGTTGCCAGGAATATGTTGCCTTTCTATCCTGATCACTGCTATTCTCCTAAAAGTTGCTAGGAATGACTCCTAGTCTTCCCCCACTGTGCCAGGAATACTCCTGGTCTTGCCTACTCTGTGCTAGGAATACTCCTAGTCTACCTATATTGCTAGGAATAGCTCCTAGTCCTTGGCTAAATGCTAGGATTAACTAGTCCAGTCCTAGTCTCTTTGTTTCTGTGTTAGGAATAACTCGTAGTCTTTGTTTCTGTGCTAGGAATAACTCCTAGTCTTTATTTCTGCTTGAAATTACCATTCCCTTGACCGTCGATTTCCGCTAGGACTCAATTCCGCTAATCTCGCAAACGTCGGTCTTCTATGCCAATTTCACTTAATTCGGAACTTCACTTCTTGACTTCACTTTTGATTTCTTCACTTGGTACTTCGCTTCCAGAACTTTTACTCACGCACTAAGTATCCCACTGGTCTCAGTCGTGCGTATTTATAGGCATCTTTTTTTTTTTTTTTTTTTTTTTTTTTTTTCGCGCGAATCCCATCGGGTGCACTAAGTGCCCACAACCTCCCGCCCAACCGACCGAGGGGCGCAAACCGCATGACGTACGGCACGAGTCGCGGGGAACAGTTGGCAAAAAACAGACAAATAACGAGAGCTACAGCTATTTACGAGCTAAGTAGGAGATGATAGAAGATTTTAGTACTGATAAAGAGAGCTCTGGGCTGATCACACGATAAAGTCGATTATAATCAGCCGACAGGACTCGAAATGGATTATGCAATGCATAGTTAGTAGTACAGTGTGCAAGGGATAAGGGAATATAGTTTCTAGTAGGTCTAGATGGTACCGAAAGATCTACTTGGTGTAATAACTCAGGCGAGTCAATATCACCAATTAGGAGCTTGTGCATGAAGATAACACCAAGCATTATTCTACGGTTAGTAAGAGAAGGAAGACTAATTAAGAGAAGTCTACTAGAGTACGATGGCAGGTTGGCATTGCGATCCCAGTTAAGACCACGAAGAGCAAAAAGCAGAAATTGTTTTTGAATAGATTCAATTTTAATTTGGTGTGACTCATATTGAGGTGACCATATGCATGATCCATACTCCAAAATAGGACGGACCAAAGAGGTATAGAGAATTTTGGTAGTGTAAGGATCGTCGAATTCTTTCGACCATCTTTTAACAAAACCAAGAACGCCTGTGGCTTTAGCGATTATCGTAGAGATGTGGAAGTTGAAGGTTAATTTACGATCCATGAGTACACCTAAATCATTCATTTCATCAAGGCGTTCTAATGGAGTGTTGTTCAAGGAATATGTCACCATCTGAGGAGAGGTCCTATAGAACGACATTACCTTGCACTTAGTGGTGTTTAAGTTTAAAAGATTGTGCTGACACCAACACTGAAAATTATTAAGATCAGCTTACAATCTACTGGACGAAACCATATTGCTATAGCTAAGGCAAAGCTTAACATCGTCAGCATACATGAGCACATGTGAATGATGCAAGACGGAAGGAAGATCATTTATGAAAAGGGTGAACAGCAACGGACCAAGATGACTACCCTGGGGCACCCCCGAAGTCACATTGATGCATCTGGAAAAGGAAGACTTAAATAAGACCTTTTGTGTTCTACTTGTCAGATACTCACGAATCCAACGGAGTAGAATATTTGGGAAGCCAATTGCATTTAACTTTATAAGCAATAACTTATGGTTAACAGAGTCAAAAGCCTTACTGAAATCTGTATATATGACATCAGTTTGCTTTGCACTTTCAAATCCTTTGATCGTCCTAGATGTAAATTCTAAAAGGTTAGTGGTTGTTGATCTACGTTTCACGAAACCGTGTTGGGCTGGTGAAATTATAGAACTACAAAAATGTTGCAATTGAAAAGTTAAAATTTTTTTAAAAGCTTTTGGAATAGCGGACAACTTGGAAATACCCCTATAGTTAGAAACATCAGACTTACTACCCTTTTTATGGAGAGGAATTATAAATGATTCCTTCCAAATCAACGGGAAAGCGGAGGTTTCAACAGACAACGAGAATAATTTCTGAATAGGCTTACATAACGATTCAGCGCAAAATCTGAGTACACAACCAGGAATCCCATCGGGACCTGGCGAGTACACAGGTTTGACTTGCTTAAGCACGCTGAGAAGCGAACTTTCGTCAATTAAAGGATTGAATATGCAATTTGACTTTTTTAACTCATAAGGATACGGAGAGTTTGAGTGGTATTCCGTTAAGGAATAGGTTGTTTTGAAAAAATCAGCAAACATATCGGCAATGGCCTGATCACTGTCCGCAGTCTTATTTCCAAAAGTTAAATATGATGGGCTTATGCTCGTCTTGCGTTTAGCGTTCACAAAGTTGTAAAACTGCTTAGGATCACTGTAAAACTGAAGTTTACATCGCCAAAGATAATCCTTGTAGCATTTTGTATTTAGCTTCATGAAATTTTAACGAGCAATAGCATATTTAGAAAAATCTGATGGACGACCTGCTTTTTTATAACTCTTATAATATCTCGACTTAACATTTCTTAAATTGGACAGCTCCCGAGTGAACCAGGGGGGTTTATTAGACCGAACTGATCTACCGAGAGGAACACAAATTTTAAAAACGGAATCAAGCATATTATAGAAATAATGAATAGCAGAGTCCATGGTTGTACAATTGTACAGATATGACCAATCAAGGTTCCAAATAATATTATTGAGTCTGACGAAGTCAGTCTTACGAAAGCAGCGGCTTCTTGTTACCGGATGAGTATTGTAAGTCGGCGCACAAATAGAAAGGTCAATAGTTACATCCAAGGTTGGATGAAATTTGTCTTCAGGTAGAACGAGAGGTTCAATCCTGGAAACGACGCAGTTGGAGGAGTCCAACACAAATACAAGATCGAGTGATCTATCAATTGAATTGCGTACAGGATTAATTTGAGTAAGGGATAAATCAAACAGACCATCAATAAAGCAATGTGACGAGGAGGGCAACAACACTGAGGACTCATCAGAAAGCGACCAGGAAATATCTGGTAAATTAAAGTCACCGAGAACAATGAGGGTATCTCTATCAGAAAGAAGTGAAGAAACTGCTTGAATTGCTTCCAAGTGATTATTATATGTAATTAAGTCGGAAAGAGGTGGAATGTAAGAGCAAGTAACATAAGTGCAAAAAGATTTAAATGAAATTTCGACACTAATAAACTCAATTTCATGAGCGGAAGTTAACTGAATAATTTCGGATGGAATAGCTGAATCGACAGCAATAAGCACACCACCACCATTGCGGATAATCCGATCTTTTCTATAAATTGAAAATTTAGTGGAAAAAACCGAAGCGTCAGCAATATCTGGTTTGAGCCAACGTCTCTGTAAAAGCAAGAACATGAAAATCAAAGGATATCTACAAAGAGTCTAGACAGTTTAGATTTAAGTCCTCTAACATTCTGGTAGGCCAGAATAAGGGACATAGTTAGTTTTTTGGCCCGTCAGTAGATGCTGACGTACCAGAAGAAGGTGGAAGTCGAATCGGAGGCCGATTTCTCTTTTTTTTTTTTTTTTTTTTTTTCGTCGTATACTCCTTTATAATAAGATGTTCCGGTCAAAAATCTTTTCTACAAATTTGGTCAAAAAGATTAGGCGGAACACTTACTTTAAATGACGAGATGTCACGGGTATATGAAAACCTAAATTTTTCCACCGCTATGTTTTGAGTTTTTGCCCGGATATGGGCTAAGACCTCGTCAGATGTAGTGTTAGGGTCAAGCCTCGAAATAAATATCTGTTTTTTGGGTGGTATACCGACAAGTGAACTCGACACACCAGCAGGCACAGCAGCCACAGCACTGGGCGCTGAAGCTACCGCGGCTGACAATGCTTTACGAGCCCCTCTTGTCAATATCTGATTGGGAATATCCTTGGGGCAGGATATTCGCCCGGACAAATCAGAGACTACACCTGATATCGCGGTAACTTGCGTGATTCCATTACCGGGGGAAATTCCAATGGAATCCACACAATTGGATGAAATCGTACTTTTAAACAATATCAAGTGCCGTGAATTCGGTGTGTTTGGGTCATTTAACGTGGTCGGAACAGCGAGAGTAAGAGATGCAGGCGGATTGGGGGACAAATTCCTAGGGATGGTCTTCTTTCGCTTCGGGGAGAAAAATAAACTAACAGAAGTAAAAAAAGATTTATGTAAAAAATAGGGCGTATACGAACCAAAAGTCCCACACAAGGGTTAAGGTGCAACAGCTGCTTTCAAGACGAAAGAGAAAAAAGTTAAGAGCAGTGAACGCACAACACAAAACAGATCAAACGCGAGATTAACTAACGCGAGAATAACGGGCGCTAACACATGCAAATATAGAAAAGAGAGCAAGAACACACAAACAACACTGTGTACAAAAGAGATCGCGAGTGCATGAAGGTAAAGCACAAACGAAAAAATCAAAGTTTATGAGACACAACAACAAAGCAAAGAGTTTTGTTGTTGGTTTAATGCAAAAAGTAACAATAGCTTTGATTTAATGTTTAGCAACAAATCGAAACGAAAGAACAATTAATTGTGATAGATATTTAATTAAAAAAGCTTTTAAGCAATTTTGACAAAATAAAAATTCGCGATATAAGCAGGAAAGAATTAATAGTGAGAGCGCCCAGAAAAACACGACCGGCAAGGTTGAGAGTTCAATACCACTATCTTGACCCAATCAGGACGCGTGGTGAACTCCTGACCCGTTACGGGTACTTTTCCAACCGTTTTCGTTTTGTCTCGAAAACTTTCCATCCTCTGTTCCTTTTGATAGGCTTTCTCTGCCTCTCGTTCAGCACAGCTTGCTTGTTGATATGCATGGTGAAATTCTTTCACTTCGTATGCGACGCCTATCGTTATGCTGAACTCCCAACTTTGGTTGCCAACGGCGTCTCCTTTTTCGCTCTCTCCTGGTCTCGTGCAGGCCCCGCGATTTCCGCCACCGCCACCACTTTTACACACCATCCATCTCTCTTTTTGTACTTAAGAGTAAATAATACATTCCCTAAAACAATATATGTAAATTACAAACTAAACGCCTACATAAATGGATTAATAAATGATTTAAATAGCTATGAAAATATATAAATGTAATAAAATTAAAGATTAATGACAATATAAATGTACAATATTGATGAATATATAATAATAGCCCCCGAATAATATTAATCAACCCCCTTTTTTGGCCGTAAATATATGTTTAGTTTGATTAATTCAAATCAAACCGCCTTTACAAATTTCTCTTCGTTTTGGTTATTTAGAATTCGTTTTAGTTGTTGCAGCCACTTCCCGTGGCTGTCAAACTATCCCCTAATTTGCCGTTCTTACACCCACACATGCTAATCGGCGCTCTCACGTCCATTAAAATCACCCATACACGCACAGCAACGCTCTCTCGGCCTTTACTCTCTCGCTAATGAGCCGATCGTACACTCTGAGCGTAGCTCTTGGTTTCGTTTGTGTGTATGTGTGGATAATTATTATTTCGGCAATGCTTACGCATTGTCGCCCTCCCGCTTTAGCCTACAAGCTATTCCGAAAGTTGCTCTCAAAGCGTGGCTTTCGGTTACTTTCGTATGTATGTGTGTGTGCAATTTTTATTTCGGCAATGCTTATGCACTGCCGCCTTCCCGCTTCAGCCTACAAGCTGTTCAGAATTCTCATGCGTATGTGTGCGTGAGAATACTTTCGTTTCTCTTGTTTTGTTATTTTTGGTAGTGCTTATGCATTCCGCCCGCCCGCGTCGGTCTTTGATACGTTTTGACTGTAGGCATGCGCGTTTTATATGTTTTGTTTGTATGCATGCGTATATGTATATTTGTGTATATGTACATTTTATGTTTCTCTCTTGTGTTGCTAGCGCTAAGCTTATGTTGCCAATGCACGCGATGTTGCTAGCTTTTGATGTTGCCAAACTCTCGCCATGTTGCTAACACACGATATGTTGCTAACGCATGTATGCACATATTGGCTGGGCGAGCAACATTGTGTATATCATGTACACGCATATCTGCGTCATATATGTGTATTCCGGTATCAATGTGAGGGAGTGAGTATTATAAATACACATATATATTATGTGTTTCATGTATTTGTGTGGTAAGATGTAGTATATCTTTCCTCACAAGTTTAAGCTGCGAACTAACTTCGGGAAAGGCTAAAACTCGAAACTCCTCATCTATCACGACCTGACCTTCTAGTTCATTTTCAATATCCCTGTATTCATTATCCATAGTCCTCCTAAGCGCGTCTTCTAAGTCATCTAAAACATTGTTTTTATTAAACCCTAATCTAATAATTTCTTCATGACTATTATAAAACTCCTCACAGTCTCTCTGAACTAACTCTACCTGTTCGTCTCTCCAAGGAAAATACAACATAACTAGTTCTTTGAAATAGTTCTGCCTATCCGTGTTAATATTAAATTTCCTAAATCAAGGCTTCCTCCTCTGCGTAATGTAACCACTTCCATCACGCAAACGAAACCTGCTTCCTGAAACCTCATTTTCTTCCTGATTCCTTTTACTTCGTCGAGCCCTAATACTAAACCCATAATTGGCAGCGAAATCAGCTAAACTCAAATCTTCTAAACTATTTGGTCTTTCTACATAATGGTCAAGTAGCCCTTTTACAAAGATGTCAGTGGAATTATGAGGCAAACTTTGCAATTGCTGTCTAGATTTGAGCATTTTAACTCGAAATTTAGGCAAACTAGTATTAATAAATCTATCTTTATGGCTATAAAAATAAATTTGTGACCAATATATTGCAGCTTTTGTCTGATGGTCAAGTTGCCCCTTTCAACTCTAGCAACGGCTTCCGGCATCAGCTTTGAAATGCCTCTTTGGGATTTATTTATATAATTAATTATATTGCTGCAACAAGCATACGGATCCAATATGAACTGAATGTCCATATTGGCCCGCTGCATAGAAAGAATGTGCCTATTATACGCATTAACGTTAATTTCTGCGGAACTTCTTTTTAGGAAAATCTGGGGCTTTTTTAAGGTTCACCTGACAGCAAGTATATAGTCCTCGTAGCTGAGGTTCACATTTTCATGTGAAAGAAATCTGTCAAAACTAATCAAGTCACACAACAACTTCTAACAAAAAACTACTATTTAAGAAATTTTCAACCTGTTGAAAATTTTCTCGATGGCGAGATATATTATGAAGATCATCAGAAAGGGGCTTTAAATTAACTGATTGGGTATCCCGAATCTACAAATTTCTTGTCCGCGAACTTTGCGGAGGCAATAAAATTTGAATTTGTTACATCTGTCGTAACGAACAATTAAACTTATTACGGGTGAAAAGGAATCATCGTCGTTGAGATCTACTTGGGGGGGAATCTTTTAGGCAAAACATCCCGTGAATATGAGGAGAGCCTCTCTGCTGGAACTCAACGCGCCAATAATGCCTAACCACAAAATTCTCACTGAAAATCCCTCCCTGACTTTTTATTACCCTTAACAACTCCCTAAATCAATGTTCGAAATACCTTGCACAAGTGACTGGATCTGACCTAATGAGACGAGCCTTTTCCCTAAATTGTAAATTTAACGCTTCTTCTTCTGTGTTTTGCTAAGAATAACTAAAAGTTGTGTCCACTTTGTTTCGGCTGCTGACAAAGTAATAAAAAAAAGTGGGGAGCCCAAATTGCCTAATCATTGCCATAGCCTTTTTTTTCATCCTCCCAATGAGCATCCAAAAATGGTATCAAATAGCATTCCAGAGTTCAAATATACTAGATGCTTCTCATTCAAGATGCTCTTAGTTGCATTGTTAGGTATTCCATATCAGTAAATGCATCAGTACCATATTACTCCTAATATCAAAATTTATCTTGTTAAAGTTAGAGTGGTTTCTTTCTTACATCATGCCAACAGCTTTAAAAAACATCTGATCCTTTCTAATTTTATTTGTTTTAGTCTAAAAAAACGATCTGAGAATGAACTGCTTAAAATTTTCGAGTTCGGAATATCCTTTTATTTGGCCGTTGCTTATTTCACATTATATTCAAAATATTTAATCCGAAATTCAATGTGGCAGTCTTAAGATGTGGTATTAGCTTTGGCATTTGCCTCATATTTTCGTATTGGAATACTTGCGAATGTTTAAAAGTCCGAAAAATGGTAAAAATCGAAACCTTCAGCTTATTTGCCGAATACAAACGCGATTAGGACATTGACGAATTGTTTGCCGTGCGCACAATTTGGCTTAAATTTCGGTTTTTTCGCCCTTTTCACTTCATGGAGCCATAAAAATCTGGGTTTCTTTGAAAGTTTTGCACAACGAATTGACTAGATCCAATTTAAAGTACAGTTCCCCTTTTACATGTACAACTGTCCTTCAGCGCTATATTCTTTCTCTTCATAATCGTAATATATTGTATTGCGCTACAGTCAATAGTTTTCGAAATATTGCAATTTTTAAAGTGACTTTTTAAATATGCAAGGCAGCTTACAATTGATTTTTGTTTTGTTTTTGAAATTTTTCAAGCGAAGTTTTGTGGGAGTATTTTGTAACTTTTAACTTGGATTGTCCCAACAAGAATGTGTGGATAAACTTAGGATTTTGTATGCCGAGAAAGCAACTTCAAAAACGACAGTTTATCTCTGGTTTGCAGTATTTAATTCTTGTGTTGATGCATTTTTAAGCAGTAGATCGAGTTGATGATTCACCTGACCTACAGTCCTGACTGAATATTTTGAAAAGCAATTGCGTTATTTTCATCTAAAAATTATTGTTCTTAATTGTTGTTGCCGAACAGATAATAAATTCTAATTCCTCCCATATCAGCCCAAATCTTAAAAAGGAGTACTTTATCCTCAAGTCTCTAGAGTCAAACCCTCTAAGTTTTATATCTGTGGTGCAGATTGTAAATAACTCATGGCAAAACTTCAGGTCTGTGAACGTCAATTTCTATACATTTAATTTAAAATTTTCAGAAATAATAGGTGCCTCGACCGAGAAAATCATCGATATACTAAACGCAAATGTAGTAAACAAAAAAAAAGTTCTAAAACCTCTGTTTTAAGCGGAGCTACAGCCCGTTGCAAAGCAAAGGTAAACAAGTAACATGCATCCAATCTACAATATACAGCTTCTGCTACATTGCAGGATTCCTGTGGTGGAGCCTCCCAGGTAGTCACACCTTTTGCAGTGCGCTAAGGGCAGCAAGTGTGGAGGATGTCCTGTTTAACGCCATGCCTCAACGCCAGGAAATCGACGCACAACTTCTTTGTGGACGGAAGTGCTCTTGCATCAATTTTTTTTCTTTGCGTTTGTACTTTTTAGCGTACTATCTTGCTCTCGCGCTGCCGACCACCCATTGTTGTTGCATATGCAGTGTTTGTGGATTTCCCGCTCTAAACTTTCTCTGCAAGTTTGACCCATGTGCCAAATTTGCTTCTAAAAAACTACTTTAGTTTTTCTTTGGCCTTTTATGATACTTCTTTTCATATATAGATTTTGATTTACTTACTAAATTTAAAATATCTGCACAAGCAGAAATTGTTTGAACCCGCCTGCTCCCCATAATGTGTTTCTTGCTTGCTAGCTGTGTAAAGTGGGGGTCTCAAATGATGAGATCATGCCGAGAGGTTGAACAGGGATAGATCCACAATTATTTCCAGCTCATTTCGTTTACCACCTGTGTTCCTCAAGACGGTCTCCATTTGGTTAGAGGTTTCCAGTTAGATTTACAGGAATGGACACTCAGGCGGATATAATCGCAGTCTCCGGAGCCGGAGCTTCAAACAAGAATTAAACCAAAAAACATCTATTCAATAGTCAAATGATAAAGATAAAAAAAGCGTTGGAAAAAATTAAATTAAGATATTTAAGGAAGCTATCTTCCTTTGAAATTAGTGTCCAGGTTGAACTGCTTAACTACATTTTATTGAAAGAATACACTGTAATTTTAAGTGTGAACTTTATCTTTAATACTTTAAATGAGAAAGCCGAGATAGTTTGGGTTATAAGCAGCTGGATGCGCTTGAATGCCTGACCTCGTATTGTCGAGGTCTCTGTATCTAAGCCATTTTTAAGATTAAGATTAAGTACGAAGTACGTGTTATAGGCTAGAATTACATTTTTAACTTTATGATCACATGCATCGCGAGCCGTAGCGATCTTTTTATACAATGTATGATCACTACACCTCCCTTTTTATTAGAAAGAATTCATATTTAAATTTATTCTCTAATAGTGTGCATAAGGCGTAAATGTGTTTCTTATTTCAAACAAAGTTCTTATACACGACATGTAGTAGAACATGAAATTCTATTTATGTATTATGTTTTATAATTTTATCCCAATGATTTTAAATTTCTTCTTTTCAATTTTATTAGTATTGTTGCCGAAATTTATGCCCGCAAATAAGTTAACTTCGCGCCACTGTAAATAGCAAACATGACATAAAGCTTATTTGCAAATGTACAGCCGCTCACAACGAATGCAAGACTTCGTTTTGTGCGTGTTTCTTTTCTATTTTTTTTCTTGCGGTACCTTTCCCATGTATGTATAACTTTAGCTAGATGAAAACAAAACGCGTGTTCGCTAGAACAATTGTTTGTTTGCGGACTAAGAGTCAAGACTACAGTAAGTAATAATTTTTCGATATTAAGAACAAAATGTAACCTTGAAATGTATTTTACAGAATTTTAAAACTTGCCGATTGAAGTTGGCACCAAAATATATGTTATTGAACTGGGCCTAATAGTTTTTTCAAGACGCAGCTAAAAAACAAGCCAAACAAACAACATATCTTTAAAATTTATATTAAGAAATTATGTGAATTTCTTTAAATTTTCTACGGAAACATTCTGTGAAAATCGTACGGTGAATTTTCCACTGAGCCGTCGCCTGGTCGATGCAGTCACAGACGAATAAAACCCCACTTCCAAGTCGGAGTCAGTATGTACTGAAGTCGAATCACGTGCGAGGGCTTGCCAGCGCGAGGTAACCAACCAATTCGTGGTGGGGGAAACAAAGCAGAAAGATCATCAGCTGCTTTCACACCATTTGGAAGAGGAAATGTGGCTCGAAAGAAAATACTTGAGGCGGGTGGAGCTGCATCACATGCCTATTACTGGAGTTAGAGGACCTATAGCCATGACGAATCCTAGTGGTAATAGCACTCCACAGGCAACAAGCACACAAGCTCAAACCATGAAACGCGTCACCGCTGGTATAACGCAGCAACAAATAGCTGTTCGTCAAGCAATGCCGAGGGACCTACCAATCTTTAATGGAGACCCCAAAGATTGGCCTATGTTCTTTAGCTTTACCTAATGTCTTAAGCACCTTGAAAATGTATTTTGGTCGTACATCACTTATATTGAATCATCTTATACAGAACGTTCGCAATTTACCATCAACGAAGGGCAAGCTTAAACCAATAATAAATACTTCCGAAAGCGACCACAGGAAACCAAACAGGGCTGCTTTGCACACCCACACCGCTGCTGTCGAAGCCGGGAATCATATAGGATCCCCTTGTGAGATTTGTCAAGAAGATCACAAAGTGGTATCGTGCGGCAAATTGAGACGAATGATTGTGAAAGAGAAGTGGGATGCGATCAAGACTCTTCGCTTATGCTACCAGTGCTTATGAGGGCACAAAGAAGTGTGTTGGAGACTAATTTTATGCAACATAAATGGTTGCAAGGCAAAGCACAACAGTCTCCTTTACAATTAACAGATAACGAGTGTTTTGCATAATCATCGTGAGTCGTCAACTAACACAACAGAAAGTTTTTTCAGAATCGTTCCAGTCACCCTGCATGGAAAATCGAAGTCAATCGATGTTTATGCTTATATGGATGATGACTCGACTTTAATGCTAATGGAGGAAAGACTAGCCAAAGAGCTGGGCGAGAAAGGTGTTCCCAGCCCTCTATGCATCAACTGGACTGGAAATGTGAGGCGCGATGAGCCGCAGTCCAAGCGGTTGAATTTGAAAATCTCCAAGCAAGGACGAGGCAATAAATCATGTTCACATAGTCAAGTCCCTAGGTCTGCATGCGGAGACGATGATAGCGGATCAAGTAAAAAATACATATCCACATCCAAGAAATCAATTATTACCGAGCTATACAAAGATAGTCCCATATAGTTAGTTGCTTGAATACTGACTTTATTAAGAATAAAGTAAGCAAGTCGGTGTGCCGACTTGAGTATACCCTGTACCAAGATTAAGGGCAGCTTATAGTTTGGTATATAAAATTTTAACAAAATTTTGTGTTGGGCTATGATGAAGTCATAAAATAAATAATATTTAATAATAATAAAATAAATATTTAGTAATTCTAAAACGTCGCTCGAATTTGGTACCGACTAAATAATTGTGACGGTACCCAGGGAACACCACGTGGAGGCTTTTGAAATAATCAATTGGGATACCAAAAATATTGTGAACCTTCGAGTCGACTTGAACTATTAGTCAGTTCCTTGTTCCCCATGTTTTTTCTTTTTTAAGAGTCATTAATAATGTATCAAAAATAATAAGTAAAAAATGCTACCTAATTCACTGTGCAAAATCCTTAATGCTAACCGCAATGCCCCTATGATAACTGTGTATGGTTTCAAACGTGCGCGCACTGGCTCTACTACTAGAAATATTTGAAAACACCCAATCAATATTAGTATTACCATTTGTGGTGGACGCATTCAAATCTAAAAGAGAATTAAAGTTTTGGCTTTTCAGAAACTCAAAAATATTTCTACCACAACCTAACAGGGACTGAAGGTTTATATTGAAATCGCCTAAAATTATGGAATCACTACCTAAAACATTTTGGGAATCCTGAAATAATATCTGCAACTCATCCCTTTGTCAATGGGTATGTCGGACTACGATAAGTTAAATTTAAAAAGGGCAAATTCGAAAACAGGGAAAGTTAGGGTGCTTGATCTAGCATAATATCGACCACTGGAACAAAGACTAGTATTCTCAACCATTTCATTTTTTATATATATAAGAGCACCGCTTGCCAACGAAGGGCAATCTAGACGCAATGGTGTAGCCAGGAATGTCATATGCTTCGTTAGCATATGTAGGAGCCTCAACAAAACACAAAATGGAAGATTGCAGCATTAGCTGATTGGAACAAACATCACTAATATGAGAGTGGAGACTTTCCGTATTATGGAAAAAAACATTAAAATTGGAGCTGTCAAAAAGAGGATCAAAATGTGTACGAAGAGCTTTTTCGGTGCGTAGTTTTTGCAACACTTGCTCAGCTGCGGAATCTTGGCCAGATCTGGGGGGACGAATTGTCCGACAATAAAAAGTCCTTCGGCACTAGTTGCCCTAATACATGCTACATAAATTGCTTCACGTTGCATACCTGAACTTGTGTGGACCACCACTCTATCATACATAGCACCCTAACTCTTATGTTTAGTTATAGTTTCTGCAGCTATAACCGGAAACTGTTTCCTATCAATTGTGACTTCCTCATTGGATCTGAATTGAAAACTTTTGACCGTTTTCTGAATTGGGGTCCAGAAATATTGTGCACTGCGGCGAAATTTAGATCGAGCATTCACTCCTACCTATCATCTAGGAACTTTATCCAAATAACTGAGATGATATTGGATGAATTTGATTCGATGTTCATTAAAGTACCCGTGGCTCCATTCACAAGACCATCTGTCGTACCTACATTGACTGTTATCATATTTTTAGCAGTGGTTTTCAAAATGAGTTGACAACACAAACCTTGTGTATCAGAAGTTTTGAAACCTTTGAAATCTTAAATACTTTCTTTTGGCTGCATCACTTAAATGAGCAGCTTTTATAAAATCTACCGCAATTGAGCCATGTTGCTCAGTGCGAATGGAGGAATGGAGGAATGTTACTAAGAAACAAATGAATTGTTTCATCTGGTACCTGACTTGCGTTGAAATTTCTACTCCTAAATAATTCTATATCTGCTGTCGACATTTGGCCGGATGCCATGTTGTTAAGAGCAATTGCAAAAAGTTGGTCGTCTCGCCGTCGCATGATCTCTGTGAGCTCAAAAAACTTAAAACGTTCCCACAGAGAAGGTCCAACAAGAATGCTGCAAGGGTCATGCGAGGAAGATGTGGACTGGAATATCCAACGATCACCTACAGGGCGTAGCTGTCAAAGATCGCCGAACACGATAACAGAAATGCCCCCAAAGGGAATACCCTGATTTCGAAAAATTTGCTTAAGGCGAGAGTCCAAATAAGAAAACATTTTTGCACCGACCAGAGAAATTTCGTCTATAATTAAAAGTTTGAGATCTATGAACCTAGTTCGAAGAGTATTAAGGAAGTCGGAACTCAAATCCCTAAAAGAAGACCCTGACTGGTTAATGGGTAGTGAGAACATGGAATGAAGGGTGGAACCTCCAATTCCGAAAGCTGCTTTTTCTGTGGGAGCGCACGAGAGATTATTCACAGTTGTTGGGTCATTATCTATTCTACGATTATATTCCACAGAGAGGGACTGAAATATTACGGGAATAAGCCTACTTTTACCGACACCTGCCCCGCCACCTAGGAATTCATGAAAAGTTTTATTATTCTTCACATTGTGAAGAACATGGGTAAAAAAAGATTTTTGGTTCAAATTTAGCGACCTAACAATATTTGCCAAGTTTTCTGGAGAAACTATTGAGGGCAGTTTAATAATGCGAACATCATTGTCCAAATCTGATGGCAGTTGATTAGCATTCAAATTTAATGTAACGATCCTTATTCGTCCTGTTTTTCGGCAGAGCCGGATTTCAGGTGTCGAGGTTCGGCACAACAAATTTAAATGTGCGCTGGTGAAATGATAAGATTTTGTTGTTGAAATTTGAGTATGCAAATCAGTGGTTTTATTTATTTCTTTTGGTTATGTTCACAGGATTATTTATAGGTATTATCGTGTGGCTTTTGGCTGGCGGTGGTAGAGATTGATATCAGTTGTTATCGTTGATGATGCGAGTCCAATATTTGGAGTATTTGATGACCAAGCGAGAATAACTTTAGCAGATGATTTATTCATGTTGCCAGGAATATGTTGCCTTTCTATCCTGATCACTGCTATTCTCCTAAAAGTTGCTAGGAATGACTCCTAGTCTTCCCCCACTGTGCCAGGAATACTCCTGGTCTTGCCTACTCTGTGCTAGGAATACTCCTAGTCTACCTATATTGCTAGGAATAGCTCCTAGTCCTTGGCTAAATGCTAGGATTAACTAGTCCAGTCCTAGTCTCTTTGTTTCTGTGCTAGGAATAACTCGTAGTCTTTGTTTCTGTGCTAGGAATAACTCCTAGTCTTTATTTCTGCTTGAAATTACCATTCCCTTGACCGTCGATTTCCGCTAGGACTCAATTCCGCTAATCTCGCAAACGTCGGTCTTCTATGCCAATTTCACTTAATTCGGAACTTCACTTCTTGACTTCACTTTTGATTTCTTCACTTGGTACTTCGCTTCCAGAACTTTTACTCACGCACTAAGTATCCCACTGGTCTCAGTCGTGCGTATTTATAGGCATCTTTTTTTTTTTTTTTCTTTTTTTTTTTTTTTTTCGCGCGAATCCCATCGGGTGCACTGAGTGCCCACAACCTCCCGCCCAACCGACCGAGGGGCGCAAACCGCATGACGTACGGCACGAGTCGCGGGGAACAGTTGGCAAAAAACAGACAAATAACGAGAGCTACAGCTATTTACGAGCTAAGTAGGAGATGATAGAAGATTTTAGTACTGATAAAGAGAGCTCTGGGCTGATCACACGATAAAGTCGATTATAATCAGCCGACAGGACTCGAAATGGATTATGCAATGCATAGTTAGTAGTACAGTGTGCAAGGGATAAGGGAATATAGTTTCTAGTAGGTCTAGATGGTACCGAAAGATCTACTTGGTGTAATAACTCAGGCGAGTCAATATCACCAATTAGGAGCTTGTGCATGAAGATAACACCAAGCATTATTCTACGGTTAGTAAGAGAAGGAAGACTAATTAAGAGAAGTCTACTAGAGTACGATGGCAGGTTGGCATTGCGATCCCAGTTAAGACCACGAAGAGCAAAAAGCAGAAATTGTTTTTGAATAGATTCAATTTTAATTTGGTGTGACTCATATTGAGGTGACCATATGCATGATCCATACTCCAAAATAGGACGGACCAAAGAGGTATAGAGAATTTTGGTAGTGTAAGGATCGTCGAATTCTTTCGACCATCTTTTAACAAAACCAAGAACGCCTGTGGCTTTAGCGATTATCGTAGAGATGTGGAAGTTGAAGGTTAATTTACGATCCATGAGTACACCTAAATCATTCATTTCATCAAGGCGTTCTAATGGAGTGTTGTTCAAGGAATATGTCACCATCTGAGGAGAGGTCCTATAGAACGACATTACCTTGCACTTAGTGGTGTTTAAGTTTAAAAGATTGTGCTGACACCAACACTGAAAATTATTAAGATCAGCTTGCAATCTACTGGACGAAACCATATTGCTATAGCTAAGGCAAAGCTTAACATCGTCAGCATACATGAGCACATGTGAATGATGCAAGACGGAAGGAAGATCATTTATGAAAAGGGTGAACAGCAACGGACCAAGATGACTACCCTGGGGCACCCCCGAAGTCACATTGATGCATCTGGAAAAGGAAGACTTAAATAAGACCTTTTGTGTTCTACTTGTCAGATACTCACGAATCCAACGGAGTAGAATATTTGGGAAGCCAATTGCATTTAACTTTATAAGCAATAACTTATGGTTAACAGAGTCAAAAGCCTTACTGAAATCTGTATATATGACATCAGTTTGCTTTGCACTTTCAAATCCTTTGATCGTCCTAGATGTAAATTCTAAAAGGTTAGTGGTTGTTGATCTACGTTTCACGAAACCGTGTTGGGCTGGTGAAATTATAGAACTACAAAAATGTTGCAATTGAAAAGTTAAAATTTTTTTAAAAGCTTTTGGAATAGCGGACAACTTGGAAATACCCCTATAGTTAGAAACATCAGACTTACTACCCTTTTTATGGAGAGGAATTATAAATGATTCCTTCCAAATCAACGGGAAAGCGGAGGTTTCAACAGACAACGAGAATAATTTCTGAATAGGCTTACATAACGATTCAGCGCAAAATCTGAGTACACAACCAGGAATCCCATCGGGACCTGGCGAGTACACAGGTTTGACTTGCTTAAGCACGCTGAGAAGCGAACTTTCGTCAATTAAAGGATTGAATATGCAATTTGACTTTTTTAACTCATAAGGATACGGAGAGTTTGAGTGGTATTCCGTTAAGGAATAGGTTGTTTTGAAAAAATCAGCAAACATATCGGCAATGGCCTGATCACTGTCCGCAGTCTTATTTCCAAAAGTTAAATATGATGGGCTTATGCTCGTCTTGCGTTTAGCGTTCACAAAGTTGTAAAACTGCTTAGGATCACTGTAAAACTGAAGTTTACATCGCCGAAGATAATCCTTGTAGCATTTTGTATTTAGCTTCATGAAATTTTAACGAGCAATAGCATATTTAGAAAAATCTGATGGACGACCTGCTTTTTTATAACTCTTATAATATCTCGACTTAACATTTCTTAAATTGGACAGCTCCCGAGTGAACCAGGGGGGTTTATTAGACCGAACTGATCTACCGAGAGGAACACAAATTTTAAAAACGGAATCAAGCATATTATAGAAATAATGAATAGCAGAGTCCATGGTTGTACAATTGTACAGATATGACCAATCAAGGTTCCAAATAATATTATTAAGTCTGACGAAGTCAGTCTTACGAAAGCAGCGGCTTCTTGTTACCGGATGAGTATTGTAAGTCGGCGCACAAATAGAAAGGTCAATAGTTACATCCAAGGTTGGATGAAATTTGTCTTCAGGTAGAACGAGAGGTTCAATCCTGGAAACGACGCAGTTGGAGGAGTCCAACACAAATACAAGATCGAGTGATCTATCAATTGAATTGCGTACAGGATTAATTTGAGTAAGGGATAAATCAAACAGACCATCAATAAAGCAATGTGACGAGGAGTGCAACAACACTGAGGACTCATCAGAAAGCGACCAGGAAATATCTGGTAAATTAAAGTCACCGAGAACAATGAGGGTATCTCTATCAGAAAGAAGTGAAGAAACTGCTTGAATTGCTTCCAAGTGATTATTATATGTAATTAAGTCGGAAAGAGGTGGAATGTAAGAGCAAGGAACATAAGTGCAAAACGATTTAAATGAAATTTCGACACTAATAAACTCAATTTCATGAGCGGAAGTTAACTGAATAATTTCGGATGGAATAGCTGAATCGACAGCAATAAGCACACCACCACCATTGCGGATAATCCGATCTTTTCTATAAATTGAAAATTTAGTGGAAAAAACCGAAGCGTCAGCAATATCTGGTTTGAGCCAACGTCTCTGTAAAAGCAAGAACATGAAAATCAAAGGATAGACTATCTACAAAGAGTCTAGACAGTTTAGATTTAAGTCCTCTAACATTCTGGTAGGCCAGAATAAGGGACATAGTTAGTTTTTTGGCCCGTCAGTAGATGCTGACGTACCAGAAGAAGGTAGAAGTCGAATCGGAGGCCGATTTCTCTTTTTTTTTTTTTTTTTTTTTTCGTCGTATACTCCTTTATAATAAGATGTTCCGGTCAAAAATCTTTTCTACAAATTTGGTCAAAAAGATTAGGCGGAACACTTACTTTAAATGACGAGATGTCACGGGTATATGAAAACCTAAATTTTTCCACCGCTATGTTTTGAGTTTTTGCCCGGATATGGGCTAAGACCTCGTCAGATGTAGTGTTAGGGTCAAGCCTCGAAATAAATATCTGTTTTTTGGGTGGTATACCGACAAGTGAACTCGACACACCAGCAGGCACAGCAGCCACAGCACTGGGCGCTGAAGCTACCGCGGCTGACAATGCTTTACGAGCCCCTCTTGTCAATATCTGATTGGGAATATCCTTGGGGCAGGATATTCGCCCGGACAAATCAGAGACTACACCTGATATCGCGGTAACTTGCGTGATTCCATTACCGGGGGAAATTCCAATGGAATCCACACAATTGGATGAAATCGTACTTTTAAACGATATCAAGTGCCCTGAATTCGGTGTGTTTGGGTCATTTAACGTGGTCGGAACAGCGAGAGTAAGAGATGCAGGCGGATTGGGGGACAAATTCCTAGGGATGGTCTTCTTTCGCTTCGGGGAGAAAAATAAACTAACAGAAGTAAAAAAAGATTTATGTAAAAAATAGGGCGTATACGAACCAAAAGTCCCACACAAGGGTTAAGGTGCAACAGCTGCTTTCAAGACGAAAGAGAAAAAAGTTAAGAGCAGTGAACGCACAACACAAAACAGATCAAACGCGAGATTAACTAACGCGAGAATAACGGGCGCTAACACATGCAAATATAGAAAAGAGAGCAAGAACACACAAACAACACTGTGTACAAAAGAGATCGCGAGTGCATGCAGGTAAAGCACAAACGAAAAAATCAAAGTTTATGAGACACAACAACAAAGCAAAGAGTTTTGTTGTTGGTTTAATGCAAAAAGTAACAATAGCTTTGATTTAATGTTTAGCAACAAATCGAAACGAAAGAACAATTAATTGTGATAGATATTTAATTAAAAAAGCTTTTAAGCAATTTTGACAAAATAAAAATTCGCGATATAAGCAGGAAAGAATTAATAGTGAGAGCGCCCAGAAAAACACGACCGGCAAGGTTGAGAGTTCAATACCACTATCTTGACCCAATCAGGACGCGTGGTGAACTCCTGACCCGTTACGGGTACTTTTCCAACCGTTTTCGTTTTGCCTCGAAAACTTTCCATCCTCTGTTCCTTTTGATAGGCTTTCTCTGCCTCTCGTTCAGCACAGCTTGCTTGTTGATATGCATGGTGAAATTCTTTCACTTCGTATGCGACGCCTATCGTTATGCTGAACTCCCAACTTTGGTTGCCAACGGCGTCTCCTTTTTCGCTCTCTCCTGGTCTCGTGCTGGCCCCGCGATTTCCGCCACCGCCACCACTTTTACCCACCATCCATCTCTCTTTTTGTACTTAAGAGTAAATAATACATTCCCTAAAACAATATATGTAAATTACAAACTAAACGCCTACATAAATGGATTAATAAATGATTTAAATAGCTATGAAAATATATAAATGTAATAAAATTAAAGATTAATGACAATATAAATGTACAATATTGATGAATATATAATAATAGCCCCCGAATAATATTAATCAACCCCCTTTTTTGGCCGTAAATATATGTTTAGTTTGATTAATTCAAATTAAACCGCCTTTACAAATTTCTCTTCGTTTTGGTTATTTAGAATTCGTTTTAGTTGTTGCAGCCACTTCCCGTGGCTGTCAAACTATCCCCTAATTTGCCGTTCTTACACCCACACATGCTAATCGGCGCTCTCACGTCCATTAAAATCACCCATACACGCACAGCAACGCTCTCTCGGCCTTTACTCTCTCGCTAATGAGCCGATCGTACACTCTGAGCGTAGCTCTTGGTTTCGTTTGTGTGTATGTGTGGATAATTATTATTTCGGCAATGCTTACGCATTGTCGCCCTCCCGCTTTAGCCTACAAGCTATTCCGAAAGTTGCTCTCAAAGCGTGGCTTTCGGTTACTTTCGTATGTATGTGTGTGTGCAATTTTTATTTCGGCAATGCTTATGCACTGCCGCCTTCCCGCTTCAGCCTACAAGCTGTTCAGAATTCTCATGCGTATGTGTGCGTGAGAATACTTTCGTTTCTCTTGTTTTGTTATTTTTGGTAGTGCTTATGCATTCCGCCCGCCCGCGTCGGTCTTTGATACGTTTTGACTGTAGGCATGCGCGTTTTATATGTTTTGTTTGTATGCATGCGTATATGTATATTTGTGTATATGTACATTTTATGTTTCTCTCTTGTGTTGCTAGCGCTAAGCTTATGTTGCCAATGCACGCGATGTTGCTAGCCTTTGATGTTGCCAAACTCTCGCCATGTTGCTAACACACGATATGTTGCTAACGCATGTATGCACATATTGGCTGGGCGAGCAACATTGTGTATATCATGTACACGCATATCTGCGTCATATATCTGTATTCCGGTATCAATGTGAGGGAGTGAGTATTATAAATACACATATATATTATGTGTTTCATGTATTTGTGTGGTAAGATGTAGTATATCTTTCCTCACAAGTTTAAGCTGCGAACTAACTTCGGGAAAGGCTAAAACTCGAAACTCCTCATCTATCACGACCTGACCTTCTAGTTCATTTTCAATATCCCTGTATTCATTATCCATAGTCCTCCTAAGCGCGTCTTCTAAGTCATCTAAAACATTGTTTTTATTAAACCCTAATCTAATAATTTCTTCATGACTATTATAAAACTCCTCACAGTCTCTCTGAACTAACTCTACCTGTTCGTCTCTCCAAGGAAAATACAACATAACTAGTTCTTTGAAATAGTTCTGCCTATCCGTGTTAATATTAAATTTCCTAAATCAAGGCTTCCTCCTCTGCGTAATGTAACCACTTCCATCACGCAAACGAAACCTGCTTCCTGAAACCTCATTTTCTTCCTGATTCCTTTTACTTCGTCGAGCCCTAATACTAAACCCATAATTGGCAGCGAAATCAGCTAAACTCAAATCTTCTAAACTATTTGGTCTTTCTACATAATGGTCAAGTAGCCCTTTTACAAAGATGTCAGTGGAATTATGAGGCAAACTTTGCAATTGCTGTCTAGATTTGAGCATTTTAACTCGAAATTTAGGCAAACTAGTATTAATAAATCTATCTTTATGGCTATAAAAATAAATTTGTGACCAATATATTGCAGCTTTTGTCTGATGGTCAAGTTGCCCCTTTCAACTCTAGCAACGGCTTCCGGCATCAGCTTTGAAATGCCTCTTTGGGATTTATTTATATAATTAATTATATTGCTGCAACAAGCATACGGATCCAATATGAACTGAATGTCCATATTGGCCCGCTGCATAGAAAGAATGTGCCTATTATACGCATTAACGTTAATTTCTGCGGAACTTCTTTTTAGGAAAATCTGGGGCTTTTTTAAGGTTCACCTGACAGCAAGTATATAGTCCTCGTAGCTGAGGTTCACATTTTCATGTGAAAGAAATCTGTCAAAACTAATCAAGTCACACAACAACTTCTAACAAAAAACTACTATTTAAGAAATTTTCAACCTGTTGAAAATTTTCTCGATGGCGAGATATATTATGAAGATCATCAGAAAGGGGCTTTAAATTAACTGATTGGGTATCCCGAATCTACAAATTTCTTGTCCGCGAACTTTGCGGAGGCAATAAAATTTGAATTTGTTACATCTGTCGTAACGAACAATTAAACTTATTACGGGTGAAAAGGAATCATCGTCGTTGAGATCTAATTGGGGGGGAATCTTTTAGGCAAAACATCCCGTGAATATGAGGAGTGCCTCTCTGCTGGAACTCAACGCGCCAATAATGCCTAACCACAAAATTCTCACTGAAAATCCCTCCCTGACTTTTTATTACCCTTAACAACTCCCTAAATCAATGTTCGAAATACCTTGCACAAGTGACTGGATCTGACCTAATGAGACGAGCCTTTTCCCTAAATTGTAAATTTAACGCTTCTTCTTCTGGGTTTTGCTAAGAATAACTAAAAGTTGTGTCCACTTTGTTTCGGCTGCTGACAAAGTAATAAAAAAAAGTGGGGAGCCCAAATTGCCTAATCATTGCCATAGCCTTTTTTTTCATCCTCCCTATGAACATCCAAAAATGGTATCAAATAGCATTCCAGAGTTCAAATATACTAGATGCTTCTCATTCAAGATGCTCTTAGTTGCATTGTTAGGTAATCCATATCAGTAAATGCATCAGTACCATATTACTCCTAATATCAAAATTTATCTTGTTAAAGTTAGAGTGGTTTCTTTCTTACATCATGCCAACAGCTTTAAAAAACATCTGATCCTTTCTAATTTTATTTGTTTTAGTCTAAAAAAACGATCTGAGAATGAACTGCTTAAAATTTTCGAGTTCGGAATATCCTTTTATTTGGCCGTTGCTTATTTCACATTATATTCAAAATATTTAATCCGAAATTCAATGTGGCAGTCTTAAGATGTGGTATTAGCTTTGGCATTTGCCTCATATTTTCGTATTGGAATACTTGCGAATGTTTAAAAGTCCGAAAAATGGTAAAAATCGAAACCTTCAGCTTATTTGCCGAATACAAACGCGATTAGGACATTGACGAATTGTTTGCCGTGCGCACAATTTGGCTTAAATTTCGGTTTTTTCGCCCTTTTCACTTCATGGAGCCATAAAAATCTGGGTTTCTTTGAAAGTTTTGCACAACGAATTGACTAGATCCAATTTAAAGTACAGTTCCCCTTTTACATGTACAACTGTCCTTCAGCGCTATATTCTTTCTCTTCATAATCGTAATATATTGTATTGCGCTACAGTCAATAGTTTTCGAAATATTGCAATTTTTAAACTGACTTTTTAAATATGCAAGGCAGCTTACAATTGATTTTTGTTTTGTTTTTGAAATTTTTCAAGCGAAGTTTTTTATATCTTCTGGACGTACAATGCGCAGTACGTTCAAGTGGTCCAAGCGACACCAGGACAAAGCCTGTTACGCGCGAACCCTATCAGACAGCATGCAAAAACGAAGTCGCGTGGACAACGGACGACAACTAAAATAATAATTAAGACTAACTACTAGATAGATAACTTAAAATAGTAGTTTTTAGAATAGTTATAGAGAACTCTGATCCGATTACAGAATAAAGGCGGTTGTAGTCGGAACAGAGAACTCGGAAAGGTTCATGCAAAGAATAGTTAGAAGTACAGCGTGTTAAAGTTAAAGGGACATAATTTCGGGTTAGTCTACAAGGTACAGATAGATTGACCTGATTAAGTAAATTAGGACAATCTATTTGTCCATTTAGAAGCTTATGAATAAACAAAGTACCAAGCATTACTCTACGATTAAGTAAGGAGGGATGGTTAATTAGAAGAAGTCTTTTAGAATAAGAGGGCAGGTTAACATTTCGATCCCAGTTTAAACCACGAAGAGCAAAAATTAGAAACTGTTTTTGAACAGATTCAATTTTAACTTGGTGTGATCCATATTGTGGAGACCAAACACATGATCCATACTCCAAAATGGGGCGGACCAGTGAAATAAAAAGAGTTTTGGTTGTATAAGGATCGTCAAATTCTTTCGACCAGCGCTTAACGAAACCAAGACAACTCATGGCTTTATTGACAGTGATATTAATATGACGAGTAAAATTTAATTTGTGGTCCATGAGTACACCCAAATCATTAATCTCGTTCAAACGTTCAAGTGGGGTATTATTGAGATAATATACCACTAATTGAAAAGAGGATCTATGAAATGACATGACATTACATTTTGAAACATTAAGGTTTAATAAGTTAATTTCACACCAAGTTTGAAAGTTATTAAGATCGACTTGAAGCAGACGTGGAGAAGTTTAACATCATCAGCGTACATAAGCACGCAAGAGTGAGTTACAACTGACGGAAGGTCATTAATGAAAAGCGTAAAAAGCAGTGGTCCTAGATGGCTACCTTGTGGCACCCCCGAGGTCACATTGATGGTCTTCGAAAGATAAGTTTTAAATAAAACTTTTTGTGTACGGTTATTAAGATATTGAGAAATCCAATTAAGCAAAAGGGTTGGAATTCGTTCAGCTTGAACAAAAGCAGTGTATGATTGACAGAATCAAAAGCCTTACTGAAGTCAGTATAAATGACATCAGTTTGCAATGCATTCCTGAATCCTTCGATCGCTAAAGAAGTAAACTCTAAAAGGTTAGTGGTAGTGGATCTACGTTTCATAAACCCATGCTGAGAAGATGAAAGAATAGAACTACAGAAATGTTGCAGTTGAGAAGTTATAATTTTCTCAAATGCCTTCGGAATAGCAGACAATTTGGAAATACCCCTATAATTAGAAGCTACGGATTTATTACCCTTTTTATGCAAAGGAATAATAAAAGATTCTTTCCAAATGGTTGGAAAAGAGGAAGTTTCAACGGACAAAGTAAATAACTTAAGAATCGGGGAAATCAAAGTCTCAGCGCAAAACCTGAGTACGCAACCAGGTATCCCATCAGGTCCTGGTGAGTACACGGGCTTCACTAAAGTAAGCACGCTGAGAAGCGAATCTTCATCGATCACAGGATTAAAGACGCAATTAGACCTTTTCAACTGATAGGGATATGAAAAGTTAGCTCGATGATCTTTGGAGGAATAGGTCGTTTTGAAAAAATCAGCAAACATATCGGCAATGGCCTGATCATCGTTTGCTTTATTATTTTCAAAACATAAATAGGACGGGTGCACTGCCACCTTTCGTTTGGCGTTAACGAAGTTATAAAATTGCTTAGGATCACGGGTGAACTGAAGTTTACAACGCCTAATGTAATCCTTATAGCATAGTGTATTAAGCACTGAAAAATTCGATCGAGCAACAGCATAAAGAGAGAAATCAGACGGTCGATCCGATTTTTTAAACTTTCTATAATATCTAGACTTTACATTTTTCAAATTAGTTAACTCACGTGTAAACCATGGCGGTTTGTTAGACAACACATGGATCACACGTGGAACACAAGCATCAAAAAGTGAAAACATAGTATTATAGAAAAAACAAATGGCAGCATTCATATCATTACAGGAGTACAGATAAGACCAGTCTGTGGCAAGAATTAGCTCATTGAGCTTGAAAAAGTTAGTTTTACGAAAGCAACGGGTACGAGACGTCGAACTGGTACCAGCATTTGATAACCGAATAGGTAGATCAATAGTTAAGTCCAAAGTTGGATGGAAACTGTCTTCGGGGACGACTAAGGGATCAATCCTCGAAACAGTGCAGTTAGAAGAATCTAACATAAATATAAGATCTAGTGATCTCTCATTTTTGTTACGAACAGGATTAACTTGGGTTAGGGATAACTCAAGGAGACCGTCAACAAAGCAATGTGAGGAGGAGGGCATCAACAAGGAAGACTCACCTGATGGAAGCCATGAAACGTCAGGTAGATTAAAATCTCCCAGAACGATAAATATGTCTGCATCCGAAAGAAGTGAAGAGACAAAGCGAATAGCTTCTAAATGGCTAGCATATACCGTCATGTCAGAATTTTGTGGGAGTATTTTGTAACTTTTAACTTGGATTGTCCCAACAAGAATGTGTGGATAAACTTAGGATTTTGTATGCCGAGAAAGCAACGTCAAAAACGACAGTTTATCTCTGGTTTGCAGTATTTAATTCTTGTGTTGATGCATTTTTAAGCAGTAGATCGAGTTGATGATTCACCTGACCTACAGTCCTGACTGAATATTTTGAAAAGCAATTGCGTTATTTTCATCTAAAAATTATTGTTCTTAATTGTTGTTGCCGAACAGATAATAAATTCTAATTCCTCCCATATCAGCCCAAATCTTAAAAAGGAGTACTTTATCCTCAAGTCTCTAGAGTCAAACCCTCTAAGTTTTATATCTGTGGTGCAGATTGTAAATAACTCATGGCAAAACTTCAGGTCTGTGAACGTCAATTTCTATACATTTAATTTAAAATTGGATAACTCTTGAACTCTCAACCTTGCCGGTCGTGTTTTTCTGGGCGCTCTCACTATTAATTTTTTTCCTGCTTATATCGTGAATTTTTATTTTGTTAAAATTGCTTAAAAGCTTTACTAATTAAATATATATCACAATTAATTGTTCTTGGTTTTCGATTTGTTGCTAAACATTAAATCAGAGCTTTTGTTACTTTTTGTTTTAAACCAACAACAAAACTCTTTGCTTTGTTGTTGTGTCTCATAAACTTTGATTTTTTCGTTTGTGCTTTACCTTCATGCACTCGCGATCTCTTTCGTACACAGTGTTGTTTGTGTGTTCTTGCTCTCTTTTCTATATTTGCTTGTGTTAGCGCCCGTTATTCTCGCGTTAGTTAATCCCGACCCCATAAAGTATATATATTCTTGATCAGCATCAACAGCCGAGTCGATTGAGACATGTCCGTCTGTCCGTCTGTCCGTATGAGCCACGCGATCTCAGAGACTATAAGAGCTAGAGCTACCAAATTTGGTGTGAGCATCCGTCTAATGTCAAAGCTGATCAAGTTTGTTTCAAATTTTAGCCACGCCCACTTCCGCCCCCGCAATTTAAAAAAAACTATAACTAGGGCTGCTTTCAAGATATCGTATTCTTACTTGGTACATCTAATTATATACCCAAACTGGACCAACTGACCAAATTTTGTCGAAATCGGACAATAAACATCGATGATATGCCTATATCCGTTTTGTACTGAAATGCCAAGGCTCCATTGGCAGATAAGAAAGAGCGAGATAGCATGCGATCGCTGCTGCTGCATGTAAAAGGGAACTTTGTTTTGAATTGATTGCGATTTTGAGGTTGTTCGATCATTTGTCTAGTGACTACGCAGATCAAGAAGGTTTAAAATTTTTGCCACGCCCACTTCCGCCCCCGCAATTCAGATAAAACTATTTATAAGAGCAGCTTTAAGGAATCACATTCTTATTTGGCACACCTAATATTATGGCCAAAGTGCATCATCTGACTAAATTTAGTCGAAATCGGACAATAAATATTGGAGATATACGTTAATGCGTTTTGTACTGAAGCGCTTAGGGCGACATTGGCTGGCAAGAGTGAGCGAGATAGCATGCGTTCACTGTTGCGGCATGTTAAAGAAAATTATTTATGGAATTAATTGCTATTTCGAGGGTGTTTGACTTCATTTAATATAATAACTCGTTGGTACAGGGTATACACAATGTCGGCAGGGACGACTTGCTTGCTTCATTTCTCTTTCGTGTTGTAAGCAGCTGCGGCATCTTAACCCTTGTGTGGGACTTTTGGTTTGTATACGCCCTATTTTTTCACATAAATCTTTTTTACTTCTGTTAGTTTATTTTTCTGTTATTAATATTTAGTATTAATAAAATTGAAAATAATTTAACAATGTCGGTCTGCTCAAATAAGAAGTGCCCTCACCCTCTTAAAGCCCAGGAAGATTTTTTGCTTTGTTGGCTGTGTGACAACGTAATGCATTTTAAATGTGCTGGTTACACAGTAAAAGTAAAGGGACAGCCTCGGAAATGGTGGGGGCCTGAAATGGAGTTGTGAAGCGTGTCGGGATGCCGAGATGGAGATGCGTGTATTTATGAGGCGCACACGTGAGGGATTTAAAAATCTGTCGGCTGGCCTAATGAAGCTTCGGGATGAGTTTTCATTATTGGAAACTCAGTTTAATAGTTTTAAACTAGTAAACGAATCCCCTAAGCGAAAAAAGACTATCCCCAGGAATTTATCCCCCAATCCGCCTGCATCTCTTACTCTCGCTCTTCCGACCACGTTAAATGACCCAAACACACCGAACTCACAGCACCTGATATCGTTTAAAAGTCCGATAACATCCAATTGTGAGGATTCCATTGGAATCTCTCCTGGTAATGAAACCACACGTGTTGCCGCGATATCAGGTGTAGTCTCTGATTTGTCCGGGCGAATATCCTGCCCCAAGGATATTCCCAATCAGATATTGACAAGAGGGGCTCGTAAAGCATTGTCAGCCGCGGTAGCTTCAGCGCCCAGTGCTGTGGCTGCTGTGCCTGCTGGTGTGTCGAGTTCACTTGTCGGTATACCACCCAAAAAACAGATATTTATTTCGAGGCTTGACCCTAACACTACATCTGACGAGGTCTTAGCCCATATCCGGGCAAAAACTCAAAACATAGCGGTGGAAAAATTTAGGTTTTCATATACCCGTGACATCTCGTCATTTAAAGTAAGTGTTCCGCCTAATCTTTTTGACCAAATTTGTAGAAAAGATTTTTGACCGGAACATCTTATTATAAAGGAGTATACGACGAAAAAAAAAAAAAAAAAAAAAGAGAAATCGGCCTCCGATTCGACTTCTACCTTCTTCTGGTACGTCAGCATCTACTGACGGGCCAAAAAACTAACTATGTCCCTTATTCTGGCCTACCAGAATGTTAGAGGACTTAAATCTAAACTGTCTAGACTCTTTGTAGATAGTCTATCCTTTGATTTTCATGTTCTTGCTTTTACAGAGACGTGGCTTAAACCAGATATTGCTGACGCTTCGGTTTTATCCACTAAATTTTCAATTTATAGAAAAGATCGGACTATCCGCAATGGTGGTGGTGTGCTTATTGCTGTCGATTCAGCTTTTCCTACTGAAATTATTCAGTCCTCTTCCGCTCATGAAATTGAGTTTATTAGTGTCGAAATTTCATTTAAATCGTTTTGCACTTATGTTCCTTGCTCTTACATTCCACCTCTTTCCGACTTAATTACATATAATAATCACTTGGAAGCAATTCAAGCAGTTTCTTCACTTCTTTCTGATAGAGATACCCTCATTGTTCACGGTGACTTTAATTTACCAGATATTTCCTGGTCGCTTTCTGATGAGTCCTCAGTGTTGTTGCCCTCCTCGTCACATTGCCTCATTGATGGTCTGTTTGATTTATCACTTACTCAAATTAATCCTGTACGCAATTCAATTGATAGATCACTTGATCTTGTATTTGTGTTTGACTCCTCCAACTGCGTCGTTTCCAGGATTGATCCTCTCGTTTTACCTGAAGACAAATTTCATCCAACCTTGGATGTAACTATTGACCTTTCTATTTGTGCGCCGACTTACAATATTCATCCGGTAACAAGAAGCCGCTGCTTTCGTAAGACTGACTTTGTCAGACTTAATAATATTATTTGGAACCTTGATTGGTCATATCTGTACAATTGTACAACCATGGACTCTGCTATTCATTATTTCTATAATATGCTTCATTCCGTTTTTAAAGATTGTGTTCCTCTCGGTAGATCAGTTCGTTCTAATAAACCCCCCTGGTTCACTCGAGAGCTGTCCAATTTAAGAAATGTTAAGTCGAGATATTATAAGAGTTATAAAAAAGCAGGTCGTCCATCAGATTTTTCTAAATATGCTATTGCTCGTTAAAATTTCATGAAGCTAAATACAAAATGCTACAAGGATTATCTTCGGCGATGTAAACTTCAGTTTTACAGTGATCCTAAGCAGTTTTACAACTTTGTGAACGCTAAACGCAAGACGAGCATAAGCCCATCATATTTAACTTTTGGAAATAAGACTGCGGACAGTGATCAGGCCATTGCCGATATGTTTGCTGATTTTTTCAAAACAACCTATTCCTTAACGGAATACCACTCAAACTCTCCGTATCCTTATGAGTTAAAAAAGTCAAATTGCATATTCAATCCTTTAATTGACGAAAGTTCGCTTCTCAGCGTGCTTAAGCAAGTCAAACCTGTGTACTCGCCAGGTCCCGATGGGATTCCTGGTTGTGTACTCAGATTTTGCGCTGAATCGTTATGTAAGCCTATTCAGAAATTATTCTCGTTGTCTGTTGAAACCTCCGCTTTCCCGTTGATTTGGAAGGAATCATTTATAATTCCTCTCCATAAAAAGGGTAGTAAGTCTGATGTTTCTAACTATAGGGGTATTTCCAAGTTGTCCGCTATTCCAAAAGCTTTTGAAAAAATTTTAACTTTTCAATTGCAACATTTTTGTAGTTCTATAATTTCACCAGTCCAACACGGTTTCGTGAAACGTAGATCTACAACCACTAACCTTTTAGAATTTACATCTAGGACGATCAAAGGATTTGAAAGTGCAAAGCAAACTGATGTCATATATACAGACTTCAGTAAGGCTTTTGACTCGGTTAACCATAAGTTATTGCTTATAAAGTTAAATGCAATTGGCTTCCCAAATATTCTACTCTGTTGGATTCGTGAGTATCTGACAAGCAGAACACAAAAGGTCTTATTTAAGTCTTCCTTTTCCAGATGCATCAATGTGACTTCGGGGGTGCCCCAGGGTAGTCATCTTGGTCCGTTGCTGTTCACCCTCTTCATAAATGATCTTCCTTCCGTCTTGCTTCATTCACATGTGCTCATGTATGCAGACGATGTTATGCTTTGCCTTAGCTATAGCAATATGGTTTCGTCCAGTAGATTGCAAGCTGATCTTAATAATTTTCAGTGTTGGTGTCAGCACAATCTTTTAAACTTAAACACCACTAAGTGCAAGGTTATGTCGTCCTCAGATGATGACGTACTCATTGAATAATACTCCATTAGAACGCCTTAATGAAATGAATGATTTAGGTGTACTCATGGATCGTAAATTAACCTTCAACTCCCACATCTCTACGATAATCGCTAAAGCCACAGGTGTTCTTGGTTTTGTTAAAAGATGGTCGAAAGAATTCGACGATCCTTACACTACCAAAATTCTCTATACCTCTTTGGTCCGTCCTATTTTGGAGTATGGATCATGCATATGGTCACCTCAATATGAGTCACACCAAATTAAAATTGAATCTATTCAAAAACAATTTCTGCTTTTTGCTCTTCGTGGTCTTAACTGGGATCGCAATGCCAACCTGCCATCGTACTCTAGTAGACTTCTCTTAATTAGTCTTCCTTCTCTTACTAACCGTAGAATAATGCTTGGTGTTATCTTCATGCACAAGCTCCTAATTGGTGATATTGACTCGCCTGAGTTATTACACCAAGTAGATCTTTCGGTACCATCTAGGCCTACTAGAAACTATATTCCCTTATCCCTTGCACACTGTACTACTAACTATGCATTGCATAATCCGTTTCGAGTCCTGTCGGCTGATTATAATCGACTTTATCGTGTGATCAGCCCAGAGCTCTCTTTATCAGTACTAAAATTCTCTATCATTTCCTACTTAGCTCGTAATCAGCTGTAGCTTTCGTTATTTGTCTGTTTTTTGTTAACTGTTCCTCGCGACTCGTGCCGTACGTCATGCGGTTTGCGCCCCTCGGTCGGTTGGGCGGGAGGTTGTGGGCACTTAGTGCACCCGATGGGATTCGCGCATTTCTTTCTTCATCGTGGATAGACGTGTTTTTCTGAGCTCCTGCATAGTTTCTTTTATTTCGGTTTTAAACTCACCGCGCCTGCCTAAAAATTCAGCTAATTATTTAGCAATAACTATTGACATTATTCTGTCATTTAAATTTTTGTCATTGCGCTTTTTGTTTAATTAACTTTACAAAAGCAAAATCAAAGCATTGAACTTAATATATGAAAAAAAAACAACAAAACTTTTTACAGCAGTGTTGTTGTTTTTGTTATTCTTTGCTCGTGCGTTTGTACTTTTTACCGCTTTAAAACCGCTCTCGCGCTCTCGCCAACGCATTGTTGTTGCATGTGCAGTGCTTTTGGTTCTCCCGCTCTCTTTTTTTCTAACTTCTTTTATTCGCGCTCGCATCTATCTCTGTCTCGCGTACAAGTGATACGTGTATTTGTGTAGTGCTTAGTTCTCTTAGTTCTTGCACTAATTTTCTCTGTGAGTTTGACCCCAGTGTCGAATTTGCTTAATAAATCTGAGTGAGTTTTTTCTTTGGCCTTTTTGATATTTAATTTTTTTTATAAAATTTTTGAGTATTAATTGAATTAAAAAATGTCTGTCTGCTCAAGCAAAAAGTGTTTGAACCCCCCTTCACCCCATAACGTATTTCTTTCCTGTTGGCTGTGTGACAACGTCATGCCCGTTAAATGTGCTGGCTACACAGCCAGGGTAAAGGATTGTTTGGAGCAAAAAGGGGGGCTCAAATGGGGTTGTGACTCATGCCGTTAGGTTGAGATTGAAATGAGGGTGTTTATGAGGCAAACCAGGGATAGATTGAAGAAATTGTCATCTGGTTTTCGTAAACTCTACGATGAGTTCAATGCTGTGGAGAGCAAATTTAGCAGCTATAAGCTGTTAAATGAGTCTCCAAAGCGCAAGAAAACCAGTATGCGCAATCTGTCCTTGCATTTGCCTGTGCCCAATCCCGTCTCGGCCGTAGCTCCACAAACTCCTTCACTGCTCACTGTGACAAATCCTCCGCAGCTTATTTCGTTTACCACCCCCATTTCTCAAGGTGGTCGCAAGGAAGAGGCTATCTCCGTTTCTCCAGGAAATGGTCTCTCTTTGCAGACGAACAAAGCTGTAGTATCCGAAAAGTCCGGGCAATTATCAATAACTGTTGATATTGCCGATAGTAGTCCAGTCGGAGGTGCAATACCGGACACGGAGGCGGATTCAATCGTGGTCGCTGACGCTGCGGTTGATTTGCGGCCTGGTTCCTATAAACCTTTAACTGGAGTTCCACCTAAGAAACATATATTTGTTTCAAGGCTTGATCCCGAACATTCGTCGGATGATGTCTTAGCTTTTATTAAGACAAAAATTCAAGCTCATCACTATAATGCTAAAATAGCGGTGGAAAAATTTAAATTTAAATATTCGAGGGAGATATCCTCTTTTAAAATAAGTGTTCCAGTTGAACTGTTCGACTGTATATGTCATAGCAGTTTTTGGCCGGATCACATTTTAGTAAAAGAATACACGGCCAAAAAGAAACCTCGAGATCCGGTTAGGCTTTCTATCCCATCTAATTCTTCATCTTCCGGAATATCAGCATCGGCTGGTGTTCGAAAAAACTAATCTCGTCCCTTCATCTGGCCTATCAGAACGTGAGAGGACTTAAATCTAAGCTTCCTAGACTCTATCTAGATAGTCTAGCATTTGAATTTAAAATTTTAGTGTTTACTGAGACATGGTTAAAACCCGATATTAACGATGCATCTGTTCTTTCCGCAAAATTTTCAATTTTTAGATGTGATCGGACTTCTCGTGTAGGCGGAGGAGTTCTGATTGCAGTTGACTCGGCCTTAACTTCTGACCAAATTCATTCACCGGACATTCTGGAGATTGAGTTTGTTAGCGTTAAGGTCAGATTCAAGTCTTTCTCTGTCTACATTACTTGTTCTTACGTTCCGCCACAATCCGACATGGCGGTGTACGCAAAACATTTAGATTCTATTCGATATATTTCTTCATTGCTTTCTAATAGAGATATCTTAATCGTCTTTGGTGACTTTAATTTACCAGAAATAGTATGGTCTCAATCTGATGAATCTGCTTTGTTGCTTCCTTCTAAATCTCACTGCTTCGTTGATGGCCTTTTTGAGTTATCATTAGCTCAAATAAACCCTGTGCGAAATAACATAGGCAGATCCTTAGATCTGATATTTGTGTTGGATTCCACCAACTGTGCAGTAACTAGAACCGACCCTCTAGTCTTGCCCGAAGACAATTTTCATCCTACTCTGGATTTATCTGTAGATCTGTCGTTTCGTGCACCGATTGCTGGTGTCAGTCCTGTGATTAAATCTCGTAATTTTCGCAAGACTAACTTTGTTAAACTGAATGAGCTCATTCTGAGAACTGACTGGTCATCCTTATATAGTTGCTCAGACATGGATCTTGCTATCTCGTGGTTTTATGATACTCTTGGTTCGCTTTTTAAGGTTTGTGTCCCACTGAGGGCTCCAGTGTCGTCTCACCGACCTCCCTGGTTTTCTCGTGAGCTATCCATCTTGAAAAATGTCAATTCCAGATATTATAAAAAATACAAGAAATCGGGACGTTCTTCAGACTTTGCTCTTTACGCAGTTGCTCGCTCCAATTTTATGTTGCTTAACAAGCACTGCTATAATAATTACCTCAAGCGTTGTAAGCTTGAGTTTTCCCGTGATCCTAAACAGTTTTATAGTTTTGTGAATTCTAAACGTAAGATGGATGTCCACCCATCAATCTTATCGTTTGGAAATAATATAGCGGACTCTGATCAAGCGATTGCCGATTTGTTTGCTGATTTCTTCACAACAACATATTCCTCAATGGAATACCGAGCGAATCTTTTGTATCCTTATCAGATAAATAGGTCTAATTGTATTTGTAGTCCTTCGATCGATGAAAGTTCGCTTATTAGCGTGCTTAATTTAGTAAAACCTGTGTACACACCTGGTCCTGATGGAATACCTGGTTGTGTACTCAGATTTTGTGCTGAGGCTCTATGTAAGCCACTTCAAAAACTTTTTTCGTTGTCCGTTAAATCTTGTCATTTTCCGTCTATATGGAAGGAATCTTATATAATTCCTCTTCATAAAAATGGTAAAAAGTCCGAAGCATCCAATTATAGGGGTATTTCTAAATTGTCCGCTATTCCTAAAGCATTTGAAAAGTCAATCACTTCTCAATTGCAACATTTTTGTAGATCTATTATTTCACCATCTCAACATGGGTTTGTGAAACGTAGATCTACTACCACTAACCTATTAGAATTTACATCTTTAACGATCGAAGGATTTAGGAATGCAAGACAGACTGATGTCATTTATACTGATTTCAGCAAGGCTTTTGATTCTGTTAATCATACACTTCTTCTTTTAAAATTAAACAAAATTGGCTTCCCAAGCCCTTTAATTTGTTGGATTCGTGAATACCTGACAGACAGAACACAGAAAGTTCTATTCAAGTCTTCAAGTTCAAGGACCATCCAAGTAACTTCGGGGGTGCCTCAGGGTAGTCATCTGGGACCACTGCTATTCACCCTTTTTATTAACGATCTTCCATCCGTTATAATACATTCTCGTGTCCTCATGTATGCAGATGATGTAAAGCTTTGTCTCAGCTACAGAGATATTATATCACCTTCACGGTTGCAGTCTGACCTCCAAAACTTTCAATCTTGGTGTCGACACAATTTATTAAACCTAAACACATCTAAATGCAAGGTCATGACTTTTTTCAGAAACACTCCTCAGTTAATTACCTACTTTCTTAATAACGTTCCATTAACCAGACTTAATGAGATGATTGACTTGGGAGTACTTATGGACCATAAATTGACTTTTAAGTCCCATATAAGCACTACTGTCGGAAAAGCCATGGGTGTTCTTGGATTTGTTAAAAGATGGTCAAAGGAATTTGAAGATCCATATACAACCAAGGTTCTTTACACTTCATTGGTTCGTCCAATTTTAGAATATGCAACCTGCATATGGTCACCCCAATACGATTCACATAAAGCAAGAATAGAATCAGTTCAAAAACAGTTCCTTCTCTTTGCTCTTCGTGGTCTGAACTGGGATCGTAATATCAACTTGCCTTCGTACTCTAGTAGACTTCTTTTACTTGACCTTCCTTCCCTTTCTAATCGTAGATTAATGCTTGGCGTCATATTTATGCACAAGCTCCTTAACGGGGATATAGACTCTCCCGAGCTATTGAACCGAGTAAAACTAACAGTTCCTTGTAGACCTACTAGAAACTATATTCCTCTAACACTTCCACGATGTACTACTAACTACCTTATGTATGAACCTTTTCGAGTTCTTTGTTCCGATTATAATCGTCTTTATTATGTAATCAGTTCAGAGCTCTCGATTCCTTTACTAAAAACTTCTATCCTTTCCTATCTAGCACGTAACTAGCTATAGTGTCGTTTTTGTCTGTGTTTTGTGAATTGTCCCCGCGACTCGAGCCGTGCGTTATGCGGCTTGCGCCCCTCGGTCGGTTGGGCGGGAGGTGTGGGCAATTAGTGCTCCCGTTGGGAGCAAAGTTCTTATACACGACATGTAGTAGAATATGAAATTCTATTTATGTATTATGTTTTATAATTTTATCCCAATGATTTTAAATTTCTTTCTTTTCAATTTTTACTGTGCACCTATTATGTTGCCGAAATTTATGCCCGCAAATAAGTTAACTTCGCGCCACTGTAAATAGCAAACATCACATAAAGCTTATTTGCAAATGTACAGCCGCTCACAACGAATGCAAGACTTCGTTTTGCGCGTGTTTCTTTTCTATTTTTTTCTTGCGGTACCTTTCCCATGTATGTATAACTTTAGCTAGATGAGAACAAAACGCGTGTTCGCTAGAACAATTGTTTGTTTGCGGACTAAGAGTCAAGACTACAGTAAGTAATAATTTTTCGATATTAAGAACAAAATGTAATCTTGAAATGTATTTTACAGAATTTTAAAACTTGCCGATTGAAGTTGGCACCAAAATATATGTTATTGAACTGGGCCTAATAGTTTTTTCAAGACGCAGCTAAAAAACAAGCCAAACAAACAACATATCTTTAAAATTTATATTAAGAAATTATGTGAATTTCTTTAAATTTTCTACGGAAACATTCTGTAAAAATCGTACGGTGATTTTTCCACTAAGCCGTCGCCCCGAGGTAACCAACCAATTCGTGGTGGAGGAAACAACGCAGAAAGATCATCAGCTGCTTTCACACCATTTGGAAGAGGAAATGTGCCTCGAAAGAAAATACTTGAGGCGGGTGGAGCAGCATCACATGCCTATTTCTGGAGTTAGAGGAACTATAGCCATGACGAATTCTAGTGGTAATAGCACTCCACAGGCAACAAGCACACAAGCTCAAACCATGAAACGCGTCGCCGCTGGCATAACGCAGCAACAAATAGCTGTTCGTCAAGCAATGCCGAGGGACCTACCAATCTTTAATGGAGACCCCAAAGATTGGCCTTTGTTCTTTAGCTCCTATGAGACCAGCACTCGAATTGCCGGACACAGCAACGAGGAGGACACCCTTCCCTTGCAGAGATGTTTGAATGGAAGAGCACTCGATGCCGTACGAGATAGCTTGATGTTTCCGGATATGCTTCCTAATGTCATTAGCACTTTGAAAATGTATTTTGGTCGTACATCACTTATATTGAATCATCTTATAGAGAACGTTCGCAATTTACCATCAACGAAGGGCAAGCTTAAACCAATAATAAATACTTCCGAAAGCGACCACAGGAAACCAAACAGGGCTGCTTTGCACACCCACACCGCTGCTGTCGAAGCCGAGAATTATATAGGATCCCCATGTGAGATTTGTCAAGAAGATCACAAAGTGGTATCGTGCGACAAATTGAGACGAATGATTGTGAAAGAGAAGAGGGATGCGATCAAGACTCTTCGCTTATGCTACCAGTGCTTATGAGGGCACAAAGAAGTGAGTTGGAGACAAATTTTATGCAACATAAATGGTTGCAAGTCAAAGCACAACAGTCTCCTTTACAATTAACAGATAACGAGTGTCCTGCATAATCATCGTGAGTCATCAACTAACACAACAGAAAGTTTTTTTAGAATCGTTCCAGTCACCCTGCATGGAAAATCGAAGTCAATCGATGTTTATGCTTATATGGATGATGACTCGACTTTAATGCTAATGGAGGAAAGACTAGCCAAAGAGCTGGGCGAGAAAGGAGTTCCCAGCTCTCTATGCATCAACTGGACTGGAAATGTGAGGCGCGATGAGCCGCAATCCAAGCGGTTGAATTTGAAAAACTCCAAGCAAGGACGAGGCAATAAATCATGTTCACATAGTCAAGTCCCTAGGTCTGCATGCGGAGACGATGATAGCGGATCAAGTAAAAAATACATATCCACATCCAAGAAATCAATTATTACCGAGCTATACAAAGATAGTCCCATATAGTTAGTTGCTTGAATACTGACTTTATTAAGAATAAAGTAAGCAAGTCGGTGTGCCGACTTGAGTATACCCTGTACCAAGATTAAGGGCAGCTTATAGTTTGGTATATAAAATTTTAACAAAATTTTGTTTTGGGATATGATGATGTCATAAAGTTAAATATTTAGTAATTCTAAAACGTCGCTCGAATTTGCTACCGACTAAATAATTGTGACGGTACCCAGGGAACACCACGTGGAGGCTTTTGAAATAATCAATTGGGATACCAAAAATATTGTGAACCTTCGAGTCGACTTGAACTATTAGTCAGTTCCTTGTTCCCCATGTTTTTTTTTTTTTAAGAGTCATTAATAATGTATCAAAAATATTAAGTAAAAAATGCTACCTAATTCACTGTTCAAAATCCTTAATGATAACCGCAATGCCCCTATGATAACTGTGTATGGTTTCAAACGTGCGCGCACTGGCTCTACTACTAGAAATATTTGAAAACACCCAATCAATATTAGTATTACTATTTGTGGTGGACGCATTCAAATCTAAAAGAGAATTAAAGTTTTGGCTTTTCAGAAACTCAAAAATATTTCTACCACAACCTAACAGGGACTGAAGGTTTATATTGAAATCGCCTAAAATTATGGAATCACTACCTAAAACATTTTGGGAATCCTGAAATAATATCTGCAACTCATCCCTTTGTCAATGGGTATGTCGAACTACGATAAGTTAAATTTAAAAAGGGCAAATTCGAAAACAGGGAAAGTTGGGGTGCTTGATCTAGCATAATATCGACCACTGGAACAAAGACTAGTATTCTCAACCATTTCATTTTTTATATATATAAGAGCACCGCTTACCAACGAAGGGCAATCTAGACGCAATGGTGTAGCCAGGAATGTCATATGCTTCGTTAGCATATGTAGAAGCCTCAACAAAACACAAAATGGAAGATTGCAGCATTAGCTGATTGGAACAATCATCACTAATATGGAGACTTTCCGTATTATGGAAAAAAAACATTAAAATTGGAGCTGTCAAAAAGAGGATCAAAATGTGTACGAAGAGCTTTTTCGGTGCGTAGTTTTTGCAACACTTGCTCAGCTGCGGAATCTTGGCCAGATCTGGGGGGACGAATTGTCCTACAATAAAAAGTCCTGCGGCACTAGTTGCCCTAATACATGCTACATAAATTGCTTCACGTTGCATACCTGAACTTGTGTGGACCACCACTCTATCATACATAGCACCCTAACTCTTATGTTTAGTTATAGTTTCTGCAGCTATAACCGGAAACTGTTTCCTATCAATTGTGACTTCCTCATTGGATCTGAATTGAAAACTTTTGACCGTTTTCTGAATTGGGGTCCAGAAATATTGTGCACTGCGGCGAAATTTAGATCGAGCATTCACTCCTACCTATCATCTAGGAACTTTATCCAAATAACTGAGATGATATTGGATGAATTTGATTCGATGTTCATTAAAGTACCCGTGGCTCCATTCACAAGACCATCTGTCGTACCTACATTGACTGTTATCATATTTTTAGCAGTGGTTTTCAAAATGAGTTGACAACACAAACCTTGTGTATCAGAAGTTTTGAAACCTTTGAAATCTTAAATACTTTCTTTTGGCTGCATCACTTAAATGAGCAGCTTTTATAAAATCTACCGCAATTGAACCATGTTGCTCAGTGCGAATGGAGGAATGGAGGAATGTTACTAAGAAACAGATGAATTGTTTCATCTGGCACCTGACTTGCGTCGAAAATTCTACTCCTAAATAATTCTATATCTGCTGTCGACATTTGGCCGGATGCCATGTTGTTAAGAGCAATTGCAAAAAGTTGGTCGTCTCGCCGTCGCATGATCTCTGTGAGCTCAAAAAACTTAAAACTTTCCCACAGAGAAGGTCCAACAAGAATGCTGCAAGGGTCATGCGAGGAAGATGTGGACTGGAATATCCAACGATCACCTACAGGGCGTAGCTGTCAAAGATCGCCGAACACGATAACAGAAATGCCCCCAAAGGGAATACCCCGATTTCGAAAAATTTGCTTAAGGCGAGAGTCCAAATAAGAAAACATTTTTGCACCGACCAGAGAAATTTCGTCTATAATTAAAAGTTTGAGATCTTTGAACCCAGTTCGAAGAGTATTAAGGAAGTTGGAACTCAAATCCTTAAAAGAAGACCCTGACTGGTTAATGGGTAGTGAGAACATGGAATGAAGGGTGGAACCTCCAATGCCGAAAGCTGCTTTTCCTGTGGGAGCGCACGAGAGATTTTTCACAGTTGTTGGGTCATTACCTATCCTACGATTATGCTCCACAGAGGGGGACTGAAATATTACGGAAATAAGCCTACTTTTACCGACACCTGCCCCGCCACCTAGGAATTCATGAAAAGTTTTATTATTCTTCACATTGTGAAGAACATGGGTAAAAAAAGTTTTTTGCTTCAAATTTAGCGACCTAACAATACTTGCCAAGTTTTCTGGAGAAATTATTGGGGGCAGTTTAATAATGCGAACATCATTGTCCAAATCTGATGGTTGTTGATTAGCATTCAAATTTAATAGATTAAGCTGCGAACTAACTTCGGGAAAGGCTAAAACTCGAAACTCCTCATCTATCACGACCTGACCTTCTAGTTCATTTTCAATATCCCTGTATTCATTCTCCATAGTCCTCCTAAGCGCGTCTTCTAAGTCATCTAAAACATTGTTTTTATTAAACCCTAATCTAATAATTTCTTCATGACTATTATAAAACTCCTCACAGTCTCTCTGAACTAACTCTACCTGTTCGTCTCTCCAAGGAAAATACAACATAACTAGTTCTTTGAAATAGTTCTGCCTATCCGTGTTAATATTAAATTTCCTAAATCAAGGCTTCCTCCTCTGCGTAATGTAACCACTTCCATCACGCAAACGAAACCTGCTTCCTGAAACCTCATTTTCTTCCTGATTTCTTTTACTTCGTCGAGCCCTAATACTAAACCCATAATTGGCAGCGAAATCAGCTAAACTCAAATCTTCTAAACTATTTGGTCTTTCTACATAATGGTCAAGTAGCCCTTTTACAAAGATGTCAGTGGAATTCTGAGGCAAACTTTGCAATTGCTGTCTAGATTTGAGCATTTTAACTCGAAATTTAGGCAAACAAGTGTTTGTAGCGGGGCGAAGCTTCTGATTAGAGAGCCCAGACTTATTACCCAAGTGGAAGGAAATTAAAACGCTCGTTAAACTCGTTTGAACGCCAGATTTATTGTAAATAAGTACCGGACCGATTCACAGTGTTAAGGCGTTTACGAATAAAGGTGTTTTTGTAGAACTTAGTGGCCGAGAATAATATCGGGAGACGTTTATAGTTGCCGGGGATGGAAAAATCTACTTGCCAAGATGGAGTTTTCCATGGAACTTGCCTAGTAATTATACTAGTGTGCCCGTTCGAGGATAATGGCAAAAGCCCTCTTCATTCCCCGCTGGTCACCCTTTCTGGCGTGAACATACCGCCCCCCTTGCAACAAGTTGCAATAGCCCGGGTGGACTGGTAAGGATTGGGAGCAGCAACGCTCTGGAGCGCCGAACTAAAGGAGTTCCGCCCGAACTGAACACATAATGGAATTGGATGACCTCAGGATAGAGGTATGCCTCGTGGGCGCTCGGGGTAAGCATTTGGAGTTGGACGAGCCTCGTTGCGGTAGATTCCTCTGTGAAGCACGTCGTCGTGCTACGGAAGCCGTGGGATGGAGGAGGGTATGGTGTTTCTCACCACACCGGCGACAGCTCGATTTACTTCTACATAATCCAGTGGAGTGCTCGTGGGCGAGGCAGTTAGGACAGTATTTGTGCTCTAATACTGCCTGTAGTCGCCTTGTCGCGCAGAGATTCAGGAACTGCCGACATTTCCGGAGCGCATGAACTCCTCCGCAGACCTTGCACAGGTAGGAGTTCTCTCGATGAAGTCCATCGCTTCTTTCGAGGCTGGGACGAGCGGTTTTTGAAACGTGGAAATTTGAGCTGCAGACGTGGACCCAGTGGTCGGATCAACTGTGGGACCGCACAGAATCCACGCGAATATCGTCTCCAGAGCAAGGAGGGACCCGCAGATGCCCTTTTCGATGCGATTTTCTAAAACGCGGGGGAGAAGATCCACACCGATGATTAAGTCTACTGGAGAACTTTCGTGGAAATGTGGATCTGCCAAAGGAAGACGCGGAATGCTCGCCTTTAACGTCGTGGGAACCGGGCAGGACGGAATCGCGCTAGGAAGGTTGGGAAAGACGAATGCGTGCGCTTCCACGTGTATGGAAGGATCTCTAGGAGAAGAGATTTCTAGTTCGCAAACTTTGTGAGAGTTGGTGGCAACACAATTGGAGATGCCACTTATTTCAGCGTCAGTGACACGGAACCGGGGTCTCACCAGATCGAACATCCTCTTGGATAGGAATGTTCCCTCAGATACGGTGTCTATCAAGGCGCGTGCATGGAATTCGGAACCTTGATGCCGTATAATTACCATGGCCGTACCCAGCAAACCTTTACGAGGCGTGGATATTCGGAACTTCTGGAGGCCATGGCTTGGATTTGAGCGCTTAACTGACTCTGCAGGGAGAGAATTTGTTAGTTGTCGCCGAGGATTTGTCGCCGAGGATTTGTTTTTCGTGGCTGCACACTGGAAGTCGTCACTGTGGAACTATTAAGGCGATGCAAGAGTGTGTGGTGCCGCTCCTGGCATATGCAGCAAGAATGAAGACTGGGACACTCTCGCAATTGATGGCCACGTGCAAAGCAATTAAGACATAAATTCAAATGTATAATTGCCGCCACTCGTTCTTGCACGGGCATATCTGCGAATTTTGGACAGACGCGGACCGGATGGTTTTCTCTGCCACACAATTGACAGGAGACCTTATTGACAGTGACGGTAGTGGTCAAAGATTGGAATCTAGTCGGAGGCCCGGATTTGCGGACGGCTGCTGGGATTACTTGTAGCGCAGGCGTGGCCTTTCGACCTTTCAACATTTCTAGAACGCGATACCGATCTATTAGAAAGTTGTTCAGGTCGGACCAGGATGAGAGGTCAGTCTTGTTTGGGATGGATTGTTCCCATAATGCGATGGTGGCGTTGTTCAGTTTGGATGTACACAGCGCGACCAACAAGACGTCCCAGTTCTCCGTGCTAACACCGGATCGCGTGAGCGTGGTTAAGCACCCTTGGATGGTAATCTGAATATCTTTCAGGGCGGCGCAAGTCTCGTGAACGACTGCTGGAAGGTTAAAGAATTTTCATCTGGCTGGCAACAAGCTGTCTCTTGTTTTCAAACCGAGCTTGATACAGCTTCTCAACTGGTGCCAATCGTGGATTGTTCACGTACATGAAAACGTCCACCTCACACGGAGGTAGCCGATAGCCAGCATGGACGTGCTGTTCTCGGATTTCGGGGGCGTTCTGGGACGCAGGAGTTGTAGTGGATGACTGGAGTCGCTCTATGCGTTCTCCTAAGGTGGAACCGCACCGTACGTACACCATATATACGTATGCATATTTGGATTGCACCGTCACCAAATTGGACTTGCTTTCTTTGCTCGCGTCAGCCGTAAGGGCTCTGGTACATGATAAGTACTCGGATTCGACTCTGCTCCATAGGACCTTTGTCTGCTCCAAGTGCATTTTCATTGAAAACAATGGCACATCACCCTCGAGGGTGCCCATTAAGTTGACCTCGAAATCGGTCAGACCGTCACAAGCGGCGATAAAGTGGTTTACGGACATGTCAGCTGCTTCGGACAGTCGCTGGGACTCGGATCGGGTTGTTGCTTTTGAGGTGGGAGCGGAAACCGTGACGCGTGGAATCGATTGGGAATGGAATGGCCTGGTGCTGATTGAGCGTTGGTGGAACGCTTGACGGTGTCGGTATTGCGGGATACCTTGGAATTGGATAGCGGAGTGGATGGCGACGTGGATCGACGAGGCACTGCTAGACGATCGGTTTTAGCAGGATCTGTGGGCATAGCTAGATTGAGCTAGAACGAGTCACGAAAGATATCGTGTTGGTCAACAAATTTGACCGTAGTGGACTGTAATATATATCGAATTTGGAAACCGAACGGATGCGTCGGCAAATCGATGAGTAGAATAACAATGAATAAAAATATATCTTTATGTAGATGAAATACCAGCAAAAATAAAAATAAATAATTTTATAAAATTTTAAATAATTTTTTAAAATGTGATTTGTGTGGTGACTGTAGTTTATGTGGTCCAGTGGAAACGGTCCAAAACCATTAAGCGCTATTGCAGCTTTTCGGATTTATTCATTCAGATGATTTTATTTGCTGCAAGCGGATCGAAAAGCCGCTAAGATTTGTCCGTGGCTGGAATGCCTGTGCTTTATATTGCACGTTATTTTATTAGATTTAAAATTCTGGGAAAATTAATTATAAAAATAAAAAACCGGAATATTTCGAATCGATTACGTTGGAAATACGAAACGGGAAAGGGCGCACTTTTTGTGTAAATTTGTCAACAAAATTAAATTTTATTGACGGAAATTATTAGTCACACGCACACGAAAAATGCCGAAATTATTAATTCGGAATTGGAATAATTTTTTTTTTTTTCTTAATATTTGTTCTGAATTTTATTTATTTTTACTTGAGAAAGTTAATTTTTATTTTATTAGTTGCTGGAGAAACAACTATCGTGACAGTGATCGAAATCGTGATTTGTGATCGCCACGGGCCACCACTAATAGACATCAGCTGTGCTGCCAATTGGTGGTTTGTTTAGTTTTGGGATTACGCAAATTTTTATTAGTTTAATGTGTTGAATTAAAATGCAAGTGAAATGCAAGTCAGAAATTTGTGAAGTTAGTGCGGAAAACCAAAGAACAAGAACAAATGTCGATGCCGAAAGGCATATGGTTGTCAACTGGCCGTCACCGCGTTTGGACGTATTTTTTATCGCGCTCCGCAAGTTCATCGGTGTCAGCATTTAAATCAGTGTTAAACTAAAGTGACAGGGGTCTCAGTCGCCACAGAGACGCCCAATCACAATTTTATATTGTTATTTGTAACTACAAATAATAATACTTAGTAAATATCTAAATTTACTAGCAATGCCAACGTGTAAAGAGACCAACTTGGGCCCATCTTCACTAGAATCTCGCCAGCAACAGCTACAAGAACAACTTCTCCAGCAACAAAACGAGCGTCGCCTATCTATTCAACGCAACAATGCATACTTCTCAGTAGTGTCTCCAACAACCACAACAACAATAAGCGCTGAATCCAAAAGTGCAAGTACGAGCAAATTGTTTACACCAACCAGCAACAATTTGTCTTGGAGCGCCCAATGCGCTTCACCCTCAAATTCGCTTACACCTCAAGTGTTAATTGGGTCATTGGGTTCGCCGACCGCCGTCAGCGCGCTCACAACAACAACAATTGCAGCTACTGCTCCAACAACAACTGTAACAGCAGCAACGTCTGCAATACCTTCGATCACCGTCCAGCAGACTACCTCAACAAAGTCTACCCATCCAGTGACGGTGAATCCAAAGTCACCTGTTCAGACTGGCATGGACAGATATATTAATATAAACAAGCGAAAGCTTAGCCCTCATACTAAAAGAGGCAACACTCCTAAAATGTCCAAAAGCAACATTGCTGAACGTAAAGCTCTGGAGGGCAACAGATTCCAAATTCTGGCAAATCAGCCGGAATCTCAAGAAGGAGTTTCCCAAACAAAACCCTCAGTAGCCAAGCCACCACCATTTTACATCCGTGGTGCAAACTGCACTTCATTGGTGCCTAAGTTGGTGGCTCTAGTAGGTAAGGATAACTTTTATGTGACCCCACTTAACAGGGGGGAAAACTAAAGTCCAAACAAACAACGAACAGTTATACCGTACTATAGAAACTTTAGAACGGAGAATGTAAACTTCTACACATTCCAATTAAAGAGCGCCAAAGGTCTTCAAGTCGTGATTAAAGGCATTGAACCCTCGGTTCCGCCTCAGGAAATTGCAGAGGCATTGGAAGAGAAAGGCTCTGAGGTGAAGTCCGTCTCAAATATATTAAACAGAAACAAAATCCCACAACCTCTGTTTAAAGTGGAGCTACAGCCTGATGCACGAGCATTAAAATCCAATGCAGTACATCCTATCTACAACCTGCAACTACTGCTACATCGCAGAATCACTGTCGAGGAGCCTCACAAGAGGAATCATCCTCTACAATGTACTAAGTGCCAGGAGTTTGGCCACACAAAGTCGTTCTGCAGTCTTCGTCCAGTTTGCGTTGGCTGTGGACAAATTCAACAAGAGTGTGTCTGTTCCGACAATAAAACAAACGACAATACAAGAAGGTGCAGCAACTGCGGTGGAAATCACACCGCAAATTACAAAGGATGTCCTGTCTATAAGCAACTGAAGGCCCGTCTTAATGCAAAGAAATCTACGGCTCGTATCCAGGGCTCGACACTTATTCCCTCGCAAATCACACCGGAAATATTCTTCTCAAGAGCTGTAAGGTCATCAGCTGCTCCAACGACAACTACTCCTGGAGTAACTTTTGCAAGCGTGCTGCGCAACGGAAGTTCACAGCCCTCTACATCTGTAAATCCCGCTACAATCTCAAACAAATCGGCCCCAAGTCCACCCGTACTCGGCCAGCAACCCAACGGGATCGAAACGTTGTTGATCTCGCTAAATCAAAACATGACAAACTTCATGACGTTCATGCAAAATTGCATGCAGGAACTTATGCGGAACCAAAACTTGCTTATTCAAAAGCTTTTGGATAACAATAAATAATGTCAGCACTACATATAGGACTATGGAATGCAAACGGCATTTCCAAGCACAAACAGGAACTGTCACTGTTTCTGGACTCAAATGATATTGATATCATGCTTCTATCAGAAACACACCTTACAAATAAAAAAAAACTTTCAAATACCTAAATATGCATTCTATGCAACAAATCACCCAGATGGCAAGGCTCACGGAGGAACTGGCATCCTAATCAAAAACCGAATTAAACACTGTCTCCACAATGGATTTGCCAAACAATACCTAGAAGCAACTTCAATAAGGGTCCAAACCACTTTCGGCAGTACAACCGTGGCTACACTGTACTGTCCACCACGATTCTTAATCTCTGAAAAAGAGTTTACTGACTTCTTCAAAACACTCAGAGTACGATTTATTGCTGCAGGAGACTACAACGCCAAGCACCCTCATTGGGGATCACGCCTGGTAAATCCAAAAGGCAAACAGCTATATAACACAATCATCAACCCAGCAAACAAATTGGGCTACGCCTCACCGAAAAAGCCCACGTACTGGCCAACAGATCCACGTAAGCTCTTAGATCTAATAGACTTCGCAGTTACCAGGGGAATTACGCACAACTTAATAAGGGCAGAGTCACTAGCAGAATTGTTATCAGACCACTCGCCAGTAATTATCACTGTATTAACATATCCTCAAGTAACAGAGCACCCACTCGGACTAACAAATTATAAAACAAACTGGCTCAGATTTAAGAAATATATAAGCACCCATATCGAACTAAATCCCAAACTGGACGACGAAGAAGACATCGAGTTTTGCACCTCTGCATTAGAGTCGATGCTCATTGAAGCAGCTGATATCTCCACCCCAAACATTGGCCACACCCAGGAAAAACACAAGTCTAACAACCGACTAATTGAACTTCTTGTAACAGAGATGTACTATATTCTGTAGAGCATTTAACACTTATTCATAAACATACAAACGTATGAAGCAACCACATAAAGAAATAAACAAAACCAGCACAATCGAAACTCGATCGGCTATTACAATGCTGACCTACAGAGTAAATGCTGAGCATGCACTTTGCAAGAACAAGTCATTGCTCATACATACATACAATAACACACAAAATAGCTGACTAAGATATTTGTATTTTACTTTAAACAAAACTGAGAATTAAATAAACAGAATTACTTCTGACTTCAACCAGAGTGGAGGTTCCCCGTGTTTTCCTTTAGAAAGATCTAAAAAGGAGTTTGAAGTAATTACATGGCGACCGTGACATAGGTCCAAAAGCGACCTGGACATCGAAGGACAAGACGGAGGAACAACTACAAAAACAAACAAATAATAACAAAAATTACATGGCGTACATGGGAAACAAAGAAGAAAAACGCAGTGAGTAGAGTGTGATGTGTGCAAAAAGAAGCGGTGTTGTTAAAAGGCTTAAAGCTAGAAAAGCAGAACTGTTTAAGCTGTTAAACAGCAAAAATGTAATAAACTGGAACAACTCGGTCAAGCTACATGCCGAAGTTGAGCACATAAAAAACCAATTATCAGTTCGAAAAAGCCAAACACCAGCAAAACACACATCCACCTACCCTGCTATACAAAACATTGCAAAAACTAAACTAATAAAATCTCCACCTGAAATAAAGGAGATCCCGAAGGTGAAGAAGTCATGTCCAAATGACTGCGAGGGACCGCTGAGCTCACCTCATTGTGAGTACACCTGTGCTGCCAGCACCGGTACCCCATCATTTTAATTACATAAAAATTGAGCCTATGCAGCCAGCATCGGCACCGTCTGGCGTATCAAGCCAGACCAAGGAAAAGTGAACCGACAGCGTTTCCAAGTGCGCCCAACAAATAATTAATTGAAAAATATATTTTAAAATGCCCTGCGCTGCATAATTAATATTAAAAAGAAATGATGTACAATTGAGCGACATAACAGTTGCCCGATTAGAGTGTGGTCTGAAAACCATACGCAAATATAGGCAGGGAAACATGTTAAACTAAAGTCAAATAATTATTCAACAATTCGAGTAAAAAAAAAAAAAAAATTTTTTTTTTATTACTCTCACCTCTTAAACAAAATAATTACATAATTAAAGTTCAAACACACACAAATTAAACAATATTGCATTACTTTCGAAAAAAAACAAAGACTCATAAATGGAATAAAAATTTTCAAATAGAAAAAAAAAGAATTAATAGTTTAAAAGAGGAAAATTTTTTCTTTTAATAAATATATAAATATATATATATATATGTATGAATCGAACAAATAAAACAAGACGATACGTCTGTATGAAAACAATTTTTTTTTAACATGCTAAATTAGGTAAATTAGATCGATAGGAGTTATCTTTCAAAATGGGTTGGTTTGGAGAAGAAAATCAAGCTAAGGGTAATACGGCTAATGTGGTCAATAATGTCAAAATAGTTGACCACACAGACCAATTATTTTCGATTTGGATTCTCTTGCTTATCCTAACAATTGTAACAATTTGTCAATTCCTATTGACCATCTATATCAAGCATAATAAGCTTATTAAAAATCGTTACACAAGGAGAGCAAACAATGCAAATGTACTAGAAGCATTATAAGTACAATGGATCCAAGAGACCTTACCATACGTAACGGTAAAGTTAGTTAGCGAAGACCATACCATATTAGGCATGGCAAACACTTTTTAAGTGCGTTTGCACAAATAGGAAATTAATACATAACCATAATTTCGTTCGATAAATAAAAGAAAAAAAATTTTCCACTATTTGTTATACACATTAAATTATGGAATGGGGCGTGTTAGCGCGACAAATAGATGAATTTCGGCAAATTTTTGAAAAATCCTATAAGTGTATAAATAAAGATACAATACTAAAAGTCGAAACGCTAACACACCACACTATAATTATTGTAAGCGAATATAACAATATAGTGAAGATAATAAATAAATTTGAGAATAGACTAACTACAGATCACAGGAACAGATGTCTTAAAGTAATAAGATCACTGAACACAAGACTAATAAATCTGTGTCATAGGAGGAACATCAAGATAAATGTGCCCTCAGAGTTAGACAAATTGGCTAGTTTCAATCTTAACCAATTAGAAAACCTAGATGAGTCAAAACAAACTGACTCCGATTTAGAAGTAGATAGTGATATAGAATCGTTAGATGACACAGTTGAACATAAAGTTCACAATAGACCTCAAACAGCCATGGCATCAACAATGGCAGAATTCATGAAGTTAGCGACACCGCTAATACCAAATTATGATGGAAGCCCAGACGATTTACGAAGTTTCCTAGACGCATTGATCCTTGTGGATTCTATAAAAGGCGAATTCGAAACAACAGCCGTAAACATAATAAAAACAAGATTAAAAGGCCACGCAAGAAACCTAATAAGTACTGAAAAGACAGTACCCGAAATAATAGAAAAACTATCAAGAACAGTCAAAGGAGAGTCTGTGGAGGCCATTAAAGCCAAAATGCTAAATTTGCAGCAGAAAAATAAAACAGCGAGCCAATACACCCATGAGGTGGAAATCCTCACTAAAGCCCTACAAGGAGCTTATATTAGTGAAGGAGTAAACCAAGAATTGGCCAACAAATATAGCATGACTTCGGCCATAAAGGCCATAACACAAAACTGTGCTATAGAACAGGTAAAAACAATAATGCAGGCCGGCACATTTAACAACATGAATGATGTTGTTGCCAAATTTTAAAATGCATGCACAGATGCAACCGGCCGATCAAATAACGTACTATTCTATAGGAACCAGCAAGTAAATTATAACCGCGGCGGTGGAAACCGATTCCGCGGCAATAGCCATAACAATGGTAGAGGCCGGGGCAGTAACAATAATCGCGGTGGTAATAACCGTGATAACACCCGAGGTAGGAATAATTACTACCGAAACAACGGCCAGCAAAACAATAATAATAGAAATCATGTCCGAGTTACACAAAGTAACTCGGAAAACGAACAAAACCCTTAAGATGTTCGAATGCGTATATTCACACAATCAATCTCAACTACAATATATATATACAACTAAAAAATGAGGAAACAAAAATAAGCCTCACATTTTTGCTAGATACTGGTGCAGATATCTCAATATTGAAACAAAATTCAGATAATTTCCAGAGTATCGACTATTCAATAAAAACAAAAATTAGCGGAATTGGTGAAGGAACAATAAATTCTGAAGGACTAGCTTTTGTAGAACTTACTACTGGCAGGTATGTAATACCTCACAACTACCACTTAGTCCAACAAGAGTTCCCCATACCATGTGATGGAATAATAGGTATGGATTTTTTAAAAAAATTCAATTGTCAGTTAGACTTTCAAAACGATGTAGATTCTCTTACATTGAGACCCAATAATCTTCATTTTCCAATTAGAATTCCAATAGCACACACTATTGAAAATAACACAACAGTATTACCATCACGTTCCGAAGTTGTCCGACAAATAAAGCTTAGTACTAAACACAAACAAGTATTTATACCATGTCAAGAAATAGAAGAAGGAATCATAATAGCTAGTACAATTTCGGATTCCGAAAATACCTTCATAAGAGTCCTAAACATGACCAATTCTAACAAAGTCTTAAATCTCGACAAAGTCCGATTTGATACCATAGAAAACTATGATATCGTAAACAACTCTGAAAACAAAAGAGATAATGAAGTACTTAAAAAATTAAAAAAGAATTGCCCACCACTCTTTAAAAACGCACTCTTAGAATTATGCACCAGATACACTGATATATTCGGTTTGGATTACGAACCAATTTCAACCAACAACTTCTATAATCAAAAATTAAGATTGAAAAGTTATGAACCAACGTATATTAAGAACTATAGAATTCCACAAAGCCACCATGCTGAAATAACAAAGCAGGTAGATAAATTGATCAAAGACAAAATAGTAGAGCCCGCCGTTTCAGAATATAATAGTCCTCTCTTATTAGTACCGAAAAAACCCTTACCGGGTTCAGAAGAAAAGAGATGGCGTTTAGTAATAGATTATCGCCAAGTTAATAAGAAATTGTTAGCTGATAAATTTCCACTTCCGAGAATAGATGATATTCTTGACCAATTGGGTAGAGCGAAATATTTCTCCTGTCTAGATCTTATGTCTGGATTTCACCAAATAGAACTTGAAGAAAATTCAAGAAACATAACGTCTTTTTCTACGAGCAATGGCTCTTATCGTTTCACGCGATTACCATATGGATTGAAAATAGCGCCTAATTCTTTCCAAAGAATGATGACAATTGCATTTTCTGGTCTTGAACCATCCCAGGCATTCTTATACATGGATGACCTAATTGTCATCGGGTGTTCGGAAAAACACATGATCAAGAATCTTACACAGGTTTTTGATTTATGTCGGAAAAACAATCTCAAGTTACACCCTGATAAATGTTCATTTTTTATGCACGAAGTGACTTTTCTGGGTCATAAGTGTACCGATAAAGGAATTTTACCGGATGACAAAAAATATGATGTCATAAAAAAATATCCAGTCCCGACGGACGCAGACAGCGCTAGAAGATTCGTCGCATTTTGTAACTATTATAAACGTCTATAAAAAATTTTTCCAATTATTCAAGACATATAACTAGACTATGCAAAAAGAATGTTCAATTCGAATGGACAAAAGATTGTCAAAAAGCATTCGAATATCTCAAAGAACAATTAGTCAAACGGACTCTATTGCAATACCCAGATTTCAGCAAAGAATTTTGCATAATAACAGATGCAAGCAAAGAAGCATGTGGAGCAGTCCTAACGCAGAACTACGATGGACTTCAACTCCCAGTTGCTTATGCATCTCGTGGTTTTACAAAAGGCGAAAGCAATAAAAGCACGACAGAACAAGAATTAACAGCAATTCACTGGGCTATCAATCATTTTCGACCATATATATATGGTAGGCACTTTACTGTCAAAACTGATCATAGACCATTAACATATTTATTTTCAATGGTCAATCCAAGTTCAAAATTAACTCGCATGAGGCTTGATTTAGAAGAATATGAATTCACTGTGGAATATCTTAAGGGAAAAGACAACTATGTGGCTGAAGCCCTTTCCCGGATTACCATATCCGAGTTAAAAGACTTACAATCAAAAGTCCTGAAAGTCACTACCAGGCAACAAAGTAGACAGAAAAATCTCTGCGCAGAGAATAAAACAATATTATTGCCAAGGCAAAATAAAGATGTTTCTAAGCCCAACGTACATGAAGTCATAACAAATGACGAAGTACGCAAAGTAGTGACCTTACGATTAACTGAATCAAAATGTTTACTAAAACATGGAAACAAAGTGATCGCAAGAATTGATGTTAGCAACATGTATACCAATGGAATACTTGACTTAGGTCTGTTTTTCCAAAGGCTGGAAAAAGAGGCCGGTATACTAAAAATAAGCAAACTCAAGGTGGCACCGAGTGAAAAGATCTTTGAATTTATTTCAATAGATACTTTTAAATCAATGGGCAATAAAATTTTAAAATCATTACGAGTAGCGCTACTCCAACCAGTGACCCATATTAGAAACGAAAAAGATATAGAAAAAATATTGTCTACATACCATGATGATCCAATTCAAGGAGGTCATACTGGCATTACTAAAAGGCTAGCAAAAGTAAAGAGACATTACTATTGGAAAAATATGACACGTCATATTAAAGAGTACATAAGGAAATGTCATAAGTGCCAAACGTCTAAAACAACAATACATACGAAGACGCCAATGATCTTAACTGAAACACCAATAAAAGCATTTGATATAGTTCTAGTGGATACAGTTGGTCCACTACCAAAATCAGATTATGGCAATGAATATATAATCACCTTAATAATTCATAGAATTTAACAAACTTGACCACATAGACCCTATATATAATATAGATGATTACTCTAAAGAAGTAAAATTTAGATTAGAAATAGCATATAGACGAGCTAGAGATATGTTAGAAAAAGCTAAGACTTACAGAAAATTAAACTATGATAAGAAAGTAATAACTCTTGAATTAAAGATAGGAGATAAGGTAATACTAAAGAATGAAACAGGTCACAAGTTAGAACCAGTATATTTAGGACCCTATACAGTAGCAAAAATAGAAGATAACAATAATGTTATAATAATAGATAATAAACAAAAGAAACAAAAAGTACATAACGATAGATTAAAAACATATAATAGTTAATGTTTTCATGAAAACGGTCTGATCAACCAACGAAAATTTTTTTTTTTTTAACACTATATTATATACATATTTACATATATATTATATTTTATATTTTTATATCCCTTATCATATTCATTTTTCATATATCAATTTTATTACTTTTATTCCATTTATATACATTTTTACAATTTTTACTGCACATTATCAATTTCAAAAAAAAAAAAAAAAAAAAAAATTTTTATACCCCACATTACATTATCACTACAAAATACATTGCACACAATACAATAACAACCTACATAAAATGACTCCATAGAATATTACGTCATTTCTCTAAAAAGGGAGGTGTACTATATTCTGTAGAGCATTTAACACTTATTCATAAACATACAAACGTATGAAGCAACCACATAAAGAAATAAACAAAACCAGCACAATCGAAACTCGATCGGCTATTACAATGCTGACCTACAGAGTAAATGCTGAGCATGCACTTTGCAAGAACAAGTCATTGCTCATACATACATACAATAACACACAAAATAGCTGACTAAGATATTTGTATTTTACTTTAAACAAAACTGAGAATTAAATAAACAGAATTACTTCTGACTTCAACCAGAGTGGAGGTTCCCCGTGTTTTCCTTTAGAAAGATCTAAAAAGGAGTTTGAAGTAATTACAGAGAAAAGACGACTCAGGCGAGAATGGCAAATGTCCCGATCACCGGCAGCAAAATATCGCCTAAAGGCAGCTTCCCGAACCCTAGCAAAAGCGCTTAGACAAGAAGAAGCAATAGCACAGCGGCAATACATCGAGAAGCTTTCCCCACCAGCACCAAATATCCGCTGTGGAAAGCTCACCCAACCATAACTGCCCCAACCGAAATAATTTCACCTATACGATGCCCAACTGGCAAGTGGGCCCGTTCAGACGAAGAAAGAGCACTCACCTTTGCAGCTCATCTAAAAACGGTTTTTCTGCCAAACCCGTCAACAAACTCATTCCAGCTTCCCCCTCTAAGCACCCCAGTGGAAACCGAGCCACCGAAATTCCAAGCGGAGGAAATTTCTGCAATTATTAAAAACTATCTTAACCCAAGAAAGTCGCCCGGCCATGACAAAATAACCCCGAAAATGATCCGAGAACTCCCGATCTGTGCCGTGCGATACATCTGCAAACTTTTCAACGCGATAGTAAAAACTGGTCACTTTCCAATAAGTTGGAAAAAATCAGTAATCATAATGATCTCAAAACCCGGAAAAGACAAAACACTGCCATCATCGTACAGACCCATCAGTTTATTGCCAAGTCTTTCAAAACTATTTGAAAAGGTCCTACAACTCCGTATAAATACAATCCTGGTAAACCAAAATATAATCCCACATCATCAGTTTGGCTTCCGCGAAAAGCATGGCACAATTGAGCAAGTCAACCGTATCATCTCAGAGATCCGTACAGCATTCGAGCAAAAAGAATATTGTACAGCAATTTTTCTCGACGTCGCCCAAGCCTTCGATCGAGTTTGGCTTGACGGCCTAATATACAAAATAAAAGCGTCGCTTCCACAATATACACACAGGCTAATGGAATCTTATCTATCCAACAGAAAATTCGCTGTACGATGTAATAGCTTCACCTCTGATGACTTCGAATCAGAAGCAGGTGTACCTCAAGGCAGCGTGTTGGGTCCAACACTATATATTTTATACACAGCGGATATTCCAACAAATCGTACACTCACCACATCTACTTTCGCCGATGACACGGCTATCCTTAGCCGCTCCAAATGTCCGATCAAAGCTGCAGAGCAACTGGCAACCCACTTAAAGGAAATTGAAAATTGGCTAGCAGATTGGCGCATCCGTGTAAATGAACAGAAATGTAAGCACGTTACGTTTACCCTCAATAGAAGAAACTGCCCATCATTGACTCTCAACAACGTGCCAGTGCCTCAATCCGACGATGTTGTATATCTTGGAGTTCACCTCGACAGAAGATTAACTTGGCGTAAGCATATCGAAGCCAAGAAAAAGCAACTAAAGCTTAAAGCAATCGGACTACATTGGCTTATCAACGCTCGATCTCCCCTATGCTTGGAATTCAAAGTTCTCCTCTACAACTCTGTGTTAAAACCCATCTGGACGTATGGCTCTGCACTGTGGGGAAACGCAAGCAGGAGCAACATCGAAACCATACAAAGGGCTCAATCCAAGATTCTCAGAACTATCACGGGAGCACCGTGGTATATCAGAAACGAAAACTTACAGAAAGACCTACATATTCCTAGTGTACTAACCTAAATAAAGGTACAACAGCTAAAGTACACTGCTAAGCTGCAGGCCCATCCGAATACCCTCGCCAAATCATTAACCCGAGTATGCGATAGAACTCGTCTCCAACGAAACGACCTTCCAACCCTGTAGCAAATAATCAGGGCCATAGATTAATGACATATCCTTCTGATGCTAGGTTACGTATTAGATTAAGATAAAACTAGGAAATTGTTGTTAGTCTTATACACTATATAAGAGATCCAACAAATAAATAAACGCAAAAAAAAAAAAAAAAAAGAAAGGCATATGTATGCATATACACAGATATATTCAAATGCCGGTGCACGTATGGCTATACATACATATGTACATATGCATGTGTGGGCGCATATGCATATACAAATGTGTGTTGTAAAAAAAACTTTCGATTGGATTCTTTTTTTTGAGTTTTTGGAATGACGGAGCACTGGTCGGAATTATGGCCAAGTCAATTACAGGTGAGTTTGTTAGTGATCTTGGGCCAAACACGAAAACTAAAGCACTTTTCAATTTCAGCTTGCACTTGCACTCACGTATGCATGGATATGTATGTATATGTGTAGATGATTTTTTTGTCGGACTTGGAAACAATAAAAAATCGAAAGGAATGGATTGGAATTGCTAGGATAAGCTACTAAATCAGGATAGATGAATTAAAGACAATGGAATGTCCACACAAATTAGAGTGAAAAGTCGCTATGGAGAAGAGTGGGAAACTTTTCACTACAGGTATGTATGTATGTATGTGTATGTAAATAAGCGGAATGGCAATAAGAATGGTTCTACTTATCAGATTCTCCACCGATGCGAAGCTGGGGCGTGGAAGGATATCCGGCTCGAGGGACCAATGTTTGTAGCGGGGCGAAGCTTCTGATCTGAGAGCCCAGACTTATTACCCAAGTGGAAGGAAATTAAAACGCGCGTTAAACTCGTTTGAACACAGGCCAGATTTATTGTAAATAATATAAATTACGAATAAAGGTGTTTTTGTAGAACTAAGTGGCCGAGAATAATATCGGGAGACGTTTATAGTTGCCGGGGATGGAAAAATCAACTTGCCAAGATGGAGTTTTCCATGGAACTTGCCTAGTAATTATACTAGTGTGCCCGTTCGAGGATAATGGCAAAAGCCCCCGCTGGTCACCCTTTCTGGCGTGAACAACTAGTATTAATAAATCTATCTTTATGGCTATAAAAATAAATTTGTGACCAATATATTGCAGCTTTTGTCTGATGGTCAAGTTGCCCCTTTCAACTCTAGCAACGGCTTCCCGCATCAGCTTTGAAATGCCTCTTTGGGATTTATTTATATAATTAATTATATTGCTGCAACAAGCATACGGATCCAATATGAACTGAATGTCCATATTGGCCCGCTGCATAGAAAGAATGTGCCTATTATACGCATTAAGCTTAACTTCTGCGGAACTTCTTTTTAGGAAAATCTGGGGCTTTTTTAAGCTTCACCTAACAGCAAGTATATAGTCCTCGTAGCTGAGGTTCACATTTTCATGTGAAAGAAATCTGTCAAAACTAATCAAGTCACACAACAACTTCTAACAAAAAACTACTATTTAAGAAATTTTCAACCTGTTGAAAATTTTCTCGATGGCGAGATATATTATGAAGATCATCAGAAAGGGGCTTTAAATTAACTGATTGGGTATCCCGAATCTACAAATTTCTTGTCCGCGAACTTTGCAAAGGCAATAAAATTTGAATTTGTTACATCTGTCGTAACGAACAATAAAACTTATTACGGGTGAAAAGGAATTATCGTCGTTGAGATCTACTTGGGGGGAATCTTTCAGGCTTAACATCCCGTGAATATGAGGAGAGCCTCTCTGCTGGAACTCAACGCGCCATCTATCTGAATATTTTCGAGCATGGTCTCTTGCCCACCGGGATTAAGCTCCTCGTCTTCCTCTTCAGGATGAACTTGATCTTCAGAATGAGTAGTGTCTTCATTTCTGTGTAGAATTTCTTCTACAAATTCCCTATCTTCCTCACTAGCATAAAATGGAACTATTGGGGATTCAAAAGAACCAAGCCTCTGCTTATTAATTATTACATTATGTTTCCCGTATAACTCGGTGCTAACTAAAAACCTAAGTGCGCTTTCAATTTTGGCGGGCCTAATGGTTTCAGCCATGAAAACATGACCATATTCCATTCTACGTTTGAGGTGGAGCTCTATAACCTCAGCCTTATTAAATGCTCGTGAAAGCGAAGTATATATAGTACTAACTGGGATTGGGGCATTCACTACAGCTCCTTTAATTGCGCTTTGACGCTAATGGCCTGTTGCCTTAATTATCATAAATGGAAGTCGAGGAGAAATAACACGTTTCTCTAATTTAAAAAGATCCTTAAGACATTCTGGAAGTATAGAAAAATCTAGACCATATGATATGGCAAATTTCGGACAACATTTAAAACAAAATGTTAAGTTGCCATCAGTCTGAGGAAATTGAGTGACAACATCTAAGATCGGTGCGTTAAACTGATAACTTGTTTCTATAAAGATGCGAGACTTTGTTTTGATTTTGTGGTGAAACCACAGGAATAACAAATCTGACTAGAACCTATTTTTACCATTCTATTAAATTTATCTATTTGACATTCTAAACTAACTTGACGAGTGGAATTTCGTAGATTCTGAAAAATATTCAGCAACAAGCTTAACAGCCGTGCAACAACGCAGCTTGAAATAGAGGAATTGAAGGAAGCACGCAGGATCATCATCAAACAGATCCAAGATTCGGAGTACGCTCTTGAGTTGCGTCACCTGAGGCAACGTCCAGAACAACCACTCCATAGTAAAAGCTCTGTGGCAATATTACCAATATATTGGTATAATATTGGATGAAAACTCTACCATTAGACTAGCAACTAGATTGCAACAAGCTCCCCTACCAAGGGACACATTGAACCCGTATTCGCTTCCTTACGGGGATCCTATTGTAAAGATGATTCTTCAAAGGCTCCATGAAAAAAACATGCATTGCGGACAAGAGGCCCTTCGTGGTGTTGCTCGACAGTATTATCACATTATCAAGATCAAGTCAATGATCAGGAACGTAATCCAAAACTGTGCGAAATGCACAAGTTTTCGGCCACAACTATTCAAACAAGTCATGGGAGACCTACCTGAGCATCGAGTCTCACAAACGCGACCGTTCCTTATCGTAGGTGTTGATTACGGTGGACCACTCTGCGGACTACAGCGCTTCATAAGAAGATGAGGAAAATGTCAAACGCTCCATTGTGACAATGCTACAAACTTTGTAGGAGTTCACAACCAATTGAAGGAACTGACTGAGTCAATCCACTCCGAGAAGGCCTCAAGTGCTATTTTTGAATTTTGCATCCAAAAAGGAGTACAGTTCAAATTTATTCCGCCACGTCCACCACATTTCGGAGGCTTATGAGAGGCAGCAGCAATCAGCCAAACACCTGATCCTCAAAAATGTGTCAACAGCGAACTAAACATTCGAACAACTGTCGACCATCATTGTAAATATGAAAGCAGTACTCAACTCACGGCCATTAACACTAAACTCAAATGAACCAAACGATTTGACCGCCCTGACGCCAGGTCACCTGCTTATTGGCGAGCCATTAGTAGTACAGCCAGATGCAGAAACGGTCCAAAGGAAATCATTAACCGAACAATGGGAGTTAGTTCAGTAGTTGAAACACACTTTCTGGATACAATGGTCACAAGAGTACTTGCAGGAGCTCCAGAGTGATTCCAAGTGGAAGAAACCGTACAATAATGTCAAGAAGGGAATGATGGTTATTCGAAAGGAAGACAACGTGCCAATGTTACAGTGGCCAATTGGACGAATTATCAAGAAATATCCTGGTCACGATGGATATGTAAGGGCAGTTGCTATGGAAACTACGAAAGGAATCTTCAAACGAGCAATTCACAAACTGGCTCCACTTCTTTCAAACGTAGGGCCAGGCGAAAAGCCAAAGTTGGACAGTCCAGATGAAGATAATGGGCAAACCACCAACAACATGGAGGAGCACGGCGAACCATCGCCAAAACGCATAACGATGCGTTGTAACGACAACGCTACCAACTCTGGCAGTAACACTTTTAATAATATTACTTATGCTACCCCTGGCTTTTGCGTAGTCAGTAAACATAACACAATTTGATGATAAACCAGGCATATACTACGAAAAAAATTGGAACATACCAATTTACTGGATCTGACTGGACCATTATTGCGTATTATGATTTAAATACGTATTTGGAAGAAATTGAGTCATATGCCAACCGGTTAAAATGAGTAGGAGACATGTGTTCACAACTATCTCCACCGGAACCATGTTTTGCGATGCAACGGCACTTGCATCACATGACGAAATAATAACAGGAAACAATTTTCTACACATTAAGCGGATGAAACGAGCTCCATTGGAAACAGTTGTGTCCATCGCCAAATATTACCCATGTGCTAACTGATATCCACCACAATCAGATTAGCGGCACAATTAAGAGCTCATCTTCCACACGGATTGGCGTTGCGAGGCTCGGACACTGACATAATGCCGAGTTATATAAACTAATGAAGGCGGAGGGAACCATAGTGAAGGATCATGTGATCTTTAAGATCACCCTGCCTCTCGTGTCCACCGAGACCCTGGAATTATATAACTTAATTCCCATTCCTGCAATCGTTCATCATGGGATCATGATCATGAATGTTGAAATCCCAATTATTGCAGTATGTAGACACAGAGATCAATACATTGGTCTGTCGACAAAGGACCTGGCACAATGCTACCCAATGAAGGAGGAAGGTTATATTTGTTTCGACAAACAAACAACTTTGACTACTAATAATAGCTGCGAGTTTGAATTGTTTAGAGAAAAGACTGCATCAATGTGCGATATCAACCAAACCAACAAGCCGTTTGAATGGTAAGACCTGCATTACAAAAAACGCTGGATATTTGCAGTATCAGCAGTATGCGATGACAACATGATCAGCGTGACTATCAATCAAGGAGGTCTTTAATTTATGGATCCAGGTTGCACACTAAAATACCCCGCACTTTAAGTTTCTGGTTACCGTGTGGAAACTACCGTTTCAGCAATGAAATTGTCATATGCACGATTTAGTAACTTCTCATCTATCACAGAAGCTACCAAATGAACTTAAAGTACCCCCCATCACCATTACATCTCATATGCAGCGCTGGCAACATTCGTAATATTACTGACTGCATATGTAATAAAGGTGTGCAGTACGAAGAGACCCGTCAACCCTTAACCAGGCCAACATGAGATGACCCAACAAAAAGAAGGAAGAGAATTGGCCGGGAGTATGTTGGTGCTTGGTGCAAATAGATATAAGTACACAAAAACACCACTACATTTTACACAAATATTGCCCCAATTGTAACAACTAAATAATAGCAAATAATTCTCATATTGTAAAACATGTGACCCATAATTTATGAGTAAATCTCTAAAATACCCTCTCATAGCAGTTATTGGCTATCAATTCATTGAGTACCCCTGCTAGGGTCAGCAATAATCAATCAGTTGCTGACCTAGCAGCTACGTAATGAAAGGTGGAGCTAAAATGACCTATGCAGCGGGGCCTATATAAGTAGAGTCTAGTTCTTAGGCTAATTAGAATTCAATATCTGTAAACAACGAATGTGCATCGCTGTGTCATTGGCCCCCAACTACAATATAATTCTCAACCTTCGTGGTCCACCCAATTCAAGTGTTGGTTGCGACAGCCCTATGCTACTAATTTATTTTCTACATTATAAATAATAAAATCATAAATAAATATACATACATATACACCCAGCAATTCTTCTTGTGTTTTTATTGAAACAGTTACATTTATTCTTAATATCTAAGAATTATTATTTTAGTCTTGACTCTTAGGCCGCAAACAAACAGCTGTTCTGGCGAACACGCGTTATTTAGTATCGCGATCGCTATAAACGTCTGTGCACAAAAAACGTATGACAATAAAATGGTAAAGGGCTTTTAATATATCTCTCTTCTATAAACGTCTTCTGTTAACTCTGTAAACGGATCCTTATAGGATAGAAAATTAGGATGCCTTTTATTGAACGGTAACAGGGATCTGGATCAAAATATGAATTTAGTAGCAATAGATTATTATCCTTGACAATATAATTTTTGAGTTTTCCGACTTGACACGAAATCCTTACAATTGACAGCTCCTCCATCATTGATTAGCTTATCATAATTAATGAATTCGTCCAAAAAATAGCAGTAGACAAAATTTTGTTAAGCCGAAAACTCTGTTTCAGTATTTGTAACGATCAAAATTAGTCTTTCCTTAAGATCCAATAACTGCTCAGTTATTAATAGAATTCAGACACCGTGAACAGCAGTTGGAGCTGTGTCTATCGACTTTGAGGAAGATTTTGCACAAGGATCTTGGCAAGCAAAACGACCACAAAGCAAGTCGTAAATTAGCAGAATGGGCCCAATGCAAGATGGCTGCTCTCGCTTCGCTAGTTGTTGATGCATCTCTGAGTCGTCTAGTTGAAGTTATTCTCGTATAAAAGCATCCGCTCCACGGAACGGAGTCCTCAGTGGGACACAAACCTTAAAAAGCGAACCAAGAGTATCATAAAACAACGAGATAGCAAGATCCATGTCTGACCAACTGTATTAATCAACCAATCAGTTCTCAGATGAGCTCATTTAGTTTAGTGCCGTTTTCGCTGTAGACTTCGTTTGGTGTTTCGCAGACATGAGTTTGTGGAGATATTATGGACGATCTCGATGCCTTTTGCTCGCATTGTGAGGCAAGTTATTAACATGATCCAGCGCTTTAACGCCTTCCATCCATCGATGACTGTGAGCGGGCCAAAATAGTCAACGCCCACATAGGTGAATGCTGGCTTAAAGGCAGCCAACCTGGCTCTTGGCAACGAAGTTATTAGTGGTGGTACAGGTTGGGTATTCTCCAACTTACATCTTTGACAGCTTCGGCGTATTCCTCTAAGGAGAGGTCTTAGTTTTGGAACATAATATTTTTGCCTCACCTCATTTATGGTTGTTTCGTGATTAATGCGGTAATATCAGCTTCTTCCTCCCTTTTGTAACGTTGGCAAAGCGGCATGCATGGTCGTTTATGCACAGTACGCCATGCTCAGCTATATAGAGTTGTAGCCTCCACGGTGGGCTGCTCCAGCATACGCTTTATACGCTGATATCGTCGGGGATCTCCGTTCAGCCATGCCAATACAGTTTTCGAGTCTGTCCATAAATGGCATTCCTAAATAGCGACCACTTGTTGCACAACAATGATTCGCAACAGCCTTGCTTCTGTCATTGAGGCTTGCAGCTCTAAGCGTGGAATAAATAGTTGTAGCAATGGTGCTCTTTAGCTGAAACGAGACTCAAAAGTGTATGCTCAATGCTGAAATAAGCCACAGCGGCATAAGCGTCTTCTCCAGCATCTACGAATACGTGGAGTTCAACTTGGCAATCTTCGGCTCTCCACTGTAGAAAATAACATCTCGGAATTCGAACTTTGGCAATCCGTGGAAGAAATAATAGCCACCTCTGCCACATATCATGGAGATCTGGTCAGAAATGGACAGTTCTTCGTCCCAATCGATTTTTCATCGTCACAGTTGTTGGAGCAAGATTTTGACATATGTACATCATAATGCAGGATACCAAACCCATTGGGTCGAAAACTGACATCAAAACTTGTAGAACTATTCTTTTGGTTGGCACAATATTCGTGGTAATTATGTTGCGCGTTAGACGCACAAACGCGTCTTGATCTGGGTTCCATTGCATACCCAATATCTTCTTTGTGCGGATTACGTATAGTAAATATAGGCAGATGCCATATGTCATCTTGTTTTCGCCTAAATTCTTGATCATCTAACTTTTTGACATATCCTGATTGTTGATGAGGTTTTGTATCTGTTTGTTAAATTCCGTAGCAAGTTGGGGATCGCTTTTCATTTTTCTTTGCAGACAAAATAGCCCTCTTTTTGCCGTGAGAAGACCGTCAGGAAATTGTCGAAAGTCTTCTTTCGTAAGTAATCCTGAAGTATAATTCCCTGCGCTGTTATTTGTTGTATTTTTCAGAATCTTCAATGTTCGTTGTTCCTCTGCCGATTTTGTTCGCTTGAAGCGAACTTTTATCGATCGAAGGACTACAAATACAATTCGACCTTTTTATCTGATAAGGATACGGAAGATTCGCTCGGTATTCCGTTGAGAAATATATTGTTGTGAAGAAATCAGCAAACGAATCAGCAATTGCTTGATCAGAGTCGGCAATATTATTTTCAAACGAGAATATTGATGTGTGGACTTACGTATAGAATTTACAAAGCTATAAATCTGTTTACGATCACGGGAAAACTCAAACTTACAACGCTTGAGGTAATTTTTATAGCAGTGCGTATCAAGCAACCTAAAATTGGAGCTAGCAGCGGTGAGACGGAGTCCTCAGTGGGACACAAACCTTAAAAAGCGAACCAAGAGTATCATAAAACAACGAGATAGCAAGATCCATGTCTGACCAACTGTATTATTAACTGTATTAATGTCTGATTAACTGTCTTAACACAATGTAAATAGTACAAACGCAATAGCCAAGATTAACGAAAACAACAATACTGCTGAAAGACGATTTGTTGTTTTTTCAAAGATTAAGTTTAATGCTTTGAATTTGCTTTTGCTTAATTAAATAAACAAAAGCGCAATGACAACAATTCAATTGACCAAATAATGTCAATAGAGTTGCTGCCACTTGCCGTCGCGCACCTATTGCGAAGTTATGAGAATTTGGTTGTATTGTTACATGTTAAATGCATGTAAATGCATGCTAAACCATGAGTTTCTCAATGCACTCTTTGCTCAGATTAAAATTAACCCTTACATTTTTCCATATACACTGTACTCAGAAAATTGTCTACTACATTAAGTTCACACACAATCTCATTTACACTATGAATAAAACCCCTAAATGTACGTCCATGTGACCCCCTAAATCCTAGAACCGTGTATATAAACTCGACCTTTTTCTTAATAAAGTCAGTATTCAAGCAACTCTTGTCTATTCATTACTCTACAATCATCGGGTGAGCATTGGTCTGTCTTTGGTCCCCATTTGCATAATCTCCCCGAAGTCCACCCAATTTCAAGTGTTGGTTGCGAAAGCCCTATGTCACTTTGGGAAATTTTAATATTCCTTAGTGAGGGCACGGCTTTACAGTCTAGTAACAATCCTGGGTCCCGACATCTACGAAGCAATTGATTAATTTGGATATCATTGCATTTGAGAATATCATATGTGTCAACTCGGCGACGGTATTGCACACCATAACAAAAAACTACATCTGCTTGTGAGACAACTGACTGTGTCCGCACTTTGTCACCTAGTTTAACTTAGCGATTAGAATCACAGCGGAAAAAAGTACATTCGAGTCAACTTGGCGACTATTAGTGTACAACAGGTCAACCTGGCGACCATAAAATCTTCTGGTTGTCGGACAACTGAAATTATCAGCACTTTGTCACCTAGTCAATTTGTGGATTAGAACGACAGCAGGGTGTAATCGAAAAACTCCAAATTTGGATTTCTGCAACGTGGAACAAGGCTTACCAATCAATTGAACCATCTGGTCAACACGGCGACCAAGCAGGCGAAGGATTTCTACGATCCAATACATACATATATACATTTATATTAAATAAAATAAAAAAAATTAAAAACTTTATACTTGTTGTTCAATTAAACATTACTTACTAGTACTTTAATCACCAAACAGGTGCGAGTCAGAGCGTACCTAGTCGATTGACTAAAAAATATACTTCCAACGGATCAAAGTACATAAAGTAAAATGGCCTCTGCCTCAAGAAAGTCAAAAGTTCTTTATTATGATAATAAAATTGAGACGATTGAGGATCTTTGGGGTGAATTTGACAAAGCCCACACCGATTTAATAGAATCATTGGGATACAAGCCATCCGATCACGATTACTTCAAAAAAGAATACTGTTCGAAATTAAAAGAATTAACAGAAGAAGTAATAAAGTATTGGATTCGAATTCCAAAATTTGATGGAAATTATTTAAAATGGCAACAATTTCATCACATTTTTAAGAAAATGGTTCATGAATCAAACATACCCGCTGTACAAAAGATGTGGTATTTAAAAGCAAATCTATCAGGGGATAACGAAAGATTAATTAGGCACCTTGAATTAACAGAAGTCAATTATGACACTGCATGAAAAATGCTGCAATAACGAGTTAATAATAAACGGGTCCTGGGTTCCGCAGTTTTCGAGAAACTATATATATATCATCCCAACATTGGAAACGACGCCCTGTCAATAAAGAATCTTCATGATAATATTCATGAATCATTGCAAGCCCTAAATAATATAGGTATTGACACATTGGGATTAAATTATAATTTTCCATATGACGAGAAAATTGGATAGACTTACCCACACTTTATATAAACAATCCCTTTCAGATACAAGAGAATTGCAGAAGACCAAAGAATTCCTTGCATTTTTGGAACAAAGTTTCCTTGCCCTAGCGGCGATTAATACCAAGCAGTCCAGAGAAAGGCAAAAAATATGTGCATCAGCGTCTGGCACAAACTAATCTTCATATCCGTTCTGCAGTAAGTTAAATCACAAACTGCTTCAGTGTGATAAATTTAAAACTAAATCGGCATCAGAACGTGTGAACTGGGTACAGCGACAGAGAATGTGTGTCAATTGTTTTAAAACCGACCACATGTCGAAGGCTTATACCTGGAAGGGATGCCTCGGCCTCTGTTTGCGTTTCAAAATTTCTATTTTTTCGGTTTGTGTCGTTGTCAATTCGATTTGCGTCTTATTTTCGAATTTATTGGTTTGCGTCCCTGCGCACAGTTGATCAAATTTTGTTGCGTTATTCTCGTAGCTGCGTTGGGGGACTCCCAACGTTGTACTGTATAGCTGTGTACAAGTCACTTTCCAAAAAGTGATGATTTTTTTTTTTTTTAATGTTTTATTTGTTTGTTGGATTTAATAGGCTTATAAGACTATCAACAATTTTCTAGGTTTATCTTAATCTAACACATAACCTAACATCTGAAAGATGCTACATTGATCAATAGCCCTGATTAATTGCTAGAGGGTTGGGAGGTCATTTCGTGGAAGACGAGTTCTTTCACGTACTCGGGTTAATGATTTGGCCAGGGAATTCGGGTGTGCCTGCAGTTTAGCGGTGTACTTTAGCTGTTGTACCTTTATTTCGGTTATTACGCTAGGAATGTGTAGATCTTTCTGTACATTTTCGTTTCGTATATACCAAGGTGGTCTCGTGATAGTTCTGAGAATCTTAGATTGTGCCCTTTGTATGGTTTCGATATTGCTCTTGCTTGCGTTTCCCCACAGTGCAGAGTCGTATGTCCAGATGGGTTTTTAATACCGAGTTGTATAGGAGAAATTTGAATTCCAGACATGGTGCATTGATGAGCCAATGTAGTCAGCTGCTTTTTTCGCTTTGATATGCTTCCGCCAAGTTAATCTTCTGTCGAGGTGATCTTCAAGATATACAACATCGTCGGATTGAGGCACTGACACGTTGTTCAGTGTCAATGATGGGTATGTGAGGTACACCTGCTTTTGATTCGATGTCATCCGAGGTGAAGCTATTACATCGTACGGCGAATTTTCTGTTGGATAGATATGATTCCATTAGCCTGTGTGTGTAATGTGGGAGCGTCGCTTTTATTTTCTATATTAGGCTGTCAAGCCAGACGCGGTCAAAGGCTCTTTTTGCTCGAAAGCTGTGCAGATCTCTGCGTTGATACAGTTGCCTGGCTCAATTGTGCCATGCTTTTCATGGAAACCAAACTGATGATGTGGGTATAAGTTTTGGTCTACCAAGATTGTATTTATACGGAGTTGCAGAACCTACTGCTTTTTTCCAACTTATTAGAAAGAAACCAGTTTTTACTATCGCGTTATATAGTTTGCAGATGTGTCGCACGGCACAGATCGGGAGCTTTGGGATCATTTTCGGGGTTATTTTGTCATGGCCGGGCGACTTTCTTGGGTTAAGATAATTTTTAATAATTGCAGAAATTTCCTCTGCTTAGAATTTCGGTGGTTCGGTTTCCACCGGGGTACTTAGAGGGGGAAGCTGGAATGAGTTTGTTGACGAGTTTGTGCTCTTGAGTGCTCTTTCTTCATCTGAACGGGCCAAATTGCCAGTAGGGCATCGTATAGGTGAAATTATCTCGGTTGGAGCAGTTATGGTTGGGTGAGCTTTCCACAGCGGACATTTAGTTTTGGGTGGGGTAAGCTTCTTGATGTATAGTGGCTGTGCTGTTGCTTCTTCTGGCCTATGTGCTTTTGATAGGGTTCGTGAGGCTGTCCTTAGGCGATATTTTGCTGCGGTGACCGAGACATTTGCCATTGTCGTCTGAGCCGTCTTTTATATGTTAGAAGTAATTCAATTAGTTGGTTGTTTGATTTATGTTTTTCCTTTGTGTGACTGATAATTGGGGTAGAGTTATCTGCTGCTTCAATAAGCATCGACTCTAGTGCAGAGGTGCAAAGCTCGATGTCTTCTTCGTCGTCCAATTTGGGATTCCCCTGGTGTTTGCAAAGTCTATTAGATCTGGGAGCTTGAGTGGATCTGCTGGTAATTGCAAAGTCTATTAGATCTGGGAGCTTGAGTGGATCTGCTGGCCAGTACGTGGGCTTATTCGGTGAGGCATAGCCCAATTTGTTTGCAGGGTTGATGATTGTGTTATACAGCTGTTTGCCTTTTGGATTTACCAGGCGGGATCCCCAATGAGGGTGCTCGGCATTGAAGTCTCCTGCAGCAATAAATCGTACTCTGAGTGTATTGAAGAAATCAGTAAACTCCTTTTCAGAGATTGAGAATCGTGGTGGGCAGTAAAGTACAGCCACGGTTGTACTGCCGAAAGTGGTTTGGACACTTAAAGAGGTTGCTTGTGGGTATTGTTTTGCAAATCCATTTTGGAGTGAGTGTTGATCCGGTTTTTGATTAGGATCCGTGACCCTTGCCGTCAGGGTGATTTGTTGCGTAGAATGAATATTTAGGTATTTGAAAGTTGTTTTTATTTGTAAGGTGTGTTTCTGATAGTAGTTGCATGATATCAACATCATTTGAGTTTAGAAACAGTGATAGCTCCTGTTTGTGCTTGGAAATGCCATTTGCATTCCAGAGGCCTATATGTAGTGCTGACATTATTTATTGTTGTCCAAAAGCTTTTGAAGGAGCAAGTTTTGGTTCCGCATAAGTTCCTGCATGCAATTTTGCATGAACGTCATGAAATTTGTCATGTTTTGGTTGAGCGAGATTAACAACGTTTCGATCCTGTTGGGGTTCTGGCCAAGTACGGATGGAGGCCGCGTTAGATTGAATGGTAGCGGGATCTCTCGTTTGAGTGGGCTGTGCATTTCCATTGCGTAGCACGCTTGTAAAAGTTACTCCAGGAGTAGTTGTTTATGGAGTCGCTGATGACCATACAGCTCTTGAGAAAAATATCCCCGGTGTGGCTTGAGAGGGAATTACTGTCGAGCCCTGGATAAGAGCCGTTGATTTCTTCGCGTTTAGACGGTCCTTGAGTTCTTTATAAACAGGGCATCCTCTGTAGTTCGCTGTGTGATTACCACCACAGTTTCCCTACCTCCTTGTATTGATATTTGATTTGTCATCGGGGCAGACACAACCTTGTTGAGTTTGTCCACTGCCAACGCAAACTGGGCGAAGGCTGCAGAAGGACTTTGTGTGCCCAAACTCCTGGAAATTAGTGCATTGTACCGGGTGTGTCCTCTTATGCGGCTCTTCGATAGTAATTCTGCGATGTAGCAGAAGTTGCAGATTGTATATAGGGTGCACTGTGTTAGGTTTCGAATTTTTATCACATGTGGGCTGTAACTCCACTATGAATAGAGGTTGCGGCATTTTATTTCTGTTCAGTATGTTTGAGACGGACTTTACCTCAAAGCAATTCTCTTTCAATGCTTCAATTATTTCATGAGTTTTAACCTTTGGTTCAATGCCTATCATCACTGCTTGAAGGTCTTTGGCACTCTTTAGTTGGAATGTGTAGAAATTCACACTTTCTGTTCTAAAGTACTTTTCAATAGTACGATAAAATTCTTCATTTTTGGCTTGCACTTTGGTCTCTTTGGTGTGTGAAGACTTATGTATAAAATTTTAATAACAATGAGCAGCTAAAGGAAGACTTATAATTTTGAATAAAATTTTGATATATTGAAACGTCACATGTCAGGGGAAAAGGCTGTCGACGTTGGTGGAAGCTGCTACCACCATTATAACGATTTGCAAAAGAGATAATGCCAAAATATCTCAACTTGCGCAAACTGTCGTTCCATTAAAACTAAATTAAGTTACTGAAGTAAGAAGGGTTTCAGGGTAAAAATGGAGTCTCTTCTATGTACCTGGATAGAAAACTAAACCAGCCGAAGGATGCCCAGAAGTAAAATGTTAATAAAAAATAAAGCTCTATCTATTTTTATCGACCTAAAAGAAAATCAGCCATTATCAAGTGGAGTCGCAGCAGAGGAATTTGAAGCAAGCAACAAGAGCGAATTTGCACAATGTGGCTTAAAAAGAAGAGAGTGCCAGTGCTGATATATATGCTTCAGAAAAGTTTCAGATAGAACTTAAAGCAATTATTGATAAGGCTGTTGAAAAAACAACTAGCTCTAGCGGATAAAATTGTTTAACTCTAAAAGACCGCAAAGCTGTTGTCCTATATGGATTCAATATGAATTATATTCTACTTTTTAATTTTTTTTTTAAATGATACATATTTGAAGAAATAATATAAATTTAATTTTGAAAACATTATTTATAAGACTTTGAATAACTATCAATAATAATTACCGTTCACATTAAACATTTTTGATTTTGGAACCATTTAATTGAAAATCAAAGCAAATGCAAAGAAAATCGTCTTTCGATTTGCGTCGTTTCTTTTTGCGTTCCATTTCTCCAGTCCCTGTTAACGACGCAAACCGAGCACATCGTTACATTTGGGAAACAACAACTTGAAACTAGGAGCAGATCACCATTTCTCAATTTTACTACCTGGACAAGTAAAACAAAATAAGTGTCCAACTCTTCAAAATTCAGAATTTGGATGGATCGTTGCCGGAAAAATAAATATGGCTACATCTGCACCTACAACTTGTATGGTGGTTACTAAGCCTGATGAACTTTTGGAGCGATTCTAGAAACTAGATACCTTGGAACCGGAAAAAATATACAAAAGTCCAGAGGAAGAATATTGCGAAAAGCACTTCTGGGACAATTTACATAAAGCTGCAGATGGAAGATTGGTTGCAAAACTGTCATTTGCTGAAGACTCTTCATCCCTGGGGGAGTCTCGAGATATACCTGTTAGGAGATTCCTATCACTGGAAACCAGGATGAGCCCCGAAATAAAGGCAGAATATGTGAAGTTCATGAAAGAATATGAAGAGCTTGGACACATCAAGGAAGTGCTGCCAGAAAGAATACCGAGGCAACATTTTTTTATACCTCATCATTGGGTACTCAAACCGGATAGTACCACAACCAAATTAAGGGTGGTACTTTATGCTTCATGTAAGACATCAACAGGAAAATCTTTGAATGATATCTTGTATCCAGGACCAGTGGTACAAAGTCAACTGTTGTCAATCCTACTGAGGTTTAGGACACATAAGTATGTTTTCACTGCAGACATAGAGAAAATGTGCCGGCAGGTATGGGTTAATCCAGACGATCAATTCAACCAAATGATTGTATGGAGATACAGCCCAAACGAGAAACTGAAATATTACCGTTTATTACAGTTACCTATGGAACAACGATAGCACCATATCTTGCATCGAAAAGTTTGGAGTATTTGGCAAGTAAATACAAGGAAAAGTGGGCCACAAGAGCAACTACATTAAAAAATGAGTTTTATGTGGATGATTGCCTTTCGGGAGCAGACAGCTTGGCAGAAGCACTGCAAATCAGGCAAGAGATGGTCAAAATTCCTAAACCAGCAGGATTTAATTTGAGGAAGTGGTGCTCAAATAATATACAGCTATTAGAGAGCATACCAAAGGACGACATATGCAGCAGCATTAATTTAGGAGATTTTTAGATGAAAAACATAGGCATAACTTGAATGCTTAAAGAAGACACGCTCTGCGGAAAATCCTTTCTACATATTCGAGGGATTACAAGACGCGTTTTGTGATAGTACGTGCTAAAATTCTACTACAACATATTGCGTCCGAAAAATTTGAGATGGATGCCAATCTACCTGCTAACTTGGAAAAACAGTGGCAAACAGGCTTAGAAAGTATTGTACATGCTGTTTCTAAGCCAACAGAATGGCGGCATGTTTCATCAGCTCTAAATGCTGCAGATGTCCTATCAAGAGGGATATCGGCATCTCAGCTAACATCACACAATTTATGGATATATGGACTATTATACCTACATGAGCAACGATCTCGCTGGCCAGTACCATTCAAAGCATCAGAACATGTGACTGATATTTCAAAGCATCAGAACATGTGACTGATATTTCAGAACGGAAAACTAAAGTATTCAGTATGCCAATGACGAGTAGCATTCTTGCTTCTGGGAGGGATGATGGGTGGATTTATAACATAAACCAGAAAAACTCAATATGTTGTATGCAAAAAATTGTTGCATACGTATTACGTTTCTGCGGAGCACAAAACAGAAGGAAGACTGTTTGACTGGAAATGGATAAATTGGAATCCTGCACAAGATTCAGGCCGAAACTCTTTAAACAAATAATGGGAGAGTTACCTCAACACCACGTGTGCAACAAAGGCAGTACACTTGGAATCGGTTGGAGATCTATCAACATCCTTATTTATTGATGCATTGCAACGCTTCATTGGACGAATAGGAAGGTGCCAAACGATGTACTGTGAAAACGCGACAAACTTTGTTGGAGCTAACAACCAATTGAATGAATTAAGTGAAACGATATACTCTGACATGGCAACTACTGCAATTATGGAATTCTGTAACGAGAAAGGAATTCAATTTCAATTTATTTCCCCGCAATCACCTCATTTTGGAGGATTATGGGAGGCAACTGTAAAATCAACAAAACATTTATTACTAAAAATAAACATCGAAGCAATATTAAATTCACTGACTTCTGGACGTTGACGCGTACAATGCGCAGTACGTTCAAGTGGTCTAAGCGACACCAGGACAAAGCTTGTTACGCGCGAACCCTATCAGACAGCATGCAAAAACGAAGTCGCGTGGACAACGGACGACAACTAAAATAATAATTAAGACTAACTACTAGATAGATAACTTAAAATAGTAGTTTTAAAAATAGATATAGAGAACTCTGATCATATTACAGAATAAAGACGGTTGCAGTCGGAACAGAGAACTCGAAAGGGTTCATGCAAAGAATAGTTCGAAGTACAGCATGTTAAAGATAAAGGGACATAATTTCGGGTTAGTCTACAAGGAACAGATAGATTGACCTGATTAAGTAAATTGGGACAATCTATTTGTCCATTTAGAAGCTTATGAATAAACAAAGTACCAAGCATTACTCTACGATTAAGTAAGGAGGGAAGGTTAATTAAAAGAAGTCTTTTAAAATAGGAGGGCAAGTTAATATTTCGATCCCAGTTTAAACCACGAAGAGCAAAAATTAAAAACTGTTTTTGAACAGATTCAATTTTTACTTGGTGTGATCCATATTGTGGATACCAAACACATGATCCATACTCCAAAATGGGGCGGGCCAGTGAAATAAAAAGAGTTTTGGTTGTGTAAGGATCGTCAAACTCTTTCGACCATCGCTTAACGAAACCAAAACAACTCATGGCTTTATTGACAGTGATATTAATATGACGAGTAAAATTTAATTTGTGGTCCATGAGTACACCCAAATCATTAATCTCGTTCAAACGTTCAAGTGGGGTATTATTGAGATAATATACCACTAATTGAAAAGAGGATCTATGAAATGACATGACATTACATTTTGAAACATTAAAGTTTAATAAGTTAATATCACACCAAGTTTGAAAGTTATTAAGATCGACTTGAAGCAGACGTGGAGAACTTAAGTCTTTAAAACTAATACAAAGTTTGAAATCATCAGCGTACATAGGCACGCGAGAGTGAATTACAACTGACGGAAGGTCATTAATGAAAAGCGTAAAAAGAAATGGTCCTAGATGGCTACCTCGTATCACCCCCGAGGTCACATTTTTGGTCTTTGAAAGATAAGTTTTAAATAAAACTTTTTGTGTACGGTTATTAAGATATTGTGAAATCCAATTAAGCAAAAGGCTTGGAATCCCAAGTTCGTTCAGCTTGAACAAAAGCAGTTGTAATGATCGTATAGTGTATACAAAGGTCACTACATCCCAAAACACTTAGTAAACCACTTCAGAAGGCACGCAATGCAAGTACATATGCGTTGTCAACATATTACACATATGCAAGGCTAGCATACTTGCTTTAATAAACCATTTCGTAGAATAAGCAATCCATGTAAACTAGACCATAAGAAACAGTATAAATAAAGCGGCCTCGACCCTACGAGGTCATTCAGGCTAATCGCATCCAACTGCGAACATCTATCATCAAACTGCTTGTCTCATTCTTCCAAAGTCGCCTTACTATCGGCGCCGCGGTCTAACCGCGTCCTAAAGGAACCACCACCGTAATTTATTATTACATGGCGATCCTGCCAGATTCCTAAAAAAGGATCAAGGCACAATTTTCACGAGGAGAAGACCAAATCTCAGCAAGAAGTGAAACTGCCCAGATGAACGTGACGCATCTGGAGGCGGTGAAAAAGGCGCTAAAGGAGTGCCCATTGGACGGTCCTCGACCACTAACCATAGAAGAATACCTCACGCGCCAGAGGAATACTAAAACTCAGGCCATACGGAAACAAAAAGAGGAGGACAGACTAACGCAAATTCCGAAGGTCAAAACACCAAAAAGACGGGGAGGATATCTCGCCAGATACCGGCGAAAGAGGGCAGCACTACTGGAGCTGGTCCAACGGAACCCGCCCATACCGTGGAACGACGCGCAAGTCGTTTGGACAAAGATCTACGCTCTAGAAGACGAGCACCAGAAGGAACAACAAAGACGAAAGCAACAGCAGCAGCAGCGACAGCATCAACAATAAAAAAAAAAAAAAAGTAAGAAAAAAAAATATATAAATAAAAATGTTAAATAATAAAAAGAGTGCTAACACAGCACCTTTGTGGTAAAAAGCGAAGTTCGCCGCCACTATAACAAATATAAAAACACAAATGTAAAATACATAAAACACATAAACACTCAGTCATCAAAAGAAAAATAAACAAATTTTTTGCAATTCAAAAGAAGAAAAAAAAAAGAGAACAAAATTTTTTTCTCATTAAAGTTACAAAGAAGAACAAAATTTTTTTTGTTCAAATTTAAATTCCCTTTAAAGAAATTAAAATAAATAAACTCAAAACAAATTTTCAAAATACAAAGTAAAATTAAAAACTTACAAAGAGAAAAAAAAATATATATATATAACCACACCATACTATATACAAAACAAAAATATTATATACACAAACCAATATATATACAAACACATATTATCAAAATAAATACCATATCCAATTACATACATATGTATAAACACTTGAAATTTCATGCTGAGTCAAAACATTACGCGTGCTCCATATGAGCAAGCCACTTGACAACAAAGCAAGACACCGCGTATGTAGTAAGAGAGAAAAACGAAAACCGATATAGGTCAGTAAACCGAGAAGCGATCAAATTTCTAGTGTGCAATTGTGTTAAAACATTAACAATCCAATATGGGCGGCGAATCATCAAAAGTAGAGAGACCCAACGCAAACGTAGTAAATCAAATTCATGTAGCACCATGGGACCCAGAAAATACGTTAGGTCAAATTCGTTCTGTGTTGTTACTACTTACAGCAATAATAATAATACAGTTTATTTTTGCGATATACAGCATGCATAGACGCGCAATTAAAAAACGGTATATTAACCAAAACACAGCAATAGAAAAAGTATAAAGATATTAACTTCAAAAAAACAAAAATGTCTGAATGGCAAGAAATTTTAAAAGAAGCTCGGCACCACAAAGAAAATATAGACAAATCCATAAAGTGTATAATACAAGATAGGAAAACAAAAAGAGAAACGTTAATAAAACATGCCAAAATAATAAAACAACAACTAAGGCAAATAAGAAAAATCTTTAGAAAAGAAATACCTCAGGTACATCAAGTAGCAGCAACGGCATTCTATAAAGATTGCATTGACAGAGCCAGTAAAGCACTAGCAAAGCACAGAATAGAACTTGATCTAGGCGAAACAGACGAAGAGAGTGACAATACGGACACTGAACTAGAAAACTCATACATTGCAAATCCGTACACAAACTCCACAATGTCCAAAGAAGCAACAATAAATACAGCTGCCAAGCTTATGGTGGCGGAGTATGACGGAAATCCAGCTAAGCTATCCAGCGTACTGATAGCACTGGAGGCAATTGATGAAATAAAAGGAGATAATGAAATGACAGCTGTTAGGTTCATTAAAACTCGGCTTAGCGGAATAGCAGCCGACGCAGTAGCAGAAGTTAACACAATAGCTGAAATAATCGAAACACTCAAAAGCTCGGAGATTCCCCTAGATATTTAAAACAAAAACAATGTGAAGTCAAAACAGCTAACATCAACCTTACCATGGGATGCTTCATTTCGAGCTATTTAAACCATGATTCCAAAGTAGCGTCATTCTTAATAGATACTGGAGCAGACGTCTCCATAATTAAAATCAGGAAAATAGGATCAATACCGTTCAAAACACAAAATAATATCAGTCTCAAGGGAATAGGAACAGGCTCAATACAGACAATAGGACATCATCAAATAGAATTGAAATTAGACAACATATTAGTAAAACACCAATTTTTTATAGTCGACAATTCATTTCCAATACCAACAGACGGAATATTAGGGCAATAACATATTTCAGACCATATATATATGGTAGAAAATTTTTAGTAAAAAGTGACCATAGACCACTATCATACTTATTCTCAATGAAAAACCCATCTTCGAAATTAACAAGAATGAGATTAGATTTAGAAGAATATGACTTCACAATAGAGTATCTACGGGGAAAGGAAAATTACACAGCAGACGCTTTATCGAGAATAGATTTCAAAGATATTAAGAACATAACTCAACATACCAATGCAATTTACAAGGTTACAACACGCCAACAAGCAAAGAAAATATTACAAGACATTCCTCAAGAATTAAAGAAAATACCGTCATATGAGTTAGCTATCACTGAGACGTCTCAGTCAAAAGAAGTCAAGAAACGTGCCAGAATTCGTACAGTAAAAGACGAAATCATAATAAACCTAGGAAAACAATATGTAGGCACAATATGCCAGATCGGTAAAGAAAAAATAGACTTAGGACTATTCTTTTCACAGCTTGAAAAATTAGCTGACGATACAGGCATCAAAAGGTACCAGCTGTCATTAAATGACAGAATATTTGATAACTGCAGTATATTAGACTTCAAGAACAAAGGATCCAATATGAAAATAGTAAGAATAGCACTCACACCTAGGTTACAAATAATTAAAAATGACGAAGAAAAAATGGAAATTATTAAAAAATACCATGATGATCCAATTTTTGGTGGCCACCCAGGAATAACAAGATTAATCGGAAAAATCAAAAGGTATTATAATTGGAAAAACATACGACAAGATATTACAAAATATGTAAAGAAATGCGAAAAATGCCAATTGAATAAATCTGGGATCAAGACAAAACAGCCTATGATCATAACTCCAACGCCACAAAACGCGTTCGATGTAGTATTAATAGATACAATAGGTCCATTACCAAAGACATACAATGGGTTCGAATACGCAGTAACTGCAGTCTGCGATTTAACTAAATATCTGATAGTAGCACCAGTATTATCTAAAAGCGCTAAGGATATTGCTAGAGCTATCTTCGAAAACATCATACTTATATATGGACCCATGAAAAAAATTATTACTGACATGGGAACAGAATATAAGAATCAGGTATCTGACGAACTCTATAAACTACTACAAATTGAACACATAACATCAACAGCATACCATCACCAGACACTAGGATCTATAGAGAGGAACCACAGAACTTTTAATGAATACCTCAGAACCTATATTTCAACAGGGAGGAATGATTGGGATCAATGGTTAACATACTACGCGTATAGTTACAATACGACCCCATCCACAGTTCATGACTATTGTCCATTTGAACTAGTGTTCGGTAAAATACCGACTCCTTATAAATTTTTATTAAATAGCGAAGTAGATCCAGTATATAATATAGAAGCTTATGATAAGGAAATTAAATATAGACTACAAGTTTCACAAAATAGAGCTAAGATTATGATAGAAAAACAGAAGGAAAGGAATAAAATTCATTATGACAAAACAGTAAACAAAATAAGAATAGCAGTAGGAGATTTAGTTTTATTAGCCAATAGCGCCGGCCATAAGTTAGAAAATAGATTTAAGGGCCCATACCAGGTAATCAATATAGATAGTAATAACAACTGCACACTAAAAATCGAAAATAAAGAATTTAAAACACACCTAGATAGAATAATAAAATATAATAACTAAAATATTCAACTACATACGTTACGTGTAAATAATAATCAAAAAAAAAAAAAAAAAAAAAAAAAAAAAAAAAAAAAAAAAAAACAAAAAAAACCATTTTACACTCAATATAAATTGTTAGAAATAAGAAATAAACATAACACTTTACACTTTATATACACTATTAGAGAATAAATTTAAAATGTAAATTCATTCTAATAAAAAGGGAGGTGTAATGATCGTATAGTGTATACAAAGGTCACTACATCCCAAAACACTTAGTAAACCACTTCAGAAGGCACGCAATGCAAGTACATATGCGTTGTCAACATATTACACATATGCAAGGCTAGCATACTTGCTTTAATAAACCATTTCGTAGAATAAGCAATCCATGTAAACTAGACCATAAGAAACAGTATAAATAAAGCGGCCTCGACCCTACGAGGTCATTCAGGCTAATCGCATCCAACTGCGAACATCTATCATCAAACTGCTTGTCTCATTCTTCCAAAGTCGCCTTACTATCGGCGCCGCGGTCTAACCGCGTCCTAAAGGAACCACCACCGTAATTTATTATTACACAGTGTATGATTGACAGAATCAAAAGCCTTACTGAAGTCGGCATAAATGATATCAGTTTGCAATGCATTCCTGAATCCTTCGATCGCTAAAGAAGTAAACTCTAAGAGGTTAGTGGTAGTAGATCTACGTTTTATAAACCCATGTTGAGAAGATGAAAGAATAGAAGAAAGAAATGAAGCTACGGATTTATTACCCTTTTTATGCAAAGGAATAATAAAAGATTCCTTCCAAATGGTTGGGAAAGAGGAAGCTTCAACGGACAAAGTAAATAACTTAAGAATCGGGGAAATCAAAGTCTCAGCGCAAAACCTGAGTACACAACCAGGTATCCCATCAGGTCCTGGTGAGTACACGGACTTGACTAAAGTAAACAGGCTGAGAAGCGAATCTTCATCGATCACAGGATTAAAGACTCAATTAGACCTTTTCAACTGATAGGGATATGAAAAGTTAGCTCGATGATCTTTGGAGGAATAGCTTGTTTTGAAAAAATCAAATATATCGGCAATGGCCTGATCATCGTTTGCTTTATTATTATCAAAACGTAAATAGGACGGGTGCACTGCCACCTTTCGTTTGGCGTTAACGAAGTTATAAAATTGCTTAGGATCACGGGAGAACTGAAGTTTACAACGCCTAATGTAATTCTTACAGCATTACAGGAGTACAGAAAAGACCAGCCCGTGCCAAGAATTAGCTCATTGAGCTTGAAAAAGTTAGTTTTACGAAAGCAACGGGTACGAGACGTCGAACTGGTACCAGCATTTGGTAACCGAAAAGGTAGATCAATAGTTAAGTCCAAAGTTGGATGGAAACTGTCTTCGGGGACGACTAAGGGATCAATCCTCGAAACAGTACTGTAGTGATCATATAGTGTATACAAAGGTCGCTACATCTCTTAACCACTTAAGAAGGCACGCAATGCAAGTACATATGCGTTGTCATCAAATTACACTATTCCACACACTAGAATGCAAGGCAAGCATACTCGCCTTATTAAACTATTTTGTAGCATAAGCAATCCATGTAAACTAGACCATAAGAAACAGTATAAATAAAGCGGCCTCGACCATACGAGGTCAGTCAGCCTAATCGCATCCAACTGCGAAGTAACCAAACTATCGGCTTGCTTCCTTACTCTAAAGTCGCCTACTATTTGGCGCCGCGTTCCACTCGCGTCATAAAGAACCTTCCTATTATTACATGGCGATCCTGCCAGATTCCCAATAAGGGATCAAGGCACCGCTTAATGAAGCGAAGACGCGGAAGACGAGAGAGGACCCCAAATCCTTTCCAGAAGTGGAACTGTCCAGATGAGCGTGGCGCATCTGGAGGCAATAAAGAAGGCGACCATTGACCGTGGAGGAATACCTCGCCCGCAAGAAAAATGCTAAAACACAGGCACTGCGGAAACAAAGAGAAGGAGACCAATTAACCAGAATCCCAAAGGCCCAGTCGCCCAAAAGAGCAACAAAGGCGGAAGCAGCAGCGACAGCAGCAGCAGCAACAGCAGCAGCAGAAAAAAAAAAACCAAAGTAAGCAGAAAAAAAAAAACCAAAAGAAAACCAAAAATGTTAAATAATATTAAAAAGAGTGCTAATACAGCAAATTTGTGGTAAAAAGCGAAGTTCGCCGCCACAATAACAAATATAAACACATATGTAAAACACACAAATATCTATTCATCAAAGAAAAAAAAAAAAAAATAATGATAAATACATTTTGCAATTCAAAAAAAAAAAAAAAAAAAAAAAAAAACAAATATAAATTTCCCTCACAAATTAAAAAAAAATATATATTTTCAATTATCTTTCATATTAAAATTCTTATAAACAAAATCAAAGCAAATTCTAAACGAATTGGAAATTGAATCTTACAAAGAAAGAAAAACTAAAGTTAACTACCCGTACTATATATAGATAAATTTTGAAAAACCAAAAACAAAAAACTATACACAAAACAAAATTAATACACAAACAAACATATATACAAACTTACATTATTAAAATAAATACCATGCTCAATATACATAAGCCACTTGAAATTTTATGCTGAGTCAAAATATTACGCGTGCTCCATATGAGCAGGCCACTTGACAACAAAGTAAAACACCGCGTATGTAGTAAGAAAGAAAAACGAAAAACGTTATAGGTCAGTAAACCAAGAAGCAATCGAATTTTATTGTTCAATTGTGTCAAAAAAATTAAAAAATTTCAATATGGGCGGTGAATCATCAAAAGTAGAAAGACCCAACGCGAATGTAGTTAATGAAGTTTATGTAGCTCCATGGGACCCAGAGAACACTTTAGGTCAAATTCGTTTTGTATTGTTGATACTTACGGCAATTATAATAACGCAGTTTATTTTTACAGTATACAGCATGCATAGACGCGCAATTAAAAAACGATACATTAACCTAAACACAGCAGTAGAGAAAATTTAATAAAAAAAAAAAAAAAATTATTTTCTTTCCTTTTAATAAAAATGACTGAATGGCAAGAAATTTTAAAAGAGGCACAGCATTACAAAGAGAACATAGACAGATCAATTAAATGTATTACACAGGATGGGAAGATAAAAAGAGAAACGATAAGGAAACATGCCAAATTAATAAAACAGCAATTAAGACAAATAAGGAAGACCTTTAGAAAAGACCTACCTCAGGCACATCAAGTAGCAGCAATAGCATTTTATAAGGACTGCAGTGACAGAGCAAATAGAGCACTAGAAAAGCACAGAATAGAAATACTTAGACTAAAACTTGATCTAGGCGAAACAGACGAAGACAGTGACAGTACGGACACTGACTTAGAAAACTCATATATAGAAAATCCATACATACCTCCCATAATGTCAAAAGAGGCAATAATTAGTACAGCTGCCAAGCTTATGATAGCAGAATATGACGGAAACCCGGCCAAGCTATCCAGTGTATTGATAGCACTAGAGGCCATAGACGAAATAAAAGGAGACAATGAAGCGACAGCGGTTAGATTTATTAATGTATGTAAAGTATGTAACTTCACTTCACCGAAGCAAGTCGTGTTTTTTGCCGCTCCACTTAAATCCGAAAATTATTGTGCTGTTGACCGCTTATAATTAAATTATTGTGCCTAAACATACATTAAATTTTTCGGTGTTTCAAACAACATCATTAACACTCAATTGAAGTTAAAGTTTTAACTGCAACAAAAATCTAAATTGCAAAATAATTTTAGACTTTTTCCTGTGTGTCTGTAGCCGCTCGCTTTTTGTGCCTCTCTTCTCAACTAAAAAGAGTGTGATTGCGTACTCTTCGCCTATTAACACGCTGATCATCTGACTGCCCAGATTAGCAATTACAGTTATTTACTTGCACTTGCTCTCTGATTACTGCTGAGCCGAAAAAATTTCTTATCATCTGCTTTGAACTTTTATTCGGCTACAGTGCACACTGCCTAGTGCGAAAACTTGTAATATGCTTGCCTGCTGCATCTCAACGTGTGACAGAAGACAACTTTTAGCCGACGATCTCTATGTCTCGTACTGGCTATGTGATAATTATGCACATATTAAATGTGCAGGTCTCACTGGACGTGTCCGAGACACAATTCGAAAAAGGATTGGGCTGAATTGGACTTGCGATAGTTGCCGCACTGTTGAATTGGAGATGAGAGCATTCATGCGTCAAACGCGGGATGGTTTTAAGAGTCTTCACTCTGACTTATGCTCTTTCGTGAAGAAGTTCAACGATCTAGAGTCTAACTTCCTCTCACTGAAAGTTTTAAGTGAGTCGCCAAAGAGAAAGAAATCTAATCATCTGACTGTAGACGTTTCTTCATTGCCTGCCACTCCTAATACGGAAACAACAACACCTGTTTTTGTGACGCCTCTTAGTGTTGATATGCCGTCGGAATTAAACCGTGGCACTAATATTGTGGAAAGTGATGCTGCCAAAATGCTTGTTGACGGAGACGAGAGTATTGGTGCCGCGTCATTAGCTGCGAATAGAATTTTAGTTACTGCTCCAAGTGATGGAACTGAAGCCATCGAAAATGGTTCTGCTGCTACTACTGCTCCAATGGCTACAGCTGAAATTGCTATCCCAGTAATTAACTTAAGCACTAATGCTGTGGTAACGCCTACTACTTCTACTGCAACTTTTACTACAGACGTTGCCGCTTCTACCGGTGTGCGTCGTTCTTGCAGTCTTAAAGCAATTGCGCCAAAGAAGCATATTTTTGTGTCCCGCCTGCATGTAAACACTGCTGAAGATGACCTTATTGCTTTCATACATAAAGAATTTCCGGCCTCGGATATCATAGTCAGAAAATTTAAGTTTAGTAAGGCTAGAGATATATCCTCGTTTAAGATTTCTGTCCCTATCACACTTTTTAATACTATTGTGTCCCCATCTTTTTGGCCTGAGCATACTGTTGTTCATGAGTTCACAGTATCTAACAACCGTCCTGCTAGATCTGTTGTCTCTCTACCTACTTCAACTATATCAAAAAACTAAATTTACTAACTCCTGAAATTAATATAACTTATCAAAATGTGAGGGGTCAGCAAATTAACATCTCTTTATCTAAATAGTATCTCTTTTACCTCCCATGTCATTGCGTTTTCTGAGACTTGGCTCAAACCTAACGTTTTAAGCTCAGAGTGTTTTTCAAGTCAATATGTGGTTTACAGAAATGATAGACCTGCGCGTCGAGGTGGAGGCGTTCTGGCCATCAAATCTGACCTTTCCAGTGAGATGGTGAGCATTGACGTCCCTCATTATATCGAAACAATTTGTGTGAAAATTAGTCGGCAAGACACTAATGTCTTCATAATTTGCTGCTATATTCCTCCAGCGTCTGACACTTCTGTATATAATTACCACGCAGTTGTCTTAAAAAATATTTTCTCTTCTCTCCGTGATCGTGATCATTTAATCATCTTGGGTGACTTTAATTTACCTCATGTATCGTGGCAAAACCAACTGGATGTTTCTTATCTAATCCCTTCAGCACATAATGATTTTTTAGGTGAGCTGTTTGACTTTCCCATGTTTCAATTGAACACGATAATCAATTCATCCAATAGACTTCTCGACTTGGTTTTCGTTAGTGATTCTTCATCATTAAATATTGAGCGATGTCATCCTTTATCGCTTCCTGAAGATTCGTATCACCCTACACTTGAAATCAATCTTGCCCTAAATTCTTCATCTTATATCAACCCATCTTCTCAACCTCATCGGCAAAAATGCTTTCGTAAAACTACCTTTGCCCGCCTTGATTCTATGCTGTTGATGATTGACTGGTATAATCTTTTTAATGGCGTAGATTTGGACACTGCCGTTGAGCGTTTTTACTCAACTCTTTATGCAGCTTTTGATGTTTGTGTGCCCAACACCTTTTGTGAAAACACCTCAACAAAGCCTCCCTGGTTCACTCGTACCCTCTCGAATTTGAAAAACGTAAAATCAAGGTACTTTAAGCGCTTCAAAAAAACCCAATCACATATCGATTATATTAGATACAACTCAGCAAAATCTAAGTTCCTCATATTAAATAAGCAATGCTATAATGATTACTTATCGCGTTGTAAAGCCGATTTTTTCCAAAATCCAAAGCAATTTTATAAATTTGTAAATTCTAAACGGCGTTCAAACGCATCTCCTTCGTCATACTTTTTTAATGCGGAAACAGCGGACTCTGACTCTAATATAGCTGATCTTTTTGCTAATTTTTTCCAATTGACTTACTCTAATGCGCTGCCTTCCACCGGCTCTTACCCGTACTATATTCATCAATCCAACCTTATTTATATGCCAAGGATTTCTGAAGAATCACTTATAATCGGTTTAGCCTCCTTGAAGTGTTCATTTTTACCTGGTCCGGACAACGTTCCCAGTTGTATTCTGAAGACATGCTCTCGTTCGTTAACAGTTCCTTTGTTAAGGCTTTTTACTCTCTCCATTGAATCTGGTCGCTTTCCCTCTTTTTGGAATAATTCATTTATAATTCCCTTATTTAAAAAAGGAAACAAATCGGACATATCTAATTACAGAGGTATAGCTAAACTCTCGGCTATTCCAAAACTTTTTGAGGAAATGATTTCGATGAATCTGAAACACCAATGCAAATCTTTAATTTCTCCGCATCAGCATGGATTTTTGAAAGGACGTTCATCACTTACAAATCTTCTTGAATTCTGTACTTTGGTTTATGAAGGTTTTCGTAATAAATCTCAAACGGATGTTATTTACACTGATTTCAGCAAAGCGTTTGATAGTGTTGATCATAAACTGTTGTTAATGAAACTTGGTCTGCTAGGTTTTTCTCCTAATCTTCTTTCTTGGTTAAAGTCTTACCTCACCAATAGAACTCAAAGAGTTTTGTTTAGAACTTCGCTCTCTAAAAATGTTAATGTCTTATCTGGTGTTCCCCAAGGAAGTCATCTGGGCCCACTACTCTTCACTTGTTTATAAATGATTTACCTAATGTTTTAAATAACTCTCATGTATTTATGTTTGCGGATGACGTTAAACTTTGCTTTTCATTTAAAGATCCAGCTAATCATTCCATTTTGCAAGCGGATATTAATAAGCTTAGTGAGTGGTGTAAGTTAAATCACCTCCATCTCAACACACTGAAATGCTCATCTATGACATTTTGTCGTCGTTCGCCGTTTCTTGCTACTTACTACATGAATGGCGCTATCCTAAATAGAGTTTTTTCCGTTGACGATTTGGGCATCATTTTTGATCCCAAACTAAACTTCCTGCTGCACATTTCATCAGTGACTAATAAAGCAACATCTTTGCTAGGTTTTATAAAGCGTTGGTCTAGGGAGTTTAATGATTCCTACATCACCAAGGTCTTATTTACATCATTGGTTCGCCCTGTATTAGAATACTGCTCACCAGTTTGGAGTCCTCAATATGCCGTTCACCAGCAACGTATTGAGTCGGTCCAAAAACAATTCCTTTTGTTCGCCCTACGTGGCCTAAACTGGGAGCCAATTAGGCCCCTCCCACATTACTCAAGTAGGCTTCGTCTCCTTAATCTTCCTTCTTTAATAAATCGAAGACGCGTTTCTGGTATTCTTTTTCTCCAAAAACTGTTATTAGGGGAAATAAACTCTCCATTTTTGTTAGCGAAAATTAACTTTGCTGTTCCATTTCGTCTTACACGTAATTTTGTCCCTCTTCATTTAAGTACATACGTCTCCAACTTTAGCAGTCATGAACCTCTTCGAATTTTGTGTAGAGACTATAATGAGTTTTCCCATATTATTTCTCCTCACTTGTCTCCTTCTTCTTTACGTATTGTACTCTTTGACTTCCTTCGAACTGTTCTTCACTCCTAATTGTCTAATCTTCATCTATTTTCTTCTTTTTGTTTTGGCCTGCGGTCACATTACTTTTAATTTACTCCTTAGTTTTTAATTCTTATATTTTAATTAGTTAAGTCATTTGCATTAGTTAAGTTGACTTTAAAAAAAATAAATAAATAAATAAATTAATTAAAACTAGGCTTACCGGAGAAATAGCCGACGCAGTATCAGAAATAAACACAATAAGTGAAATAATCGAAACACTTAAAAAGAAAGTAAAGGGAGACTCAATAGATAGTCTCAATGCGAAGATACAAAGAGTGAAACAAGCTAATAAATCGGCGTTAGACTACACGACAGAAGTTATGAAGCTTGCACAAGCTTTAAAAAGGGCATATCGTGGACGTGACAAAACAAATTATAACAATAGCGGCAGAAATAATAACAATAATTATAGAGGCGGTTATCAAGGAAACAGGAATAATAATAATAATACCAATCGAAATTATAACAGGAGAGCAAACTCAAAGAGAGGCAACAATAACAACAACAGAAACTACAATAATAACCAGAATAGAAACAACCGCGGCAATACCGAAGATAGAAATATACGAGCCATAACGGCACCGGAAAACTCAGAGATTCCCCTAGATATTTAAATAAAGACAAACAATGTGAAGTCAAAGCAGCCAATATTAACCTTACCATGGGGTGTTTAATTTCGAGCTATCTAAACCATGATTCCAAGGTAGCTTCATTTTTAATAGATACAGGAGCAGATGTCTCCATAATTAAAATCAGAAAGGTAGGAACAACGCAATTCAAAACACAAAATAATCTCAGTCTCAACGGAATAGGAACAGGCTCAATACGGACAATAGGACATCATCAGCTAGAATTGAAATTAGACAACTTATTAGTAAAACATCATTTTTACATAGTCGACAATTCATTTCCAATACCAACGGATGGAATATTAGGTTTAGATTTTTTCAAAAAATATAACTGTATCCTTGACTATACTAAAGACAAGGATTGGTTAGTACTAAGACCTAACGAGTACCATGAAAATCTAGCCATTCCAATGAATAATGCATCGACATTAAATGCAATAGTTATACCAGCACGAGCTGAATCAATCAGACAAATAAATATAAATAGTAAATCGTCTGATATACTCATACCAAATCAAGAAATTCATGAAGGAGTATTCATAGCAAATACAATAACAACTAGCAAACAGGCATTTGTCCGATTTGTAAACACTTCCAATAATGACACCATAATACGACCAGATACGATCAAAACAGAAAATTCAGATGATTACGAAATAATCCATGATATGGAACAGAACTAGAAAGATTGCAAAGAAATTTCCCAGATAGAGTAAAAACAACAATGACTAAATTATGTTCAGAATATATAGATATCTTTGCACTGGAAAAGAAAATTACACGGCAGACGCTTTTTCAAGAATTGACTTTAAAGACATTAAAAACATAATTCAACATACTAATGCAATTTACAAGGTTACAACACGCCAACAAGCGAAGAAAAAATCACAAGACATTCCAAAAGAAATAAAGAAAATACCGTCATATGAGTTAGCTATTACTGAGACGTCTCAGTCAAAAGAAGTCAAGAAACGTGCCAGAATTCGTACAGTAAATGACGAAATCACTATAAACTTAGGAAAGCAATATATAGGCACAGTATGTCAGATCGGTAAAGAAAAAATAGACTTAGGACTATTCTTTTTGCAGCTTGAAAAATTAGCTGACGATACAGGCATCAAAAGGTACCAACTGTCATTGGATGACAGAATATTTAATAACTGCAGTATAATAGACTTCAAGAACAAAGGATCCAATATGAAAATAGTAAGAATAGCACTCACACCTAGGTTACAAATAATTAAAAATGACGAAGAAAAAATGGAAATTATTAAAAAGTACCACGATGATCCAAATTTTGGCGGCCACCCAGGAATAACAAGATTAATTGGAAAAATCAAAATGTACTATAATTGGAAAAAATTACGACAAGACGTTACAAGATAAGTAAAGAAATGCGAAAAATGCCAATTGAATAAATCACGAATCAAGACAAAACAGCCTATGATCATAACTCCAACGCCACAAAATGCGTTTGACGTAGTATTGATAGATACAATAGGTCCATTACCAAAGACATACAATGGGTTCGAATACGCAGTAACTGCAGTACCCGATTTAACCAAATACTTAATAGTAGCACCAGTATTATCTAAAAGCGCTAAGGATATTGCTAGAGCTATTTTCGAAAACATCATACTTATCTATGGACCCATGAAGAAAATTATTATTGATATGGGAACAGAATATAAGAATCAGGTATCTGACGAACTCTACAAACTATTACAAATTGAACACATGACATCAACTGCATACCATCACCAGACATTGGGATCATTTAACGAGTACCTCAGAACTTATATTTCAATAGGGAGGAATGATTGGGATCAATGGTTAACATACTACGCGTATAGTTTCAATAAGACCCCATCCACAGTTCATGACTATTGTCCATTTGAACTAGTGTTCGGTAAAACACCGACTCCTTATAAATTTTTATTAAATAATAAAATAGATCCAGTATATAATATAGAAGCTTATGATAAGGAAATTAAATATAAATTACAGGTTTCACAAAACAGAGCTAAGGTTATGATAGAAAAACAGAAGGAAAGAAATAAAAATTATTATGATAAGACAGTAAACAAAATAAAAATAGCAGTAGGAGATTTAGTTTTGTTAGCTAATAGCACCGGCCATAAGTTAGAAAATAAGTTTAAAGGTCCATTTCAAGTAATCAATATAGATAGTAATAACAACTGCACACTAAAAGTCGAAAATAAAGAATTCAAAACGCACTTAGACAGAATAATAAAATATAATAACTAAAATACTCAACTACATACGTTACGTGGAAAAGAAAAAATATAAAATGAAAAAAATGTTACCCTTTATATACACTATTAGAGAATAAATTTAGATGTAAATTCATTCTAATAAAAAAGGAGTTGTAGGGATCTTATAGTGTATACATCTCTTAACCACTTAAGAAGGCACGCAATGCAAGTACATATGTCATCATGCAAGGCAAGTACACTCGCCTTATTAAACTATTTTGCAGCATAAGCAATCCATGTAAACTAGACCATAAGAAACAGTATATATAAAGCGGCCTCGACCCTACGAGGTCAGTCAGCCTAAACGCATCCAACTGCGAAGTAACCAAACTATCGGCTTGCCTCCTTACTCAAAAGTCGCCTACTATTTGGCGCCGCGTTCCACTCGCGTCATAAAGAACCTTCCTATTATTACAGTACAGTTAGAAGAATCTAACATATCAACAAGGAAGACTCACCTGATGGAAGCCATAAAACGTCAGGTAGATTAAAATCTTCCAGAACGATAAATATGTCTGCATCCGAAAGAAGTGAAGAGACAAAGCGAATAGCTTCTTAATGGCTAGAATATACCGTCATGTCAGAATTCGGTGGAATATACGAGCGAGTTAGAAATACAGAATATGATTTCAAACAAATTTTGACACTAACAAATTCAATGTCAAGAACAGCAGGTGGCAGAACTATTTCTGAAGGAAGAGATGAATTTACGGCAATCAAAACTCCACCACCATTTTTGGAGATTCGATCGCATCTATAGGTTGAAAATATTGTGGGAAAAACAGAGGCATCAGAAATGTCTGGCTTTAACCACGTTTCTGTAAAGACCAAGATATGAAAGTCAAAAGATTGACCATCTACAAAAAGCTTAGAAAGTTTAGATTTTAGTCCTCTAACATTCTGATAGGCCAGAATAAGGGACGAAATTAGTTTTTTGACCCACCAGCTACTGACGAGCCAAAGGGTAGGGAAGGATTAGTTGCGTTAGGCGGACGAATCGGAAGCCGATTTTTCTTTTTCTTAGCCGTATACTCCTTTATAACTAAATGTTCCGGTCAAAAATCTTCAAAGACATTTGTTGGGACACTAATTTTAAATGACAAAATATCACGGGTATATGAAAACCTAAACTTTTTCACAACTATGTTTGACTTTTGCCCGGATATGGGCTATGACATAATCTGATGAAGTATTGGGGTCGAGCCGCGAAATAAAGATTTGCTTGTTTTTTTTTTGGTGGAATGGCTACAAGAGATCTCGATGCGCCAGCCGCAACTGCAGCAACAGCATTTTGCGCTGGATCTGCTGAGGCAGATGACGCTTTGGGAGCTCTTCGTGTTAAAATTTTATTGGGAATATCCCTGGGATTGGATATTCGCCCGGACACATCGGAAACTACAACCGATATCGAGTCAGCTTGCGGGGCACTATTACCAGGGGAAATGTCAATCGTCCCCGCAACTGCAGCTACTGCTGGACTCCTAAATGATATCAGTTGCTGAGCATTTGGAGTTAATGGGTCAATCAACGATGCCGGGGCCGGAGGAAGCAGAGATGCCGGCGGATCGGGAGAGAAATTCCGAGGGATAGTCTTCTTCCGTTTCGGTGACTCGTTAAATAGTTTATAACTATTAAACTGAGTTTCCAGAGACGAAAACTCATCGCGAAGTTTCAGAAAACCAGCCGACAGGGATTTGAATCCGTCTCTCGTCCGCCGCATAAATAGACGCATATCCATTTCTACGTTCCGGCACGCTTCACAACTCCATTTTAGTCCCCCACCGTTTCCAATACTTTCCTTTACTTTGGCTGTGTAACCAGCGCATTTAACATGCATAATGTTATCACACAGCCAGCACAAAAGATAGTCATCTTGGATTTTTTGAGGATGAGGGCACTTTCTCGAAGAGCAGACAACCATTGCAGATTTAATAAAATAAATAATAATAAATAATACAAAATTTAAAAAGAGTGGGCAATTTAAAAATGAGCAATGTAATATAATAAAAGGGCTATACGCACCAAGAAAAATGATCAGAGTGGTCTAACTGCTCTCACACCAGGACATTTACTTATTGCAGAACCAATGGTGCCTCAACAGGATCCACAGCCAATCAGTCAGAAATCGTGGTCGGAACAATGGGAACTGGTGCAACGATTAAACACACTTTCTGAGCGCAATGGTCACAGGAGTACCTGCAAGACCTAGAAAACCCCACGAAGTGGAGAGGCCTTATAATAATGTGAAAGAAGACATGATGGTGATCCTTAAGGAAGACAATGTACCCATTCTTCAATGGCCATTGGGAAGGATTATAAAATTATACCCTGAAATGGAATTCACAATGGAATTTACAAATGAGCTATTCGTAAATAAGCTCCCCTACTAAAAAAACCAGAACCAGGAAAAAAGCATCAAGGATTATAAAACTATACCCTGAAATGGAATTCAGAATGGAATTTACAAATGAGCTATTCGTAAATAAGCTCCCCTACTAAAAAAACCAGAACCAGGAGAAAAGCATCAACTGGATGACGACGACGCCGATAATTTCCAAGAAGACGGGTTTAAGGACGCTAGCATCTTTACCTCTAACATTGCTTAAGATGTTGTTATTAGCGCCGTTGGCACTTGCGCAATCAGTAAATGTGAAACAATTTGATGACAAACATGACATTAACTATGAGACAAAAGGAACGTCTAGCTTTACTGTTGCTGACTGGACGATCATTGCTTATTATGATTTGGAGCCTTTTTGGGAGGAATAAAAAGGATTGGGGAAATGTGTTCCCATCTGAAACCAACTCAAGCCTGTTCAGCAATGTATAAACATTTTCAACATGTGGAAGAGGAACTAAGAATGGAGAATGATCTTTTGCACATAGGACAAAATCGTAGAGCACCATTTGATTTTCTTGGCAACAGCGCCAGAAAGAAATGTCTAATACTATTGACAAAGTGAAAACGAATGAGAAATATTTGATAACACTATAAAGAATCAAACATCAATACTTGATTCAACGATCAATATCTTCAAACGTGATGGGGCGGCTATTGAGGAGCTAATGAATTTGATGGAGCAGCAACTCAACGATATGTATCAAGCAGACTCGAATTCCGTTAAGACATTTCAATGGTATCTCAAAAATGACAACCCAACTCTCGGTGATTGCTTCAAATTTGCAACGAGTACAATCAGAGATTGCCCATGTACTCACTGACGTTCATCATTACCAAATCAGCCCGTTGTTACTAAAAATTATTATTATTATCATCTTCCACCAGGACACATACTTCCTGCCACAGATGAAGATGTTCTACAATTACAATTATATAAAATGATGAAGGCAGAAGGGACTATTGTGAAGAAGCACGTAATATTCAAAGTTACACTACCATTGCTCTCAACACAAGATTTTGAATTATATAATCTAGTTCTTTTACCAACAATCAGCAATAAAGGAATTATGACGATGGATATTCAAATTCCCATGATAGCGGTCAATAAGCACAGAGATCAGTTTCTTGGATTAACAGCAACTGAATTAAAACAATGCCATCAAGTCACAAATGAAGAATTCATATGTCAAAATAAACAATCTGTTTTCTCAATCAACAGTAATTATGAATTCCAGTTGTTGAACAACAAAACTTCAAATATGTGTCAAATCAAATACACAAGCATGACTTTCGTCTGGTTCAATATGTACTACAAGAACCATTGGATTTTTGCTACAATGTCGCCAATGGAGTTATCTGCAGTCTGCGATGACAACAGTTCAAGCATCACCATAAGTCAAGGAGGATTATTAACACTTGATCCCAGTTGCACTTTGCGGAATCCATTAATACGTGTAACTGGACATCGTATTACAACCACCGGCACAATGAATATGTCATATGCCCGGTTTGGGAATTTCTCCACCATGATGATGAACTCAACTAATGAAACGGCTTCAACCAATGTTCAGCTAAGCTACAATGAACTTGACAACCTCAGTAGTCAATTATGGCCCAGATTTAAAATAAAGTTACCATATGACCTCAATTCTAATCAAGGGCCTTTTCAACATCACAACATTGTTTCATACATAGCGCTAATAATATTCATAACATTAGTACTGCTATATGTTATTAAAAATCGGTGTACCAACGGAAGACAAGAAGCCAGGATTGGTATTGGCCTTTAACAGATGACCCCTCCCACAACTGGTACCCTGATGCCAACTGGCAGTCAACCGACTCAATCTACACATCGACCTGCTGGAAACTACGAAATCAACATTTAAGTAATGTTGAACAGTCGTTCAACGGCCGGGAGTATGTTGGTATAAATGCATGCTTAAAACACAAACCTTGAGTTTTTCACAGTAAAGACCAATGCAGGCTTCGCTTAGAATAGAATTAACCCCTACATATTTTCGTATACAGTGTAATCACACTATAGTTTATTACAACACAAAATTGTCTCCCATACTATGTTTACATACACAATCACATTTACACAAGACCCCCAAATGTACATCCATGTGACCCCCTAGATCCTAGAATCGTGTATATAAACTCGACCTTTTTCTTAGTAAAATCAGTATTCAAGCAACTCTTGTCTAATCATTACTCTGCAATCATCGGGTGATCATCTCTGTGTTTTTGGCCCCCATTTGCATGATTTCTCCGAAGTCCACCCAATTTCAAGTGTTGGTTGCGACAGCCCTAAGTCACTAGTTTATGTTCTAGAGGCAAACATTTTTATAAATAATAAAAATAGAAAATTCAATAACAACTTGTTTTCCTTCACAACCAATGCATATGTGAAGATATCTTGCATCGATTGCGCATTCGAACGAATAATCCCAACAAAAACAAAAGCAAATAACTGATAAAATCTACAATGAAGCATTAATTCTGATTGAGGATCAATGCTTCACTATTCCAAACAAGCTACTGATTGAACTAGCAATAATTGCGCCAAATCGATCGATGAACGATGCCTTCAACCAAGAACTAAATCGAGAGCTGCAATATAATAATAGAGTGCCGTTGCTGAATGAACAGCAAAAAAATAAAAATACGAAACATTAATGGTGGACAATAATTCTGGTGGTCTATTCTTTCTGGACGCACATGGAGGAACAGGAGAAACATTTGTCATTTTATTTATTTTGGCCACTATTCCATCAAGAAGTGACATATCTTTGGGATTATCATCATCGATCGTACTGCACATTCTGCGCTTAAGTTGCCACTCAATTTAAACACAAGTCAGACTCCTACATGCAATATTTCCCGATCCAGTGCAATGGGAAAATTGTTGATGCAATGCAAGCTCATTGTTTGGGTTAAGCGCACAACGGCACATAAGGAATCACTTGAAGCACTTAACTTTACACTGAAGGAAATAGGAATATCTTTGGCGGATTGATGATATTGTTGGCAAGCGTTTTCAGGCAGACGTTGCCAGTAATTCCCCGTGGAAAGCCTGCAGATGAATCAAATGCTTGCCTGAAGGCATCTCCTTTGTGGAATAATGTAAAAACATTATCGCTAACCACTAATATGAGAGTTCAAGTTCAAAATGATCAAAGTGCTGCACAATTTAAGAAATGTTGAACAGTCGTTCAACGGCCGGGAGTATGTTGGTGTAAATGCATGCTTAAAACACAATCTATGAATTTCTCACAGTAAAGACCAATGCAGGCATTACTTAGAATAGAATTTACCCCTACATATTTTCATATACACTGTACTCACACTATATTTTCGTACAACACAAAATTGTCTCCCACATTATGTTCACACACACAATCACATTTAGACTATGAATAAGACCCCCAAATGTAAGTCCATATGACCCCCTAGATCCTAGAATCGTGTATATAAACTCGACCTTTTTATACCCTTTACCCATAGGGTAAAAGGGTATATTACAGAGCGCGCAAATAACATTTGAGCGCTTTTTTTTAGCGCTCTGCTTGTGAGCATAACCGAAAAAAATTTTAAACATGCGGTCTCGCTCTAAGGCGAACACTTCGGCTCTCTTCGTTTCGGTTGTCTGTTGAGAGATACCGTTTGAGCGATTTGAGAGAAGGTCTTGCAATGAGTAACAAAAAGAGAGCGAAACAGTTGACGCTCAAACAATAACTGTCAGCTAAAGACCTTTTGAAAAAAAACTCAGCGCAAAGTGTTTTTTGCTGTGTTGCTCCATAAATTTAAGGCTAGATGAATGGCTGAAATTTTAAACATAATTTTTATTAAATCAAAAATATGTTTTTCTTTTAAATAAAATTTATTTATTTGAAAATATTTTAGACATTATTGTTGTATATTTTACTAGTATCATGTTGACCCCAATAGTATTAAGAACACTTATTAAATGGATTTTATATATTTTATTTTATTTATATAGGTACATAGTGCATGTATTATTTTTAATTAATTTTGTGTTTGTGCCAGCGCATTCAAATGCGGCGACTTTAGCTTCACGTTCTTATAAAATTCCAAATAATATTTGTATTTAGTGGCAAACGACCATACGCCATGTCAAAATTTTCGATGTCATTATAAATCTCAATAAGTTTTTATTGTAAATGCATCTGGCAACACACTATTCGTCAACAGCCCATCTGGCTACCCCGTCTCATAACTTAAGTAGTAAGAAGTTGTTCACCGAAGTAAGTCGCATTTGTTCTATCACCCAATTATAATATCCAATAAACTATGTAACTAATATAAGTCAATATATATATACTCTGCAAAATAAACGTTGAAATCCAACAGGTTATGTACCCATCACTCTTCCACCGCGCAAGTGTAAATGGATATTAAAAATGTGTAAAATTGTGGTGAAATAAATTTCGGCAAGAAGATCCGAAAAAGAGAAAAGAAAAACTGCGAACTTTACTCAGAAACGCCGCCTGTGTGGCGCCGAAACAACGCGTCTATAGTTGCTTGTGTAGCTTCTAGAAAATTCTAACTTGTGTAGCTAGAAACGAAAACGCGAAAAGAAAAATACAAAAAGAAAGAAAACATTGTAAAAAATAATACAATACGAAATAAAATTACAAAAGAACAATGAGTGTCACAAGTGTACGTATAGAGCCTTTAGGCAAAGAAAACTTTGACACCTGGAAAATTCAAATGGAAGCGCTCCTCATCAAAAATGATACCTGGAAATATGTGAACAACACACATGCAAAAACGGAAGAAAACGCCGAACAGTGGGTCAAGGAAGACGCCAAAGCTAAATCGGATTTAATCCTGGCTATGTCGACTACGGAATTAAAGCAAATAAAAAATTGTGAAACTTCAAATGAAGTATGGAAAAAGTTACATAGCATATATCAGTCCACTGGGCCAGCACGTAAGGCCAATCTATTAAAATCATTAATTCTATTGAAATTAAATCCGGGCGGAGACATGAGAAGTCACGTTGATAAATTTTTTGACATAGTGGACAAAATAAATGAAACGGAGTTATTAGATATTAACGATTTAATTTCTATTCTCCTGTTATACAGCATTTCGGAAGAGTATGAAACGTTTCGCATAGCAATCGAATCACAAGATACATTAATAGCACCCGAATCTCTAAAGATAAAATTATTAGATGAATATGAAGCGCGAAACAGAAACAAAAATGAATCGATAAATGGGGCATTAATAATAAAGAAAAGAAATACATACAGTACAGCAAAACCGCCAAATGTAAGCCCAAAGTTTAAATTTAAATGCTACAACTGCGGAAAGATGGGACACAAGGCATCGGAGTGTCGATCAAAAGTCCAGAAAAAATATAAAGACAACAGTGAGTCAAATTCAAGTATGTATATTAATAAAGCCAATTCAGCAACAGCAAATATTAAGGACTGGTGTCTGGACTCAGGAGCAACGTCACATATGTGCTCAGAAAAAGAAAGATTTGGCATGGAATACGCAGACACGACCCAGCAGCTAAAGTTAGCAAACGGTGAATCAACAGACGTAAAAGGAATCGGCTCAATTTCATTTAAACCAAATAATACATTTTCAGCAAGCCTCAAGAACACACTTTACGTTCCAGACATCAGAGAAAATCTTCTATCAATCTCAAAGATATGCGATCATGGCTTTAATGTATTGTTCAAGAAATATTCAGCTGAAATCATAAATGTGTCCAATGGAAAAATTGTATTCACAGCGCAAAGAAAAAATGATCTGTATCATGTAGAAGAAAAAGGTGAAAAAAGCTACTCAGCAGTGAGCCGCAAAAGCAGCCTAAAAGAATGGCACGAACGCTTCGGACACTTAAACGAAAAGGATTTAAAAGATGTCATACAAAAAGGAAAAATTCAAGGAGTACACGTAAATACAAAGGAAAATCTGCCAATATGCGAAGTATGCATTAAGGGGAAGCAATCACGAAAACCATTTCCGGCAACTGGTTCAAAATCAAAGGAATTGTTGGCTTTAATACATAGCGATGTATGTGGACCAATGCGTGTAACTAGTCATGCAGGTAGCCGATACTTCGTGAGGTTCATAGACGGTTATTCGAAATGGTGCGAGCTGTACACCATAAAATCCAAATCAGAAGTTTTCCAGAAGTTCAAGGAATTTAAAAGCTACGTCGAATGCAAAACTGCAAAGAAAATCAAAACACTGAGATCTGATAACGGTACTGAGTATACCAATAATGAGTTTAATAAATATCTCAAGGAAGCCGGAATTAAGCACGAATTTTCAGTAGAATACACGCCGCAACAAAATGGAATAGCTGAACGCAAAAATCGAACACTCGTGGAAATGGCCCGTTGCATGATGATACAAGCAACACTCCCACCGAGTTACTGGGCTGAAGCAGTCAACACTGCCAATTACATAAGAAATAGATGCCCATCTAGAAGCCTGTGTGGCGAAATACCATTTAGGTTATGGAACCAACGCGTTCCAATTGTTAAGCATTTGCGCACGTTTGGACAAATTGTCTATTCGCTTGACAAACGAACAAAGAGTAAGTTCAGTCCAAAATCTAAACGTTATATATTTATAGGTTACTGTAATGATGCCAAGGCCTACAGAATATATGATCCAGTAACCAAAACTGTATCGAAGAGCCGAGACGTGGTATTTAAAAATCTTTTTGGAAACGACTATAAATATGAAGAGTTCTCAAACCAAAGGAGCGAAATTGAAGCAGAATATTCAACACAAGATCAACAAGAAGAATCTTCACAGCATGAAGAAAATTTTCAAAACCCAATTGAAAATAACGACATTAATTACGAGGAGCCGGCACAGGAAAGGCGTGGTCCAGGAAGACCCAGACTAATCTACAATAAAACCCCAGCAGAAGCAACTAACCAGAATGTATCAGATCTGGAGTCTGAAGAAGATGAATTTTTTGAAGCCACATCGTTAATCAGCACTGGAATTGAAACTACAGTAAACACAGCTCTCAAAGGCCCAGATGCAAAAGAGTGGAAAGAAGCACTTATAAGTGAGTACAAAGCATTACAGAAAAATAAAACATGGGAAATTGTACACCGTCAGAAAAATCAGAAGGTCATTGAAACCAAGTGGATACTCCGCACAAAGTATAAACCAAACGGGGACGTTGATTGTCGGAAAGCTCGGCTAGTAGCTAAAGGATTTACCCAAAGAGAGGGAATTGACTTCAACGAAACTTACTCCCCTGTAGCTCGATTAGGATCAATACGAGCATTAATAGCAGCAGCTGTTGAACTAGGCTTAGACACCTACCAATTTGACTTCAACAGTGCATATTTAAACGGAGACATAGACGAAGAACTGTACATAAGTGTCCCACCAGAGTTTAACGAGATACTTACCACGAACGAGAAGCGAAAGTATGGCCCTGACCGGGTATGTAAACTAAAAAAGGCTTTGTATGGTTTGAAACAGAGTGGACGACAATGGTACAAAAAGCTCGATAATAAACTAAAGGAAATGAATCTAAAACCACTCTCAGCCGACCCTTGTGTGTATATGAAGAAAGAAGATAGCGGAATTATTATCGTTTTACTATATGTCGATGATCTGATAGTCGCAACTAATAATGAATTCTTATTAGCAGATCTCAAAACTCAACTATCTCACAATTTCGAAATGAAGGATCTAGGCAAACTGGCATACTGTTTGGGAATCGAATTTCACCAAAACAAGGAGAGGAACGAATTTTCCATGAGCCAATCAAAGTACATAAAAGATTTATTAAAGCAGTTCAACATGAAAGATTGCAAGCCAGCAGGCACTCCAATTAACACGAGCGAGAAATTATCAAACGACATGTGCCCAAAAACAAAATTAGAAAAGGATGAAGTTTCCGAAATCCATTATCAAAACTTGATTGGTGCTTTGATGTGGTTAGCAGTATCAACACGCCCTGATATTTCACATGCAGTAAGTCTACTTAGCCAATATAACAATAACTACGGGAAACAGCATTGGGTTGCAGCCAAGAGGGTACTTCGATATCTTAAAGGTACCCAAGATAGAGGATTATTGTACAAACGTGATGGAAAAGAACTGGAGGGCTTCGCTGATGCCGATTGGGCAGCTAATATAGATGATCGTAGATCTTTTACAGGTTTTCTATTCAAACTGGCTAATGGAGCAATATGTTGGGAGTCCCGAAAGCAACGAACCGTTGCACTTTCTAGTACGGAGGCAGAATACATGGCCATCTCAGATTCGTCGAAGGAAGCTGTTCATCTGAGGTCATTTTTGCAGGAGATTATGGGTCCGTTACCAACTACCATAATATACAATGACAACCAAGGAGCTGGCCAACTCACAAGGAATCCGCTTTTTCATAAACGAACAAAGCATGTTGACATTCGCCACCATTTTGTGCGAGAACTGGTCGAGAAAGGTGACATCCGCATTGAATACATCCCAACGAGTGAAATGCCAGCAGACGTCTTGACCAAGGGACTGGGAGCAGTGAACCATGAATCTTGTGTAGCTTCATTGGGTTTGCAGAAAATAAATTAGTGCATCGCCATCTGAGGGGAAGTATTGTAAATGCATCTGGCAACGCACTATTCGTCAACAGCCCATCTGGCTACCCCGTCTCATAACTTAAGTAGTAAGAAGAAGTTGTTCACCGAAGTAAGTCGCATTTGTTCTGTCACCCAATTATAATATCCAATAAACTATGTAACTAATATAAGTCAATATATATATACTCTGCAAAATAAACGTTGAAATCCAACAGTTTTGAAGAAAAAGTGTCTTCTATGGCTTGTGACACTGTTTGAACGTCATCTAAGAATGCAGAAAATAAAGATTCTTCCGCGGACGAGGATAAAGACTGGGACTCATGATCATCTTTCTGTACAGCCGTTTCTTTAAGATGTACATTATGTGTGTCGTCGACCTAAGAATACAAAATTAAAAATAAGTTAACATTTGTTTTTCAATTTTAGTTTAGTACAGGTGTAAGTGTTTGACGAGCACAATTTTACTTGTAAGTATAATAACACAAAACAACAAATAGCTAACATGTAGAAACAGGACCTGAAATAAATTCATATTCCATCTTACTTTTCTCGAATATGCGTTTTGAAATTTTTTTTAAATTTTGCTTTGGCAACGATTTTTGTTCGTTATTTAAAGCACAGTTTACCCGCGGATCCATATAGATCTCGGCTAACAACGCTTTGTTTTCAAGCAACTTACTCTCCCTTAACTTAATTTGCGCCAATAATTTTTTTTAAGAAGATTTTGGCTGTTGTTGCATTTTAATTTTAACTCCATACAAACAATAAAGAAGTCGGGTAGAGCAATTTTTTTTCTTGCAGCTTTATAGTTGCCTCATATGTATCCTTAAAAGCGTCAACATACATCTCCATCCACTCCCAGTCTGTATCAATCATTATAGACGGTTGCATACTTAGAAACTCCTTCAGCTTTAAAAGTTTTTCCAACATAATATAGGTAGAATTCCACCTAGTAGCAACATCGAGCGATGGCATGCATTTTTTCTGCTCGATTAAAAAGCGCTTGCATAGGTCGCGTATTTTTTATATATAGACCAAAATATGAAAAAATAAAAATTAACTTACCTGTAAGTTTCTGTGCGCAATAATTTGCACAATTTGCGACAGCTATTAATTTTTTCAGTTATGTCGTCTAATTCGTTAACGTCATAAACGCATAACTGAAGTGTGTGAACAGCGCACCTTACAAGCTGTATATTGGCAAGATCAAGTGAATCGAGTTTTTCCATTATTTTTTCTCCTTCAGTATCATCATCAACAAGTGACTCCTCAGAAGCATCATTTAGAAGTTCAATGGCTTTCACCATATTTCTGCCATTATCAGATGTACTCAGCATTACATCTGAAAAAAAAGTTAGTAAAAATAAAATTTATACGCATATTAAAACATTTTATGTATCTTAATTCTACCTGAAGATTTGATCAAGCTTTATGGCGTAATCATTTAGAATATCCAAAACATTTTCCTTAATATATGCAGCCGTGTGCGAATGGGTGAGCTGAATCATACCCAACGTCTTCACTAAAATTTCGCTCTGCTCCAATGTCGAATTAATAATTTGTGGATTAACGCCCAGAATGGCTTTGTCCATTCTAGTTGCAACATCAATCTTTAAGGAAATAAGCTTTGACTGCACTAAAGCTTTAATGCGGCTTTAATATGTTTCTCCCTGGCAGATACAAAATCCATTATATTCCGCGATGTCATCGGGTTCATATCCAGTGCATGGAAGATTGGATTAACGATTTCCTTTAAACCTTCGTTTTCCAAAAATAAAAACGGCTTGCCATCTATGGTTACAATTTAAACTAGGGAGGAAACTATGCATTCTTCAGTAGTTTCATAGCATCCCTTCTTCTTTTTTGCTTTTAAAAGCACTTCGGTGTAATTGTTGGCGTCACATTCGTTAAAAACGTCTCTATGTTTTGCTAACAAATGTCGTCTTAAATTTGTCACGTGATGACCTGATTATATTATAAATACACACAAAATTAGTATTTTATTTTACACCATATATGTAGCACTAAGTGCAACTTAATAAATAAATATTACCTGCAAATTTCATGCCGCACACATAACACACAGATTTATTTTCATCGGAGTTGAAGGTGAAAAATTGGTGCACTTTTTTACTTTTCTCACGACCCATTTCACTAAAAATTTTATTTTGAAGGCGATCGCAAAGAAATCACAGACTCAAGTGACTCAAGTCCGAGAATAACCAGAGCAAAAGAAACGAAAAAAAAAAACGGTTTTGTTCTGAGCAAAACAGATTCGTCGAGCAACCAACTAAAACTGTTGCTCTCTGAGTTTTTGCTCAAACTGTCGGTTAAAAACAGTTATTTGCGAACACAAAGAATCGCTCAACTGTCATTTGCAAGCTCTGGTATATTAAAGTATGTATGTAACAGGCAGAAATAAACATTTCCCACCCCATAAAGTATTATATTCTGGATTAGCATCACCAGCCGAGACGATTGAGACATGTCCTTCTGTCTGTCCGTCTGTCCGGAAGAACATCGGGATCTTGGAGACTATTAGAGCTAGAGCTACCAAATTCGGTTTGCAGATCCATCTAGTGTGTAGGCAGATCAAGTTTGTTTCAAATTTTTGCCAGGCCCACTTTTGCCCCCTTAGTTAAAAAAAAACGAATAACTAGGGCTGTATAATTAATATCGTATTTATATTTGGCACACCTTATAATACAGCCAATATGTACCAGCTGATAATTATTTTTTTAAATCGGATAAGAAATTTTGGAGATATTCATTTATTCGTTTTGTACTGCAAGCGCAACTTTGGCCCATACGTGTGAGAAAGATAGCATGTCTTCACTGTAATTGCGGGTGAAGAGAATTTCATTTAAATATCTATTGTCGTCGTTTATTTTTATCAAAGGAATATTGAATATTAGATTAAATATTATATTCGTCTAAATAAAAAAATGTATAGATTGGGACTCTCCTACTCCATTGGACATTTTGAACAACATACGGAATGCAATATGATAAAAAGGCGACATATTCATTTTTGGGTATAAAGAACTAGGCTAATATAAATTTCCTGTTTTTTTTTTAGCGATAGATTAGGTAAGCCACAAATAGGTCTTAACGAAAAAAGACACCTGCATGAAATAAACTGTATTTGATGTCTACCTGCACCTGCGCAAAAAAAGGGTTTCATTAAAAAAGTGTCCTGGAAATCCCATCTGGATTTTTTTTCGAAAATTTGAATATTTTTAAGACTGTATAAAATTTGGCGTACCTGCTGCATAGGAAAACTAACCCCCAGCACCTGTTTCCAGTTTTTTGTCAATGGTTTAAGGGAAATATGTTACTATTCATTATATAAATGTCAACATCTGCGCAACTCCTCGATTTGCGCTTTAAACATTCTAAGTCCAATCTTTCAAGTCCACACATCGTTTTTCTGCTTGTTTTTATTGTGAATTGTTGTGAATTGATAAAATTGATTTAAAAGTGAATTGTTATTCCATAAAAGTTGGTGCGTAGTGTTTGAAAGTGAGTTCGCATTTTAAATCTATCGTGTCGCAAAAAAAGGCCACTCTTGTGTGAGCTATCGCTAACTTCTTTGGAAAACTGTGAGTCATTGTTAATTTTTTTCTTTTCATTTGAAAAATAGTTTTTTGTTAAACTTTTTTGAGTCCTTTTTATTAATTTCATTACAATCCATTTTTTACATTTTCATCTTACAATTTGTTTTATACATTTTATATTTTTATTCAAATATTCCATTTATCTTTCAGTTTTATTTTTTATATTTCTTAATTTTTTCTTATTTTTTGAGGAATTTCGAAGTTTTGAAACATATTGATCAGAAGTTGAATTTTGTTTGTTTTTCGTTTTTTATATATCGTCAGTATGCCTCGTTTAAGCAGACCTACAGCGTCTCAGCAGGCTTAGAGAAGAAGAATGAACAGGCTCAGAATACAGTAGAACATAGGGAAAGACAAATGAGTCCAGAGGTGAGGCAGACAGAACAGGCAGCTGACTCTCGTCGGCGATCTACGCGGATCTATTCAGACTATAGGATAAATGAACAGGCTCAGAATACAGTAGAACATAGGGAAAGACGAATGAGTCTAGAGGTGAGGCAGGCAGAACAGGCAGCTAACTCTCGTCGTCGATCTACGAGGAGAAGAGATTGTGAGGCAGGCAGAAGAGGCAACCGATTCCCATCTTCGAATGATTCAAAGACGTATAAATTTAAATCGAAGGAATATAGAAAGGGAGCAAAACAGAGTAAGAAGATCACAGAATAGGAGGAATTCAGAACGAAGAGCCTTAGAGTGTACGAGAAATATATTGGCGCGCCGAAGTGCTCGAGTTGTAGCCCAGTAAGCGAATCGCGATGCTATTAGAAACCTCACCCAGCTTGTAAAACAACATAGAAGTAATAGTGAAAATAGAATAGCAGAGAATAGGCGAAACGCATCCCGTAACAGGCTGAATCCCACTCGTCAAGTTAGTCTAGAATATCAAATAGATAAATTTAATAGAATGGTAAAATTAGGTCCTAGTCAGATTTGTTATTCATGCAAAGGCCTGTGGTTTCACCAACACAAAGTCTCGCATCTTTATAGAAACAAGTTATCAGTTTAACGCACCGATTTTAAATGTAACGACTCAATTCCCTCAGACTGATAGCAACTTAACATTTTGTTTTAAATTTTGTCCGAAATTTGCCATATCATATGGTCTAGATTTTTCTATACTTCCAGAATGTCTTAAGGATCTTTTTAAATTAGAGGAACGTGTTATTTCTCCTCGACTTCCATTTATGATAATTAAGGCAACAGGCCATGAGCGTCAAAGCGCAATTAAAGGAGCTGTAGTGAATGTCCCAATCCCTGTTAGTACTATAGTAACTTCACTTCCACGAGCATTTAATGAGGCTGGGGTTATAGAGCTCCACCTCAAACGTAGAATGGAATATGGTCATGTTTTCATGGCTGAAACCATTAGGCCCGCCAAAATTGAAAGCGCACTTAGGTTTTTAGTTAGCACCGAGTTATACGGGAAACATAATGTAATAATTAATGAGCAGAGGCTTGGTTCTTTTGAATCCCCAATCGTTCCATTTTATGCTAGTGAGGAAGATATGGAATTTGTAGAAGAAATTCTACACAGAAATGAAGACACTACTCATTCTGAAGATCAAGTTCATCCTGAAGAGGAAGACGAGGAGCTTAATCCCGGTGGGCAAGAGACCATGCTCGAAAATATTCAGATAGATGATGCCGGCATACAAAGAGTTACAATAGCACCAGTGGAACGGCAAAGGCCGTTAGATATGATTTTAGATCCCGATTGCGAAGAATTAGCATTTCCCAGTATTTAAGCCGGCAATAAAAGAAGAACTTCTGCAAGTTATGCAATCATAGTTTGGTCTGAACTTAGAAATGTAGATAGAAGAGGTTGCAGAACAGATAAATTATCTTTTGATTACAAGAAGTTAGAGCTGATTACGATTTGAAACAATACTTCTATAAGTCACGATGAGGGTTATAGGGTTCTGAAGGGTATTCGCACGTCTCCTGCTCATTGGGAGGATGAAAAAAAGGTTATGGCAAAACTTTGTCAGCAGCCGAAACAAAGTGGACAGAACATTTAGTTATTCTTAGCAAAACAGTTGATAGGGTTGATATCACAGAAGAAGAAGCATAAAATTTACAATTTAGGGAAAAGGCTCATCTCATTAGGTCAGATCCAGTCACTTGTGCAAGGTATTTCGAACATTGATATAGGGAGTTGTTAAGGGTAATGAAAAGTCAGGGAGGGATTTTCGGTGAGAATTTTGTAGTTAGGCATTATTGGCGCGTTGAAAAGAAGTTCCGCAGAAATTAAGGTTAATGCGTATAATAGGCACATTCTTTCTATGCAGCGGGCCAATATGGACATTCAGTTCATATTGGATCCGTATGCTTGTTCCAGCTATATAATTAATTATATAAATAAATCCCAAAGAGGCATTTCAAAGCTGATGCGGGAAGCCGTTGCTAGAGTTGAAAGGGGCAACTTGACCATCAGACAAAAGCTGCAATATATTGGTCACAAATTTATTTGCGGCACTGAGATTTCTGCTCAGGAAGCTAAGCTGCCTTTTGTTGTCTAGGGATGTCTATGTCCAATATTAGCCATAAAGATAGATTTATTAATACTAGTTTGCCTAAATTTCGAGTTAAAATGCTCAAATCTAGACAGCAATTGCAAGGTTGCCTCAGAATTCCACTGACAACTAGTTATGTTGTATTTTCCTTGGAGAGACGAACAGGTAGAGTTAGTTCAGAGAGACTGTGAGGAGTTTTATAATAGTCATGAAGAAATTATTAGATTAGGGTTTAATAAATACAATGTTTTAGATGACTTAGAAGACGCGCTTAGGAGGGCTATGGAGAATGAAAACAGGGATATTGAAAATGAACTAGAAGGTCAGGTCGTGATAGATGAGGAGTTTAGGGTTTTAGCCTTTCCCGAAGTTAGTTCGCAGCTTAATCTATTAAATTTGAATGCTAATCAACAACCATCAGATTTGGACAATGATGTTCGCATTATTAAACTGCCCCCAATAATTTCTCAAGAAAACTTGGCAGAAAGAAGAAGAATAATAAAACTTTTCATGAATTCCTAGGTGGCGGGGCAGGTGTCGGCAAAAGTAGGCTTATTTCCGCAATATTTCAGTCCCTCTCTGTGGAGTATAGTCGTAGGATAGGTAATGACCCAACAACTGTGAAAAATCTCTCGTGCGCTCCCACAGGAAAAGCAGCTTTCGGAATTGGAGATTCCACCCTTCATTCCATGTTCTCACTACCCATTAACCAGTCAGAGTCTTCTCTTACGGATTTGAGTTCCGACTTCCTTAATACTCTTCGAACTAGGTTCATAGATCTAAAATTTTTAATTATAGACGAAATTTCTCTGGTCGGTGCAAAAATGTTTTCTTATTTGGACTCTCGCCTTAAGCAAATTTTTCGAAATCGGGGTATTCCCTTTGGGGGCATTTCTGTTATCGTGTTCGGCGATCTTTGACAGCTACGCCCTGTAGGTGATCGTTGGATATTCCAGTCCACATCTTCCTCGCATGACCCTTGCAGCATTCTTGTTGGACCTTCTCTGTGGGAACGTTTTAAGTTTTTTGAGCTCACAGAGATCATGCGACGGCGAGACGACCAACTTTTTGCAATTGCTCTTAACAACATGGAATCCGGCCAAATGTCGACAGCAGATATAGAATTATTTAGGAGTAGAATTTTCGACGCAAGTCAAGTACCAAATGTTTCTTAGCAAGAGGGACACAGATTTTTACAATAGGGCAAAATTAGCCTCCATTCCCACTGAGCAACATGTTTCACTTGCGGTAGATTTTATTAAAGCTGCTCATTTAAGTGATGCAGACAAAAGAAAGTTTTTGGAAGATTTCAAAGGTTTCAAAACTTCTGATACACAAGGTTTGTGTTTATTTATTTATTTATTTATATATTTAACGTCAACTAAACAGAGTGCAATTGACTTAAACTAATTAAACTAATAATTAAAACGAAAGGAGTAAACTAAAAACAAAAAGAAGCAGAAAAAGCGAAAAATGGTAGAAATAAAGAAAATTAGGAGGCAGGAACAGTTCGAAGAAAGGCAAGGATTAATAAACGTAAAGAAGAAGGAGATATGTGAGGAGAAATAAAAAGGGAAACTCATTGTAGTCACTACACACCACCCGAAGAGGGTCATGTAGGCTAAAATTTGAGCCGCATGTTCTTAAATTTAAAGGAACAAAATTACGCGTAGGACGACATGGAACAGCAAAATCTATTTTCCCTAATAAAAAGGGAGAGTCTATTTCCCCAGATAACAATTTATGGAGAAATACAATTCCGCTGACGAGTCTTCGATTTGCTAATGAGGGCAGATTGAGGAGAAGAAGCCTACTCTGGTAACGAGGGAGGCGCCTAGTTGGCTCCCAGTTTAGACCACGTAGGGCGAACAATAAAAATTGTTTTTGGACCGATTCAATTCGTTGTTGGTGAATGGAATATTGAGGACTCCAAACTGGTGAGCAATATTCTAGCACTGGACGTACCGGGGATGTATATAAGTCCTTAGTAATATAAGGATCACTGAACTCCTTGGACCAACTCTTAATAAAGCCTAGCAAAGATGTTGCTTCATTAGCCACAGATGAAATGTGAAGAAGAAAGTTTAGCTTCGGATCAAAAATAATGCCCAAATCTTCAACAGAAGAAACTCTATTTAGGGTAGCGCCATTCATGGAGTAATTGGCAGGAAACGGCGAACGTCGACAAAATGTCATAGATGAGCATTTCAGTGTGTTGAGATGGAGGTGATTAATCATGCATCACTCCCTAAGCTTATTAATATCAGCTTGTAAAATGGAATGAAGAGCTGGGTCTTTAAATGATACGCAAAGCTTAACATCATCTGCAAACATAAATACATGGGAGTTATTTAAAACGTTAGGTAAATCATTGATAAACAAAGTAAAGAATAGTGGGCACAGATGACTTCCTTGGGGAACACCAGATAAGACATTAACATTTTTGGAAAGCGCAGATCTAAACAAAACTCTTTGAGTTCTATTGGTGAGGTAAGACTTTACCCAAGACAAAAGATCAGGAGAAAATCCTAGCAGGTCAAGTTTCTTTAACAAAAGTTTGTGATCGACACTATCAAAGGCTTTGCTAAAATCAGTATAGATGACATCCGTTTGTGATTTATTACGAAAGCCATGATGAACCAATGTAATGAATTCGAGAAGATTTGTAAGTGATGAACGTCCCTTCATAAATCCATGCTGATGGGGAGAAATTATAGATTTGCATTGGTGTTTAAGATTAATCGAAATTAGTTCCTCAAAAAGTTTAGGAATAACTGAGAGTTTGTCTATAATTTGTTATGTCAGATTTGTTCCCTTTTTCAAACAGGGTGATTATAAATGAATTACTCCAAAAAGAGGGAAAGTGACCCGTTTCTATGGAGAGGGTAAAAAGCCTTAACAGAGGTTCACTTAACGAAAGAGAGCATGTCTTTAGAATACAACTGGGGACGTTGTCCGGACCAGGCAAAAATTACGACTTCAAAGAGGCTAAACAAATTAAGAGTGATTCTTCAGAAATATTAGGCATATAAATAAGGTTGGGTTGGTGCATATAGTATGGGTAAGAGCCGGTGGAAGGTAGCGAATTAGAGTAAGTCGTTTGAAAGATGTCAGCAAAGAGATCGGCTATACTAGAGTCAATATCAGCTGTTTCTGCATTAAAAACAGTATGATGAAGGAGTTGCACTTGAACGCCGTTTAGAATTTACAAATTTATAAAATTGCTTCGGATTATGGAAAAAATCGGCTTTACAACGCGATAAGTAAACATTGTAATATTGCTTGTTCAATATGAGAAACTTAGATTTTGCTGAGTTGTATCTAATATAGTCGATATGTGATTGGGTTTTTTTTGAAGCGCTTAAAGTACCTTGATTTAACATTTTTCAAATTTGAGAGGGTACGTGTGAACCAAGGAGGCTTTGTTGAATTGTATTCACATACGGTGTTTGGCAAACAAACATCAAAAGCAGCATAAAGCGTTGAATAAAAACGTTCAACGGCAGTATCCAACTCAACGCCGTTAAATAGATAATGCCAGTCAATCCTACTCAGAATAGAGTCAAGGCGGGCAAAGTCAGTTTTGCGAAAACATTTCCGAGTACGAGGTTGAGAAGAGGGGATAATAATCGATTAAGAATTAAGGGCAAGATTAATTTCCAGTGTAGGGTGATATGCATCTTCGGGAAACGATAAAGGAGGACATCGTTCAATATTTAATGATGAAGAATCACTGACGAATACCAAATCAAGAAGTCTGCTAGATGAATTGATTATCGAGTTCATTTGGAACAAGGGAAGGTCAAACAGCTCACCTAAAAAATCGTTAGGTGCTGAAGGGATAAGATAAGGAACATTTAGTTGGGTTTGCCACGGCATATGTGGTAAATTAAAGTCACCCAATATGATTAAGTGGTCACGATCACCGACAGAAGAGAAAATAATTTTAAAGACAACTGCGTGGTAATTATAAATAGAAGTGTCAGACCTTGGAGGAATATAGCAGCAAAATATAAAAACATTAGTGTTTAGGCAAGTAATTTTAACACAAATTGTTTCGATATTATAGGGGACGTTAACCATCTCACTGGGAAGGTCAGATTTGATGGCAACCAGTACGCCTCCACCTCGACGCGTAGGTCTATCATTTCTGTAAACTACATATTCACTTGAAAAAAACTCAGAGCTTAAGACATTTGCTTTGAGCCAAGTCTCAGAAAACGCAATGACATGGGAGGTAAAAGAGATACTGTTTAGATAAAGAGATGTTAATTTGCTAAGCAGTCCTCTCACATTTTGATAAGATATATTGATTTCAGGAGTTAGTAAATTTAGTTTTTTGATGGTTTTGAAGTAGGTAGAGAGGCAACAGATCTAGTAGGACGATTGTTAGATACTGTGAACTCATGAACAGTATGCTCAGGCCAAAAAGATGAGGATACAATAGAACTGAATAGAGAGTTAGGGACGGAAATCTTAAATAAAGAAATATCTCTAGCTTTACTAAACTTAAATTTTCTTCATCTTCAGCAGTGTTAGCATGCAGGCGGGACACAAAAATATGCTTCTTCGGCGCAATTGCTGTAAGATAGAAGTAGCAATAGAAGCCGTAGAAGTTACCGCAGTGCTAGTGCCCAAGGTATTGATTGGGGTAACGGCTTCAACTATAGCATTAGAAGGAGCAGATGTGCTAGCAATTTCGATGGCCTCAGCGACACCATTTGGAGCAGTTACAACAATTATATTATCAGCTGATGCCGCAGAAGTTAAAGCATCGTTCACGTCAGTAACAATTTCGGCAGACACGCCCAGTGAGACCAGCACATTTAATATGTGCATAGTTATCACAGAGCCAGCATGAGACATGAGACATAGAGATCGTCGGCTATAAGTTGTCTCCTGTCACACGTTGAGGTGCAGCAAGCCAGCATAGTTACGGTTAATTTCACTTAGGTAGTGTGCACTGTAGCCGAATGGGGCAAAGCAGATTATAAAAATTATTTCGCTTCAGCAGTAAACAAAGCGCAAGAGCCACCGTAAATAACTGCACTTGTTAATTTGGGTAGTGAGATGCTCAACTTATTACAGGGCGAAGAGTGCGATAATCAACACTCTTAGTTAAGAGAGAAGCACAGGAAGCGAGCAGCGGTAGACACACAGGAAAAGTCCAAAAAAAAAATAATTTAACAATTTAAACTTTATGATAGCAGTTTATATTATAACTTCACTTAAAAGTTTAATATTATTGTTTGAACGCCGAAATACTTTGTTTATATTTAGGCACAAAAATCAAATTCTAAGCGGTCTTAGAGCACAAAAATTTTCGTATTTAAGAGGAGCGGCAATAAACACGTCTTGCTTCAGCGACGTTAAAAGTTGTCAACTCATTTTGAAAACCACTGCTAAGAATATGATGACAGTCAATGTAGATACGACAGATGGTCTTGTGAATGGAGCCACGGGTACTTTAATGGACATCGAATTAGATTCATCCAATATCCCCTCAGTTATTTGGATAAAGTTCCTAGATGATAGGTAGGAGTGAATGCTCGATCTAAATTTCGCCGCAGTGCACAATATTTCTGGACCCCAATTCAGAAAACGGTCAAAAGTTTTCAATTCAGATCCAATGAGGAAGTCACAATTGATAGGAAACAGTTTCCGGTTATAGCTGCAGAAACTATAACTAAACATAAGAGTTAGGGTGCTATGTATGATAGAGTGGTGGTCCACACAAGTTCAGGTATGCAACGTATGTATTAGGGCAACTAGTGCCGCAGGACTTTTTATTGTCGGACAATTCGTCCCCCCAGATCTGGCCAAGATTCCGCAGCTGAGCAAGTGTTGCAAAAACTACGCACCGAAAAAGCTCTTCGTACACATTTTGATCCTCTTTTTGACAGCTCCAATTTTAATGTTTTTTTCCATAATACGGAAAGTCTCCATATTAGTGATGTTTGTTCCAATCAGCTAATGCTGCAATCTTCCATTTTGTATTTTGTTGAGGCTTCTACATATGCTAACGAAGCATATGACATTCCTGGCTACACCATTGCGTCTAGATTGCCCTTCGTTGACAAACGGTGCTCTTATATATATAAAAAATGAAATGGTTGAGAATACTAGTCTTTGTTCCAGTGGTCGATATTATGCTAGATCAAGCACCCTAACTTCCCCTGTTTTCGAATTTGCCCTTTTCAAATTTAACTTATCGTAGTCCGACATACCCATTGACAAAGGGATGAGTTGTAGATATTATTTCCGGATTCCGAAAATGTTTTAGGTAGTGATTCCATAATTTTAGGCGATTTCAATATAAACCTTCAGTCCCTGTTAGGTTGTGGTAGAAATATTTTTGAGTTTCTGAAAAGCCAAAACTTTAATTCTCTTTTAGATTTGAATGCGTCCACCACAAATGGTAATACCAATATTGATTGGGTGTTTTCAAATATTTCTAGTAGTAGAGCCAATGCGCGCACGTTTGAAACCATATACAGTTATCATAGGGGCATTGCGGTTAGCATTAAGGATTTTGAACAATGAATTAGGTAGGATTTTTTACTTAATATTTTTGATATATTATTAATGACTCTTAAAAAAAAAAACATGGAGAACAAGGAACTGACTAATAGTTCAAGTCGACTCGAAGGTTCACAATATTTTTGGTATCCCAATTGATTATTTTAAAAGCCTCCACGTGGTGTTCCCTGGGTACCGTCACAATTATTTAGTCGGTAGCAAATTCGAGCGACGTTTTAGAATTACTAAATATTTAATTTTATGACTTCATCATAGCCCAACACAACATTTTGTTAGAATTTTATATACCAAACTATAAGCTGCCCTTAATCTTGGTGCAGGATATACTAAAGTCGGCACACCGACTTGCCTACTTCACTTATTCAATTCTTGCAAATCCGCACGATATGCCTCCCACTGATTTTCCAGATTAGCTGGTTAATTCGCATCCATCTCCAATTTTTTGGACCCAATGTGTTGCAGTGGGATTGTGGCACGTACTACCACAGCAGCAAATAGTCCCAATGGATCAAATATTTCCCCCTTTTCTGATAGTATTACACGCCTTGTGATTCCTCTCATGTGTCGCTGGGCCTTACCACAAAGCTTGTCCTCTTTAGGCATTCAAGTTATGTCTAAAGTTTTTGCACTTAATTGTTTAAGTGTATCTCCTAGATTAATGCTGCTGCATATATCGTCCTTCGGGACGTCCTCTAATAGTTAAGCGTGATTTGAGCACCATTATTTTCAGTTAAACCCTGCTGGCTTAGGGATTTTAACCAGCTCTTGCCTGATTTGCAGTGCTTCTGCCAAGCTGTCTGCTCCCGAAAGGAAATCATCCACATAAAAATCATTTTTCGGTATAGTTGCTCCTGTGGCCCACCTTTCCTTGTTTTTAGTTGCCAAATACTCCAAATTTTTTTTTGCGGGATATGGTACCGACTCACAGTGGGGCCATCGCTTATTTTGCTTGTCAAAAATCTTATCTTCTAAAGTAGTAAAGCGTTTTTCAAAATTTAAAAAACATTTGATAGCTAATTCTTCAAGCTTCAAATTAACTGATTGTCAAAGGTGCCACGTGCTCGGGTTGCTTTGATAGTTATGGTCAAAGTTGAAAAATATTTTTAGGCATATTTTACCTATAAAATTCAGTTAAAACACGTTTTTTTTTATCACAAATGAAGTTCATTTACCTTAATTTTAATGACCAATTCAGATTCTCAAACGTTTTGTTTTAATTAACAAAAAAAATATACTTTACAAGTGTTCATTAATTCTGGTCTCCTCCGAGATCCTTAATGCTACAGAGCTGAAATTTTGCACATAGGCTTCTTTTTGCTGTAGGCATTGTATATCTCGGAATCATTCTGATCGAATAACTCCCAAGGGTACGACCGGTGGAAAATATAGTTAAGCTTCCATAACTTTGTTGTTTTTCAATTGAATACTACGAATTTTGTACTCTATTAGTTTGATATACTTTCTAATATATTCATTAAGTTTCTTTAGAATCGGTTGACTATATCATATTGCTCCCATAGGAACGATCGGTCAGAAATATAGTTTTATAGCAATTACTTGAGTGTTTAAAAAGCGATTGTCCCGAAATTTTCTATTTGAAAGTTTAGTACATATAGAAATGTCTGTGCTAAGTTTCAGCCAAATCGGTTGACTATATGCTATAGCTCCCTTAGAAACAATCGGATCAACATTTTTTTTTCGTCAAGTTACATTTTTTTCTCAAGCCATTACCATCTAATGTAGGTTTAACTTGTTTTATATGCTCTCCAATGATTTTGTTACATTTTAAATATGTATGTAAATATCAAATAACAGTTTGCCAAATTTGCATGCGCCTTTTCTTCTTCCTTGTACCTGGAACGCGATTTTAATGCGAGGCTGCATTAGTTTTTTGGCTTTTTGACAACTTTCCGAAGAAAAGCGCAAAACTCCACCATATAGGTCTGATAGGTGAATGTTCCCTCTATCACATGTATATGGTTTCATCGTGTATCTAGGTGTGCCTCTGTTGATTCTACTCCACTAAAGTTGAAAAAAAGCGAAAATTTAATGTATTTCAAATTTCATTCAATTTTGCGGTAGATTTTATTAAAGCTGCTCATTTAAGTGATGCAGCCAAAATAAAGTTTTTGGAAGATTTCAAAGGTTTCAAAACTTCTTATACACAAGGTTTGTGTTGTCAACTCATTTTGAAAACCACTGCTAAGAATATGATGACAGTCAATGTAGATACGACAGATGGTCTTGTGAATGGAGCCACGGGTACTTTAATGGACATCGAATTAGATTCATCCAATATCCCCTCAGTTATTTGGATAAAGTTCCTAGATGATAGGTAGGAGTGAATGCTCGATCTAAATTTCGCCGCAGTGCACAATATTTCTGGACCCCAATTCAGAAAACGGTCAAAAGTTTTCAATTCAGATCCAATGAGGAAGTCACAATTGATAGGAAACAGTTTCCGGTTATAGCTGCAGAAACTATAACTAAACATAAGAGTTAGGGTGCTATGTATGATAGAGTGGTGGTCCACACAAGTTCAGGTATGCAACGTGAAGCATTATATGTAGCATGTATTAGGGCAACTAGTGCCGCAGGACTTTTTATTGTCGGACAATTCGTCCCCCCAGATCTGGCCAAGATTCCGCAGCTGAGCAAGTGTTGCAAAAACTACGCACCGAAAAAGCTCTTCGTACACATTTTGATCCTCTTTTTGACAGCTCCAATTTTAATGTTTTTTTTCCATAATACGGAAAGTCTCCATATTAGTGATGTTTGTTCCAATCAGCTAATGCTGCAATCTTCCATTTTGTATTTTGTTGAGGCTTCTACATATGCTAACGAAGCATATGACATTCCTGGCTACACCATTGCGTCTAGATTGCCTTCGTTGGCAAGCGGTGCTCGACCCAAAAGAGGTATTCTTATATATATAAAAAATGAAATGGTTGAGAATACTAGTCTTTGTTCCAGTGGTCGATATTATGCTAGATCAAGCACCCTAACTTCCCCTGTTCTCGAATTTGCCCTTTTCAAATTTAACTTATCGTAGTCCGACATACCCATTGACAAAGGGATGAGTTGCAGATATTATTTCAGGATTCCGAAAATGTTTTAGGTAGTGATTCCATAATTTTAGGCGATTTCAATATAAACCTTCAGTCCCTGTTAGGTTGTGGTAGAAATATTTTTGAGTTTCTGAAAAGCCAAAACTTTAATTCTCTTTTAGATTTGAATGCGTCCACCACAAATGGTAATACCAATATTGATTGGGTGTTTTCAAATATTTCTAGTAGTAGAGCCAGTGCGCGCACGTTTGAAACCATATACAAATATCATAGGGGCATTGCGGTTAGCATTAAGGATTTTGAACAATGAATTAGGTAGGATATTTTACTTAATATTTTTGATATATTATTAATGATTTAAAAAAAAAAAAAACATGGGGAACAAGGAACTGACTAATAGTTCAAGTCGACTCGAAGGTTCACAATATTTTTGGTATCCCAATTGATTATTTCAAAAGCCTCCACGTGGTGTTCCCTGGGTACCGTCACAATTATTTAGTCGGTAGCAAATTCGAGCGACGTTTTAGAATTACTAAATATTTAATTTTATGACTTCATCATAGCCCAACACAACATTTTGTTAAAATTTTATATACCAAACTATAAGCTGCCCTTAATCTTGGTGCAGGATATACTCAAGTCGGCACACCGACTTGCCTACTTCATTTATTCAATTCTTGCAAATCCGATCGATAAGTCTCCCACTGATTTTCCAGATTAGCTGGTTAATTCGCATCCATCTCCAATTTTTTGGACCCAATGTGTTGCAGTGGGATTGCGGCACGTACTACCACAGCAGCAAATAGTCCCAATGGATCAAATATTTCCCCTTTTTCTGATAGTATTACACGCCTTGTGATTCCTCTCATGTGTCGCTGGGCCTTACCACAAAGCTTGTCCTCTTTAGGCAGTCAAGTTATGTCTAAAGTTTTTACACTTAATTGTTTAAGTGTATCTCCTAGATTAATGCTGCTGCATATATCGTCCTTCGGGACGTCCTCTAATAGTTAAGCGTGATTTGAGCACCATTATTTTCAGTTAAACCCTGCTGGCTTAGGGATTTTAACCAGCTCTTGCCTGATTTGCAGTGCTTCTGCCAAGCTGTCTGCTCCCGAAAGGAAATCATCCACATAAAAATCATTTTTCAGTATAGTTGCTCCTGTGGCCCACCTTTCCTTGTTTTTAGTTGCCAAATACTCCAATTTTTTTTTTGCGGGATATGGTACCGACTCACAGTGGGGCCATCGCTTATTTTGCTTGTCAAAAATCTTATCTTCTAAAGTAGTAAAGCGTTTTTCAAAATTTAAAAAACATTTGATAGCTAATTCTTCAAGCTTCAAATTAACTGATTGTCAAAGGTGCCACGTGCTCGGGTTGCTTTGATAGTTATGGTCAAAGTTGAAAAATATTTTTAGGCATATTTTACCTATAAAATTCAGTTAAAACACGTTTTTTTTATCACAAATGAAGTTCATTTACCTTAATTTTAATGACCAATTCAGATTCTCAAACGTTTTGTTTTAATTAACAAAAAAAATATACTTTACAAGGGTTCATTAATTCTGGTCTCCTCCGAGATCCTTAATGCTACAGAGCTGAAATTTTGCACATAGGCTTCTTTTTGCTGTAGGCATTGTATATCTCGGAATCATTCTGATCGAATAACTCCCAAGGGTACGACCGGTGGAAAATATAGTTAAGCTTCAATAACTTTGTTGTTTTTCAATTGAATACTACGAATTTTGTACTCTATTAGTTTGATATACTTTCTAATATATTCATTAAGTTTCTTTAGAATCGGTTGACTATATCATATTGCTCCCATAGGAACGATCGGTCAGAAATATAGTTTTATAGCAATTACTTGAGTGTTTAAAAAGCGATTGTCCCGAAATTTTCTATTTGAAAGTTTAGTACATATAGAAATTTCTGTTCTAAGTTTCAGCCAAATCGGTTGACTATATGCTATAGCTCCCTTAGAAACAATCGGATCAACATTTTTTTCGTCAAGTTACATTTTTTTCTCAAGCCATTAACATCTAATGTAGGTTTGACTTGCTTTATATGCTCTCCAATGATTTTGTTACATTATAAATATGTATGTAAATATCAAATAACAGTTTGCCAAATTTGCATGCGCCTTTTCTTCTTCCTTGTACCTGGAACGCGATTTTAATGCGAGGTTGCATTAGTTTTTTGGCTTTTTGACAACTTTCCGAAGAAAAGCGCAAAACTGCACAATATAGGTCTGATAGGTGAATGTTCCCTCTATCACATGTATATGGTTTCATCGTGTATCTAGGTGTGCCTCTGTTGATTCTACTCCACTAAAGTTGAAAAAAAGCGAAAATTTAATGTATTTCAAATTTCATTCAATTTTGCGGTAGATTTTATTAAAGCTGCTCATTTAAGTGATGCAGCCAAAATAAAGTTTTTGGAAGATTTCAAAGGTTTCAAAACTTCTTATACACAAGGTTTGTGTTGTCAACTCATTTTGAAAACCACTGCTAAGAATATGATGACAGTCAATGTAGATACGACAGATGGTCTTGTGAATGGAGCCACGGGTACTTTAATGGACATCGAATTAGATTCATCCAATATCCCCTCAGTTATTTGGATAAAGTTCCTAGATGATAGGTAGGAGTGAATGCTCGATCTAAATTTCGCCGCAGTGCACAATATTTCTGGACCCCAATTCAGAAAACGGTCAAAAGTTTTCAATTCAGATCCAATGAGGAAGTCACAATTGATAGGAAACAGTTTCCGGTTATAGCTGCAGAAACTATAACTAAACATAAGAGTTAGGGTGCTATGTATGATAGAGTGGTGGTCCACACAAGTTCAGGTATGCAACGTGAAGCATTATATGTAGCATGTATTAGGGCAACTAGTGCCGCAGGGCTTTTTTATTGTCGGACAATTCGTCCCCCCAGATCTGGCCAAGATTCCGCAGCTGAGCAAGTGTTGCAAAAACTACGCACCGAAAAAGCTCTTCGTACACATTTTGATCCTCTTTTTGACAGCTCCAATTTTAATGTTTTTTTTCCATAATACGGAAAGTCTCCATATTAGTGATGTTTGTCCCAATCAGCTAATGCTGCAATCTTCCATTTTGTGTTTTGTTGAGGCTTCTACATATGCTAACGAAGCATATGACATTCCTGGCTACACCATTGCGTCTAGATTGCCTTCGTTGGCAAGCGGGTCTCGACCCAAAAGAGGTATTCTTATATATATAAAAAATGAAATGGTTGAGAATACTAGTCTTTGTTCCAGTGGTCGATATTATGCTAGATCAAGCACCCTAACTTCCCCTGTTTTCGAATTTGCCCTTTTCAAATTTAACTTATCGTAGTCCGACATACCCATTGACAAAGGGATGAGTTGCAGATATTATTTCAGGATTCCGAAAATGTTTTAGGTAGTGATTCCATAATTTTAGGCGATTTCAATATAAACCTTCAGTCCCTGTTAGGTTGTGGTAGAAATATTTTTGAGTTTCTGAAAAGCCAAAACTTTAATTCTCTTTTAGATTTGAATGCGTCCACCACAAATGGTAATACCAATATTGATTGGGTGTTTTCAAATATTTCTAGTAGTAGAGCCAGTGCGCGCACGTTTGAAACCATATACAAATATCATAGGGGCATTGCGGTTAGCATTAAGGATTTTGAACAATGAATTAGGTAGGATATTTTACTTAATATTTTTGATATATTATTAATGATTTAAAAAAAAAAAAAACATGGGGAACAAGGAACTGACTAATAGTTCAAGTCGACTCGAAGGTTCACAATATTTTTGGTATCCCAATTGATTATTTCAAAAGCCTCCACGTGGTGTTCCCTGGGTACCGTCACAATTATTTAGTCGGTAGCAAATTCGAGCGACGTTTTAGAATTACTAAATATTTAATTTTATGACTTCATCATAGCCCAACACAACATTTTGTTAAAATTTTATATACCAAACTATAAGCTGCCCTTAATCTTGGTGCAGGATATACTAAAGTCGGCACACCGACTTGCCTACTTCACTTATTCAATTCTTGCAAATCCGCACGATATGCCTCCCACTGATTTTCCAGATTAGCTGTTTAATTCGCATCCATCTCCAATTTTTTGGACCCAATGTGTTGCAGTGGGATTGTGGCACGTACTACCACAGCAGCAAATAGTCCCAATGGATCAAATATTTCCCCCTTTTCTGATAGTATTACACGCCTTGTGATTCCTCTCATGTGTCGCTGGGCCTTACCACAAAGCTTGTCCTCTTTAGGCATTCAAGTTATGTCTAAAGTTTTTACACTTAATTGTTTAAGTGTATCTCCTAGATTAATGCTGCTGCATATATCGTCCTTCGGGACGTCCTCTAATAGTTAAGCGTGATTTAAGCACCATTATTTTCAGTTAAACCCTGCTGGCTTAGGGATTTTAACCAGCTCTTGCCTGATTTGCAGTGCTTCTGCCAAGCTGTCTGCTCCCGAAAGGAAATCATCCACATAAAAATCATTTTTCGGTATAGTTGCTCCTGTGGCCCACCTTTCCTTGTTTTTAGTTGCCAAATACTCCAAATTTTTTTTTGTGGTATATGGTACCGACGCACAGTGGGGCCATCGCTTATTTCGTTTGTCAAAAATCTTATCTTCTAAAGTAGTAAAGCGTTTTTCAAAATTTAAAAAACATTTGATAGCTAATTCCTCAAGCTTCAAATTAACTGATTGTCGAAGGTGCCACGTGCTCGGGTTGCTTTGATAGTTGACCATAACTATCAAAGCAACCCGAGCACGTGGCACCTTCGACAATCAGTTAATTTGAAGCTTGAGGAATTAGCTATCAAGTTGAAAAATATTTTTAGGCATATTTTACATATAAAATTCAGTTAAAACACGTTTTTTTTTTATCACAAATGAACTTTTTTACCTTAATTTTAATGACCAATTCAGATTCTCAAACGTTTTGTTTTAATTAACAAAAAAAATATACTTTACAAGGGTTCATTAATTCTGGTCTCCTCCAAGATCCTTAATGCTACAGAGCTGAAATTTTGCACATAGGCTTCTTTTTGCTGTAGGCATTGTATATCACGGAATCATTCTGATCGAATAACTCCCAAAGGAACGATCGGTGGAGAATATAGTTAAGCTTCCATAACTTTGTTGTTTTTCGATTAAATACTACGAATTTTGTACTCTATTAGTTTGATATACTTTCTAATATATTCATTAAGTTTCTTTAGAATCGGTTGACTATATCATATTGCTCCCATAGGAACGATCGGTCAGAAATATAGTTTTATAGCAATAACTTGAGTGTTTAAAAAGCGATTGTCCCGAAATTTTCTATTTGAAAGTTTAGTACATATAGAAATTTCTGTTCTAAGTTTCAGCCAAATCGGTTGACTATATGCTATAGCTCCCTTAGAAACAATCGGATCAACATTTTTTTTTCGTCAAGTTACATTTTTTTCTCAAGCCATTAACATCTAATGTAGGTTTGACTTGCTTTATATGCTCTCCAATGATTTTGTTACATTATAAATATGTATGTAAATATCAAATAACAGTTTGCCAAATTTGCATGCGCCTTTTCTTCTTCCTTGTACCTGGAACGCGATTTTAATGCGAGGTTGCATTAGTTTTTTGGCTTTTTGACAACTTTCCGAAGAAAAGCGCAAAACTGCACCATATAGGTCTGATAGGTGAATGTTCCCTCTATCACATGTATATGGTTTCATCGTGTATCTAGGTGTGCCTCTGTTGATTCTACTCCACTAAAGTTGAAAAAAAGCGAAAATTTAATGTATTTCAAATTTCATTCAATTTTGCGGTAGATTTTATTAAAGCTGCTCATTTAAGTGATGCAGCCAAAATAAAGTTTTTGGAAGATTTCAAAGGTTTCAAAACTTCTTATACACAAGGTTTGTGTTGTCAACTCATTTTGAAAACCACTGCTAAGAATATGATGACAGTCAATGTAGATACGACAGATGGTCTTGTGAATGGAGCCACGGGTACTTTAATGGACATCGAATTAGATTCATCCAATATCCCCTCAGTTATTTGGATAAAGTTCCTAGATGATAGGTAGGAGTGAATGCTCGATCTAAATCCGCAGCTGAGCAAGTGTTGCAAAAACTACGCACCGAAAAAGCTCTTCGTACACATTTTGATCCTCTTTTTGACAGCTCCAATTTTAATGTTTTTTTCCATAATACGGAAAGTCTCCATATTAGTGATGTTTGTTCCAATCAGCTAATGCTGCAATCTTCCATTTTGTGTTTTGTTGAGGCTTCTACATATGCTAACGAAGCATATGACATTCCTGCCTACACCATTGCGTCTAGATTGCCTTCGTTGGCAAGCGGTGCTCGACCCAAAAGAGGTATTCTTATATATATAAAAAATGAAATGGTTGAGAATACTAGTCTTTGTTCCAGTGGTCGATATTATGCTAGATCAAGCACCCTAACTTCCCCTGTTACCGAATTTGCCCTTTTCAAATTTAACTTATCGTAGTCCGACATACCCATTGACAAAGGGATGAGTTGCAGATATTATTTCAGGATTCCGAAAATGCTTTAGGTAGTGATTCCATAATTTTAGGCGATTTCAATATAAACGTTCAGTCCCTGTTAGGTTGTGGTAGAAATATTTTTGAGTTTCTGAAAAGCCAAAACTTTAATTCTCTTTTGTAGTTAATTGTAGTTACACAGACATACATATACATAGATATACAGATTCAATTGTACATACATACCACATAAGTAAATGCATACTATACAATACTCTTCTCTATTTATCATACACTAAATCATTAAAGGTAGTTATATGCATCTCACTCTGTTATCTAGATATACATTCCACATTATATGTAAATAGAATAAGCTAGCATAAGATGATGAAATAAATCAGTTCTTTTGTGATCGCTGAATTGACCAGACGTGTGCCTACAATCTCAGAAGTGGGATAACAGTGAAAAAAAAAAAAGAAGTAAAAGTCAAAACATTTTTTTTCTTCATTGCAACACACACAGCCTACAATAAAATAAAAATTAAATAAAACAAAGAACTTAAAACAACATGATTAACATTGAGGAATACAGCGCAACACAGCTGCGTAAATGGCTGGAAAACTTGGGACTCCAGAAAAGCGGCAACAAAGCAGCGTTAGCAGCACGTCTTAATTTGGTGCCTCCCGAAGCCCGAGGAACATGTCCATCATTAGAAGAAATAGAGGAGGCAAGCTTCCAAATCGAGATCCATGGTGCCGCTGGTGGTGATGAAATTGGCAACGAGGGACAAAGCGAGCGAGACAACGAATCTGGTGGTGAGACGCAGAGTGAGCGAGACGTCGAGATGGCGTCAGAAAATTTCGCGGAATTGGAACTTTTAAGACGCCGCTTGGAACTAGTGGAACTAGAGAACTCAGTGCTCAAAGCAAAGTCAGTCCAGCATTTGGCGCCAAACAATGTGACCATTGCTCCGGGAACTGAGATGGTCACATTAAATACAAACAATGTTGCCACACTAGAGATGGGTAACATGGTCAACGAGAGCGCAAATACATTCGTGAACAACAATACCTTGTTCAACATGCTCAAGGAGATGATTCCAAACTTTACTGGTGCCACCGATACCACAATGACGATCAACATATGGATGGCACAAATCAAGGCTATTATAAGGATGTATAACCTAAACGACGACGTTATTCGAATGTTAATAATGTCAAAGCTAAAGGGTCGAGCACAAGTCTGGCTACACTCTAGCGACAATTTGTTGGGTGTGCCAGCGACGGATTTGTTGCATCAACTTGGAGAGGCCTTTCAGATAAATGAGTCCAAAATAATGTCACGTCGTAAATTTCAGGAACGCAAATGGAGAGTCTCGGAAAATTTTGCGGCCTATTTTAATGAGAAAATGCTGTTGGCTGCAAATATTTGCATTGATGATGAGGAGTTGATCGACAATATTATAGAAGGAATCCCCGATAGTCAGTTGAAGCAGCAGGCGTACATGCAGTGTTTTACAACGTCTGCGCAACTACTTCAGGCGTTCGCCAAAGTCACGCTACAGAAGAATACTCAAATGGGCGAACGACCGAAGACTGTCACCGGGAACGCATCCGGAAAAACTCATCGGTGCTTCAACTGCAATTCGGTTGGACATTTTGCGACCGACTGCCGTAAACCAAAGCGCGAGTATGGAGCCTGCTATGCTTGTGGCAGTCTGGATCATCTAGTCGCCCAATGCCCTGAGAAGAAAAACGAGCTAAAAAACGAATATGTAAGACCGTTTCACATATATTTTAAGACAGAAATTAATGAAAATTTTTTTGTAGAATGCCTAATCGATAGTGGGAGTCCAATTAGTTTCATCAAAATATCTTACATTGAAAACATATTGGAAAACTCAAAAATTAAGTTCTTTAAAAATAATGATACAAATTACTGTGGATTAAATAATAGTCCTTTACTTGTTCTTGGAAAAATATCATGTTTTGTTATAATGAATAAAGAGAAAATTGATTTTGAATTTCTAATTGTGGCAAACAAATCGATGGCATATAACGCTGTGTTAGGAAGAGATTTTATGAATAAGTGTAATTTTAAAATTGTGAGAGAGAATGATAGGAAACAAAATGACCGAATTATCAAAAAAGTTGTAAATGAAATTCAAATTTGTAATGGCGAGATAACTGATAGCACACAAAATGATCGAATTCTGGTAAATGATAGAACAAAAAAAGAACAAGATTGTCATTCAAACGAAAAGAAAGAAAGTTTTGATCAAAAGAATAAGCTTGATAAAAAGATAGAGTACTCAGAAGACGAAAGATTAGAATCTGAGATATTGTCAATTGAATATCCCGAACCAAATGAGAGCACTTCTCTTAGAATTAACGATAATTGCGACTTTAAGCTGAGAAAACGATTGGTAGATATTTTTGATCAATTTTATGTTAACGCAAAAAGACCAGACAACCCAAAAGTTAAGTGGGAGATGAAGCTAAATTTTGAAAACACAAAACCATTTAATTATCCCCCAAGACGACTCTCATATACGGAGAAAACACAGGTTCAGATTCTTTTAGACGAATATACCGAAAATGGAATAATACGCGCGAGTGAGTCGGAGTATGCGTCACCAATAGTATTAGTAAAAAAGAAATCAGGAGAATTAAGGATGTGCGTAGATTACCGGACCCTTAACAAAAATATGCTCAAAGATAACTACCCCACACCGTTGATAGATGACTTAATAGATAAACTTTCTGAAAAGACTATATTTACCAAATTAGATCTCAAAAATGGATTCTTTCACGTGTTTATGCATGAGGATTCGATCAAATATACAGCATTTACAACACCTATGGGACAGTACGAGTGGTTAAGAATGCCTTTCGGCTTGAAAAATGCACCAGCGGTTTTTCAAAGATATGTCAACAAAATTTTTACCGATTTGGTTCGCGACGGCAGCGTTCTAATTTATATGGACGACATACTGATAGCAACAAAGGATATTAAAAGTCATTTAGAAATATTAACCGAAGTTTTTAAACGTTTAGTCGATAACAAACTTAAGTTGAGAATAGACAAGTGTGAGTTCCTTCAGAATGAAATAAAGTATTTAGGTTACGTGATATCAGGTAAAGGTATAAGGCCAGATACAAAAGGTATACAAGCAGTTAGAAATTTTCCGATACCAACCAAAACACACGAAGTGCAAAGCTTTCTTGGATTGTGCTCTTACTTCAGACGATTTGTCAAAGATTTTTCATCAAAGGCTAAGCCATTATACGACCTTATAAGAAAAGATAAAAAATTTGAGTTTGGAGGAACAGAACTAGAGTGCTTTGAAATGTTAAAAAGAAATCTGTTAGAAGCCCCTATTTTGGCCCTGTACAATCCGAATGATCCAACAGAGCTGCATTGCGACGCTAGCGCTTTAGGTTTTGGCTCAATCCTTATGCAGAAAAAGAAAGACAATAAATTACACCCTGTCTTTTATTTTTCGAAACGCACGACAGACACAGAAGCCAAGTACCATAGTTTCGAACTTGAGACACTCGCTGTAGTGTATTCATTACAACGTTTTAGAATATATCTTCAAGGAATAGAGTTCAAGATAGTGACAGACTGCAGCGCCTTTACTTTGGCGCTTAATAAAAAAGAACTATGTCCGAGAATCGCACGGTGGGCATTATATCTTCAGGACTATGATTATACATTAGAACACAGAGCTGGAAAGCGCATGCAGCATGTCGATGCACTGAGCAGAATCACAAACATACTTACGATTGATTCCAATTCATTTGAAGAAAATTTAATCATTTGTCAAAGTAGAGATGAAGAAATTAAAAATATTCTTGTAAAACTGCAAAACACAGAACTTAAGGACTTTGAAATGAGAAATGGAATCGTATATAGAAAAAAAGATAAGGAAGCTCTTTTGTTTTATGTGCCTAAAGAAATGGAAAACCATGTCATGTACAACTATCACGATCAGCTAGCTCACGTCGGATTAGACAAAATGACAGACATTATATCTAAAAGCTACTGGTTCCCTAATCTAAAAGAAAAATGCAAGCAACACATCCAAAATTGTTTGAAATGTATTTCTTATTCCGAGAAAAGTGGAAAAGAAGAGGGGTTTCTGCACAATATTCCGAAAGACACAGTTCCTTTTAACGTCATTCACATAGACCATTATGGCCCAATCGATAAAAGCAGGTCTAACAAACACATATTAGTAATCATAGACGCTTTTACAAAATTCGTTCGACTTTATCCAGCAAAGACCACAAAATCTAAAGAAGCAGTGTTAGCGCTCAAAGACTACTTTAGAGCTTATAGTAGACCAAACATTGTGATTTCTGATCGAGGAACTTGTTTCACGTCAAAAGAATTCGAAGATTTTTTAGCTGACAACGAAGTTAAGCACATAAAAATCGCCACTGGATCCCCACAAGCAAACGGTCAAGTAGAAAGGGTAAATAGAACCATTGGCCCTATGATCGCCAAGTTAACTGATCCAGACAAAGGATCATTTTGGGATACTACTTTAGAATCAGTTGAATACGCACTAAACAATACACTTCAGAGGTCAATTAATCAGCAACCAAGCAAAGTTTTATTTGGGGTACCTCAAAGAGGCAAAGTGATAGATACTTTAAGGACAACCATAGAAAGATTGAATAATGATAACAAAGATAGAGATTTACAGAAAATCAGGAAAAAGGCAGGCGAAAGTGTAGAAAAAATTCAAAATTTTAACAAGTCACGAGTAGATTCAAAAAGAAAATGTCCCCAGAATTATAAGGCAGATGATTTGGTGATGGTCAAGAACTTCGACTCTCATGCAGGCGTATCTAAGAAATTAATTCCTAAATTCAAAGGTCCCTACAGGGTAACAAAAGTGCTTCGCAATGACAGATACGTCTTGGAGGATGTTGAGGGTTTTCAACAAACTAGGCTTCCATACAAAGGTGTGTGGGCCGTGGGCAATATGCGACCATGGCTTAAAAGTCCTATCGGCAAAGAGATCAGGAGCTCTCAAATCAGGATGGCCGAATTGTAGTTAATTGTAGTTACACAGACATACATATACATAGATATACAGATACAATTGTACATACATACCACATAAGTAAATGCATACTATACAATACTCTTCTCTATTTATCATACACTAAATCATTAAAGGTAGTTATATGCATCTCACTCTGTTATCTAGATATACATTCCACATTATATGTAAATAGAATAAGCTAGCATAAGATGATGAAATAAATCAGTTCTTTTGTGATCGCTGAATTGACCAGACGTGTGCCTACACTTTTAGATTTGAATGCGTCCACCACAAATGGTAATACCAATATTGATTGGGTGTTTTCAAATATTTCTAGTAGTAGAGCCAGTGCGCGCACGTTTGAAACCATATACAGTTATCATAGGGGCATTGCGGTTAGCATTAAGGATTTTGAACAGTGAATTAGGTAGGATTTTTTACTTAATATTTTTGATATATTATTAATGATTTAAAAAAAAAAAAAAACATGGAGAACAAGGAACTGACTAATAGTTCAAGTCGATTTGAAGGTTCACAATATTTTTGGTATCCCAATTGATTATTTCAAAAGCCTCCACGTGGTGTTCCCTGGGTACCGCCACAATTATTTAATTATATTATTAACACAACATTTTGTTAAAATTTTATATACCAAACTATAAGCTGCCCTTAATCTTGGTGCAGGATATACTCAAGTCGGCACACCGACTTGCCTACTTCATTTATTCAATTCTTGCAAATCCGCACGATATGTCTCCCACTGATTTTCCAGATTAGCTGGTTAATTCGCATCCATCTCCAATTTTTTGGACCCAATGTGTTGCAGTGGGATTGTGGCACGTACTACCACAGCAGCAAATAGTCCCAATAGATCAAATATTTTCCCTTTTTCTGATAGTATTGCACGCCTTGTGATTCCTCTCATGTGTCGCTGGGCCTTACCACAAAGCTTGTCCTCTTTAGGCATTCAAGTTATGTCTAAAGTTTTTACACTTAATTGTTTAAGTGTATCTCCTAGATTAATGCTGCTGCATATATCGTCCTTCGGGACGTCCTCTAATAGTTAAGCGTGATTTGAGCACCATTATTTTCAGTTAAACCCTGCTGGCTTAGGGATTTTAACCAGCTCTTGCCTGATTTGCAGTGCTTCTGCCAAGCTGTCTGCTCCCGAAAGGAAATCATCCACATAAAAATCATTTTTCGGTATAGTTGCTCCTGTGGCCCACCTTTCCTTGTTTTTAGTTGCCAAATACTCCAAATTTTTTTTTGTGGGATATGGTACCGACGCACAGTGGGGCCATCGCTTATTTCGTTTGTCAAAAATCTTATCTTCTAAAGTAGTAAAGCGTTTTTCAAAATTTAAAAAACATTTGATAGCTAATTCCTCAAGCTTCAAATTAACTGATTGTCGAAGGTGCCACGTGCTCGGGTTGCTTTGATAGTTATGGTCAAAGTTGAAAAACATTTTTAGGCATATTTTACATATAAAATTCAGTTAAAACACGTTTTTTTTTTTATCACAAATGAACTTTTTTACCTTAATTTTAATGACCAATTCAGATTCTCAAACGTTTTGCTTTAATTAACAAAAAAAATATACTTTACAAGGGTTCATTAATTCTGGTCTCCTCCAAGATCCTTAATGCTACAGAGCTGAAATTTTGCACATAGGCTTCTTTTTGCTGTAGGCATTGTATATCTCGGAATCATTCTGATCGAATAACTCCCAAGGGTACGACCGGTGGAAAATATAGTTAAGCTTCCATAACTTTGTTGTTTTTCAATTGAATACTACGAATTTTGTACTCTATTAGTCTGATATACTTTCTAATATATTCATTAAGTTTCTTTAGAATCGGTTGACTATATCATATTGCTCCCATAGGAACGATCGGTCAGAAATATAGTTTTATAGCAATAACTTGAGTGTTTAAAAAGCGATTGTCCCGAAATTTTCTATTTGAAAGTTTAGTACATATAGAAATTTCTGTTCTAAGTTTCAGCCAAATCGGTTGACTATATGCTATAGCTCCCTTAAAAACAATCGGATCAACATTTTTTTCGTCAAGTTACATTTTTTTCTCAAGCCATTAACATCTAATGTAGGTTTGACTTGCTTTATATGCTCTCCAATGATTTTGTTACATTTTAAATATGTATGTAAATATCAAATAACAGTTTGCCAAATTTGCATGCGCCTTTTCTTCTTCCTTGTACCTGGAACGCGATTTTAATGCGAGGCTGCATTAGTTTTTTGGCTTTTTGACAACTTTCCGAAGAAAAGCGCAAAACTCCACCATATAGGTCTGATAGGTGAATGTTCCCTCTATCACATGTATATGGTTTCATCGTGTATCTAGGTGTGCCTCTGTTGATTCTACTCCACTAAAGTTGAAAAAAAGCGAAAATTTAATGTATTTCAAATTTCATTCAATTTTGCGGTAGATTTTATTAAAGCTGCTCATTTAAGTGATGCAGCCAAAATAAAGTTTTTGGAAGATTTCAAAGGTTTCAAAACTTCTTATACACAAGGTTTGTGTTGTCAACTCATTTTGAAAACAACTGCTAAGAATATGATGACAGTCAATGTAGATACGACAGATGGTCTTGTGAATGGAGCCACGGGTACTTTAATGGACATCGAATTAGATTCATCCAATATCCCCTCAGTTATTTGGATAAAGTTCCTAGATGATAGGTAGGAGTGAATGCTCGATCTAAATTTCGCCGCAGTGCACAATATTTCTGGACCCCAATTCAGAAAACGGTCAAAAGTTTTCAATTCAGATCCAATGAGGAAGTCACAATTGATAGGAAACAGTTTCCGGTTATAGCTGCAGAAACTATAACTGAACATAAGAGTTAGGGTGCTATGTATGATAGAGTGGTGGTCCACACAAGTTCAGGTATGCAACGTGAAGCATTATATGTAGCATATATTAGGGCAACTAGTGCCGCAGGACTTTTTATTGTCGGACAATTCGTCCCCCCCAGATCTGGCCAAGATTCCGCAGCTGAGCAAGTGTTGCAAAAACTACGCACAGAAAAAGCTCTTCGTACACATTTTGATCCTCTTTTTGACAGCTCCAATTTTAATGTTTTTTTTCCATAATACGGAAAGTCTGTGAGGAAAGATATAATACATCTTACCACACAAATACATGAAATACATAATATATGCTTAATAATACATATTACCACTCAAATACATAAAAACACATAAGCTATGTTATTTATAAGATCACTCCCTCACATTTTATCGAAATATATGTGTACATGATAGACACAATGTTGCTCGCCCAGCCAATATGTCCAAACGCATGTTAGCAACATATCGTGTGTTAGCAACATGGCGAGAGCTTAGCAACATCAAAAGCTAAGCAACATCGCAAGCATTAGCAACATAAGCTGAGCGCTAGCAATATACGTGAGAAACATAAAATGTTCATGTACGCAAATATACATACAAATATGCATACAAACAAAAACATTTAAAACACGCATGCCTACAAAGACCGAACAAAACGAGAGAGAGAGAGCGAGCTGAGAATGCGTGAGAGCCAAGCCAAACGATCGTATGCTCGTAAACAAACATCGAACATATGATCGTAAACAACTAATGCAACGGCGGAATAGAAATGTCATCGGACTTTGTTGCGATGACGTCAGAGGAATGCACCAGCAGTTAGGTTGTAGGCTGATGCGGGCGGGCGGAATGCATAAGCATTACCGAAAATAAACCAAAACGAAAGAAACGAAAGAATTCTCACACATACCTGCACATGAGAATCATCAACAGCTTGTGGGCTAGAACGGAAATAATAAATGCACACACACACATACCCAATCAACCGAAAGCCACGCTCAGAGAGCAGCTTTCGGAATAGCTTGTAGGCTAAAGCGGGAGGGCGGCAATGCATAAGCATTGCCGAAAACGAAACCAAGAGCTGCGCTCAGAGTATACGATCGACTCGTGAGCGGGAGAGTAACGGCCGAGAGAGCGTTGCTGTGCGTGTATGGGTGAGCTTTGATGGATGTGAGAGCGCCGCTTAACATGTGTGGGTGTGATGGATAGTTTGACAGCCACTGGAAAGTGGCTGCAACAACTAAAACGAATTCTCTATAACTAAAACGAAGAGAAATTTATGAAGGCGGTTAATTTGAATTAATTAAACTAAAGATATATTTATGGCCAAAGAGGGGATTGATTAATGTTATTTGGGGATATGATTACTTATATTATACTTATATATCAATATTATGCATTTATATTATCATTAATGTTTAACTTTACTACATTTATATATTTTCATAGCTATTTAAATCATTTGTTAATCCATTTGTGTAGGCGTTTAGTTTGTAATTTACACATATTATGTTAGAAATTATTTTGTTATTCTTAATTGTAGCAAAGAGAGATGCATGGTGGGTAAAAGTGGTGGTGGTGGCGAAAATCGCGGGGCCAGCGCGAGACCAGGAGAGAGCCGAAAAGGAGACGCCGTTGGCAACCGAGGCTGGGAGTTCAGCAGACCAACAGGCGACGCATCCAAGGTGAAAGAATTTCACCATGCATAGCAACAAGAAAGCTATGCTGGATGAGCGGCAGAGAAAGCCGATCAAAAGGAAACGAGCGATGGAAAGTTTTCAAGACAAAACGAAAACTGATGGAAAAGTACCCGTAACGGGTCAGGAGTTCACCACGCGTCCTGATTGGGTCAAGATGCCTATAAATACGCACGGCTGAGACCAGAGGGATAACTAGTGCATGAGTGAAAGTTATGAAAAGCGAAGTACCAAGTGAAGAAACCAAAAGTGAAGTCTATAAGTGAAGTTGAAAATCAAGTAAAGTCGGCAGAGAAGAACTACATCTTACGAAGTTAGTGGAATTGAGTCCTTGCGGAAACTCGACGATAAAGCGAAGGGTAACAACAAGCAGAATTAAAGACTACGAGATATTCCTAGCAGCAGAATTAAAGACTAGGAGATAGTCCTAGCAGCAGAATTAAAGACTAGGAGATATTCCTAGCGGCAAAATAAAGACTAGGAGTTATTCCTAGCACATAGTCAAAGACTAGGAGCTATTCCTAGCAATATATAAAAGACTAGGAGTATTCCTAGCAATATAGGAAAGACTGGGAGTTATTCCTAGCAATATATAAAAGACTAGGAGTATTTCTAGCACAGATAGGAAGACCAGGAGTAGTCCTGGCACAGGCAGGATCGACTAGGAGTATTCCTAGCACAGAATAGGCAAGCCCAGGAGTATTCCTGGCACAGTGGGGGAAGACTAGGTGTTATTCCTAGCAAATTTTAGGAGATTAGCAGTGGTCAGGATAGAAAGGCGAGACCAGGAGTATTCCTGGCAACATAACCAAATTATCTGCTAAAGTTATTCTCGTTTGATCATCAAAATTTCCCAAATATTGGACGCGCATCATCAGCAGTAACCACTGACAGCAATCATTGCCACCGCCATCGATAATATTTATAAATAATTATTCAACATAATCCAAATTATAAATAAAACCACCGATTTGCATACTCAAAATTTCAACAACAAAAATCTTATTATTTCACCAGCGCACATATAAATTTGTTGTGCCGAACCTCGACACCTGAAATCCGGCTCTGCCGAACGACAAGACGAAAAAGGATCGTTACAACTGGCGCCCAACGTGGTAACAGAATCATCAATTATTTCTGCAAAACTGAAACAGTGTAAAATATAATTTTGCTGCGAAATATCCTTTTGTTCCAAAGAAAACAATACAAAATATATATATTTTTTTTCTGTTGTGGCAAAAGTGCGAACTGAGAGTAGTACAAAATGACAAAATCATGGATATACTACATGAAGAAGGAGGATTTGGTAAAAGCAGGCGGCACGTGTGGAATTTCGATAACCGGAACCGTCGAGGAAATGCGGAAACAATTCTTAGACTGGGTCGAAGCACACGAGGAAGATTAATATGGCAGGAATGGATTGTTAAAATGGCAGGAAAGTTTGCAAAAGCAGCAAAAAATAACACAGGCGGTGGACTTAGCGAAATTGGCAGTTCCAACACTAACACCGCCCAGATGGGGAAGTGTTGGTGCATTAGAGGGTCCACAAAAACAACAACAAACATTATATGAAGACCCAAAAATGCACAAAAGAACACAGAAGACCATAAAGGCAGAACATCCATCTCGACAAGCGAGTACCCGAGGGTAGCCAAGCAAGTAAGGGAGTGGACATTCAGATTCGACGGTGTTTCAAAACCATTAGAATTCCTCGAGCAAGTCGAATGGTCAGCCGACATGTACTGGCTAGACATAAATTTGATACCGAAAGCCATGCCAGAACTACTGAAAGACAAAGCTCTTAAGTGGTACGTCGCGAACAACAGGCATTGGTCATCATGGGAGGAGTTCACAGTGGCATTTAAGAAGTATTTCCTACCGAGGGGTCACTTTAATAAACTAGCAGACCAAGTAAAGGCTAGAAAACAAATGTGGAACGAAGCATTTAAGGATTTCATGGTCGAAATGCAAACAATGATGCGACCATGGAAATGCCCGGAAAATGAGCAGCTGGAAATAATATTAGAAAACTGCACACCGGACCTTAGAGTTTTCATAAGCCCACACCACATGGCAGGCGATGTGGCGGCGCTGGGCACTGGGCCAGGGAATGTAACAACAGGAAAATACTATTTTGTTGGGTATGTGGAAGAATCGGAAGACGGTCAATGAACTGCTGTATGGCGGCGGGAAACGCAAACCGGTTCCAGCCTACAAGGGACGAGCAGGGACCGGTGCCGGCAGCTCCCAGAAACTAATAGGAAAACTATTAGAAGAAGAGAGCCAACTATCAGCGGAGATTAACATCGAGGGAATGATAATGCAGGCAACGGTGGACTCAGGTGCCACCAGCAGCTTTGTCAGGTGGAGAAATTAGGGAAACAGGCATATCTCACCCAAACGAGAAAACAAGTACGACTAGCAGACGGCACGACCAAAGAAATAGAATGGCAATGGATCGCAAACATGCAGTTTGGAAACGAGAGAATTAAAATGTCATTCCTAGTTCTCCCAGGTGGAATCGACGCTATAGTGTTGGGCTGGAATTTTATAAAAGAGATGGCCGCTACAATTAAGTGTGCAGGCCACGTAATAAATATCCCTCCAAGGTGCAGATTGAACGTTAAGCTGACCGAAAGAATATCAACAGCAATAGTAACAGATGCACCAGAAACTGAAGTGGGGGATTTTATGAAACAAGAACTGGCAGAATTGGCAAAAATATCAGGAACATCAAATGTAGGCATGCACACAATTACAATGTGCGATGATAAGCCGATAAAACAAAGATATTACCCAAAGAACCCGAAGATGCAAGGCATCATAAATGAAAAGGTCGCTGAGTTAATGGCAATGGGATACATCGAGCGGTCAAACAGCCCGTACAGCTCATCAATAATAATGGTGAAGAAGAAGCAAACGGGGAAGTGGAGGCTGTGCGTTGACTTCAGACAAATAAATGCAAAGTCAATAAAGGACGCGTACCCAATGCCAAGAATAGACTACATATTGGATCAGTTGCGAGAGGCGAGGTATATCAGCAGTCTAGATTTGAAGGATACTGGCAAATCGCATTGGAAGCAAACAGCAGGAAAATGACGGCGTTTAGTGTACCCGGCAAAGGACTATACCAATGGAAGGTAATATCATTTGGATTACACTCAGCCTCAGCAACGTTTCAGAGGGCCTTGGATATGGTGATAGGACCAGAAATGATGCCGCACGCATTTGCTTACCAAGACGATATAATAATCGTAAGTCGAACCATAGAGGAACACAAGGCACACCTGCGGGAAGTGTTCAGGAGACTGAGTGAAGCAACCTGCGGATAAATCCAGAGAAATGTCAATTCTTTCGAAAGGAACTACGATTCCTAGGCCACCGAGTAACAGAGTTGGCAATTGGTACAGATCCGGATAAGGTAGCTGCAATAGCCGAATTAAAACCTCCAAACAACACGAAAGAGCTACGGCAGTACCTAGGCGTGGCATCATGGTACAGAAGATTCGTTCCAGGATTCGCAACGCTGGTGCAACCGTTGAACTCCCTGTTAAAGAAGAAAACAAAATGGATATGGGAAGAGAAACACCAGGAGGCATTCGATATGGTGAAAGAAAAACTAGTAGCCGACCCAGTTTTGACTTGCCCAGACTTCTCAAAGATGTTCATACTCCAAACTGATGCAAGCAATTACGGAGTAGGGGCAATTCTGACCCAGAACACGGAGGAAGGGGAACGAGTTATATCCTATGCCAGTAGGACTCTAAATGAGGCAGAACAGAACTATTCAGCCACAGAAAAAGAATGCTTGGCAATAGTATGGGCAGTCAGAAAACTAAAACCATACTTGGAGGGTTACCATTTCAAAGTGGTAACTGATCACATGGCATTAAAGTGGCTGAATAGTATTGAAAGTCCTACAGGGCGAATCGCAAGGTGGGCATTGGAACTGCAGCAATACGACTTCGAAATAACATACCGCAGAGGCAAATTAAACATTGTGGCAGATGCACTGTCAAGGCAGCCATTGGAGACGTGTCGACGAATGGAAGACGACAGCATAAGAGTCAGGCAAGCGAACAATGGATGTGAGTGGATAAGGGAAATGTATAAAAAGATTAAAAGCAATCCGCAAAAGTATACAGATTACTTATCCGAGAACGGGCAATTGTATCGCAACATACCTCACAGAGCGGGCAACGAAGACGTAGTAGCATGGAAACTGTGCGTTCCGAAACCGTTAAGACAGCAGGTAATAAACGAGAATCACAACACTTCGACGGCAGGACATACAGGCTCAAGGAAAACAATTGCGCGAGTAGCGGCAAGATACTACTGGCCGGGAATGCAAAGGGACATTCGAGCATACGTGAATAAATGCGAAAGTTGCCAAACGTATAAATCAAGTCAACAACAGGCAGCTGGACGTATGTTGACCCAAATTCCCGAAGAACCATGGGCAACCGTTTGTGCAGATCTTGTCGGCCCACTACCAAGATGAAAACATGGCAATTCCGTTTTACTTGTAATCATAGACAGATTCTCAAAATGGACGGAATTAGTACCAATAAGGAAAGCGTCAGCAGAAAACTTGGTCAAAGCGTTCAGAGAACGAATACTGTGCAGATTCGGGGTACCAAAAGTAGTGATAACGGATAACGGCGTACAATTTGTAAGCAAAATTTTTAAAAATATGCTACAGGAATGGGGATGCACCCATCAGTTTACAGCACCCTATACGCCGCAAGAAAATCCAACCGAAAGGACAAACAGAACGGTCAAAACAATGATAGCACAATTTGCAGAAGGGAACCAGCGAAGATGGGACGAATTGTGGCCCGAACTAATGTTGGCCGTGAACTCCAGCGTGTCAGATAAAACGGGGTATACGGCAATGACAATAACTTAGGGAAGAGAGCCGAGATTGCCTGGAGCAGTATATGATACGCTAACGGCAGGAACAGGCAAGCCAGACCACAAACTTCAAGAGATGGAAAAGCGTATGAAAGAGATAGGTACGCTAGTACGAAGAAATCTGGAAATGGCGGCACAAGACCAGGCAAGGCACTACAACCTGAGAAGACGTGAATGGAGGCCACGAATCGGAGACATTGTATGGGCAAAGGAACATTACCTATCAAATGCAGCGGAAGGATTTGCTGCAAAGTTAGCGCAGCGATATGGAGGGCCATACAGAATAAAAGGATTCACATCCCCTGTAATTTGCAAATTGGTACATATATCGAGCGAACAGACTAGAACGGCTCACATAAGCGAGTTAAAAGTGCAGGCAACATCCGATGAAAACGCGGAAGATCAACGAGAAACATACGTCGTCAAATCCGATTTTGAATTTTTCGGCTAAGCCGAGACTTACTAGTTGGACCGGGCGGACAACGAGGAAGTTAAGGCGTGGCAGATTTTTGCTGAAAAAGGGCAAGGAGAAAATGCCACGCAAAGAATTTTTATACATGCATATTTTTTTTTAAACATACTGGTATGTATAAAATAAGAGATATACAGGAGAATATCAAAATAGCAAAGTATGCTATATATACAATACATATATATACATATGCAAATATGAAATTCAAAAAAAAAAGAAACAAAGAAACATATATACATGTATAAAAACACAACAAAATCAGAATGGTGCAGCAACATCATCATATGCAGAAAATTCGCGAGGACAATGGCTCTAAAACTGTAGGAATCGCACGCACTCAGTCGCTAATAAAAAAAAAAGGGGAGAATAATAAATTCAAGATCAGCGATTGGTCAATTTATACGAATACGCATAAAGAAAAGAGAAATTGCATCCGCAATATCAAAAGCGTATATAAATTGAGAAAGTGCAATCACAACAGGTGCGGCGAATTCGCGAGAGAGCACTCACACGCATAGTGTAGGTGTGAAATTCACGCATTTAGTCAGTTTTTGCGAATACGCATAAAGGAAAGAGAAATTGCATTCGCAATATCAAAAGCATACATAGAGCGAGAAAGTGCATCATCACACGTACAGGCGAATCTACGAGAGAGCACTCACACGCACCGTGTAAGTGTGAGAGCATGCGAAATGCACACAATGCGTGGGTGTTTGCGCACACGAAAGTGCAACGAAAGCCGACAATGCGTAAGCAGCGGTCCAGCAGAGGCAATCCGAGGTTTCGTGGTCAACGCTGCCAAAAACGAAAATCACTTCGAAAAATTATTCATCATGAGCGCACGAAAAATCAACCGAAATGACGATGAGGCTTTGCAATTGTTGGCATCGCCATATGTGTCGGAAGAGGAGTCCGATGGCGATGAGCCGGTACCTGATGGGCCGGCCATCGTCATCTCTTCCGACGAGGGAGAGGAAGAGGACGTGGGGAGCGAGGAGGAAGAAGAATTCGGAGAAGAGGTGGAAGACGAAGAAATGGAGGTGGTAGAGGAAGTAATAGAAGGAGGAGAGGCGGTCTCTGAGGATGACGGAATAGAGGCCGATAGTTTGGCGGGATTGTTTGCGGAGGTAGAGGAAGAGCTGAGACGCATGGGGGCGGACATAAACGACCCGGTGCAGGAACCAGTCGCCTTCATCGATTTGGTGTCTGAAAGCGAAGAAGAAGCTGAGCAGTGGCAGCCAGCTAGGCCACCGACACCGCACATTCAAGCAAAAACGGCATTCTATGCCGAATTTTGCAGGCCAGATGACGTATCGTCTCCCGAACCAGAGGTAAACCCAGCGTTCTGGGAAGAATTTTGTGAGCCGCACGACAGCGATGAGGAGCCGCCGGAGCCAGAATACTGGCAGGAGGAGCCCGAGATGGATGAAGAGGCCGCCGACGACATCCCTGTGCCACCACGGCGTGACCAGTGGATGTAGTCGGTGCGCCAGGGCGACGTGTGGGTACACCGGGCCACCACCGTATATGAGTGGGCGGAACCGGCACAACCTACCCAACAGGCTGATGCCTGCCAGGGCCAAAAAGGGCCTCAGCAACAACAACACCAACAGACCGGAGCCTGCCAGGGCCAAAAAGGGCTGCAGCAGCAACAACAACAACAACAGCCGATAGCCTTCCAGGGCCAAAAAGGGCACACGGCACAACCCACACGGGACCCGCGGCAGCTGGCGCGACAAATGTCAGTGCCCGAGGAACGCAAAGCACCAAAGAGGCCGGTGCTCAAAAGGCAGCGGTCGGTGCCATTGCCTACAAGGCAACAACGGTGGCGCGAGATTGAGGAGATAGAGTGGCCACTCGCCATCGTAATTGCGGTGCAGGCGATGGGCGGGGGATCCCGCCAAGCACAGGTGGTGTGGGTCGGCCGAGTGCGATACCGCATTCGGACGGCGAGGGGACGAGCACGGGTGTTGGAGGAGGTGCTGTAGGTTTAAGGGTAGTAAATTATATAGGTTAGATTAGGAGAAAAATTTGAAATTTAGGGAATAAGTTAGGCTTAGGAGAAAAATATGAAATATAGGGAATAAGTTAGTTATAGGAGAAAATCATGAAATGTAGCATAGGGAATAGTTATAAGGCATAGATTAAAAAAAAGAAAAAAATGAAAAAAAGTGATGAAAATGAAAAAAGAGAAAAGATGCAGAATGAGCCAAATATGTTAATAAGTACATGTTTTGTTTGAAAAGATGCTCAATATCTGCCAAAGAGACCCGAAAAGGAGCTTCGATGAATCGCCAATTTAAAAAGATGTCTACAATGGCCAACAAAAAAGATGCGAGCCAAAAAAAAAAAAATAAATAAATAATCAAAAAAATATAAGAATAATACATATAAAATGATGAAACGGAAGTAATAAGCTACATAAAAATAAATGTTGAGGGAGGGGAGGCATTGGTCTCCCGAAGAAAGGGGGGAATGTGCGGAAAGATATAATACATCTTACCACACAAATACATAATATATGCTTAATAATACATATTACCAAACAAATACATGAAACACATAAGCTATGTTATTTATAAGATCACTCCCTCACATTTTATCGAAATATATGTGTACATGATATACACAATGTTGCTCGCCCAGCCAATATGTGCAAACGTATGTTAGTAACATATCGTGTGTTAGCAACATGGCGAGAGCTTAGCAACATCAAAAGCTAAGCAACATCGCAAGCATTAGCAACATAAGCTGAGCGCTAGCAATATACGTGAGAAACATAAAATGTTCATGTACGCAAATATACATACAAATATGCATACAAACAAAAACATTTAAAACACGTATGGCTACAAAGACCGAACAAAACGAGAGAGAGAGCGAGCTGAGAATGCGTGAGAGCCAAGCCAAACGATCATATGCTCGTAAACAAACATCGAACATATGATCGTAAACAACTAATGCAACGGCGGAATAGAAATGTCATCGGACTTTGTTGCGATGACGTCAGAGGAATGCACCAGCAGTTAGGTTGTAGGCTGATGCGGGCGGGCGGAATGCATAAGCATTACCGAAAATAAACCAAAACGAAAGAAACGAAAGAATTCTCACACATACCTGCACATGAGAATCATCAACAGCTTGTGGGCTAGAACGGATAGATAAGCTTATAAGAAATAATAAATGCACACACACACACATACCCAATCAACCGAAAGCCACGCTCAGAGAGCAGCATTCGGAATAGCTTGTAGGCTACAGCGGGAGGGCGGCAATGCATAAGCACTGCCGAAAACGAAACCAAGAGCTGCGCTCAGAGTATACGATCGAGTCGTGAGCGGGAGAGTAACGGCCGAGAGAGCGTTGCTGTGCGTGTATGGGTGAGCTTTGATGGATGTGAGAGCGCCGCTTAACATGTGTGGGTGTATCAGCGGCAAGTTGATGGATAGTTTGACAGCCACTGGAAAGTGGCTGCAACAACTAAAACGAATTCTCAATAACTAAAACGAAGAGAAATTTATGAAGGCGGTTAATTTGTATTAATTAAACTAAAGATATATTTATGGCCAAAGAGGGGATTGATTAATGTTATTTGGGGATATGATTACTTATATTATACTTATATATCAATATTATGCATTTATATTATCATTAATGTTTAACTTTACTACATTTATATATTTTCATAGCTATTTAAATCATTTGTTAATCCATTTGTGTAGGCGTTTAGTTTGTAATTTACACATATTATGTTAGAAATTATTTTGTTATTCTTAATTGTAGCAAAGAGAGATGCATGGTGGGTAAAAGTGGTGGCGGTGGCGGAAATCGCGGGGCCAGCGCGAGACCAGGAGAGAGCCGAAAAGGAGACGCCGTTGGCAACCAAAGCTGGGAGTTCAGCGGAACAATAGGCGACGCATCCAAGGTGAAAGAATTTCACCATGCATAGCAACAAGAAAGCTATGCTGGATGAGCGGCAGAGAAAGCCGATCAAAAGGAAACGAGCGATGGAAAGTTTTCAAGACAAAACGAAAACTGATGGAAAAGTACCCGTAACGGGTCAGGAGTTCACCACGCGTCCTGATTGGGTCAAGATGCCTATAAATACGCACGGCTGAGACCAGAGGGATAACTAGTGCATGAGTGAAAGTTATGAAAAGCGAAGTACCAAGTGAAGAAACCAAAAGTGAAGTCTATAAGTGAAGTTGAAAATCAAGTAAAGTCGGCAGAGAAGAACTACATCTTACGAAGTTAGTGGAATGAGTCCTTGCGGAAACTCGACGATCAAGCGAAGGGTAACAACAAGCAGAATTAAAGACTAAGAGATATTCCTAGCAGCAGAATTAAAGACTAGGAGATAGTCCTAGCAGCAGAATTAAAGACTAGGAGATATTCCTAGCGGCAAAATAAAGACTAGGAGTTATTCCTAGCACATAGTCAAAGACTAGGAGCTATTCCTAGCAATATATAAAAGACTAGGAGTATTCCTAGCAATATAGGAAAGACTGGGAGTTATTCCTAGCAATATATAAAAGAATAGGAGTATTTCTAGCACAGATAGGAAGACCAGGAGTAGTCCTGGCACAGGCAGGATCGACTAGGTGTATTCCTAGCACAGAATAGGCAAGACCAGGAGTATTCCTGGCACAGTGGGGGAAGACTAGGTGTTATTCCTAGCAAATTTTAGGAGATTAGCAGTGGTCAGGATAGAAAGGCGAGACCAGGAGTATTCCTGGCAACATAACCAAATTATCTGCTAAAGTTATTCTCGTTTGATCATCAAAATTTCCCAAATATTGGACGCGCATCATCAGCAGTAACCACTGACAGCAATCTTTGGCAGCGCCATCGATAATATTTATAAATAATTATTCAACATAATCCAAATTATAAATAAAACCACGGATTTGCATAATCAAAATTTCAACAACAAAAGTCTAATTATTTCACGAGTGCACATATAAGTTTGTTGTGCCGAACCTCGACACCTGAAATCCGGCTCTGCCGAACAACAGGACGAAAAAGGATCGTTACAAGTCTCCACTCTCATATTAGTGATGTTTGTTCCAATCAGCTAATGCTGCAATCTTCCATTTTGTGTTTTGTTGAGGCTTCTACATATGCTAACGAAGCATATGACATTCCTGGCTACACCATTGCGTCTAGATTTGGCAAGCGGTGCTCGACCCAAAAGAGCTATTCTTATATATATGAAAAATGAAATGGTTGAGAATACTAGTCTTTGTTCCAGTGGTCGATATTATGCTAGATAAAGCACCCTAACTTCCCCTGTTTTCGAATTTGCCCTTTTCAAATTTAACTTATCGTAGTCCGACATACCCATTGACAAAGGGATGAGTTGCAGATATTATTTCAGGATTCCGAAAATGCTTTAGGTAGTGATTCCATAATTTTAGGCGATTTCAATATAAACCTTCAGTCCCTATTAGGTTGTGGTAGAAATATTTTTGAGTTTCTGAAAAGCCAAAACTTTAATTCTCTTTTAGATTTGAATGCGTCCACCACAAATGGTAATACCAATATTGATTGGGTGTTTTCAAATATTTCTAATAGTAGAGCCAGTGTGCGCACGTTTGAAACCATATACAGTTATCATAGGGGCATTGCGGTTAGCATTAAGGATTTTGAACAGTGAATTAGGTAGGATTTTTTACTTAATATTTTTGATACATTATTAATGACTCTTAAAAAAAAAAAAAACATGGAGAACAAGGAACTGACTAATAGTTCAAGTCGACTCGAAGGTTCACAATATTTTTGGTTCCCAATTGATTATTTCAAAAGCCTCCACGTGGTGTTCCCTGGGTACCGCCACAATTATTTAATTATATTATTAACACAACATTTTGTTAAAATTTTATATACCAAACTATAAGCTGCCCTTAATCTTGGTGCAGGATATACTCAAGTCGGCACACCGACTTGCCTACTTCACTTATTCAATTCTTGCAAATCCGCACGATATGCCTCCCACTGATTTTCCAGATTAGCTGGTTAATTCGCATCCATCTCCAATTTTTTGGACGCAATGTGTTGCAGTGGGATTGTGGCACGTACTACCACAGCAGCAAATAGTCCCAATGGATCAAATATTTCCCCTTTTTCTGATAGTATTACACGCCTTGTGATTCCTCTCATGTGTCGCTGGGCCTTACCACAAAGCTTGTCCTCTTTAGGCATTCAAGTTATGTCTAAAGTTTTTACACTTAATTCTTCAAGTGTATCTCCTAGATTAATGCTGCTGCATATATCGTTCTTCGGGTCGTCCTCTAATAGTTAAGCGTGATTTGAGCACCATTATTTTCAGTTAAACCCTGCTGGCTTAGGGATTTTAACCAGCTCTTGTCTGATTTGCAGTGCTTCTGCCAAGCTGTCTGCTCCCGAAAGGAAATCATCCACATAAAAATCATTTTTCAGTATAGTTCCTCCTGTGGCCCACCTTTCCTTGTTTTTAGTGCTCAATATCTGCCAAAGAGACCCGAAAAGGAGCTTCGATGAATCGCCAATTTAAAAAGATGTCTACAATGGCCAACAAAAAAGATGCGAGCCAAAAAAAAAAAAAAAAATAAATAATCAAAAAAATATAAGAATAATACATATAAAATGATGAAACGGAAGTAATAAGCTACATAAAAATAAATGTTGAGGGAGGGGAGGCATTGGTCTCCCGAAGAAAGGGGGGAATGTGCGGAAAGATATAATACATCTTACCACACAAATACATAATATATGCTTAATAATACATATTACCAAACAAATACATGAAACACATAAGCTATGTTATTTATAAGATCACTCCCTCACATTTTATCGAAATATATGTGTACATGATATACACAATGTTGCTCGCCCAGCCAATATGTGCAAACGTATGTTAGTAACATATCGTGTGTTAGCAACATGGCGAGAGCTTAGCAACATCAAAAGCTAAGCAACATCGCAAGCATTAGCAACATAAGCTGAGCGCTAGCAATATACGTGAGAAACATAAAATGTTCATGTACGCAAATATACATACAAATATGCATACAAACAAAAACATTTAAAACACGTATGGCTACAAAGACCGAACAAAACGAGAGAGAGAGCGAGCTGAGAATGCGTGAGAGCCAAGCCAAACGATCATATGCTCGTAAACAAACATCGAACATATGATCGTAAACAACTAATGCAACGGCGGAATAGAAATGTCATCGGACTTTGTTGCGATGACGTCAGAGGAATGCACCAGCAGTTAGGTTGTAGGCTGATGCGGGCGGGCGGAATGCATAAGCATTACCGAAAATAAACCAAAACGAAAGAAACGAAAGAATTCTCACACATACCTGCACATGAGAATCATCAACAGCTTGTGGGCTAGAACGGATAGATAAGCTTATAAGAAATAATAAATGCACACACACACACATACCCAATCAACCGAAAGCCACGCTCAGAGAGCAGCATTCGGAATAGCTTGTAGGCTACAGCGGGAGGGCGGCAATGCATAAGCACTGCCGAAAACGAAACCAAGAGCTGCGCTCAGAGTATACGATCGAGTCGTGAGCGGGAGAGTAACGGCCGAGAGAGCGTTGCTGTGCGTGTATGGGTGAGCTTTGATGGATGTGAGAGCGCCGCTTAACATGTGTGGGTGTATCAGCGGCAAGTTGATGGATAGTTTGACAGCCACTGGAAAGTGGCTGCAACAACTAAAACGAATTCTCAATAACTAAAACGAAGAGAAATTTATGAAGGCGGTTAATTTGAATTAATTAAACTAAAGATATATTTATGGCCAAAGAGGGGATTGATTAATGTTATTTGGGGATATGATTACTTATATTATACTTATATATCAATATTATGCATTTATATTATCATTAATGTTTAACTTTACTACATTTATATATTTTCATAGCTATTTAAATCATTTGTTAATCCATTTGTGTAGGCGTTTAGTTTGTAATTTACACATATTATGTTAGAAATTATTTTGTTATTCTTAATTGTAGCAAAGAGAGATGCATGGTGGGTAAAAGTGGTGGCGGTGGCGGAAATCGCGGGGCCAGCGCGAGACCAGGAGAGAGCCGAAAAGGAGACGCCGTTGGCAACCAAAGCTGGGAGTTCAGCGGAACAATAGGCGACGCATCCAAGGTGAAAGAATTTCACCATGCATAGCAACAAGAAAGCTATGCTGGATGAGCGGCAGAGAAAGCCGATCAAAAGGAAACGAGCGATGGAAAGTTTTCAAGACAAAACGAAAACTGATGGAAAAGTACCCGTAACGGGTCAGGAGTTCACCACGCGTCCTGATTGGGTCAAGATGCCTATAAATACGCACGGCTGAGACCAGAGGGATAACTAGTGCATGAGTGAAAGTTATGAAAAGCGAAGTACCAAGTGAAGAAACCAAAAGTGAAGTCTATAAGTGAAGTTGAAAATCAAGTAAAGTCGGCAGAGAAGAACTACATCTTACGAAGTTAGTGGAATGAGTCCTTGCGGAAACTCGACGATCAAGCGAAGGGTAACAACAAGCAGAATTAAAGACTAAGAGATATTCCTAGCAGCAGAATTAAAGACTAGGAGATAGTCCTAGCAGCAGAATTAAAGACTAGGAGATATTCCTAGCGGCAAAATAAAGACTAGGAGTTATTCCTAGCACATAGTCAAAGACTAGGAGCTATTCCTAGCAATATATAAAAGACTAGGAGTATTCCTAGCAATATAGGAAAGACTGGGAGTTATTCCTAGCAATATATAAAAGAATAGGAGTATTTCTAGCACAGATAGGAAGACCAGGAGTAGTCCTGGCACAGGCAGGATCGACTAGGAGTATTCCTAGCACAGAATAGGCAAGACCAGGAGTATTCCTGGCACAGTGGGGGAAGACTAGGTGTTATTCCTAGCAAATTTTAGGAGATTAGCAGTGGTCAGGATAGAAAGGCGAGACCAGGAGTATTCCTGGCAACATAACCAAATTATCTGCTAAAGTTATTCTCGTTTGATCATCAAAATTTCCCAAATATTGGACGCGCATCATCAGCAGTAACCACTGACAGCAATCTTTGGCAGCGCCATCGATAATATTTATAAATAATTATTCAACATAATCCAAATTATAAATAAAACCACGGATTTGCATAATCAAAATTTCAACAACAAAAGTCTAATTATTTCACGAGTGCACATATAAGTTTGTTGTGCCGAACCTCGACACCTGAAATCCGGCTCTGCCGAACAACAGGACGAAAAAGGATCGTTACAAGTCTCCACTCTCATATTAGTGATGTTTGTTCCAATTAGCTAATGCTGCAATCTTCCATTTTGTGTTTTGTTGAGGCTTCTACATATGCTAACGAAGCATATGACATTCCTGGCTACACCATTGCGTCTAGATTTGGCAAGCGGTGCTCGACCCAAAAGAGCTATTCTTATATATATGAAAAATGAAATGGTTGAGAATACTAGTCTTTGTTCCAGTGGTCGATATTATGCTAGATAAAGCACCCTAACTCCCCTGTTTTCGAATTTGCCCTTTTCAAATTTAACTTATCGTAGTCCGACATACCCATTGACAAAGGGATGAGTTGCAGATATTATTTCAGGATTCCGAAAATGCTTTAGGTAGTGATTCCATAATTTTAGGCGATTTCAACATAAACCTTCAGTCCCTATTAGGTTGTGGTAGAAATATTTTTGAGTTTCTGAAAAGCCAAAACTTTAATTCTCTTTTAGATTTGAATGCGTCCACCACAAATGGTAATACCAATATTGATTGGGTGTTTTCAAATATTTCTAATAGTAGAGCCAGTGTGCGCACGTTTGAAACCATATACAGTTATCATAGGGGCATTGCGGTTAGCATTAAGGATTTTGAACAGTGAATTAGGTAGGATTTTTTACTTAATATTTTTGATACATTATTAATGACTCTTAAAAAAAAAAAAAACATGGAGAACAAGGAACTGACTAATAGTTCAAGTCGACTCGAAGGTTCACAATATTTTTGGTATCCCAATTGATTATTTCAAAAGCCTCCACGTGGTGTTCCCTGGGTACCGCCACAATTATTTAATTATATTATTAACACAACATTTTGTTAAAATTTTATATACCAAACTATAAGCTGCCCTTAATCTTGGTGCAGGATATACTCAAGTCGGCACACCGACTTGCCTACTTCACTTATTCAATTCTTGCAAATCCGCACGATATGCCTCCCACTGATTTTCCAGATTAGCTGGTTAATTCGCATCCATCTCCAATTTTTTGGACGCAATGTGTTGCAGTGGGATTGTGGCACGTACTACCACAGCAGCAAATAGTCCCAATGGATCAAATATTTCCCCTTTTTCTGATAGTATTACACGCCTTGTGATTCCTCTCATGTGTCGCTGGGCCTTACCACAAAGCTTGTCCTCTTTAGGCATTCAAGTTATGTCTAAAGTTTTTACACTTAATTCTTCAAGTGTATCTCCTAGATTAATGCTGCTGCATATATCGTTCTTCGGGTCGTCCTCTAATAGTTAAGCGTGATTTGAGCACCATTATTTTCAGTTAAACCCTGCTGGCTTAGGGATTTTAACCAGCTCTTGTCTGATTTGCAGTGCTTCTGCCAAGCTGTCTGCTCCCGAAAGGAAATCATCCACATAAAAATCATTTTTCAGTATAGTTCCTCCTGTGGCCCACCTTTCCTTGTTTTTAGTTGCCAAATACTCCAAATTTTTTTTTTGCGGGATATGGTACCGACTCACAGTGGGGCCATCGCTTATTTTGCTTGTCAAAAATCTTATCTTCTAAAGTAGTAAAGCGTTTTTAAAAATTTAAAAAACATTTGATAGCTAATTCCTCAAGCTTCAAATTAACTGATTGTCGAAGGTGCCACGTGCTCGGGTTGCTTTGATAGTTATGGTCAAAGTTGAAAAATATTTTTAGGCATATTTTACCTATAAAATTCAGTTAAAACACGTTTTTTTTTATCACAAATGAACTTTTTTACCTTAATTTTAATGACCAATTCAAAAACAAAAAAAATATACTTTACAAGGGTTCATTAATTCTGGTCTCCTCCGAGATCCTTAATGCTACAGAGCTGAAATTTTGCACATAGGCTTCTTTTTGCTGTGGATCGGTGGAAAATATAGTTAAGCTTCCATAACTTTGTTGTTTTTCAATTGAATACTACGAATTTTGTACTCTATTAGTTTGATATACTTTCTAATATATTCATTAAGTTTCTTTAGAATCGGTTGACTATATCATATTGCTCCCATAGGAACGATCGGTCAGAAATATAGTTTTATAGCAATAACTTGAGTGTTTAAAAAGCGATTGTCCCGAAATTTTCTATTTGACAGTTTAGTACATATAGAAATGTCTGAGCAAAGTTTCAGCCAAATTGGTTGACTATATACTAGAGCTCCCTTAGAAACAATCGGGTCAACATTTTTTTTTCGTCAAGTTACATTTTTTTTCCAAGCCATTAACATCTAATGTAGGTTTGACTTGTTTTATATGCTCTCCAATGATTTTGTTACATTATAAATATATATGTAAATATCAAATAACAGTTTGCCAAATTTGCATGCGCCTTTTCTTCTTCCTTGTACCTGGAACGCGATTTTAATGCGAGGTTGCATTAGTTTTTTTGGTTTTTGACAACTTTCCGAAGAAAAGCGCAAAACTGCACTATATAGGTCTGATAGGTGAATGTTCCCTCTATCACATGTATATGGTTTCATCGTGTATCTAGGTGTACCTCTGTTGATTCTACTCCACTAAAATTGAAAAAAAGCGAAAATTTAATGTATTTTTGAAACATCTCTGATTTACTGAGCATTTCAAATTTCATTCAATTTTTGACAACAAATAACTAAAAACTGATCTGTTTTTTGAATAAAGTAAAAATATTCAACATCAGTTGCTGATTTTTGGTCAGCTATCTGGGCACCCACTGTGCGACGTTGTTACATAGGTTACTGTAACAAACGGTGATATTTCAGTTTCTCGTTTGGGCTGTATCTTCATACAATCATTTGGTTGAATTGATCATCTGGATTAACCCAAACCTGCCGGCACATTTTCTCTATGTCTGCAGTGAAAACATACTTATGTGTCCTAAACCTCAGTAGGATTGAAAACAGTTGACTTTGTACCACTGGTCCTGGGTACAAGATAGATTTTGCTGTTGATGTCTTACAAGAAGCATCAAATACGATGTGAGTACACAATGATGTGTTCATCAGGCTTGGCAGCCGCCATACAAGTAGCAGGTGCAGATGTAGACATATTTACTTTTCCGGCAATGATCCAACCAAATTCTGAATTTTAAAGAGTGGGACACTTATTTTGTTTTACTTGCCAAGCTAGTAATATTGAGAAATGGTGCTCCTAGTAATAAATCGATTTCACTAGCTTTGTTGAAGCTGGGATCCGCAAGGGGTTTGGTTTTCAGCAGGACAAACTTTTGGGTTATTGCTTTTGTGGGTTGATCTGTGACAGTTTGCGGTAAAACAAAGGCTTTCACTCTTGTACTGAAATCGGTGTGTTTTAATTTCACAAGTGCATTTACTCTGGATTTGTGGTTGATTTGGTTGGTTGTCCTTCTACTCCTTCAATAATTAGCGATGTCTTTTCTATTTTTAAACATAATGGCTTTACTAGTCTTTCTGAGATTAGATTGACTTGGGAGCCACTGTCTAAGAGCACACGAAATTCTCCTTCTCGCTCATTGGTTCCTTTCACAATTACCCTGGCTGTCGCTAGTAGGGTATAATTTTTATTGCTTCCATATGTGGAATCTGCTGATGCCGCAGTTGTTATATTTGGTTTCAAGTCGTTGTTGTTTCCCAAATGTAACAATGTATTGTATTTTCTATCGCATTTCAAGCATCCCTTCCAGGTACAAACCTTTGACATGTGGTCGGTTTTAAAGCAATTAACACACATTCTTTGTCGCTGAATTTATTACACTTAAACAGTTTGTGATTTGATTTTTTACAGAACGGGTATGAAGACGGGGCTGTGCCTGATGCTGATGCTCATGTTTTTTGCCTTTCTCTGGTCTGCTTGGATCCAATCGCTTCTAAAGCAAGGAATCGTTGTTCCAGAATGGCAAGGAATTGCTTGGTTTTTTGTAATTCCCTTGTATCGGAAAGGGACTGTTCGTATATCGTATGGGTAAGTCGATCTAACTGGTCATATGGAAGATTAAGATTAAATCCCACGTTTCTGTATTGACGCCTATGTTTCTCGAGGCTTGCAGAGACTCATGAATATTATCAGAATATTATTATTTGTTAATTCCAGATGCCTTATTACCTTTCCGCTTCTCCGGAAAGATTTTCCTTTAGGTACCACATTTTCTGTACCGCAAGCACGTTTGAGTCATGCACCATCTTTGCAAAGATGTCATGAAGTTGTTGCCATTTCAAATAGTTTCCATCAAACTTTGGATGGATATTTTTGGTAACTGGAGTGCCGACCCTGCTTGTACAGGCACCTCCTTTTCTGCTACTATGTCAAAGTTGAGCACTAACTCATAGGTTCTGCTACTGCCTTATATATTTCAAAGTGGATTAGTTCAATCTGTTTCCACTGTGTTTCAATGATAGGCTTGTAGTGAACTTTTTCTTCAGATGTTATCTAATTCAGAATTCGTAGTAATGATGCAATCATTGCCTTCTGTTGGCGCATCAGTAGCTCTATCTTTAGTCGCTCTTCTTTTTGACCGGCCTCTGATTCCTCTTCCAGTTTGAGTACCTTTCCATATTTTTATGGTCTCATTCACCATCTTTTTTATTTTGGGGTTGTACTCTTTTTTGAAGTAGTCATGGTAAGATGGTTGATGATTCAATTTTTCCATATACTTTTGACAGCCCTTGTCAAAGTTCTCCCATAGGTACTCCAGCAATTCTTTTTTGTCTGCATAGTATAAGACCTTTGTCATCCAGGGACAATCCTTTTTGTAATTACGGATCGTCGACTGAATGGCGTCTCCCCATTCTGTTTGTTGAGCGTAAGTCTCCTCCATGATATTAGCTAACCTTGAACCGTTGGGAGAATTTGTTTATGTTCTAGACAAAAGTACACAGCTGCTCTTTTTTGTGTAAATTATCCAGTAAATCTCTGATTTGCCTAATCTAGTTTTTATTTATTATTGCAATGCAAAAAATAAATTTATGCTGACTTGTACATCTATCGCAATGACATAGGTCAGTACCTGCCGCATAAGGGTTTACTCGTGGGTTTGTTGCCGCTAAACTGCTGACAGCGTAAGATTGCTCCACATTAATTGTATAATAATAATGTAATAATGTATATATATTATTAAATAATTTTCAAGTTTTCTGCTGTGGTTCTGTTCGCCAAGTTGATCAATTGACAAAATGCTGATTCACTTGTCCAACCCGCAGAATGTATATACATTTTGGGGTGTAGAATCAATTGCTTTAAAATTTATTAACAACACAGCACAATAGCTTAGAATGTTTTTGCATGAAATAACCTTGGTCTTATTGTTTTTTTTTATATGTATGTATATATATTTCCCAAATTTTCCGCGGTGATCCTAGTCGTCAAATTGACTAGGTGACAATGTGCAAGTGACTAGGTGACAAAGTGCTGACACAGTCAGTTGTCTCACAAACAGATGAAATTGTTTTTATGGTAAGCAATACAGTCGAATTGTTGACTTGTAAGCACAAGTGCAATTATCGCAAAGGAATATCTTGCAACACTGTAACCTTAGTAAGTTAGTTCCCTTTGTATCGTCGCAAAGACCAGATCGTGTGCCCAATTAATCAATAAAGAACTCAATGTATATTTTTATCACTATCTAAAGTCTATTATATTTATTTTGCACAACTGCTTACTGCATAGTTGGTTAAAAATCCCAACAGGTTATGGGCCCAGCCACAATTGTGCAAATAGATATATAGACAGAAAGCGTTTTGAACAGTAGAGCTGTGCAAAAAGGCAAGTGCGTATATGCAAATAGAACCACTCAACGCCGAGAACTACGACTCGTGGAAATTGCAAATGTGTGCAATTCTAGTGAAAAAAGAATTGTGGCAATATGTGAAGGGGTAAAGACATGCCCAGAGGAGGCCCACAGTCGGGCATTTCGCAAGAAATTGTCTAAGCATGTTAAATGTGAACGTAAAGAATGTGAAAAATAAAGCAAGCACGTCTGGGTGGCGCCGAAAAAGTGAAGCTCTAATATTGTTGAGTAAGCATTTGATATAGAGATGACAAATAATATGTGGTTTCTCGATAGTGGCTGTACAGCACATATGAGCTGAGAAAATCGAGAAGACAGTGCATTTACCTTCTTCTGGACGTTGACGCGTACAATGCGCAGTACGTTCAAGTGGTCCAAGCGACACCAGGACAAAGCCTGTTACGCACGAACCCTATCAGACAGCATGCAAAAACGAAGTCGCGTGGACAACGGACGACAACTAAAATAATAATTAAGACTAACTACTAGATAGATAACTTAAAATAGTAGTTTTTAGAATAGATATAGAGAACTCTGATCCGATTACAGAATAAAGGCGGTTGTAGTCGGAACAGAGAACTCGAAAAGGTTCATGTAAAGAATAGTTGGAAGTACAGCGTGTTAAAGTTAAAGGGACATAATTTCGGGTTAATCTACAAGGTACAGATAGATTGACCTGATTAAGTAAATTAGGACAATCTATTTGTCCATTTAGAAGCTTATGAATAAACAAAGTACCAAGCATTACTCTACGATTAAGTAAGGAGGGAAGGTTAATTAGAAGAAGTCTTTTAGAATAAGAGGGCAAGTTAACATTTCGATCCCAGTTTAAACCACGAAGAGCAAAAATTAGAAACTGTTTTTGAACAGATTCAATTTTAACTTGGTGTGATCCATATTGTGGAGACCAAACACATGATCCATACTCCAAAATGGGGCGGACCAGTGAAATAAAAAGAGTTTTGGTTGTGTAAGGATCGTCAAACTCTTTCGACCATCGAACGAAACCAAGACAACTCATGGCTTTATTGACAGTGATATTAATATGACGAGTAAAATTTAATTTGTGGTCCATGAGTACACCCAAATCATTAATCTCGTTCAAACGTTCAAGTGGGGTATTATTGAGATAATATACCACTAATTGAAAAGAGGATCTTTGAAATGACATGACATTACATTTTGAAACATTAAGGTTTAATAAGTTAATTTCACACCAAGTTTGAAAGTTATTAAGATCGACTTGAAGCAGACGTGGAGAGCTTAAGTCTTTAAAACTAATACAAAGTTTAACATCATCAGCGTACATAAGCACGCGAGAGTGAGTTACAACTGACGGAAGGTCATTAATGAAAAGCGTAAAAAGCAGTGGTCCTAGTTGGCTACCTTGTGGCACCCCCGAGGTCACATTGATGGTCTTCGAAAGATAAGTTTTAAATAAAACTTTTTGTGTACGGTTATTAAGAAATTGAGAAATCCAATTATGCAGAAGGCTTGGAATCCCAAGTTCGTTCAGCTTGAACAAAAGCAGTGTATCAAAAGCCTTACTGAAGTCAGTGTAAATGACATCAGTTTGCAATGCATTCCTGAATCCCTCGATCGCTAAAGAAGTAAACTCTAAAAGGTTAGTGGTAGTGGATCTACGTTTCATAAACCCATGTTGAGAAGATGAAAGAATAGAACTACAGAAATGTTGCAGTTGAGTAGTTATAATTTTCTCAAATGCCTTAGGAATAGCGGACAATTTGGAAATACCCCTGTAATTAGAAGCTACGGATTTATTACCCTTTTTATGCAAAGGAATAATAAAAGATTCTTTCCAAATGGTTGGAAAAGAGGAAGTTTCAACGGACAAAGTAAATAACTTAAGAATCGGGGAAATCAAAGTCTCAGCGCAAAACCTAAGTACACAACCAGGTATCCCATCAGGTCCTGGTGAGTACACGGGCTTCACTAAAGTAAGGACGCTGAGAAGCGAATCTTCATCGATCACAGGATTAAAGACGCAATTAGACCGTTTCAACTGATAGGGATATGAAAAGTTAGCTCGATGATCTTTGGAGGAATAGGTCGTTTTGAAAAAATCAGCAAACATATCGGCAATGGCCTGATCATCGTTTGCTTTATTATTTTCAAAACATAAATAGGACGGGTGCACTGCCACCTTTAGTTTGGCGTTAACGAAGTTATAAAATTGCTTAGGATCACGGGAGAACTGAAGTTTACAACGCCTAATGTAATCCTTATAGCATAGTGTATTAAGCACTGAAAAATTCGATCGAGCAACAGCATAAAGAGAGAAATCAGACGGTCGACCCGATTTTTTAAACTTTCTATAATATCTAGACTTTACATTTTTCAAATTAGTTAACTCACGTGTAAACCATGGCGGTTTGTTAGATAATACATGGGTCACACGTGGAACACAAGCATCAAAAAGTGAAAACATAGTATTATAGAAAAAACAAATGGCAGCATTCATATCATTACAGGAGTACAGATAAGTCCAGTCTGTGGCAAGAATTAGCTCATTGAGCTTGAAAAAGTTAGTTTTACGAAAGCAACGGGTACGAGACGTCGAACTGGTACCAGCATTTGATAACCGAAAAGGTAGATCAATAGTTAAGTCCAAAGTTGGATGGAAACTGTCTTCGGGGATGACTAAGGGATCAATCCTCGAAACAGTACAGTTAGAAGAATCTAACATAAATATAAGATCTAGTGATCTCTCATTTTTGTTACGCACAGGATTAACTTGGGTTAAGGATAACTCAAGGAGACCGTCAACAAAGCAATGTGAGGAGGAGGGCATCAACTAGGAAGACTCACCTGATGGAAGCCACGAAACGTCAGGTAGATTAAAATCTCCCAGAACGATAAATATGTCTGCATCCGAAAGAAGTGAAGAGACAAAGCGAATAGCTTCTAAATGGCTAGCATATACCGTCATGTCAGAACTCGGTGGAATATACGAGCAAGTTAGAAATACAGAATATGATTTCAAACAAATTTTGACACTAACAAATTCAATGTCAAGAACGGCAGGTGGCAGAACTATATCTGAAGGAAGAGATGAATTTACGGCAATCAAAACTCCACCACCATTTTTGGAGATTCGATCGCATCTATAGGTTGAAAAAATTGTGGGAAAAACAGAGGCATCAGAAATGTCTGGCTTTAACCACGTTTCTGTAAAGACCAAGATATGAAAGTCAAAAGAAGACTATCTACAAAAAGCTTAGAAAGTTTAGATTTTAGTCCTCTAACATTCTGATAGGCCAGAATAAGGGACGAAATTAGTTTTTTGACCCGCCAGCTACTGACGAGCCAGAGGGTAGGGAAGGATTAGTTGTGTTAGGCAGACGAATCGGAGGCCGATTTTTCTTTTTCTTAGCCGTATACTCCTTTATAACTAAATGTTCCGGCCAAAAATCTTTGTGACAAATTTGGTCAAAGACATTTGGTGGGACACTGATTTTGAATGACGAAATGTCACGGGTGTATGAAAACCTAAGCTTTTCCACCACAATGTTTGGCGCCACGACTTTTGCCCGGATATGGGCTATGACATCATCTGAAGTAGTATTGGGGTCGAGCCGCGAAACAAAGATTTGCTTTTTTGGTGGAATGGCTACAAGAGATCTCAATGCGCCAGTCGCAACCGCAGCAACAACATTTTGCGCTGGAACTGCTGAGGCGGATGACGCCTTGAGAGCTCTTCTAGTTACTACTTTATTGGGAATATCCCTGAGAGTGGATATTCGCCCGGACTCATCGGAAACTATAACCGATATCGGGTCAGTTTGCGGGGCAATATTACCAGGGGAAATGTCAATCGCCCCCACAACTGCAGTCACTGCTGGAGTCCTAAACGATATCAGTTGCTGACCATTTGGAGTTATGGGGTCGTTCGACGATGCCGGAACCGACAGAAACAGAGATGCCGGCGGATCGGGAGAGAAATCCCGTGGGATAGTCTTCTTCCGCTTCGGTGATTCGTTCAATAGTTTATAACTATTAAACTGAGTTTCCAGAGACGAAAACTCATCACGAAGTTTCAGAAAGCCAGCCGACAGGGACTTAAAGCCCTCTCTCGTCCGCCGCATAAATAGACGCATATCCATTTCTACGTCTCGGCACGCTTCACAACTCCATTTTAGTCCCCCACCGTTACCAATACTATCCTTTAGTTTGGCTGTGTAACCCGCGCATTTGACATGCATAATGTTATCACACAGCCAGCACAAAAGATAGTCGTCTTGGACTTTTTGGGGATGAGGGCACTTTTTGGAAGAGCAGACAACCATTGTAAATTTAATTGTTTATTATTATTTTTACTGATAAGAAAAACATAAATAATAAATGGCAAAAAATTAAAAAAGAAATTTAAATATGAGCAATGTATACGAACCAAGAAGTAACACAAGTGTTAAAGTTTTAATTTTAGAAGAAAAAACTGAAGAGAAATTAAGAGAGTTAGTAATAACACACAACAACAAAGACTGACACAATCGCGAGAGTAACAGTCGCGATCGCGGGCAATGTAAAAACGCGAGAGCAAGCACTACACAAACAACAACACGAATGTGTATGCGAGAGCGCGAATGCAAGAAAAGAGATCAAAAACACAAAGTCAAAAACTATGCAAGCAAAACAACAAAACTGTAAGTTTTGTTATTTAGTGAAACAATAAGTAATAATAGCTTTGAGTAAATGTTTAAGAAAAGTTACAAAAAGTTAATCGCGTAATAGGTAATTTCTGCACAGATTCCGCGGAAAATAATTTTTATTTGCGGGATTAAATAAAAAGGTTGGATAAAAGCGAGAGCGCAAAAAAAAAAACGACCGACTTCGTTGAAGTGAAGAAAGAAATTTTTTTTTTTTTTTTTTTTTTTTTGGCTAATAACAATACCGCAAAGGTAAATGGTGTCGGTGAAGTGAACATTGAAATAATAGAAAAAGAGCGTCACAATGATGTAATATTAAAAGAAGTTTTGCTTGTGTCCGATTTACGGCAAAATTTTCTTTCAGTATCGAGAATTACTGAAAAGGGGTATGAAGTTCATTTTCGCAAAAATAAAGCAATTATTATGAAAAATAATAAAGAAGTGTGGCTACGTGCAAAGAGATACGGAAATTTGTACTATTTAAATGCCCAAGAACAAAGCCAAGTGAACAATGTGAATGACAAAGAAAATGAAATAGACATATGACATTACCGTATGGGACATTTGAACGAGAGTGACTCAAAAAGTTAAGCAAAATCGGGAAAATTTCTCGGTATGAACATAAAAGAGAACGCGAAAATGTCGCAGTGTGAGATTTGCATCACTGAGAAGCAGTCGGCAAATCAGTATAAAAGCGCAACAGAAAAAAGGTCAAGACAGACAATAGAAATAGTTCACAGTGACGTGTGTGGACCTATGCGTACTCAATCAATAAGTGGATATAAGTATTTTGTAACCTTTATTGACGATTATTCCAGTTCAGTCTACTTTCTCAAACAAAAATAGGAAGTATTTATAACATTTAAAATATATAAGTTAATGTCACACACTCCACAAGTGGCCCCAACATTGGGCCACGTGACCTCCCCTACCCCTGTGACCACTTGGTCACCGTCTTGGGCTGCGCCCCATTCGTAATTCAACACCAGCAACAATAGTTGCTAAATAAACAAATATTGTTATTGCTGCTCAAGCATTCCAACTCCAACGGCAGCGGCGGCAGCGTCCGAAATGCGAGCTTCAGCTTTCCCACCGGATGCGCGTGAGAATGCCAAACCAGCGAGCCGCGCCAAAAACTGCAAGTTCAGCAGGATGGGTCAAGCGGCGACGGCTCGTGCATTGTAATGAAATGTTTTCTGGTATTATAGTTGACAAGGTTTATATATACCTATAGATATATATATTTATATATATATATATATATATATATATATATATATATATATATTAACTTATATATACCTATAGATATCTATAGATATAGATATCTATAGATATCTATAGGTATATATATATATAAGTTAAGTTTTAGTTATCACTCATACTTAGACCTTAATGGTTGCAACTCCATTGCACGTACCTTGTCAACTATAATACCAGAAAACATTTCATTACAATGCACGAGCCGTCGTGGTCACAAAATCAAGGAGTTGTCCAGGTGTATGATGAAACAATCTGGTGCCCCACCCTCGTTTTGGGCAGAAGCAATCAACACGTCGTGCTATATCCGAAATAGATGTTCAACAAAAGGATTATCTGGAGAGTTGCCGTACCCATACTGGACTTCAAAGGACCCATCAGTCAGACATATGCGTACATTTGGTACCAAGGCATTTCCTCTTATAAAGGATAAGAAGAAGGGAAAATTTAAATCAAGATCGGAAGAGTGTATACTGCTGGGATATGCTTCAGAGTCAAAAGCTTACAGGCTGTATTAACCGAAGAAAATTAATAATATAATTAGTAAGGATATCAAATTTTTAAATGTTTTAGGGTTCAAAAGTAAATTTGAAGAGTTCTATGAGAAACCCGCAGAGATCATAGTTATTCAACTAAAAAGCAGCGCAGATGAATCACAAAGCAGTTCATCAGATGACGAGAGCATCATAGGAAAAGCAATGCGGTCGTCCAAGGTTATTAAGGACAGGTCAACGAGGTAGACCACGGAAAGTCTATGAACTAACAAGAGAAAATGAAAATGGCCAAAATGATGAAGAAGTTAGTGGATCTTCAAATAAGGATTTGTTCGAGGAATGCGAGCTCGCAATCAGTTCCGCAACAAAGGACCCATCGGCCATTAACGAGGCACAGAGTAGTGATGATGCTACAAACTGGATGACAGCAGTAGAAGATGAATTTATGGCGCAGATCCTTAACATAACTTGGCAAATTGTAGAGCGACCCAAAGATCGTAAAGTAATTGGAAACAGGATGGTTTTCCAAACAAAAGATGACGGCAGTGAGAAAGGCCGAAAGAAGGCTCGATTAGTTGCAAAAGGTTATGCACAGGAATCTGGAGAGGATTTTCACGAAACGTATTCGCCGGTGGCACGATTTACTTTAGCTAGATTACTAGCAGCGTTATCACCAGAATTTGGCGAATTGGAAGAAAAAGATTAAGTCTGGAGTTCCAATTGGATCGAAGCAACAGCGCCCGGATGTAGAGTACATCAAAACGGCCAACCAATGGCAAAAATCTTTAAGAAAAATGGGGGTTCCCGTTTGTCTAATAAAGAGAGCTTTATATGGATTACGTCAATCTGGACTACGATGGTATTGGAAGCTGTCAACAAAGCTGCAAGAAATACGTCTGGAAGCTACTGAACAGGACCCATGTCTGTTTGTAAAAAGGAGGAAAGACAAACTGTTAATAGTCACTATATACGTCGATGATTTGTTATTGGCCTCAAAACCCAGAGTGGTTGCAGCAAACAAAGTCGGATCTCTGCAAGATATTCAAGATGAAGGACTTTGGCCTAGCGAAAACGTGCTTGGGTTGCATCGAGTTTTTATATCTCAGGAAAAATATATTGATGCCATTTTGCAAAGATTTGACATGACTGACTGCAAGGCGGCAGTGACACCTATGGAATCTAAATCAGTACTGCGGCGCTTGAAGGAACCAACGGATCAGGAGATGGAAAAGTGTCCTTATCAAAACTTAAATGGTTCTGTAATGTTTCTTTCAGTTACCACACGTCCAGATATTGCATATGCCGTAAATTTCATGAGTCTGTTCAACTCTAACCACACAGTCGATTACTGGAAGGCAGCGAAACGAATCCTACGTTACCTCAACGGTACAAAGAAGAGAGGACTTCTATTTAAAGGACATCTATGGTGTAGTCGCTCCTTTTCTGGATACGGCACCAGCCAATATCAAGCGTTTATATTGGGTGGTACCGCCATAAGCTGGGAGGCAGGCAAGCAACGAACAGCATTATCAAGTACAGAGTCAGAGTATTTGGTTTTGTGAGAGGCAGTAGAAGAGGCTTTATACCTGAAGGCGCTCATAAGGAATATTGGTATAAAATGTGAATCCGTGCACATTTTCAACGACAATCAAAGCGCACAACATTTGGTCAAAGGTTGTGGTTTTCATCCCAGGACAAAACATATTGACGTGCGTCACTTCATCCAGCAGAAGCATAGAAGAAGAGCGAATGCCAGCGGCTGTCTTAACAAAGGGGCTAAGCGGTAGAGCTGCAAAACCATCGATGGTACTATCGATAATATCGATGGACTTTCAATTGAGCGATAGATCGATGGTTTTTTTCCTCCATCGATAGTTCACTGCATGGCTAGACACAAAACCACGCGTAAGTACTTTTACATAAAATTTAAAGTTTTTCGATTTTAATTCTAATTAATTCTATATTAATTCACTTTTGAACTATTTAGTACACAGATTTCTAAAATAGGTGTAACTTTGTTGGCGGTTCCTCAAAAATTATGGATAAGTTTGTGATTTCATCAAGTAAGTGTTTCCAAGCTAATTTTTTCTTATTTGTTCATAATTGTTTTTGTATTTTAGATAAAAGTGCATCATCAGCTGCCTCAACATCTTCAGCTGCCTCATCGATATTAGCTGCCTCACCATCAACATCTGCCTCGTCGTCCGCTGTGGTTCCGCATCCAGACGAGTTGCCTTGCAAGCGAAAAAAATGCAGCTCTCAGGTATGGGACTACTTTGAAAAATGTAAAAGTAGAAATTTCGCAAAATGCAAATTATGTGGCAATGAGTACAAAACGAGCGGGAACACGTCTAACATGCAAGAGCATTTAAGGCGTGCCCACCCGCTCAAATTAAGTCAACTTAGCGAAAATGTGCCAAAAATTGACCAATTTGTTCAACGGTCCGAGCTTTATGAACCTACATCTGAAAGAAGGGCGAAATTGGACAAGTGTTTGACTCAAATGATTGCGAAAGACTTGCAACCTTTCAGCGTAGTAGAGGATGAAGGGTTCAAGTGCTTTGTAAAAGCCTTAGATCCGAGGTATTCTCTACCGAGCCGCACAACATTAAAAAACGTCCATATGAAGACAATGTTTGATGAGATGCAATTAAAGCTAAAAAACAAGCTTAATACAATCGAGCACTGTGGGTTGAGTACAGATTGCTGGACATCTCGAGGCAATAGTAACTACATAACTGTAACGTGCCATTTCATTGACGATGACTTCAAGTTAAAGGCGGCTGTATTGGCAACACAGCCCCTTTTAAACGAAGAAAACCACTCAAGTGCCAACATTAGCGCAACGCTGAAGGAAATATGTGACGAATTTAATATTTTCAATAAAATTGAATCCATAGTCATAGTGTTTTTGAACAAGTTGTTATTACTTAAAAGAAATTTCGATGGAACCATCGATACTATCGATGGTTTATTCCATCGAGCTTGAAAATATCGAGCTCTACTAAGCGGTAACAAACATGATGAATGTAGTCTATCATTGGGTGTTACCTATATATAACATTTAAGTTCCTTATGATTTTATTATTTATGATTTTATTATTTATAATGTAGATGCCCCTAGAACATAATTTAGTGGCAGAGGGCTGTCGCAACCATCACTTGAATTGGGTAGACCACGAAGGTTGAGAATTATATTGTAGTTGGGGGCCAAAGACACAGCGATGCTATTGAATTCTAATTGGTCTAAGCACTAGACTCTACTTATATAGGCTGCATAGGTCATTTTAGCTCCACCTTTCATTACGCAGCTGCTAGGTCAGCAACATATGTCATTATTGCTGACCCTAGCAGGGGTACTCAATGAATTGCTAGCCAATAACTGCTAAGAGAGGGTATTTTAAAGATTTACTTATTAATTATGGGTTACATGTTTTACAATATGGGAATTATTTGCTATTATTTAGTTATTATAATTGTGGCAATATTTGAGTAAAATGTAGTGGTGTTTTTGTGTACTTATATCTATTTGCACCAAGCACCAATAGTAACCTTGAAGTGTATTTTACAGAGTTTTAAATCTTGCCACTTGAAGTTGGCACCAAAATACATATTATTGAACTGGGCTTAATAGTTTTTTTCAACACGGAGCTAAAAAACTAGCCAAACAGTTATTGTTGCAATGCGATTGCATGCCCCTGCCCCTGGCCAAAATAAAAAATCAAATGTAAGAACAATTTTGAAGAAAAAATTAAATTTAAAATGAATTGTTAACTAATAAGAATTACTAAAAGATTTCAGCAATACCAATACCGCGCACAATACGAAGAAATAAAGTTCATGTGTAAATAAGTGTTCCTTTGAAGTAACAGTAAGCCGACATTCTGTAATATTATTCGTGCTCAGCAGAATATTTCTTTGGCATAAAAATCGTGGTATTGGGGTACTTGCCTGGTATCAAGTACCAAAGCGCCACGTGGAGATTTTTCCACTTTCCACAACTTTCTCCAAAAGAGCATTTGCGGGCAACGTGAACAGAAAAACAAGATCATAGTTTGCAGTGTCTAACAGCCACGAGTCGGATGCTCAAACAACATCGACACCTTCTAGAAGCAAGTTTTCCTTTCTTGGCAAAAACGGCTTATTTTAACAACGAATTTACTGGGCAGCGAATTGGATGCAACGATGTCACTTTTCTCCGCTTATCGCCTTTCCAATGGGACGATCGTTTTGATAATGTCTAATCTAATAATTAAACGTGCCTTTACGCTGTGATACAGCGTGATCGGTAATTCTCGTAAATGACATCTTGATTTGATCAATTCGCAGTTGACTGATTGAGTAGGCAAGTCCAACTGCTTCATTGGGAGCACGCCCTTGAGATCCACCACTGACATTCTTTGATAAAGTTTCAGTTTTTCTTACATCGCCCATCCACTTCAAACATAGATTCTGGGCAAGACTATCCAGTCCTAACTTGTCGGCCGGTTCTCTCGCCGACAACGTGCATGCGGCTCCTTCATCGACGAGGGCGTAGGTGGACACAGTCCATATAATTTGACTGGAATACACGATTACGATACGATAAATAACGATTTATTAGTTTCGATACCATGGAACAAAACTGCAGGCTGGTTCTGCTTCATCGTCGATTTATTATTGATGCCTTTGATGAAGCAGTTCCGTATTTGCTACTTACAATATGTTGACCAAGACAGCAATAACAAAGCCGTTTTTGCTTTACAAAATCCCTCCTCTGGCCACGGCTCACCTCTTGAAGTTGGCGGTTTCCTTTACATTTAAAACATGAACAACTCTCGACTCTCGGCTCTCCGGAATATGGCTCGTTATGCATCTCGTTATGCAGAAATACTCGCTCCTTAGTTTTCGTCGTAGCTTTTTTGGCAGGTGAAGCATTTGGCATAACCATAGAAGCACACTTTGTAATATACCGGAATACTTCTTCTGATTTTCTTGTCACTCTATCACTAGTCTGACTCGTATATCCATCCTGATTACCTTGTTGGCAGCGAAGAAGGTCATTGGGACACGACTAGCAAAAACAGCCTGCGGGGGGGTTCTTGACCCATTCCATCTCCAATCTCAGGTTACATAAAAATTTTATATAGGTCCCTTGCCTAAAAGTGTTCTAATCGACTCTACACGACACTACTATAGCTGTTAGATGTTAAACAGCTGCGCTTCTATACCCTCCCTACCGTTGAGTTCTTCTAATGCGCCATGAACGAAAAACTCCCAAAGTTGACTGATTCTACATTTACTTTTTCACTTCACGTTTGGGAATAAATTAAAAGTATTTATCTCTTCATATTTTCTATATTCACTTCTGTTGTTTTCATTTTTCTTTATACATGGTTCCTAATATTATTATTATTATTACAAAATCGTTGACTTAACTATTTTTCTTTCGTTTTGATTTAATTGTATATATATGAGCGTATATGCATTTATAGGTACATGTAATATTATATATATATGTTTTTTTTTTTTTGATTCTTTCCTTTTCTTACATTCTTAAATGTAATCTTCTTGTAATAAGTCTATCTGTACTAGCATTAAAATTCATTCTTCTTTTACTTTATTCTTTCATGCCTTTACAAAACTTTTCAAAATCATCTGTTTATTATAATTTTTTTCATTGCGGTTAATTCATTGTACAATGTGAGTAATTATTTAATAATATAAAAATATATATGTGTGACTCACCAAATCTTATACTCCGATGAAGCGCTCCATGGGGTCTAAAGATGTGCTTGACAAAAAAATTTTACTTCCCCTTTTTTTTTTTTTTCACACAAAAAAAATAGTTAGTTTTCTTTGAGTGGAAGAAAATTATATATCACTTGAACCGTTAATCATTCACAAATATACAGGAATTACCGACTACCTTTTTCTTAACATTCTTATTCTTTTATTATAATTTCCATCATATAGATGCAACTACATATACATATATGTATATGTGTACCTACATATAATCATGTAAATATATATATATATATACATATATATGTACTAATTTTTTCCCATATATATACATATATAATCTTTTTTTTCTTTCTTTTTGGATTTCTTTATTTCGTTACTTTTTTTTTTCTTATATATTTGTGAACGTATCTATTCATATACGCATATACATACACCACTCATATACATATATGTATATATGTTAAATTTTTTTTTTTTTTCAAAGTTTTTTTTTTCAATTTAAATAAGTTTTTATCCATGCCATGTGTATGTCATTTTCTTTTGACTAAATTTTGTAACCGTATATATGTACATAGGCCTACAATCTATGTACTACACTCTTTTCTTCTCCACCACTTTTCGCTCTCGTCGCGCCGCTGTATTGTAATGCCTGTACTAAGGCCGATCGGGTACTAGATGCTCTCTCCAGCCGAAGAGCTTTTTGCATAACTTGGGTCTATGTCAGCTTAAAACATTTTTTCGGAAACGGGACTACAAAGAAAAAAGCTTTTATAAAGAGGCGTTTCGGAACAAAAAAAAATTTTTAGTTACCTCATGACCATTCCAAATCTTTTAACTTCTCTTCTTCCCTCTTTTTCTTTTTGGCTACTTTTGCTGTCTTTTAATATTAATATGTTAGAATTTCCTTGTTTTAACATCCAGCAGTACCTGCAACTTTACTTTTTCTACCTTAAAATCTCAAAAGGTAGAAAAGGTGTTGGCTAAAGCAAAAAAAAAACTTGAACTTTGCACTGGCCACTTTCAATCTCACTTTTCTCAGTTTATATGCAATTCATTTTTGTTTTATTGTGGGCACTTATGTATTCTTTTGGGTTTAATCGCGTGGCACAATTAAAATTTATATGACTTTTTTTTTTTAAATGGAACTTTCTTATTTCTCACGTCTGGATCTCATGCCAGCCAAAATTGAAAAGACTGAGCTACGGAAATGGTTAACCTCTAGTCCCTATTCTTGCTGCTGCTGTCAGATGTCACCTAGCTCTTATATTCCCTCTTATCGTTATGCTTCCCTGCCAACAAACGAAAGCTCGCATCCTGGATAACGCGCCTGATAACGATTTTAAAATCGACAAACCAAACAACATAAAATTAATTTTTCCATCAGCTTCTTATTTAAAAAAAAAAACTATATTGGGAATAATTGTACACTACAACTTTGCGACGCAAAACAGCCAATTGCTTAAGTTCAACAAGTTGACAACACGAATTGTGTTCAACAACTCATTTTTTCAAAATCATTCTTGCATTTGAATTTCTTTTGCACTCACGTACGTCACGTCACCAAATTTACTCTAAACTTCCGCCGACGCAGCGGCGGCAGCTAGGCCGAAAGAGGAAACGCAAAGAGAGCAGTTTTTTAAATTACGGGACTTTTGAATAAAAGGTCGGGGTTGTACTTATAACAAACTATGTTAGCTCGGGACGTACTTCATTCGCATTGCAACACGATGCTAAAATTGAATCTGTTTAAAAACAGTTTTTACTTTTTACTCTTCGCAGTCTGAACTGAGATCGTAATATCAATTTGTCATCGTCTTCTACTAGACTTCTTTTACTCAGCCTTCCTTCTCCTACTAATCGTAGATTAATGAATTAATGAAATTAATGAATTAATGAACAAGCCCTTTAACGGTGATATTGACTCAACCAAGCTTTTCAACCTTGTATTATTAATTACTTATTGCCTGAACCTTTTTGAGTTCTTTGTTCTGATTATAATCGTCTTTATCAAGCAATCAGTTCAGACCTCTTTTTTCCCTTACCAAAAACTACTATCCCCCCTTGTTTAGCTCGTAACAAGTTATAGCTTTCCACGTAAAAAAACTTTCACAAGCCGCTTTGAGTATATTTTTATCATCAGCAACTTGTTTTTAGCTCAATCGTGCCAGTCGTGTTATTCTTGGCGCTCTCATTAATAACTTTTTCTCCATATAACGAAAGTTTATTTTTTCAGTTCCAATTAGTTGTTCTTGCTTTTTCGGTTGTTATTTAACATAAAATCAAAGCTATTGTTACATTTGGTATCAAACCAACAACAAAACTTGTTGCTTTGTTCATGTGCAATTTAAATGTGCTGGTTGCACAGTCAAAGTAAAGGACAGCCTCGGAAATGGTGGGCGCCTGAAATGGAGTTGTGAAGCGTGCCGGGATGCCGAGAGAGAGATGCGTGTATTCTTGAGGCGCACTCGTGAGGGTTTTAAGAACCTGTCGGCTGGTCTTATGAAGCTTAGGGACGAGCTTAGGGATCAGTTTAAGAGTTTAAAACTAGTAAACGAATCCCCGAAGCGAAAAAAGATCATCCCTAGGAATTCGTCCCCTGGTTCGCCATCGTCTTTTACTTACGGCTTCACGGCACCTGATATCGTTTAAAAGTTCGATAGCATCCAATTGTGTGGAGTCCATTAGAATTTCTCCCGGTAATGGAATCACACAAGTTACCGCGATATCAGGTTTTGTCTCTGATTTGTCCGGGCGAATATCCTATCCCAAGGATATTCCCAATCAGATACTGATAATAGGGGCTCGTAAAGCATTGGCAGCCACGGTAGCTTCAGTGCCTAGCGCTGTGGCTGCTGTGCTGGCTGGTGTGTCGAGTTCACTTGTCGGTATACCACCGAAAAACAGATGTTTGTTTCGAGGCTTGACCCAAACACTACATTTAGCCCATATCCTCAGGCCTCAAACATGGGTTCTCATATACCCGTGACATCTCGTTATTTAAAGTAAGTGTTCCGCCTAATCTTTTTTACCAAATTTGTTGTTGTGTCTTATAGACATCAATTTTTTTGTGTCTGCATTACTTGCGCTTTTTTGTTGCACAATGTTGTTTGTGTGGGGTGCTTGGTCTCTTTTTACATGCTTGTTTCTGCGTTTGTGCTTTACCCTTAGTTATTTTCTCTTTCTTTACAGCACTTTAAACCTTGTGTTTGGACTTTTGGGGTTTCGGGTAGTCAGAGACCATTTTCGAATATAATATTTCTATTTTGTAGTACATTTTTTTTTTAAATCAAACAATGCAACATAATTTTACCTTAATTTCAGAAAAACTAAAAAAAAAAATTAATAATTTTAAAAGTTTTGGCTGTTTTAAACAGAATTAGTTTTATAATTCAATAATCTAGTGCTTAATTGAATCTCTTGAATTTGTTATCAAAAGAAAAGTATCGTCGTTTAAAAATTATTTTGATTTTCGGGAAAAATCATCAGTTTATTGTTTATAAAAAATTAAAATTTAGTTCAAAATGAAAATCGTTCGATTAGGCTCGAGAATTTATTCTTCTTCAAAATCTGTAAAAATTTCATTAAAATCTATGAAGTCATTTTTCAGCTAGAGTGGTCACCGCTTTGGAAAACATAGTTTTGAAAAAACGCATTTAAATTTCCAGAAGCACCTTGCGCATAGTGAAGATGGCCTTACAAAAGCAGGAATATCTTGAATAAGATTTCTCGGATTTACTATAAATTTTCAAACAACATTTTTAAATACTTTAAGAAATGTCGGTGTACACAATATAAAGTGTAGGGCACTTCTCCAGGACGATTTTTTGCTTTGATGGCTGTCAAGTTTAAGTCACAGGCGTTCTTGTTTTTGTTAAGTATTGGTCCAAAGAATTCAATGATCCTTACACTTCCAAAATTCTTCACAACTCGTTGGTGTTTTATTGTTTAGAGTACTCATCTTGTATATGTAATGAGTCACATTAAATTAGAATACAATTTTTTTATTAACCTTCCTTGGTGTGATCTTTATGGAAAGGCTCCTAAATGTTGATATTAGCTCTCCTGAGTAATAACACCAAGTAGATCTTTTTGTGGCTTCTGGTCCAACAGAAATTATATTCGCTTGTCTCTTGCGCACTGTAATACTTACTATGCTTTGATTATGCTCCGCTGATTATAATCGCCTTTATCGTGGGATTAGCCCAGAGATCTCCTCACTACTCAAAGACCATCCGAGCCCGGACAGCTACCCAGCGGGATAGAAACGTTAGTAATGCAAGCTATCAAATTAAATCGACTTCGCAGTACCCAAGGGGGTTAACCACAGTCTCACTACGGCAGAGTCACTAGCTAAATTGTTATCTGTACCAGTAACTTTTACTAAAACAATATGTCTCGGACTTAAAAAATAAGGACACTTAGGAATAACACAAGTCAAATATCCGACTTATTAAACTACTCGTAACAGATAAAAGATGACTGCAGATGAGAATGGCAAATGTCTCGATAAGCGCTTCAACCGTACCATAAGAAGGAGTACCTGAAGTCTGAGTTGCTGAGTAAAACACTTTACCTTGAAAGGAACTTTTTTTGGCCGAAGTACAACTCTCAGTCTCTTGAGTTCACAAAAAAGAAATTGACGGGTCGTGGTCAGGCCGGCTATCAACTACTAGGTACAGGATAAAGAAAGGAGGGCTTACGCAAACGAGAGGGGTCGGAGCACCTCTGAGAAGGAGGGTAGTATCGTCCTTTCCTGGATTACAGATCCCTAATGGTCACTACGATGGTTAAGGTCATTAACTGAGCACTAGTAGGGCGGCACCGCTACTAGGTTCAGGGCTAATGGACCGGAGAGGTAGGGGTCGGGGCCGGGGTTAGGCACGGGCTTTTCTGGGCAGGTCAAGGTATCCCTGAGGATCGTCGTTTAGGCAGGCAGTGTTCCTCTGAACTAGGAGTCCTTAATGGATATTAGTGGGGTTGAGAAATGTTACTCAAGACTAGTAGGGTGACTTCACTACTACAATCGATTGGTTAATGGAAAAGGGGAGGGTGCTGTTAATTACAAACACCATTGACCATGTACTTTTAATATAAATAATTCTGTAGGACAGGGTACCTATTGCCTTAAATAAGTACACATAGTCCCGTTCATTTAGTGATTGAATGGTTTAGTTTATTTAGATAATTGATTTAATGTTAAAATTATAGTATCGTATTAACTGAATTCACACCATTTCGCGTTGTTTTGCTTCGTTTTCAATTGTTTCGTTGTTAATTGTTACTTTTTCGCCTTTAATCATTACGGTGAGCGCATCGTCTTGCTTTCCGCACGTCATTCATCTTCCTCTCATTTCTTCTAGCTTGCCACATTGTCATCTCTTAAGCCAGGGCTGGCTATATGGTGTTGCCACACCATTCCCACAAATCGGTCAACCTACATTGCACTTGCCCCAAATGCGTCGTCGTCATCATCATATGATATCCAATGCTTCATATTCAGCGCAGTTGCTGGACTTCTTTGGACCATCAGTGGTCGTCTCATCTTTGTTTATGTCAGGTTTGACTGCTATAACAGAGTAAGGACCAAGATACTTTGGCTTCAGTTAAAGTCTTACGCTTAGCTGCATTCGTTTTATAGTAACTAAATCACCTATCTTGTGGATCGATGCCGTTTTTCTTCTCAAATTGTACCTTTTCCGGTTTTCATCTTGGATATCTAGGATGTGCTGTTTAGCCTGCTTTCGAACTTATCCCTTTCATCGCACCTATGTTCTCGTAAGTAGTTCGAATGGTGTCGTCTTTATAGTTCTGCAAAATGTCGAGTTGATTGTTTGTTGTACCGAGCCAACAAACTTATACCACTTGCCTGGGTCGTCGATCGAAAGTTTTGATAGAACTGCTATGATTGTCGTGTTTAATCGTTCAATTTGTCCATTAGCAGGTGGTAATCCTGTTGTAACTGAATGATGTTTTGCGTCTTCTTCCTTGCAATAACGTTAAAATTCTTCTGATGTAAATGCAGAACCTTTATCAGATATGATTTGTTTCGGATTTCCAAATACGTTGCTTTGCTCTCCTAGTCGCATAGTTGAATAAAGCTAACAAAACTTTGTAAAGCTATCGATTATCGCCAATATGTGCTTGTACTGCATGCTTGTGGATTCTAAAGAACCTAGGTGTGGTATGTCTGTAATGGCTGTTCACCTTTGGGCAATAGATGAAGTTTTCCTTCCATTTTGCCTGTAATGGCTGTTCCCCATTGGGCAATAGATGAAGTTTTCCTTCCATTTTGCCTTGCTTGAGGTTGGTAATAATGCATGGAATACTTCAGCTAATATGTTTTTAAACTTTTTCCTCCAGATTCGGAATATAAAATTCTTTATTTATTATTTCTTTAGTTTCTTGACTGCGTTGTGACCTCGTCGGATGTCGGATGTGCTTGTCGGATGATTTCTCTTTGCATTCCTGTAAGCACTGCAATAAGTTCATTATCATCGACGAGTTTATGCAATAGACCTGATTTCCTGAAGAAATTTTTGTAAGACATTAAAAATCGCTTTCGATTCCTCGTCGTTCATCTGGATAAACTTGAGTTTGCTATGAATACTGTCTCTTGCTATGATCATTACATTATCTTGTCGAATACGAGAACCATCCTTATGCTCGACGTCATTATGGAATTCTTGCATTAGTAGAATCCAGCGAGCTACTCTTGTGGACAAATCTTTCTTCTTAATTGTCTTTGTTAGTGCATTGCAGTCGGTGACCAGTTTAAAGCGAACTCCTAACAGATAAACACAAAATTTGTTTGAAGCATCTATTAATGCCAAAATTTCAAGGTCGTAACTCTTAAGTTTTTTTTCCGCATTAGACGTCTTTTTGCTCAGTATACACAGCGCCAAATCCGTTTATTGAAGCGTCTGTCTGTAACTGGGTCTCATGCTGTTGGTGGTATTTCTTCAAAGTTGGTTTCTCTGTAACATTTTTTTTTGGAAACTTGATTGGAGTAATCTCTTTTTCCTCAAAGTGAAGTTTTGCGTCTCGCTTCAACATGTCTGTGAGTGGCTTTGCGATGACTGAAAAATTGAGAATGAATTTTCGAAAATATACTACTAAACCAAGGAAACTTTGGAGCTGCTTGTGATTACATGGAATCGGAAAATTTGTGGCTGCCTTCCTTTGGCATGGAGAAATACTTATGTATTTTCTGATTCTCTATGATGTATCCTAAGTACTTTATCTTTGACTTGAAAATATGGATCTTTTTCTTCACAGCTTTGGAAAACCTCTCCTACGTTTGCGTCTGCCTCTTTTTCTGTCTCAGCTGGTATAATGATGTCGTCGACATATGGGAACGCTATTCCTTTGCGTTTTAGTTCTCTAATCGTAAGACCGTCAACCGTCACTTTCTTCGTATGTAGAATCTCACCAGCAACATCTACAAAAACAACTTCTTCAGCAACAAAACGAGCATCGGCTATTAATTCAACGCAACAATGCATACTTCTCAGTAGTGCCTCCAACTACCAAAACAACAACAACCACTGAATCCAAAAGTGCAAGTTCGAGCAAATTACTTACACCAATTAGCAACAATTTGTCTTGGTGTGCCTAATGTGCTTACACCTCAAGAATTTATTGGGTCATTGGGTTCGCCGACCGCCGACAGCGAGCTCAGAACAACAATCGCAGCTACTGCTCCAACAAGAACTGTAACAGCCACAACGTCTGAAATAGCTTCGATCAACGCCCGACAGACTTCCTCAACAAAATTTGCTTAACCAGTGACGTTGAATCCGAACTCATCTTTTCGGAAAGGTCAGGACAGATATATTAACATAAACAAGCATAGCCCTCAGACAAAAAAATGCAACACTCCCAAAATAAACAAACACAACATTGTTCAACGAAAAGCTGTGGAAGGCAATAGATTCCAAATATTGGCAAATCAACCGGAATCTCAGGGAGTTTCCCAAATTAAACCCTTCGTAGCCAAGCCACTACCATTTAACACCCATGGTGCAAACTGCACTTCTTTGGTGCCAAAGTTGGTTGTCCTAGTTGGTGAAAACCGTTTTTATGTGACTCCACTTAACAGAGGGAACATAAAAGACGCATCTAATCAGTTCGGGAAGATTGTTCTGTTCTTTTTTCTTACCTTTTATTCCAATTAAAGAATGCCAAAGGTCTTCATGCCGTGATTAAAGGCATTGAACCAACGGCTCCGACTCAGAAAATAGTTGAAGCATTGGAATAAAAGAGCTCTCAGGTAAAGTCCATTTCAAATAAACGTTGTGCCAAAACCTTTGTTTAAAGTGGAACTGCAGCGCAAATTCAATGTGTCTGTTCCGACAATAAAATCAATGCCAATACCAGGAAGTGCAGTGAAAAGGTTAGAGTTTTAGTTATAAATTTTTAATTAAAAGATCTATTAATTTTATTGTGTTCTGCTGTCACGTCTGTGCTCTCGGAAGTTCATTTATGAATCTGTTCTTATCTTATACATAAAAGCTTATGCTGCTTATTAGCAGCTACAAAAATAAGAGAGAGAGTGTACTCACATGTTTGGTCACTCATTCTTGGTTTTGACCCAAATGCAAGCTCAGCATATTTAGGCTGGCTTGCCAGCACAATTCATTTGCGTAAGCATATATACCAGTGGTGGGCAGCCAAATTTCAACAGTGAGCCCGACAACAACATTTACAACAAACATCAATCCGGGCAGAGAAAAAGGTCGCGATCGCGAGTCCGAGCAGAGGTCATAAATGTGCGAGTTTGTAGTCAGAGGGACGCACAAGTGAATGCGGGACATACACTCAACTGAGGGACGCACAAGGAACGATCGCGAGCTCGAGAAAGGATCATAAATGTGCGAGTTCGTTGATAGAGGGACGCACAAGCAGTTGCGGGAGGGGAAAAGGTGTTGATCGAAAGTTCAAGTTTGTAGGCAGAGGGACGCGCAAGTAAATGCGGGACGCACAAGTAAATACGGGAAGCACAAGTAAAAGTTCCGAGCTCAAAAAAAGGGTCTAAAATCCTCGAGCTCGCGATCGCGACATTTTTTCCCTCCCGCACTTGCTAGTGCGTCCCTTTATCTACGAATTCGCACATTTATGACTACGTTCTCGAACTCAGTTGCTCGTGCGTCCCTCTGCCAACAAACACGCACACTTACAACTCTTTCTCGAGCTAGAAATTACTGCTTTGTGCGTCCCGTATTTGGATTTGCGTCCCGCCTTTACTTGTGCGTCCCTCTGCCTACAAACTCGAGCTCACGATCGCGACCTTTTTTTCCACTTTCCCCTCCCGTATTTGCTTGTGCGTCCCTCTATCAACGAACTCGCACATTTATGACCCTTTCTCGAGCTCGCGATCGTTGCTTGTGCGTCCATCAGTTGAGTGTGCGTCCCGCAGTTGCTTGTGCGTCCCTCTGCCTACAGACTCGCACATTTATGACCTCTGCCACAAAAATAACGGAAAGAGTTCGGTGAGCCAAGTGAGCCACTAAGTGCCCACCCTTGATATATACAGAACGAAATGTATGCATGCAAGTTTGCGTACATACATACAATTGTTCTTATGTATATATTTATAATTATTTATGGCTCGCAACAGAGTGTTACAAGCTGTGCTGATTTGTATCAATTATGACATGTGAATACACTACAGCTCCCCTTTTTAAAGAATAACGTAATATAATGAAGTTATTTGGGGTATATAAGAAAAAAAACAACGTCTGTATTTGAATATAAATTTATATATGTGTATGCACATTTAAAAAAAAACTTTTTTTTGATTGCCATTCTCTTTTTTTCTTTTTGTAATAAAAAATTTTGTATCTTTTTTTTCTCAAATGTATACGCTTTTAATTTAAATTTTAAAAGTTTTTTTTTTTATTTATTTAAAAGTTTTGCACTTTTTGTGCTTTCTTTTCTTATTTTTAATTAAAATCAATCTTCTATTGATTCTACTGTATATGTGCCTAGATACTTAGGTTCTAACTTATGGTCCGTTTCATCTTTTAAAGGAACCTTATCCCCTACCTTTAAAAGTTATTTAATTATGTCCGTCAAAATAGCCACGATGAGTTAGCCACGATCGGAACGGTGGAATTTTGGAACACTTTTTACTTTTTTGTTTATTGATTATTTCCTTATTAAACAACTTTTTCGAACAAAATAAACTATAAAATAGTTAAGAATTTTTGATTTTTTTGAGAAAATCGCTTATCAGTACACCAACCTATGGTTTTCCCCCATACAAAATGCGACAGAAAAATTGAGTTGCAATTGCTGTCAATATAACGGGCTTCACAGAGAATGTAGGGCAATGCACGGTGCATGGGGCTATTTGTACATGTTTCAAGAGTATATAACACAAATTTTATCAAAATCATTGGCGGCGTTTTTGAGAAAAAGCCCCAAGTATGTGGGTGCCTCGGATGCAAAAATCTTACTGATAAGGGTGGCGGCCAGTTCGAAACCTGAACCAGTTTTCGAACCAGTGTGGAACCAAAGTGGAACCTGTGTTGGTACCAGTGTTAAAAGATGAAACAAGGGATGCACTGATATCGTGGCTAACTTTTCTAGAGAATGTAGGAATATGCACGGTAGTGCATATTATTAAGCATATTTTTCTATATATATTAGCCAACTTTCATCAAAATCATTGGCAGGAATTTTGAGAAAATCAATTTTTAATTTGTTGATAAATGTCAAACTTAAATACGGGCAGCAGCGCCATGTCAACATGACTTGGCAAGGGATGGAGTGAAATCGTGGTTAACTTTTCTAGAGAATGTAGGAATATGCACGGTAGTGCATATTATTAAGCATATTTTTCTATATATTTCAGCCAACTTTCATCAAAATCATTGGCAGGAATTTTGAGAAAATCAATTTTTAATTTGTTGATAAATGTCAAACTTAAATACGGGCAGCAGCGCCATGTCAATATGACTTGGCAAGGGATGGAGTGAAATCGTGGTTAACTTTTCTAGAGAATGTAGGAATATGCACGGTAGTGCATATTATTAAGCATATTTTTCTATATATTTCAGCCAACTTTCATCAAAATCATTGGCAGGAATTTTGAGAAAATAAAAACATTGCAAACATCTACATTAACACTACACACACACTTTGCAGTCGTTGTTGTCAGGGGCGTAGGTAGGGAAAATATTTTTATATGCTCCATTCCAATGTTTTCCACCATTGTATATGTATAAAAAAAAATTTCGACGAATGGGTTATAAAAGCAAGATGATAAATTTTTGTACATACATATATTACTTCGGTCCCTCTTCATGAAAACATACCTATGCCCCTGAATGCTGAATATCTTTTTGGCGGGAGGCATAGAATGACTGCACACTGAACAAAAAATTATTTCCACCGAAAAGTGAATTAATTCTTTATTAAATTTTGCACCTTTGTACAAATAATTGAATACAATAACACAGGAAGTGTGCCTGTCAATTTATAAGAATTAACAATGAAATAATGTCCGATATTGAATACTATTTAGTGGCATTGTGGAAAAAAAAAATTGGCTTAAAATTAGCAGCCAACTATTCGAGTAATATGGTATTTCAACCAAATTTAATTTATTGGTCTATCTTATTAAAATTTGTTAAATATTGTGAAGACTCATGTACATGAAACTTTATGTAATTTAATGACTTGTGTACACTGTGCGATGCCGTACAGCTGAAGGCATATTAGTTATAGGAAAAACTAAATGAACGCAGAGCGTAGAGGATTTAAGACTTCGCCTTAAGAGACTAATAATGCTATCAGGGCTAAGAGGTTTTTCATTTATATGCACATTGTTTGGGCGGGCAACGATAACTTTAAGGAAAAAATAATTCATTTATATTTTTCTCAAAATTCTTGCCAATGATTTTGATGAAAGTTGGCTAATATATAAAGAAAAATATGCTTAATAATATGCACTACCGTGCATATTCCTACATTCTCTAGAAAAGTTAGCGTCGATTTCACTCCATCCCTTGCCAAGTCATATTGACAATGCGCTGCTGCCCGTATTTGAATTTGACATTTATCAATATGTAAAAAATTGATTTTCTCAAAATTCCTGCCAATGATTTTGATGAAAGTTGGCTAATATATATAGAAAAATATGCTTAATAATATGCACTACCGTGCATATTCCTACATTCTCTAGAAAAGTTAGCGTCGATTTCACTCCATCCCTTGCCAAGTCATATTGACAAGGCGCTGCTGCCCGTATTTGAATTTGACATTTATCAATATGTAAAAAATTGATTTTCTCAAAATTCCTGCCAATGATTTTGATGAAAGTTGGCTGAAATATATAGAAAAATATGCTTAATAATATGCACTACCGTGCATATTCCTACATTCTCTAGAAAAGTTAACCACGATTTCACTCCATCCCTTGCCAAGTCATGTTGACATGGCGCTGCTGCCCGTATTTAAGTTTGACATTTATCAACAAATTAAAAATTGATTTTCTCAAAATTCCTGCCAATGATTTTGATGAAAGTTGGCTAATATATATAGAAAAATATGCTTAATAATATGCACTACCGTGCATATTCCTACATTCTCTAGAAAAGTTAACCACGATTTCACTCCATCCCTTGCCAAGTCATGTTGACATGGCGCTGCTGCCCGTATTTAAGTTTGACATTTATCAACAAATTAAAAATTGATTTTCTCAAAATTCCTGCCAATGATTTTGATGAAAGTTGGCTAATATATATAGAAAAATATGCTTAATAATATGCACTACCGTGCATATTCCTACATTCTCTAGAAAAGTTAGCGTCGATTTCACTCCATCCCTTGCCAAGTCATATTGACAAGGCGCTGCTGCCCGTATTTGAATTTGACATTTATCAGTATGTAAAAAATTGATTTTCTCAAAATTCCTGCCAATGATTTTGATGAAAGTTGGCTGAAATATATAGAAAAATATGCTTAATAATATGCACTACCGTGCATATTCCTACATTCTCTAGAAAAGTTAACCACGATTTCACTCCATCCCTTGCCAAGTCATGTTGACATGGCGCTGCTGCCCGTATTTAAGTTTGACATTTATCAACAAATTAAAAATTGATTTTCTCAAAATTCCTGCCAATGATTTTGATGAAAGTTGGCTAATATATATAGAAAAATATGCTTAATAATATGCACTACCGTGCATATTCCTACATTCTCTAGAAAAGTTAGCCACGATATCAGTGCATACCTTGTTTCATCTTTTAACACTGGTACCAACACAGGTTCCACTTTGGTTCCACACTGGTTCGAAAACTGGTTCAGGTTTCGAACTGGCCGCCACCCTTATCAGTAAGATTTTTGCATCCGAGGCACCCACATACTTGGGGCTTTTTCTCAAAAACGCCGCCAATGATTTTGATAAAATTTATGTTATATACTCTTGAAACATTGCATTGCCCTACATTCTCTGTGAAGCCCGTTATATTGACAGCAATTGCAACTCAATTTTTCTGTCGCATTTTGTATGGGGGAAAACCATAGGTTGGTGTACTGATAAGCGATTTTCTCAAAAATCCTGCCAATGATTTTCTTCAAATTTGGTGGAGATACAGATGAATATGTGGAGCATAAACTGGCATACCGTGCATATCCCTACATTCTCTGTGAAGGGAGCTATGGGGCCAATTGTGAGAAGTCGATTTTTCACATGTAATTTTTTTATACCCAGCATAATTGAAATCGCCCAAAAATGAATAAAAACAATAGATTATTGAATTCTTAACTATTTTATAGTTTATTTTGTTCGAAAAAGTTGTTTAATAAGGAAATAATCAATAAACAAAAAAGTAAAAAGTGTTCCAAAATTCCACCGTTCCGATCGTGGCTAACTCATCGTGGCTATTTTGACGGACATATTTAATTTCCTATCATATAATTTCTTATTTTTAGCCTTATGCTATTCTAGCATAATTCTGGCTCTTTTATAGGCTTGCTTTAATCTAAACTTAGCTTCTCTAGCATAATCATCTATATTATACAAAGGTTGAATATTAATTATAGAATTAATTTGTTTTGGCAAATTGCTTTGTTTGCCAAAAACTAACTCATATGGACAAAAACCATGTGCCATAGAGGGGGTCGTGTTAAAACAATATGTAAAATATTGGAGCCAAACATCCCAGTCAGTTTTATAAATTGATTTATATGAACGGATGTATTCATTAAAAGTTTTATGATTTCTTTCCACAGAAGACGTTATGTTGTCTATTTTGCGATATTTGCACAGACCTCTTATTATTGAATTTTTATATATTATTATTATATTTTTATATGTCCGAAATGAACGTCTTCATTGGACCGTACTTCAAAAGATTCAAATATTGCTTTGACAATAGTATTAGCGTTCTTATTTTGAACAGGGATGGCTACCAGATATTTCCTTAGGTGGCATATTAGTTCCAAATACTGGCAAATCAGCCAGAATCCCAAGAAGGAGTATTCGAAAAGAAACCCACTGAAGTCAAACCGCCACCATTATACATCCGTGATGCAAACTGCAGATCACTATTGCCAAAGTTGGTAGCTCTAGTTGGTCAGAATAACTTTTATGTGACTCCACTTAACAGGGGGCTCATATTACCAACAAAAACAACTTTCAAATACCTAAATATGCATTCTACCCATCTACAACAATTCCTTTCTTCACTTCAACGAAGTCGGTCGTGTTTTTTTTGCGCTCTCGCTTTTATCTAATTTTTTATTTAATCCCGCATATAATAAATTCTATTTCGTGGAATCTAGTGCCGAATTAATAAATTACGCGATTTAAAAGTTGTAACTTGTTCTTAAACACTCACTCAAAGCTATTATTACTTATTGCTTTATTTAATAACAAAACTCTAAGTTTTGTTGTTTTGTCTAAATAGCCTTTGATTTTGTGTTTTCGATCCCTTTTAATTGCATTCGCGCTCTCGCTTCACATTAGTGTTGTTGTTTGTGCTTGCTCTCGCGTTTTTACGTTGCCCGCGATCGCGACCGTTACTCTCGCGATTGTACCCGTCTTTGTTGTTGTGTGTTTTTTAACTCTCTTAACTTCTGTCTCTTCAGTTTTTTCTTCTTGTGCATAATAAACTTTAACACTTGTGTTATTTCTTGGTGCGTATAGCCCTTATATTTTATATTACTCATTTTAAATTGCCTCTCTTTATAAACTTTTTGATTTATTTATTTATTTGTTGTTATTTTAATTTTTTTTGATTAATTTAACTTACAATGGTTGTCTGCTCTTCAAAAAAGTGCCCCCATCCCCAAAAAATCCAAGATGATTATCTTTTGTGCTGGCTGTGTGATAACATTATGCATGTTAAATGTGCTGGTTACACAGCCAGAATAAGGGATAGTATTGGAAACGGTGGGGGCCTAAAATGGAGTTGTGAAGCGTGCCGGGACGTAGAAATGGATGTGCGTCTATTTATGCGGCGGACGAGAGAGGGATTTAAATCCCTGTCGGCTGGTTTTCTGAAACTTCGCGATGAGTTTTCGTCTCTGGAAACTCAGTTTAATAGTTATAAACTATTAAACGAGTCACCGAAGCGGAAGAAGACTATCCCTCGGAATTTCTCTCCCGATCCGCCGGCATCTCTGCTTCCTCCGGCTCCGGCATCGTTGATTGACCCATTAACTCCAAATGCTCAGCAACTGATATCATTTAGGAGTCCAGCAGTAGCTGCAGTTGCGGGGACGATTGACATTTCCCCTGGTAATAGTGCCCCGCAAGCTGACTCGATATCGGTTGTAGTTTCCGATGTGTCCGGACGAATATCCTCTCCCAGGGATATTCCCAATAAAATTTTAACAAGAAGAGCTCTCAAAGCGTCATCTGCCTCAGCAGTTCCAGTGCAAAATGCTGTTGCTGCGGTTGCGACTGGCGCATTGAGATCTCTTGTAGCCATTCCACCAAAAAAGCAAATCTTTGTTTCGCGGCTCGACCCCAATACTACATCAGATGATGTCATAGCCCATATCCGGGCAAAAGTCGTGGCGCCAAACATTGTGTTTGAAAAGTTTAGGTTTTCATACACCCGTGACATCTCGTCATTTAAAATCAGTGTCCCACCAAATGTCTTTGACCAAATTTGTCACAAAGATTTTTGGCGGGAACATTTAGTTATAAAGGAGTATACGGCTAAGAAAAAGAAAAATCGGCCTTCGATTCGTCTGCCTAACACAATTAATCCTTCCCTACCCTCTGGCTCGTCAGTAGCTGGCGGGTCAAAAAACTAATTTCGTCCCTCATTCTGGCCTATCAGAATGTTAGAGGACTAAAATCTAAACTTTCTAAGCTTTTTGTAGATAGTCAATCTTTTGACTTTCACATCTTGGTCTTTACAGAAACGTGGTTAAAGCCAGACATTTCTGATGCCTCTGTTTTTCCCACAATTTTTTCAACCTATAGATGCGATCGAATCTCCAAAAATGGTGGTGGAGTTTTGATTGCCGTAAATTCATCTCTTCCTTCAGAAATAGTTCTGCCACCTGCCGTTCTTGACATTGAATTTGTTAGTGTCAAAATTAGTTTGAAATCATATTCTGTATTTCTAACTTGCTCGTATATTCCACCGAATTCTGACATGACGGTATATGCTAGCCATTTAGAAGCTATTCGCTTTGTCTCTTCACTTCTTTCGGATGCAGACATATTTATCGTTCTGGGAGATTTTAATCTACCTGACGTTTCATGGCTTCCATCAGGTGAGTCTTCCTTGTTGATGCCCTCCTCCTCACATTGCTTTGTTGACGGTCTCCTTGAGTTATCCCTAACCCAAGTTAATCCTGTTCGTAACAAAAATGAGAGATCACTAGATCTTATATTTATGTTAGATTCATCTAACTGTACTGTTT